>CM041786.1:126272580-127518830 GCA_023375725.1 Nephotettix cincticeps | reverse complement strand
CTCAGACTTCAAGCTTTCAATTAATTAACTGTCTAAACCATTAGAATAAGACACGGGAGTTAAATCTAAATAGTTGTGTAACTCACGCAGAGAGGTATATGATACGATGTACACAGGGCATCATACAATAAATTTAAATTGATAGATAGGTTTTAATAAAATGAAAGATTAATTTTTTTATAATATTTGCCTTTTGCCTTTTTATACATTACCTTTTAAAACAAAAGCAAATGTATTTATTATGCTGGCTGTAAGGAATACGGCATTGTTTCAGCAAAATATAGACAAAGAGGTTGTAACGATGGTACCTCAACCATCGTATAGTATGCACCGTTTAGCTGAATAAGGAGGTATTAGGAAGACGTAATGCCCTTTGGGCGTACAAAGGCACCCTCTTGAAGTAGTGCAGAGATGCGTTTCCCAGAGGGAATACCATGTCTGGGCCAATAAGGATTTAGTGGGTGGAAGTCACACACCAGGATAAAACATCAATCGTCCTGACAGTGCATAATGCATTTTCCTATTGCAAAAATAATAAAAAAAAATAATAAAAAAACCTTAACCATCGTCGCAACTTATGAATTACGTAAGTTCAGAAATTATATGGGTGAAGAAAATAAGGAAATGAAGAATTTAATGAATACATTTATCGACTTGAACAATGTGCAAGTAAAACATTGTAGAAATGAAAGGTATTAAAAGTCAAATAGGTGTAAATGTAATTGAAATAATGAATAAAATATCAATAAACACCTACACTATAAACTATAAAAAATTAAATCTCTTTCCTTAAAGCTCAACTAATATTTTAATTTTTAAAATCATCGAGTTTTCACATAGGTTTTTATTGTAGACACTTGGATCCCAGACCCCCGTAGTTGGTGTGGTAGAGGTTAAGTTGTGGTTTATCAGATGATTCACCCCTGGCTATTACATTTTAAAGTTTTATAAAAATTGCCCTGGGTTCCGGTATTGCACAGGGTTCTGTCGGTGGAGATCATAAAATACCTCAGGTCCAATTTATTTCGGTTTCAATGGAGTTCTAATGACTCAGATGTCCAATTGGTATAATATTTCTTCAATGACTACCGATACCATGTAAACATAATTACGTATTTTAATGATTGACCGATGTACATACAGATTGACAAATGACTTAATGACATAATGATTGACAAATGTACATACAGTACCACTGTATCAACACCAATATCTACGTAATGTACAATTTTACCAATACCATACTAACAAAAATAGCATGTATTATTCTAGTACACACAATGAAGTGCTTACCTAGTGTACTACTTCATCACATTATTACCAGTTCGCTGTAATAAAACACACTTACGAACTATCCAGACTAAGTTTAAAAACATACCGTTAAAACTATATTTTTTATAAATAGACACATATTTTTATTTGTTTAGTATTAAAACTTTTAGTACGGTATGTGTTAATACTAATAGCAGTATAGACAAGGAGAATGTGAAATTTAAGACCTCTACATACTAAAATAATGTAACAGAGCAGCAAAATGTGAATGATAGGGTAGACTTTAAAAAAATGAAATATGAAAGAGTGTTAAAAACGTTATAGGTCCTAGAAAATCGAAGGGGCAAAGTGTCCCCCGTCTTTCAATAGTATAGGTTTTAGAGAGAGATAGCCAAAATACCCCCGTCGCAGCAGACCTGCGTACTCAGCGAATTTCCAAATCAATAATTTAACAATAATAATATATGACAAGTTTTATAAAAATCTGTCCATAAACATGAGAATTATTTGCCTATTCTCCATAAGATTTACATGGGAGAGAGTGTGCAGGTTTGCTGCTGTGAGCTACACTGAATGTAGGGATTTCTACCATAAACAATTTTCATTTTTAACATTTACACCAACTTTCATCAACATCTGTCCATAAATAAAGGAGTTTGCCTATTCCCTATATGATTAACATGGGAAAAGAGTATGCAGGTTTGCTGCCATGATAAACACATAAACTATGATTTTTAAGCATAAATGGATAGATCTCAACCACATGAAGCTAAATATCAAGTTTTATCCAAAAATATTCATTAATATGGGAAATATTAATTTTTCCCTATCCTCCATAAGATTAACATTGGAGCCCCACAATACAACATACTGTGTTTAGATTTTTTAATATCTCGGTAACCGTTAGAGATAGAGAAAAACTTTAAGAAACTTAATTGTGTAGTTTTCTAAGCTGATTCCAATGTCAAATATAAAATTAAAAATTTTTTAAAACTACATGTGAAAAACGCAAAAAACCCCATTTTGGGGTACAAAACCCCCCCAAACTACCTGTTCCTATTGACCGATATGTCTGGTTTACGAACTCGTCCGAGCATTTGTAGGAATACACGTCTCTACCAAATTTGGTCTCGATCGGACCATTTTTACGAGAGTTATCGTGCTAACAGACACATATATATATATATATACATATATACATATATATATATATATATATATATATATATATATATATATATATATATATAAATTTTAACGACTATTGTTTTTGGACTCTGGGCACCTAAAGAAGAAAAAATAACATGGTCCTGGGCTTAAGTCTCACCATGAGACCTACGGTAATAGCTTCTTCCCTATGGGAAATTCGCTAAAACGAAGTTTAAAAAAATATTAAAAGTTTTTCGGTTAGTAAAAACTAAGAATTATGATATTGAATACCGGTACTGCCACAGAGTGTTCATAAAAATGTTTTAAGAATATTTTGACGTAGTCAAAACTAAAAGTTACTGTATTCAATTATATATTGTCAGAGTAACCCTTAAGGGATGTCCACAAAAATTTAATTTTGGCTTACCAGGGAGCCAAAATTCAGTTTAGAGATCCTGCATTTCACGTAATTAAATTAATGTATTATATGGTAAAACTTTTCAGGGGTTAAATGGCTGGGTTTACGAATCCCGCTAAGGTTGAATCTGAACCCAGTTGCCATTTGTCATTGGGCTCTTATTTAATGATGCTTCCTAACAAAATGTTGACGTCAGTTAGTAACGGGACCAGGGTTTGGACAACTCCCCATCAAAACGTTAAAAAATGCCTCTGGTGTAGAAATATACAAAATAAATTAAAAAAATAGCTAAAAATTATTTGGAAATTTTGCAATTTTCTTGACGGTTTCTGAGCTAAAGGAATGTACGTTCCAAAATTACAGTTTTCTAGCTAAGTATAGGTCCCTTACAATTAGTATACCTAGTGAGTGAGCTACACACGTGGCATAGTATTTAGACTTATTTTTAAATAATTTATGTTTACTTACTGCAACGACGGCAATTATCATGGGCAGGATACAAATGCAGAGGGCCAGATAAACTACATGGTCTCGCATCTTGAACACCTAACTATATAAAAAAGTTAAGATATAAAATTATTTTATTTACTCTTTTTTTAAACAAATGGTTAAACATAGAAAATATACGGTACGTAGTTTTATATGGATATAGATTTTTTGTTCTAAGAAAAAAATTGTTACTGAAACATCTTTTAATGTGGTTTAGTAAAGTAAAAAACTCAAGAGATAAATAGCTTTAGTAAATGTCTCAAACAGTTTTAAAACACTATACTATATAATACTATTATATACCATACTTTACTAAGCGACTAAGCCATACTAGTTTGTTCGCACTAAATACAACTTCAATTGATTGTAATTAATTATTACTGGAACTTAAAAATTTTTATTGTAGAACGTAGAAATAATCACCTGTATTCACTTTTGCTGCTTCAAAGGCCGTAGGTTCAACAAAAGTATTGTGATTCTCAAAACTTTATTCAAGCTCTGCTCACGACGTACATCACCTGTGAGAAAATGACACGACCTTCTAATACAACGACAAGAGTAAACAGATGGACAGGCGTTTGTCGAACTATTTGTTATTATCTGCGTCCCAACTGTAACGAGCCTTCTAATATAACTTTTAAAATGTTAAAAAGTAATTAAAAGACCAAATTTTCAAGGTGGATAAAATTTAAAAGTATGAGTAAAATTCGATGTTTTTGAGACTCATAGTGTTAATTAGTACTGGAATCTTCAAATTAAAAATTTTTTTGTACTATTCTTCTCTTCGCTCTTCTTGGTGTACGTTATACATGACAATAGGATCAGCAGTTTCAATTTCCTGTCTATAGTCACACAGAGGGCTAGAATATTAATTTTAAAAATATGTTCTTTTGTGCAGTTATGGCCAATTCATACTCGATTCATTGTTCTTATGTATCGCCAACTCTTCTAAGATGCTTCGAACCACTGGGAAGAGCTATCAATGGGTTTTAGCTAATAAATTCTGTTGTAATTAATTTCACTAGAACAAGACCATTCTTCTTTTATTTTGGCCTTATTTTGGAAATGAAGAGAAAAGTCACTTTTTTAATAATAAAATAAAGTTTTATTTGTCTTGGATACTAGTACAAACATTACAATTAATTCATTCAATTCACTCATTTCATTAAAATTTACAACTGTAATAATCATTTTCGTGTTCAGTGCCTGTGACCACTGATCAATCCTAATCTGCCTTGTGCGGCCGGGTGGAAACTAGCCAACTGCTCGGTCAGCGTCGCCAAAGCAGACAAGCAAAAAGAGAAAGGAGAGAGTTCTATTTTTGCTTATCGTTTGCACGATAAATCAAAAACTTGAATGAAAATTTTGTATAAGTAAACCTCACGAGAACTGTTTAATGATATCAAATATTTATTGTTAGTGTGGCCTTTTAAAAAAAATTGATTATTCAATGATTATATAAAATGTAGTCCATTTTTCTTACAACATGTCAATAGTTACATTATTTTATTTAGTTTATCCAATATATATTTTAGGATAATTGGAACTTATTAGCCAAAGACCACCCTTAAGCATAGCACTGTGATAGCCATATTTGTATTGGTTATCATAAATACCCCAGTTTGTTACAAACATAACGGTTCCAGATGAGTTTTACAGTGTTCTGAGAATGGTAAGCGAAGTTTTAGCGAATTTGCCTTAGGGAAGAAGCTATTATTATTTTTGGCCTTTAGGTGTCCAGAGGCCAAAAACAATAGTCGTTATATATATATATATATATATATTTGTGTGTGTGTGTGTGTGTGTGTGTGTGTGTGTGCGTGTGTGTGTAAACACGATAACTCTCTTAAAAATGGTTCGATCGAGACCAAATTTGGTTGAGACGTGTACTACATTTGCTCGGACAAATCGTAAACTAGACATATCGGTCAATGGGAACAGGTAGTTTGTGGGGGGTTGTACTCAAAAATTGGGTTTTTTTGTGTTTTTCATATGTAATTTAAAGAGTTTTAAAATTTTATCTTTCACCATTAGAATCAGCTCAAAAAACTACACTATTTAGTACCTTGAAGTTTTTCTCTATCTCCAACGGTTATTGAGATATTAAAAAATCTAAACACAATACGTTGTATTTTGGGGCTCCAATTTTAATGTTATTAAAGATAAGCAAAAACTAATATTTCCCATATCTACCAGTATTTTTGGATTAAACTTGGTATTTAGCTTCATGTGGTTGAGATCTATCCATTTATGCTTAAAAATCATAGTTTATGTGTTTATCATAGCAGCAAACCTTCATACTCTTTTCCCATGTTAATCATATAGAGTTTGGGTAAAGAATCTCAAGAACTATTAAAGCTACAAAAACCTTTCTTTGCACACATTTTTATTGCCTAAAGAGGAAAATGTTCTTAAAGTATATTTTAGTTTGCTTTTGTCTTAACTAAACAACAAACTAAACTACTTTGAACTATACTTTGAGAATATTTTTCACTTTGGACAATAAATGTGTGTGCAAAGTTTGGTTTCTGAACCTTAAATAGTTCTTGAGCTATAACATTTTTTGTAAAAAATACAAAATGGCGGCTAGCGGCTAAACGAAGGATTTTTCGACGAATGTTTATCTGAATTTTCTGTTTATTTGGATGAGCACTATTATCCCTCGAAGTTTGTTCCCAACTTTAATGAACACCCTGTATACAGGGGCTAAAATTCCCCCTTCTTTCTTTTCTACTCCTAGTGGTGTAGTGAATATTTGATAATATTAAACAAAATATTAAAAATAAAAGAAATATATTATATTTACTGAACTTTTGTATATGATTTTATAGTGAAAATAAATATATTGCTGTCATTTATTGCGTTTCATTTTGTAATAAATCCTAAAAATCACTTTAAAAACTCTTCAAATACTTTATACTTGATCCCTAAAAATATTGAATGGAAATTCCTACCTCACATTGGTATTTGTTATTTTACCGTGCAATCTATTAACCCAGCAGGACATATTGGATTGTAACTGAAAGATCCATCTAGTTCGTCATTTTTGATCGATTGCTTCATTAGCGATTTTCAAATTACCTCTGTTACTATCAGTTTTGTTTTTACGCTATGCCTGTTATGCCGTACTTCACAAACTTCTATAAGGATTAATTAGAATAAATATGAGAAGTATATGAACAAAATGTCCTAATATAAACATGTTGTAAACTTTGTAGCCTTAAGCACCCTAGGAGGTAAGTACTGACTATATCTGGAAAAGTAAATGGATGTCAATGTTTTTCTGAGGTTGTCGTAACTTTTGAACATTATTGTGTGTATAAGTGTAGAAATAGTGTGCAAACGTAGGCTGTCGTGGCCGGTGTTAATAAGGTCAAGTTGATTTTTTGGCGTCAACCGCGTCTTCATGTTATTTATGTTGCCAAACGTGTCACTCTTACTGTGAAGTGGCATCCTCAGTGGCTAGGCTGAGACTGAAGGGTTGTTTATCCAAGCGAAGATAGACGGAAAGGTCAACTACCATGGTGGAGGTGGGAATAACCGCGCGGACCTGCCAATTAGCAATGCATTGTTAAGATGTTATTTTGTAGGTTTTTGTAAAACAGGTTGCCATGAATGGGGTAAACGAAAGCTGTCTTCTTTGTTAAAATTATTAGTGTGTTTCCTTATTTCTATGGCTTCTCTAATTTTTCTGGTGTAAAGATGTGGGATGTTAGTAAGAAATTGTGTTTTGTCAAATTAGATAGCATGTTTTGTGTTGTAACTGTGTTCTGTTACTGCTGATCTCTCGGGATTTACTTTTTTTAGTATGGAAAATGTTTTCTTTGAGTTTGATGGAAATCATTCTCTTGGGTTCTCCTATGTATACGGAACCACAAGTACACGGAATTTCGTTTACACCTGACGAACTTAATAGAATTTCGTCTTTGCCGTTGGGTAGATACGTATTGATTTTCCTTGGTGGCTTGTACACAGCTGATATATTGTTTTTCGTAAGAATTCTATAAATCTTCTTGGATGTCCCTTTTACGTATGGTAAAAAAGACGGGGTTTACGAACTTCGTCTATTGGATCGAGTTGTTGGCTTCTGTTGTTAAGGGCTATTGCTTCATTTGGAATTGAGTCCTGTTTAGTATACGTTTTTTTATACGTGTTTTTCTGTACCCATTCTGTTGTAAGGTAGACAGAAGCAGAGCAGAGATTTTTCCTTTTTCCAGCTATCATTGTCAGATATGCGTATTGCTCTATTGATTAATGTGTTTAAGATGCCATTCTTTTGAGCGGGATGATGGTGTGAGTTGGCGTTTAAATACCTATTGATTTTTTTAGGTTTGCGGTAAACAGCATGGCCTATCCCACTTCCTTGTGGTTAATACGTCCAGAAATGGTAATTTTTTATCCTTTTCTTCCTCCATAGTGAACCTATAGTTGGAATTCACATTATTAAAATTATAAACCGCTTAAAATTGAAACCACTTCCTTAAGTTAAAAGTATCTCTTTTTATTCGTAAATCCAACTTTGTATTTGAGTAATATCATTGGCTGAAAATCAATAATTTTGATATGATTGATTATTAATATCAATCATAGATCACAATTAACGTAAAATTAAAAACCGTATCCAGTTTGTGGTAACACTGGAAACTATATTTCGAACCGATGGCTTCGACTGGCTTGCCCAATGGTGGTGTATTTGGCAAGTTTGCTGTTGGATGTATGTGAATGAATGTGTTTGATGACATTTTATTTTGTTGCAATAATTTTTTAACTTCACGTTTTACTATTTTTATTTTTCTATTTTTCTTATTCACAACTAAGTCTAAGAAAAGGTCATGTTCTAATTTTGTCTGGATAAATAAATATTTTTTTTATTTCATATATAACGAACAGACATCACGCGGAAACCTAATTTTTGACATGGATATGTCTTAGCTCTGGGGGGTGTTGGCAATTTTTCAGACCAAAATTTGAAACAATGGCGTCATTTGTTCAGTGACGTCATATGATTAGTGACGTCATAGTTTGGTTATAAGAACAATAGTTTAGATGAACTAAAAACATTTCCTTTATACGCATCCATGATCTAACCTACTTCCCACAGGGAAGTAAATACAAACATTTCTGGATTCAGAGGACCGCAAAACAGATGTATCCACTCTCAACTCACAAATTCAAATATTTTAATGAAAACAATACTTTCTCCATATACTATGTATATTGTATATAGGGAGAAAGTAAAAAGGTAAAAAGAGAGGGCAAGACAATATATATTATATTTGAGTAATCAATCTTTCTAAAGAGTGCATATACTAATATTAATTCTATCCGAAAACGTGGGGTAGCTGATATACCCCACGACAGGTTATATATTAACTGTCATTCTTATATTATTCATATACTATATTATTTATATAGATTATATAGATTTTGGTGGAAAGTACATCTGCATCTTCCACCAAATTGAATCGCTGTGTTACATGTGACGACAACAAGGATGTAGTCGACCCCTTACTGGTCCATGATTTCAACAACTAAAATACTCTTAAAATAAAAAAATCTTCTAAAATATTCTTATGTACGTGATTTACATGCAGATACAAGATATAGCAGGATTGTTTTACATGCAATACAGTAATTCGAATTGTACTCTATGATCGGAATTAGTTATCATTCTGTTCACGTCTGCATTTCCCACATACACACTTTCATTAATGGGATCTATTGATGTTATTACTTAAATAATGGAAAATTAAAATTATGTTTTAGCTACACATAATTAAATAGGGAATATCTTTTACATACAAGTGACGAGATGATGTCTGTCGAGTACAGATGTTGTCCCATTCCACGTCACAAAAATGTAGTCTTTTGAAAAATGTAGACCGTTCGAACCAAAATTCATATTAGAAGTTTATTACAAAACCTAACGTAATACACAGACAGACACACACACACACACACACACACACACACACACATATATATATATATATATGTATATAAGTTAGAAATAATTATGTTTCACCTCTATATTTTGCTTTCCGCGTCTTCAGGTGACAATAAAAAAGTATAAAAATTAAAATTCACTCGACATAACACAGAAAAAAATACATATACATATGTAACATATGTATCTATCTGTTTCTATCTATATCTATCTACATGTATGTATTCATCACAATTCATCCAACCGATGGCGTGTGAGTATGTGTATTAGTATGGTTTCAGAGATTTATATGACATACTATTTAAATATTTAAATATGCACGTATATTTAAATATACTATATTTAAATCACGCTAGTCATTGTGAGTATTCGAGGTTGAATACACACGAAATATAGAATTTCATCAGAATCAGTCCAGTCATGTAAAAAAAAGTTCAATTACAAATTATTTATAAATATTAAGATAAGACATAACATGTCAAACACAATTTTCTATAAACAATTTAAGAAAACAAACTTTTTTTTATTCGTTTGCACGGTGAATACGCAAAAATCTTATTGGTTGGTGGAGAGCTCTAGACACTAAATCTAAAGCAAATTAGTTTCCATCCTACCAAGATTATCCTCGGATATGAATCACCAGGGACTCGGAGTGACGTCATCGTACTGATTACGTCAGGGTTTAGCCCATCGGATATTAAACTGTATTTAGGTTAAACTACAAATCACTTAACATTTGACCATGAGAACCGTAGTAGTCTCATTTCAATAGACGGGTAGGAAAAAATATTTGTAATGTTTTATGATTTGTTTG
Organism: Nephotettix cincticeps; assembly: GCA_023375725.1. Classification (NCBI taxonomy): domain Eukaryota; kingdom Metazoa; phylum Arthropoda; class Insecta; order Hemiptera; family Cicadellidae; genus Nephotettix; species Nephotettix cincticeps. The sequence goes on along the minus strand of CM041786.1, from coordinate 127,508,741 downwards.
TAGCTTTTTCTGTATTTCTGCTGTTCTATAATCTATAAGAGAACGATTATATGCAATTTACTATGTTTTAATATATAATTTGCTATATTAGTTGTAGACTTATAATTGAAAATACTAATTAGGTCTTTTATATAATTTTAATGAAGATAGCAACATTAGTTTATAATTTTTTATTTTACACGTAGAAAAAAGTAATCATTAAAATTTCTATGACTTTTAAACCATCAATCAAAAAAAATCCAATACTATAATACGAGCAAGGTTTGTATATATATTTGCACACAGATCTCGATAAATGGCTCTAAGGAATTTCTTTATATTTGGAAATAACTAATTTCCTAGTAGAAAATAAGTTCTAGATAGGTCTAATGTCCAGGAAAATTCCGGTTTTCTTGTAATATTAAGTTTAAAATCTAAAAATTTAACATTACGCTTATGGAGAATCAAATGTAAACAATACAAACCAAAACATATGTTTATAACCATTAGACAGTTCTTGATTTAAGATGGTAGGGAACAATATGTGAATAGAGGTTTTTCATAAATATTTATTTTATGTTTGTAAAAAATGCAAAATTATCAGGTTACTAAACAATTTGTAAAAACTCAAGGATAACATAACTGTGCGAAATGGAAGATGATCATGGATCATGATCATGGAAGATCATGGAAGATTTTGAAAATACTTTTTTCAGCATTTATTTTCAAAATCTTCCATGTTTTGATAGAAACCGTATTCATTGTATTGCGTGAAGCCACTTTAACAAACCAAATAATAGGTGTAAATTAAATTTTTCTTTTGCTTTTGAATCCTCATTCCGTTTCTAACCAAATCAGTTGGTCACAGGCTAATAATAACTGTATCGATAATTAAACAGTAAATGATCGGCTAAAACAATTAATTGAGGTTGGCTAAAACACCTTAAACGGCGTCACTCATTTGGCAGACGCCGTGGTCCAGTGGTAGGGCGTTGGCATTGTAAAACGAAGATAGTGAGCTCCACCCCCAACAGGGGCAATACTTTTTGTTCAGTGCTATATTAATTATAGTGTATTAAATCGGTTTTATTTAAACCACATTTCATTGAATAATAACTGTATTTTAATTTCTCTAATTAATTTTTATAATTCATGTCTTATTCTATACGAGCAAAGCTCGGTCACCAGGTACTCTTAATTAAATCGTTAGAGCTATATTTGAGAAATTGGATGTTTAAGTGGTATTAAATGTGTAATAGTCATAAATATTAATAACTCAAAGAAATTAACTAAAGGCCCGAGATATTTTCAAACTGCACTCTGGAACAACACTTTATAAAAAATCAGATTCATGTTCATGATTCATGTGTAAAAAAATTCATGTTTTCTTGGCGTCGTTACTCAAACAGAAATGTATCAGTCCGAAAACCAACAAGCAAATATTACGTATAAGGGAGAACATAGAACCCGGTCTTGCTGTACGTTGACTCAAGTTTCGAGAAGGCAAAGCCACGTTGTTAACGACGAAGCGAAAATCTTAGCTCCAATCTTGAGAGTAATCTGCCCAGCAGGATATTCGCAGCGAAAGGTCACGTAATTAAAAAATATTACTGTTATTACACAACGATACGCCTGTTGCCTTGCTGTGGTGACGGTAATGATACTAAACCTTGAACATAAAACTCTAAATACACAACTAATAATAAGTTTTATATCTTTGGTATCAATTAGTCTTTAGTTAATCAAATCAATCAGTCTTTTATAAACTATGGAGGCATTGATGTTTAAATTTAAATACAACTTAATTTATTTTTTTAAATATATCTACTTTGAGTTTGGGATGGATAAATAACCTCTTCATAGAGAAATAGTCAAACTAACGTACATGGATTTAACTTACGTGTTTATTCCTCATAATAAAACGTAGGGATATCAATTTAAAATTTGAAAAAAAACTGGGCGTGTTGACAACAAGTGTGACATACCTTACATTATCAGGTACAGAAACACTAGCCACTAGGACGTGTATATTAACAACAACAATATTGTTTTCTCATAATAAATAATATTAAGTATATTTTTCACGAGAATATCCACATACATTTAAAATCAGCATATTTTAAGTTTGAAAATCGTAAGGTAAAATAAAAGAAAGTTCCATATATGAATGGGTAAACTGTCTTCAATAGTTATATTTGGGAAGTAATCCACAAGCAGATATGAAAACCCCATATGATCCTCATCCTTGTGTCATCTGCGTATTGGCAGGTCAAATATCAAAGGGTATTAAGAGGTAGTTTAGGTTACCTGAGGAACTAATAATAAGATATCTGAGTTTCCTTTCCACATGTGCTGCTACACGGGGTAGACGTAAAGGCTTTTTCTTAAATGGACAAAAATCATTTTATTGTCCCTATAGGATTACATACAAAAATATACAACTCTTTTTAAATAGTGGGAGGGAGATTATTAGTTGGACTTTTTATTGAAATCTAAAATGTAAAGAGATCTGCGACAAACGTCTGGATCAGTAAAAAGTGATAATTTATTCGTAGAATGTGATACAGAATACATGTTTACCAAGTAAAATTTTCTAACAGTAGAGTAGCCAAGTGTGAAATGGAAAGTTTATGGTAACACTCACATTCTGATATACTTAAAAAAATTGAAAAGCGTTAACATTATGTTATTGTCAATAGATATAAACATATTTTTATTATTGCCATAAAACCACTAATCAAACGTGTCATTGGTACGAGTCACAATTTAATCTAAATTCAACTTTAATAAGCTTACAAGTCACTAATTAACTGAAAAATAATTAATATTTCTCTTTTAATAACAATCTATTTCAATTTATTTATTGTTGTATTTATTATTCAATTGGTCTTTTCCTATCAATCTTGTGTTTTAAACTACACAACGTATCTGGAGGTGGGGAAACTCCACCAGTTTTAAAGTGATTACCTAATTATTTACATTATAAAATTTAATGTGCAAGTTACAGTTTTAATTATATAATGCTATGAATAATACTATACTTATCTATCATGCACAACATAAAAACACTCGTATATTGATAAAGCAACAAATAACCACAACACTCCGCCTTCCAACTAGCGGAGCGACTTAAGATAGCGTGCGCCCTCAACGAAAGTTAGAGCACGACTGCCCCCACCACCGTCCCAGCGGTGGCAAATGGGTGTAGGACTTTTGGCAACCTCGCCTATCCCATTCGTCATCGCAGAGGGCTATAAAAGTGTCACAACCCGTGGTGCGGACTTTTGGCAACCGCTGTTCTCCCTGGTGGGGATTTCCGGGATTTCTTTCGTGCCGGGCGGGGTTGAGGGTGAGGGAGAAAGCGCGCTAGAGAAGGGCGAGAGGGGAGGTGGCGGGCGAAGACAGACGAAGAATAACAAAGCACAACGCCTGATACCCAATTCCTTTCAAGTGTGTGATTACTAACCGTCTAAATACTGTCTGTTGTTAAGTTTGAACTATGTTTAGAGGTACAATATTATGAATTGTATTGGTCTTATTTTTAAACCCATACTTAACTTCTTGAGGAAAGAATTAACGATTTATATTTCTTTGAAATCAGATAAGACTTGTAACTTTCAATTTATAATCTATATAAATAAGTTTGAATATGAAGTTTATGAATGAAGTTGCATGAACATGAAGTTTATTAATATAACTTTTGTATACTTTGTATAAACAATTTCTGTTGACGATATCGTAACACTTCAACAGTTCACCGTATTGACCTATATTTGTTGGTGTTGTCTTGTCTTTTGTATCATTGTCTTTCAAACATTCTACTTGGAAAATCCAATTCCATCCATCCGTACATCCTGTAACGTCCATTGTGAAATAATGGTATTAGTTAAAGGACTTGGCTCATTCATAGCCGGTTCCCCGTAGTCGTGAATAGCCTGCCATTCCGGGGCGAAGGAGGGACTTTAAGGGATAAGAGTGATATATTGTGGGATTAAATAACGAGGCAGGGATTTTCAGAGAGAAAAGGGAGAATTTTTGGGATGAAACTGAGGTTGCCAAAAGGCCGCTGTCGAGGGATAATTAGGGTCCCGACCCTCGGTGGGGGCTGGGCGGTTGCCAAAAATCCGTTTCCCGTGGCAAATTGCCTCGTGCTCACAAGGTGTACTAGTAGTGAAGTCATCGGTCACGTTTGCATTTTTTTTTGTTTCAGGAAATACAACATCTGTATTTATAATTTATAATAACATTAATAATATTACTGGTTCCGTTCATTGCATACTTTAATTTCAGCAAGGTTGACAAACGTGACCAATAACATCACTACTATCGTCACTAGTGAGCACAAGGCAGGTTGCCACCGCTGAGACGGTGGTATAGGCAGTCTTGCACCGAATTTCGTTCAGTGCGCACGCTATCTTGTGTCTCCTAGCACGAAGGCGGAGTGTTGTGGTTATTTATTGCTTTGTGCATGATGGATAAGTTTAGTATTATTGACAGCATGATATAATTAATAAAAGTGACTTGGAAATTGAATTGTAATGTCAAATATTAGGTAATTACTTGAAAAACCTTAGTGTAGTATAAAACACGTTAGGAAAAATCCAATTAAATAATATCTCATTGAAATAATTCAACACTTAGAAATATAAGAGGAGGTTTCTTATATTCCCTTACCATTTTTAAAAGATTCTCCACTAATGCTTGTCTGGTTTCATCTACCTTGTCTTTGTTTGTGTGGAAGGGATTACCTTTGTAAGTGAGATTTTTTTATAAAATGACGGCAATATGTATATCAGGATTCCGTCCGCATTCTTCATCGCCAAAATCAGTTCCTTTCTCTCCTCCATCAATTGCTTGTAGTCTTTAATTATCTTAGCGTTGCTAACTGCTCCTTTCGTTAACAATTGGTAAAGCATAGTATTAATGGCAGTAGTAATAGCATATTATGCCTCAGTACCTCTCTGAACACATAGATGGATTGGTAGTTTTAGGATAAATTCGCTTATACTACTCGTAAACCAGATTAGATTAGATTTGATCATTGAAATGGCAACCAAACTACAGCCCAACAGCCGATGAAAACTAATGGGCCTACAGTTTAACGTGGGATCCGAACCACGGCCTCTGAATTACGAATTGGTCTAATTATGAGGATAGACTTTGCGGATTAACGTAGTATTCAATAGTGCGGACGTTAATCCACACAAGAGAACACTATATCCACCAACCATCGCTCACAACTATCCACAATTCATGACCTCTATGTAGCTGGATTACAGGACATCGCCACCAATTAGTAAAGTAATTGAATTTGAAAGCGGTATACAAACATAGATTTAGCATTTCAAATATTAATAATATATGCTTCTTCAATGATTAAGAGAAGTGGAACAACTTTAATTAGTTGTATATATATATATATATATATATATAAGCCAAAAAATACTTATTTTTAAAGACTATGTCAAAAATATAATTTCTATATTTATATTTTTAATCAAAAAGGCATTTAGTAAAAGTAAATGGACAGTTTATAAATTTTTATATTCAAAAATAATCTCACAGTAAAGGTGTAACCACTTTAAACATATCGATGGTAATTTTAATAAGTAAATAAATGTATCAATGAAGTTATTCAACACTTAAAAATATAAGAGCTGGTTTTACACATTCGGAAATCACTTTTAATAGACTATTCACTACTATTTCTCTTTTTTCTTTGTCTCTGTCCATGTACATTGTATTCAATTCGCTGGTGAGATGTTCATAAAATGTCGGCAATACTCGTAACAGGATTCTATCTGCAGTCTTCATCGCTAGAAGCAGCTCCCTTTGATCTTGCATCAATTGCTTGCAGCCCTCAAATATCTTCACGGTTCTATATTCTCCTGAGGTAAACAGTTCATTTACCCGAATCTTAATGGCAGAAGCAAGAGCATGGGATGCATCAGTACCTTTCTGAACACATGTACAATTTAATAGCGTTAGAATAAAATTAGTTTATTTTGCTCTACAATGAGTATACCAATGAAATTTGAAAGCGGTTTGACTGAATTCTTTGAATGAATTCTGAAGTCAGGAGTACCCTAAGATAGTAAAGACACACGCACACACACACGCCCACACATACTAAGCCACTTTCAACTGTTAGTGGACCCAAAAAGTGGTCCCATAACCTGAAATTTCGAAATGGCAGTCATTTAAAAAATGGCTTGAATTTTTAATTTTTAGGTGCTGACCTAACTTATCGTGGGCTGTCCCCATAGTAGGTATAAGAGTTGGTATCAATGTAAAAAATAAATATTTGGCATTCAATTGAATTTGAAAATCTTTATTCTTCATTGACTAAACCTGTTCAAAACTTGTCCGCACCTTAAAATATAAAGTTCAATCCAACTTTAATTGGTTACCATTTCCGACCCGGTTATACTTTTGAAGTAGAGTTTAGGAAATTGTACTCGGGTAAAAAATACATTTTACTTGATGTGCATATACACATATGCTTTACTTTAGGTTTTTGTACTGACTCATATTGTCAGGAGGTACGGAGTTTGCAACGTTAAAAGTTAGTTTCTTTGCACTCAATTGAACTTGTTACAAGGGTAAAACTCTTGTAGCTGATGGATTAATAAACCTATTCAATACTTTTCAGCATCTCAAAAATCTAAATTTAATTTATCTCTGAATGGCTGCCACTTTCACTGGGTCGTTCTTTTGAAGTCGGGTGTGCGGCATTGTACTCTGCTAAAACAATGTATTCAACTTGATGTGCATACCAAAATATGTTACTATTTAATGATTCGTACTGACTCCACATGGACCATTCCCCATCTGAGATTTATATTTATTTGGTAATAAGCCAAAAATATAGTATTTTAAATCCTAATAGAATTAGCAAAGGTTTACTCTTGTAAACCACAAATAATGCAGCCTAAGCTGAACTGTAATTATTTATTCTAACCCATTTTGGCCACTCCCTAATCACTGTAAAATTGATGCTAACTTTTGATGCTAACTAACCATCCTCACAATTAGACTAATTCGTAATTCATATACCGTGGTTCAGGTTCCACGTAAAACTGTAGGTCCCTTAGTTGCCATCGACTGCTGGGCTGCTGTCTAAGGAACATGTCAGCCTTAGTCAGTAACAAGACTACAAGATCGCGCCACAATCATCTTACACTCAATCCTCATTCATACTTGGATTAATAATAATAATAATAATAATAATAATAATAATAATAATAATAATAATAATAATTAATAATAATAATAATAATAATAATAATAATAATAATAATAATAATAATAATAATAATAATAATAATAATCCTTTTATTGCCATATACAATATTTAACAATTGTGTAGCAAACGTCATTAAAATATGAATATAAGTTGACATAATTTTAACTATATTAATTAAAAGATAAACATAAATATACATAATACATACATAATATAAAAATGAAAATGAATAAAAATGATAATGAAAAATATATCTCAGGTCACCCAGTGACACCCCCATGGGCACAGTCACCCTACCATGTGTGGTCCATGAACTCGCCCACATGGTAAAACTCTCCCTGAACCAAGAAGCGCTTAAGGCGATTCCTGAATCTCCTCGAGTTTCCCTCCTGCCTGATGTCTTCGGGGAGATTGTTCAAGAGCTTAATCCCTGCTTGAGACGGCAGATTCAAGGCAGCTCTGGACCTGTTCTGGGATAGTCTGTAAAACTCTCTACCTCTTGTGTGGTGGTCGTGTACGTATGCACCTTGAATGGGCATGCACTTAAATTTGCAGAAAGAAGTTGTTTCAAGTATGTACAGACTAGCCAGAGTAAGAATCCCCATCTCCCTGAAGACATTCCTACAGGACTCTCTGAACTGTAGCTTGGCCAGAGAGTCCTGTAGGAATGTCTTCAGGGAGATGGGGACAATTAAAATACCTACATTGTAGTATGGTTGTCATTTCAATGATCTAATATAATCTAATCTTTTGATCCGTATGTTTGACTGATTCATGATTCATTAAAATTCTGGCAAAATAATCGGATGATATTTGTTATTAAAAAAGCAACGTATGCTATAAAATCCATTACACTCATCTCACTTACCTTTCTCTTATATTCAACCTTAAATACCCATAATGGGCGGTATCTTATGTATAAAATATAAAGATATAATAAAATACCCCGTCGCAGCAGACCTGCGTACTCAACGAATTTCTAAATCAATAATATGATAATAATAATAATAATATATTACCAGTTTAATAAAAATCTGTCCATAAACATGAGAATTATTTGCCTATTCTCCATAAGATTAACATGGGAAAGAGTGTGCAGGTTTGCTGCTGTGAGGAACACTGAAAGTAGGCATTTCTACCATAAACGATTTTTATTTTAACATTTATACCAACTTTCAACAACATCTGTCCATAAATACAGGAGTAAGCATATTCTCCTTATGATTAACATGGGAAAAGAGTATGCATGTTTGATAAATACATAAACTATGATTTTCAAGCATAAACGGGTGGATATCAAACATGGAGGTAAAAACCAAGTATAGTCCAAAAATATTAGTTGATATGGGAAATATTAATTTTTGCTAATCCTCCATAACATTGGAGCCCCAATATACAACGTACTGTGTTTAGATTTTTTAAAATCTCGGTAACCGTTGGAGATAGAGAAAAACTTTAAGGAACTTAATTGTGTAGTTTTTTAAGCTGATTCCAATGGTGAAATATAAATTGAAAAGTTTTAAAAATTACATGTGAAAAACGCAAAAAACCCCAATTTTTGAGTACAAAACCTACTACTACCCGTTCCCATCGACCGACCGATATGTCTGGTTTACGAACGCGTCCGAGCAAATGTAGGAATACACCTCTCTACCAAATTTGGTCTTGATCGGACCATTTTTACGAGAGTTATCGTGTTAATGGACACAATATACTTACGTTCTAACACCATATCACAAAACGGAAAACCCCATTTAAACATACAAAATACCTACAACATATCAGTCCCATAAATATGAACACATATGGAGTATAATATTATATATATAAATGAAAGTATATGTACTTAATAAAAATACCTATAGTCTAATACCAATATATATATATATAAACATAATATAGTACTATGGCTGTCTATACATATAAACCTACGGTAAATAGATTCTTCTAATTGGTAAATTCGGTAAGAGGACAACTTTAGAATAATGGTGAAGCCAAAAAAAGGTAATGACACTTAAATAATCAAAACTATCAGCTGATATCTGAACAGCCTGTGGAAGATAAGAATGGATAATACACTTGAAAATTGCAGCGTTACAAGAAAAAACAATTTTTTTTGAACGAATGCAAAAAAAGGAATCAATCTTTGTCTTGCTTTTTCAATCATTATACTTCACTTATTGACATATTAAAAGACTGTCACTAATATTACGGTCTACCTGTTCGTAGTATGGTACGTTTAACTTGTCCAATATTAATCCTTCCTGTAGATTTGACAATTCAGTTGATAAAGCTTGTGGTGGAGATTGTGGGGGCTGTGTTGAACCCTGATGTATAAATCCCATAAATTTAGAACCTTTTTTTAAAGATAAATACTTAAATTATCGTATTTATAACTATCATTCTGTATTGTTATTATCCGAACCTATGTTTTTATGCAATAGAAAGATTTTAGCCTTAGAGTGATTTTAAAAATTATTTTGTCACAGACAATGTGGTAATCAACACTCGATAGTAACACACTCTGAAGTTATTAAAATCGATGATAATACACTAATAGTGAAGTTCCGTGTAACCTTCTGGCCAAGGTCTAATGTTAGAGTTTTCAGGTCGCACTACTGCTTCTAACGTGACCTAACGACTGCTTATGTAGCCGGGACCAACGGCTTAACGTGCCTTCCGAAGCACGGTGGGAGAAATTAAATTTCATGTATCATGACCGGGGATTGAACCCGGGTTTTTTGGGTGGTAGGCCAGTACTCTACCCACTCAGCTATGACTGCCACTGATAATACATTAATCGGCTTATTCGTGCACTAGAGTAACACTCACTAAAACTCGCTAATTAGAGTAATCATTACACTCGATGATGAAATAGCAACATTCGATGATAACACACACACACACACACACACACACACACACACACACACACACACACACACATATATATATATATATACATACTGAGGTAATGAGCAGACTAGGTTATTGATAACGCAAGGTAAAATTATATTCCCTGTATTATTTTATGTATGTAATTAATGAAATTAGTAAACAATTTGTAAAAACTAAACGGTGAAATAACTGTCCGTAATAAAATCAGAGAAAAGTATTTCCAAAATCTTTACTGTTTTGTTATAAAACTTATTCATTACAGTATATTGCTTGAAGCCAACGTAACAAACCAATTGGTGTAAATTAAATTTCTCATTTGCTTTTAAATTCTCATTCCGTTTCTAACACAATCAGTTGATCATGGGCTAATAATAACTGTATGGATAAACCGTACCTAAACGACAGCCATGTTTAGCAGACGCCGTGGCTCAGTGCTAGCGCGGAGGATTCACGTGCAGGAGGTAATGAGATCTACGGGACAATCTACATTTTTGTTCAGAGTTTATGCAAGTTAGAAAAAAATCTTTCTGCTATATTAATTAAGGTGTATTTTAATCGGTTTTATTTAAACCATATAAACTGTGTTTATATTGAGTAATAAATGTCTTTTAATTTTGCTAATTCTTATATAATACATGTCTTATTCCATCCTAGCAAAGCTCGGTCACCAGGTCACAACTTATATACGATTAAGAATATTATCATATACTATTTATTACTTATCGTAAAAACTTAAAAAAAATGTGTTTTTAAGAAAATACTTATCAACTTTATTTTATCATTTTCTACTAACTTTTTAAACATTTTCAGAGGATGCTAAAACACCCCTCCTCGGTGTTGTAGCTATGAGTGGCATCACTCTTAACTAAGTTTAAGTAAATGCCAGGCAAGCAGTTAGAAACAAGGTAGAAATTCCTTTTCTGCCTAAAGGATAACATTGGGTGCTTTACGAAATCACACCTTTCAGCCCGAAAATTACTTTAGATACTTAAATCCTTACCTTATCCTTTCCCTGCTGTAGACAAGACACTCGTGTGTGCTGTTAATTTGTAAAAAAATAAAAAAATATATATTTTTTTCTTTCCTGTATATTTTATTTACAATCTGTTTTTTAACAATTTGTAATTGTATATCAGTGCAACTCTAAACCTTTTTTACCCGTTCTTCGCACGGGTACTTTAGCTAGTTTACTATAAATGGTTTAAATACCTGATTTTACTTAATCCAAAGTTGCTGCTCATTGCAACTGGTTTCATCACCAAGCCAGTCAATTATGTATACCTCTCTTAATTCCGTTGGGGTTGAAACTAGTTAACATTAGCAACACATTTTGATTACATGAAAGCAGATATTTAAATCACGTCTACTATTTCCCGATAATCAGAAAGTGAAAGACCACAAAAAATACGATGGGTAGTGCAAAATTTAGCCAAAAGCGCGGCGCCACTGATTAAATTTGAATTAAAAAGAAACAAACAGATAAATACTATAACGAAATTAAATCTCTATCAAGAACTATAGAAATATTTTAGTTACAAAAAATAAACTGAGTACACTGGCCTAGTGGTATAAATTAAAACTTATTTTTCAACAATTGTTGTTTACTTACTGCAACGACGTCAATTATCATGGGCAGGATACAGAAGCAGAGGGTCAGATAAACTATATGGTCTCGCATCTCAAACATCTAGCTATATAAAGAAAAGCTATGTATCAAAAACATATTATCCTTAGTTAGTCTCTTTTGAAACAAATGGTTAAACTTAGCGAACATGCGGTAGGTAATTTTGTAAGGATATAGATTTTTTTACCAGTATTTTTAATACCAATCAAATCCAAATATGCTAAAATAAATATATAAATATATAGAAAATAAATACATGATGAATGTCTAAACTATTGCAGAATTTACACATAGAAAACCCCCGTGCGTGTAAATGAGTCGTTTTGAAAGAATAGTGAAAAAGATATTCATTCAAATGAATCACTTAAAAAAATTATGAAAAAGTAATTTGAAAATATATTATGAAGTTTAAAGACAGCTTCCTAAACTGTGATAAAGAAAAAAACCTTTAATGAATAATAATAAAAGAAAGTGTTTTATGTTTAATTTCATAATGATCAATTATTGAATTTACAAAAAACTACTATTTGATTCGAGTGAGACCAAACAAAACTGCACTGAGAGAAATATGAACCACATCACTCCCCCCCATGAAGGCGATCAGATTCATATACATTCCTTCACTTACACATCACAAACACACCAGCAAACACAATCTTTGACGCCATTAAGCAGGAAAGTCAATGTTTTAAGTTGAAGTAAGGACAATGTTGGCTCCCTGTCTGCCAATCGCTATGAACCACTGTAAAACTCGTTTTTTGTAAACCGTCATTGTACAGTCACGGATCCGTAGATCTTGAGGTAGGTTGTTGAATAAAGTCACCAGTCACCGTGGCTCCATCAGTGGCGCAACAAAGTCAACGCTGATCAAGGTAATGCCATTTGTTGCAGGAAAACAGAACGCAGGCTAGATGGAGTAGGGTTACCGTGGAAGGCGTCCGTGAAGTACTTGGGTGTCACCCTGTGTTTCAAACAGCATGTTGACAGGAAAGTCACTGAGGCGGCAATCCTGATGTGGCCCCTCCTCCTCCAACGAGGAGACCAATCCCGGATAGGAGGAAGGTCACAATGTCCCTACTCATAGTATTCTCTTGTATCATATATACTTCAGAAGTTCGGTAGATTCAGGCCAGCAAGACCAGCAGGAAACCTTAGAGGTCATCCAGACGAAGTTGCTGAGACGAATCACACGACTACCGTGGTTCGTCAGGAACTCCGTAAACATGGGTACGTCCAACCTCGCGGGTCACGTCAAGGCTACTCTAAGTAGAGCCAAACAACTGGTGAAAGAAATTTGACTGGCATATATCTGTTGGATAAATCTTGATCAAGAGGACGACGGAGGAGAGAGCGACGCGGGTAAGGAGTATCGCGGACGTGGAGGCGGTGGCAGAGACCAAGAAAGCCGAGACGACGGAGGAGAGAGCGACGCGGGTAAGGAGTATCGCGGACGTGGAGGCGGTGGCAGAGACCAAGAAAGGCGACGCGGGTAAGGAGTATCGCGGACGTGGAGGCGGTGGCAGAGACCAAGAAAGCCGAGACGACGGAGGAGAGAGCGACGCGGGTAAGGAGTATCGCGGACGTGGAGGCGGTGGCAGAGACCAAGAAAGCCGAGACGACGGAGCTGCAAAATGAACTCTTGAACCTTAAGTACAGAATTTGGTTCGAAATATATTTAAAAATTATCGTATAAAGCGCATTATATTTATCAATCTTATTATTTTATAGTAAAGATTTTTCAAATATAAACATTAACAAATCAAAATATAGCCTATATACTTTCGATTTAGATTTTTTATTCATTATTATTAGATACAATGATTTAAATGTATTGTTGTTGCTTTAAAGGAAGTAGGGATTTAGAGCGAATAAATAGTGTGTATGGCTCAAGACCAAGAAATCCGCCCATGTTACGATAGATCCCTTGCGAAGGAGTATCGCGGCTGGACGTTCAAAACAACGAAAGAAGACAACAGATGAAATTTTGGCTACTAAAACGACCAGACAGTATAAAGAAGCGATTACAAATAAATCGCGGACCAATCGTCCTAAACGTGCTAAATACAACAATGAGGGAAGTTTATTAAAAAAAAATACATTACCACAGGAAGTTGACACTAAAACAAATTCGAGAAGCAGGAGTTTCGTCGTTGGGTACAGAAGAATATTACGATATTCTAGGGTAAAGACCGATCGTAGAGAGAAGGACCAGTTTTATAAATATCAGAGGGGGCATGCTGTATCGGGATTTTACGTATAAAACTAAGTAACGGATGCATATGCCTTTTTAGAGAACAAGACTATAATATCGCGCCACAATCGTCCTACACTCGTTTTTCATTCATACTTGGCATAAAATACCTACCTTGTGGTAAGGTCACCATTTCAATAATCTAATCTAATAAATTATTAAATTACATTATAATAAATACATCAATTTATAAATAGTGGTAATTATCTGTTATTAATTATTAATACTTAAATTTCATGATTTCAGAGCCTAAACATAATCACCTGTGTTCGCTAATGCTGCTTCAAAGGCTGTAGGTTTTGTTTTAAGAAACGATTTTGTGATTTGTGTGTTCAATACTTTATTCGAGCTCTGCCCATGACATAAATCACCTGTGAGAACATGTCACGACCTTATAATACAACGAAAAGAGTAAACAGATAGACAGACGTTTGTGTAACTACTATTTGGTATATTACGTAATATTATGTCCAAAAAGTAACAAGGTTCATAATATTTTATTTTCAAATTCACAATTAGAGTACTCATTTGTGAATATTTCGATTTCAAATAAAACCATTAACAGTTTTATTAAAGAGGTAAACTGAATTAAGTTTTATTAAACAATAAAAAATACATATTACTCAATATCCCCTAAGTTTCAAAATCTTCCAGGAGAACTTTTTAGCTTTACAATCCAAATAAAGTAAAAAACCTATTGATTGAAAAAGGTTGTTTGCTAAATAATAATAAAGTCTATATAAATCAAATAAAACGACGCGGGCTAGTAGGTAAATAGGTCATCGGCTAACAGGTTGTTTAAGCTGATCCCAGTAAGTCTCTCCAGTAAAAACTAGGAGTAGACAATTGTGTGGAGTATGATATTTATCTCGAACTACACTCTTCTTCTTGGGCCCTTATCATCAGGAAGTACGGACCTGATCAGCTGGTAATGCGTTTACTTGTTTAACTAGGAGCAGCAATGAGCATTAGGTGGTACAGACATGTTGTTTGCAAATCTGTATATTGATTGGGTAAAAATGTTCCTATTTACTTACCTTTGGGAAATAAGTTTTACAGGTGTTTTTACAGAAAACGTAAAGGAAGCTTTCGTTATATATTTGTATGAGATTGGGGGAGCCATGGATGTGGTATATTTCACCCTAAATCCTTTATCTTTTCATTAGACAAGATATATGAGAAATGATTGAACCAAATTAATTTAGTGAAAATCAAAATGGGTTCAGATATAAACTAAATAGTTAATTTTATTTGTAGAACTTTGTTTCCAATGGTCAAATTTGTTTAAATTCTGGATAAAGTTTATTTTTGGATATCAAAAAAGCTTTTGATGCTGCTACCTATAACATTATTTTGTCAAAATTGCACCAAGGAGTAATAAGAAGATTTACGTACAATCGGATTAAAAACTGTCTTCTTGAAAAGAAAAATAACGGAAACAAAAAAATTGAAAATAATTATAGGGACAAGAGTAAAGTTTTATTCGGGGTTCCTCAAGGTTCATTAGGGATATTTAATTTTAATCTATATAGCCGATCTTTGCCAAATTTAAAGGTACAAATTAACTGGAAGAATCACGTTTTAAATTTAAAGGAAAAACTGAACAATGTTTTTAGAAATTTCTATTTTGTTAAAGAATTCCGTCATGAAAACATACTAAAAATGCTATGCCTCTCACTTGTACAATAGTCTTGGGACTTAGGCGCTGGTTGGCATGGTGTCAAATATTAGAACAATTTATATCGAACTTAAACATATTAAAAACATTATGATATTAATAAAAACATAAAATAACCTTCACAACCATTGTTTCTATCACCTTCAGTTTTGCCGTTGAAATTTTTGTTTGTTTGTTAAAATATTTATATATCCACAAAGGGGTCATGTTTTTTATAAAAAATACATCCCTGGTAAAGAATCACTCAGAAATTCAGTATTAATTTTAGCTCCGAAACCAAATTTTACTTTTTTTACAATATGTTATATTTTTATAACACCCAGTGTATACTACACAATTCCTACAAAGATAAAATTTATGAGAAATAAGTGTGCTTTAAAATAACTTAAGCATTTAGTATGGAAAATAATGACATTTCGTTTGACATTTTAGTTAAATACATTTTTCAAATTTTGCACAGTTATAATCATAGTTATACGACAGTTGTTTATTTTTGAAGCAGCCAGTGCCATTCACTTTTATTTTCTATCTTTAAAATCATAGAGCTTTTTACTTCGGTCTACAAGCTAGTTCTCATTAATTTAATGATAAAATTATGATGATGAATGGACACTCTTTACAGGTTTAGTCTTCGAGGTCTTATTAACTGTCTTAAACTAGGTTTCAGCTTATTTGTAATTTTAACAATTTCAATCAAGTTTTTTCTTTTTGTTAATTTGTTTTACTCTTTAGATTCTCTAAATTTTTTGAGCTGTTGAGGCTATTTTTATTTTTTATTTCAGTCTGGCCTGGAAAAAAATCCTTATCTATTTCTCATACTTAGATATGTTAAATTTTAACGTGTTAAGGAACTTTGATTTATTGATTTTTCTATAAATCTATGTAATGAGGTTGTCACCTAAATGTGTTCTTCTGGAGAATTTCAAGGAAGACAAGAAAATAATGATACACTACAACTTATATGCGCCACGGACGGCTAAGGCTGCGGAGGACGAGATACAATTGGATCTTAGGATTAAAATACAGAAAGTTATTCAGAACATTTATTTGAATTTATTTACAACTGTACAAGAAATTAAGAATAGATTCTTCAAAGTGTTTTAAAAATAGTGGAGTAAAAAATAAAATCAATCACAAGGAACATTGACACAACGGAAGTGGCGCCCCTGGCAGCGGAGTCGCTTAACACGCTGCTAGCCAACATCCGGCCGCCTCCTGTTTTGCTTCCGGTGATTATTGTGTTTACTTCCGGTGTCTCGCAGCCTCCCTAAATACAATTTCAGGGCAGAATTAATGTTTAGATTATTCTGAAAAATTAATTGATGGAATATTGGGTATTTTTATATTATAACTATAGAGAATGATCACACACATTAAAATACAAAAGTATTTGTTCTAAGGAAAATACGTTGTTTACCCTTATTGTAACCTCATCTGCCTATCACCATGGGTTCTAAAGATTGTAGTGAATTAAAGTAATTATAGCGTCGTAACGGCTTATATCCGTCCCTCACTGGTTAAAGCCGGAGTGTTGGACACGGAACTCACATATTATAGCCGGAATGACCAATCATTATCTGTCAGGTCATTGGTTTCGCGAACCAATGACTTTTGACTGGACCAGTGCGTAGTCCCTGAACCGTCGTGTCAGTAATCATTTATATTTCACTTGTAACATATTCAAACTTTGTAAAAATTTCAAAAATGTTCAAATCAAGTTATATTATCAGCGGTCAGGTGACCTGCTGATATAGTTACTTTAGGGTTTCGTCTCTTTTTTCTTTTTGTGGCAGGTGGTAACTCTTTATTAGTACCTATTGCAGTGACTAACCTCGGGTTCGGTCGATGCTCTATACATCTAGTTTTAAATGCCCTACCTGTTTGGCTTATATTCCGTTCATACCAGTCTTATCGATCTGGGCATTATTTTTTATTATTATTTCATTATTTGTGTTGTATTATTTCCCCATAAACATATTTCTTATTTTGTTCCGTATTATTGTCCTTAATGTTATTTTTGTGGTTATTTTCTTTAGTGATTATTTTATCTATTTGACTATTTTCGTAACCATTTGAAACGGCAATGTATTTTATTATATTAAGCTTTCTGCTGTAGTCGTCTTGATTAAGAGGTCAATTCAGAAGCCTGTGTGCCATACTATTTTAGGCTGCGATTTTCTAGGAGTATGGATGGAATGATGTTGCGTGAATTGTTTTGTGAAGAAGTTGTAGGCTTGCGGAATAAGCTATATTAAATTTGGTGCCTTATTTTTCAGGTGTCAGATCTAAGTAATTTAGAATTTTTCGATTTCTCTGTGTCTAATATTAATTAATTAATTAAATTAATTTTAACTTGGGTGAAATACTATTGAGGTAATGTTTGAGTTATTCGAGTTGCCTTACATTCCCATTATAAATAATAAATATGTAATCAACACATCTTAAATAGACAGTAACGTTTTTCTCTGATTATTTGGTGTGGAAAAAATAAACTCATTTCAATGTACTTTAAATACAAATCTGCAAGAATCCCTGATAAAGGTGAACCCATAGGCAAGTCATATTTTTGGGTGTAGTAATTATTCTCAAAACAAAAATAATTTTGTTCTAAAACTTCCTTAAGTAAAACAATAAACTCTTCAATTGCTTCGGGTAATAAATTAAATTGTTCTTTTTTTTGCTATCTAAATAATTATTATTTCTATTGGAACGTTAGTGTAAAGATTTACTACATCAAATGATGTAAGAGTATAGTGTTTTCTATGTCAAAGTTTTTGTCTTATCAATTAATTCGTATTAATTATTTTTTATTTAAAAGTATGTTTAAGATTCATATGCAGTCTTAATATTCTCCCTAATTTCTCAGCCAACTTATATGTGGGTGCCGAGGTATAATCCACTTGTGGTCTTATTGGAACACCTTCTTTATTTACTTTAGGTAATCCACGTAACATGGTCTTGGGTTCATGGATTTAAGGGTTCTTACTTCATCAGGCGTAAAAAAGAACTTTACTGTTATTAATTAAACTTTTAATTCGTTTAAAACCTCTTCCACCCGTGGTACTTTAGCTATTCTATAATATTATAAAGAAGGAGTTGTTTCTGTTGTTTGTTTGATGTGGCAAGCAAATTCGAAAAATACTGAACCGACCCGTTTGACATTTTACACAAAGGTAGATCTTAAACTCATGCAACTCATAGGCAAATTCATTTCCTCGAAATCCTAAGTTACAATGTTTTCATTTTCAAAGAATGAAAACAAAAAATCACTTAAATGTCAACAGTTATGAACACTAAAATTTGACAGTTCGGGAAGAAGAAGAAGACAAGTTCATTTTTTAAGATAAACTACTGGATCGAGATTAGTAATCAAATTAGTAGTTCGAAATAGTGGAATGGTAGATTTTAAGTTTTCTCCTGATGCCTGACTCTATTACGTTAAACCTTATCCTTTTCCAATATTTTACAGGTGTTACTTTGTCATGTTTAAGACACTCGTGGTTGGTCATTTTGTAAATAATAAAAATCAATTACAATAATTTGTCAGTACACATCTCAGCCTTTTTAACCGTGTGAAGAACGGGAACTTTGGCTAGTCTCTTTATATAAAAATGAATGTGTATTATGTCCTTTTTGCACTGCCAAACTAATCATCCGATCGCCATGAAATTTTAGGAAGTTGCTCTATACGTGTACGGGAAGGTTTTAGCAAAAACAATTTCGAAAACTCTATAAATTTCCATTTTATGGCGTTTTAAATTACTAATGTTAACCTTATGGGGAGTAAGTTTGTTTACATATTCTCTATAATCAAAACATTTTATTTATTAAGCTAGAGCTGTTTGGGTTATTTTTCATTAGCAATATGCTTTACTATCCAATGCCATCTGAATCATTTATTAATTTAAAACTATTAAGGGAATAAGTGCTGTACAAAATGAACAGCTTTATTCGCCAAGTAAATAGTTTACGGTTTTGGGGAATTATGTATTTATATATTTTATTTTCTGTCTGATTAAAAGTCACGTTTTTCTATGTTGGCCAAATAAAAAAATACTTACAATGTTTATACATTTTACATTTATTATGGTAATCAGCTGTTGTATATCTTTCCTATATATGCCGTATTACAGTTACTTTTTGTTTGATTTTAGGTTGGATTAGAAAATTGTGAATCAATCCACTCAGATTTATTTTTTTGTGAGAATCGTATTAATATGTCTTATAGTTTCAGTATTATTATTAACTAGCCAGCGGCTCAGAATATCTAATATTTCACAACTAAGCCGTAATACTATTCGAGTTCAGAACATGAACAATCTATTAAAGTTAACACATATTTACTGTAGGGCGTTACGAAATCCGCCGGACCACCTAGTATTCTCTAAATATGGACTAAATGCACGCCAGGGAAGTTAAGAAAAAGAGAAAATTTTGGCTTAATGAAATTACCGTCTGAATGTGATGTGTCTCGTTGCGCCGCTGGCATCTCCTGGAGTTGCCCTGCTCGCCGAGGCACGCGGCGTAGGCAACGGCGTGAGGAATGAAGCTCTGGTCCACGGTTCCTCTGAACAGCCGGGTGGCCAAGGGTCCTTGGGCGTACACAGGCACGTCCTCGCCTCCGTGTGTGGCCCACTGTCTGGGCACCGCCGACCCATGCACGGCGTTCACTCCTGAGGAGTTGTCCCCGCGCGGACCCGAGTGGCCAGGCCCGTTGCCGTAGAGCAGGGTGGAGTACGGCCGTCCGTCCACGTCCGAGACGGCACTGTCTGCGCCTGACCACATAGTGACCAACATAGTGAAATTAAAACTACTGTGTTGTACGGTACAGTTCATCAGGTTTCAACTGAGCTCTGGGTTTTGGGCTCAGTAAACAATAACAAACTGTTAGTTTGACGCTTTGTTGTTCTCTACAGCAGCTGAGCTGTTCCTCTCATTCCGGCACGGAACAACGCCACGGTTATTTTACCTCCCCTATCGGCTCAGATGAAACCTAACGAACTGTACCATCAAATTGTACAAGCGAAGTGTTACCATTTTTCTAACACTAGTACCTAATTAACCATATACGTTCCGAATGGCTCAATATCTAAGCGGTCTATCAATATCTAACTGGAGAGATTGAGAATTTGCAATAAAATTATGCCTAAAATAAAATTTTGCCTTTCAGATACAGAATAAAATATTGTTTCTGAATCGGGTATAATGAAATAGGTTTAGTATCGATTAGTTTGAATATTAAATTTATAGTTATACGTATGACAATGCAAACCCACTGTAAATTAATGTGATTACATTAGCTTGACAACCTCAGTACGAGGTTGTACAAGGAGCGTCGGCTGTTGGGTTATTAATCAACAGTCCTGCCTAAGGAACATGTCAGCCTTAGTTGGTAACAAGACTACAAGATCGCGCTACAATCATCTTACACTCAATCTTCATTCATACTTGTCTTAAAATACCTACCTTGTAGTATGGTCACCATTTCAATAATCTAATCTAATCTAAACGTAAAATTATTAATGACAGTCGGCAGTAGAGACCTCTTTTTATACTCTCCTTGTCTTTTCATCAAAATTCGAAATTTACATTGCACCTCAATTTGCTATGAAAATTTTTAGCCGAATCCAAAGGGTCTTCTGAAGACCCAACAAGTATATAACGTAGTATTAGTAGACAGCAATTAAGAATCCAAAAGGATATATCAAATTTCAAATTACTAAACAACACCATGTATTCATTCACACCAAGCCTCTGCAACGTGTCAAAAAATGAAACTACCTGGTTTTAGCGGATTTCTCATAGGTAGGAAGCTATTACCGTAAGTGTCATGGCAATCGATAAGCCCGGGCCTATGTTACTTGTTACTTTTTCGTTTTGAGGTACCTACAGACTAAAACCAATTGTATATAGAAAATTATATACATATAACTTGTCATATATCTGTAACTGATCAAACTATTTATATTAAAGGTGCAACGTTTTTTGTCTTACTTATCGCAGTAAACATGCTTACTCCTTTCCTTTTGGGCTTTTGGGGGACGAAAATGTATTGCTCAAATTAACGTTCTTAACTTCGTACATGCAGAAAAAATAGTATGACTAAGTCAACAATAAAATCAAAAGATATATCATAAAACATTCCCCCAACGGATTCTGGCATACCACTATCTCAAAGAAACGTTTTGAGATCTAAACTTTAATGGTACAAATATTTATATATTTATAAGATTTTTGTTTGTATACTTTAATGATATCGATTCGGTAATTCTCTGAGTACACATGTCGGTGTATTTTACTGTTGATATTATGAGGATGTCAAGAGATGTCGGTGTTACCCAGTATAGGGTTGCCGATGGGTGTGTTGAGGCCACCGAAGGACAGGACGTGGGAGTGGTCGGAGGTGACGACTATGAGTGTCTCCCGGGGGTCGACGACGGCTAGGACCTCGAGCAGCGCCTCCTCCAGCATGAGTGTCTCGTCCAGGGCGCGGTACGGGTTGTTGTAGTGGTGGGCATGGTCTATCCTCCCGCCTGTGCACCACAACCAATATCAACTCGTAGTATATTTAACCTTTAGATTAATCACTTAATCATTTCCGCGAGCAGGTTACCTCGACAAGTTGTTAAGTCCAAATAATCTTTCTTAGGGTAATCCTCCAAAAATGGGGTCCAAGTGAACAAAGACGTGTCATGGCAATCGATAAGCCCGGGCCTATGTTACTTGTTACTTTTTCGTTTTGAGGTACCTACAGACTAAAACCAATTGTATATAGAAAATTATATACATATAACTTGTCATATATCTGTAACTGATCAAACTATTTATATTAAAGGTGCAACGTTTTTTGTCTTACTTATCGCAGTAAACATGCTTACTCCTTTCCTTTTGGGCTTTTGGGGGACGAAAATGTATTGCTCAAATTAACGTTCTTAACTTCGTACATGCAGAAAAAATAGTATGACTAAGTCAACAATAAAATCAAAAGATATATCATAAAACATTCCCCCAACGGATTCTGGCATACCACTATCTCAAAGAAACGTTTTGAGATCTAAACTTTAATGGTACAAATATTTATATATTTATAAGATTTTTGTTTGTATACTTTAATGATATCGATTCGGTAATTCTCTGAGTACACATGTCGGTGTATTTTACTGTTGATATTATGAGGATGTCAAGAGATGTCGGTGTTACCCAGTATAGGGTTGCCGATGGGTGTGTTGAGGCCACCGAAGGACAGGACGTGGGAGTGGTCGGAGGTGACGACTATGAGTGTCTCCCGGGGGTCGACGACGGCTAGGACCTCGAGCAGCGCCTCCTCCAGCATGAGTGTCTCGTCCAGGGCGCGGTACGGGTTGTTGTAGTGGTGGGCATGGTCTATCCTCCCGCCTGTGCACCACAACCAATATCAACTCGTAGTATATTTAACCTTTAGATTAATCACTTAATCATTTCCGCGAGCAGGTTACCTCGACAAGTTGTTAAGTCCAAATAATCTTTCTTAGGGTAATCCTCCAAAAATGGGGTCCAAGTGAACAAAGACAACAACAAGTGATACAAAGGGACATTAATATAAAAATGAGAAAGTTAGCATTGGATGGTCATCAGGGTTGACTGGGTTCTCTACAATCTACTACACGTGAAAATAAAAATTATACATTTCCACCTCATTGAAAAAAGTTATTCTACATCTATTGGGATTACAAATTAATCATGTTCTTTCAAAGTAACTGGCTGTATCAAGTTGTAACTATTATATACAATAATTATTTATTACTGAATGAACAACCTAGAAAGCACTGGGAACTGGGAAAGTAAGGAAAGACTGTGTTTTAACATTTAAACCACTAAACTGTAAATTATATAAAGCTTTCCATTTCATTCACACTTACTTTCAACAAACATAAAGAACCCCCTTGGGTTTCTGGTGAGTAGTTTGAGCGCGGTTCTGGTCATCCTGGACAACGAAGGGTCTCCCTCAGGTCCCCGGTCTCGGTTCGCCTCGAACTCCATGTGAGAATAGGAAAACAGACCTACAAAGTGACAATGGGGAGAAGTATTACAAAAGGTGATATGTAGCTTCAGACTGATTAACTGAATTATTTTGCAAATGTAGAAGGACTTTCAATAAAGGTTAAACGAATCAACGATGAATCTTACTTCCGCTTAATATCAACAGAGCATTAACAGTTAATATCTGGTGCAATTCGTCAATCTTTTCTCTGTCCTTCGTCGATTCGTGTTTTGCAAAAGATTGCAATTTTACCATGAAACCATGGCCATTATGTAAAGGTTATAATGGTTTTTGTATTCCATGAGATATAGTCGACAATTTTTTTTGTTATTATACTTTTTTGTTCCTAACTGCCATATTTTGTTACATAATAGTAAAAGGTTCCTTAAGACTTACACTTCTCATTACCATTCCTCTAATAGCTTTCTTACTACATTTACGCTGCACTGTGCCGACTTATCGCTTTCGTTGTTCGTTACAAAGACCTTTAGTGTACGTATTTAAATAATCAATTTTTATACATAAGATAAGTAAGTGGCTAGAGATTTTAATTATACTGTATTAAAAAATAGTTCATTTAATTTACCTAGTAGCCTGTCGACCTTGTCGATCTGTAGGTTGTCTAGCCCTCTGGAGTTCCAGACATACTCTGCCCTTAGCCCTCGTCGCTTCTTATCCCTGATCCAATCCTCTATCAGGTTCCGACCATCGAGCCGTCTGCCTTCCAACCCCTCTGCCTCTGGGTCACGTGACACCTTGGGCAGCCAGTGTCGTCGGCCTCCGCCCATGATCACCTTGGATACATAACTTTTATAGTACTGTACACAAAAGTAAACAGTTATTTTAAAAAGCTGGGGAGCTAAACTAATTATAACTCAATATTCAGTCTACGAAAAATAGTCAAAAATCACGTCTCCAAAGTGTCCTTAGGTTAGCCGCTCAAATTACATCTTAAGCTCGTACGCAAAGCTTCATTTTCAAACCTTGTAATAAAATAGGTATACTAACACAATACTCACATAAGATTAGTTAGGACAGGCTATGTTTGACAAGTTAGATTTATAAAGTGTTGCAAATCTATTAGTGGTTTTACTGTAAAATATTTTATTGTTAAATTGAAGAAAAATTAGGGGTGAAGGGACTTAAAAATTACACTGTATAAAATGCACTAAAAATATGATTTTACTAAAAAAAGTATTGTTAAAATGTTTTGTGCATGTTGAGAATAGACCAAAATCTGATTCCTGTTTTACTGACAACAAAGAATATGATGGCTCGAAAGAGGATTTTTGTAAAATAGAGGTAAATACGTTACAAGAAGATTCCATTACTTGGTCGGTAACAGGGGATTGTGAGGGCCGACCTTTGTTATGATAATGCGTCGCTTTAGGCGCCTTCGTGGGGTTGTATTAAGTTTGAGGATTGCTTCAACCTCTAATGTAGTGAGCCCCTTCTAAGTGAAACACGCAACAAATTTTTTAAGTGAATTTATTATAAACTTTAAGAAGGATGGCTTGCCTTGATGCAGTTGCTAAATATTCGCACATATGAAAGCCTAAATATTTTTAGAAATTGAAGTTTTCATAAGTATGACAACGTCAAATAATGCATTTCTTTTTGTAGCTCTTCAAGGTGTAGCGTGGCACGTGGCTTTAAGAGACGTTGCTGAATATGAAATGCAATCTAGTGACGTGAATCCTTGTACATAGGGCTAGCCCCGCGTGGCTCTGTGGAGGGCAAGAGAAGTAGATTATGTGGTAGGGAAAATACGGTGATTGCTTTCAACAACTCAACAAATAATGGCATTTAATATAACTGAATAATTATATACGGGGCGAGTTATAATCACTACATTAATCTCACCTGTTGATTGTTGAGCTGTCATAGCGCAATTTGTGATTTTAAAAGAACACGACTTGTTATATTAGTTTGACGATATAATGCAAACTATTTTAGCTACAACATAGAAAGTAACATCACTTGAAAAAGCATTACATTTGCTATACGTTACGCATAGTACTGCAATAATAACCCATTTTACAATGGTGTTTAAATATATTTAAAGTCAAAAAATATTTTACTGACATTTTCCAAACAAATTTAAAGCTTTCTATAACCATCTAAATATTTCTTATTCTTATGTCCAATTGCTATATGCTATATAATATGTCCAATAAAAAACTACCTCATTCATTTAAAATTATGTATAATTATTAAGGTGTTATTCATTAAAATAATGTTGAAATTTCATAAAAATGTTGATAAGGTACAGCATTAACCTTTGCAA
Organism: Nephotettix cincticeps; assembly: GCA_023375725.1. Lineage (NCBI taxonomy): Eukaryota > Metazoa > Arthropoda > Insecta > Hemiptera > Cicadellidae > Nephotettix > Nephotettix cincticeps. Next base: position 127,482,758 of record CM041786.1, on the reverse strand, counting down.
ATTTGGCCCTTAACAACAAACTAAAGTAGCTGTTATTAATTTCTTTATTAGCGGAATATTTTGACTAAATCAGCTGACTGGGAAGTAAACAAGGTATCGTCAGCACAATTTTTTATAAAAATATACAGCAATCTTTTAGCAGATATGTTTTTATAAAAAAATTTTAAAATAAGAGAAAAACTTTACGCAACGGTCCAGATTTCAACCTATTTCATCGTTCGAGAAGATATTCAAAATTCCCACCATTTTCTCTTATGCACATGCAAACTCGTTTCCTGAATTCCTCTACAGTGACCTTCAAGTTTAGTTCATCACGTAGCTGTCAAAATTCTATTCCTAAACTGCATTTGAACTGGCGTGTGATAAACTTGTTGTTTGAGGTGACCTCAGATATAGTATTCGAGGAATGTGGAGACCGTGGGGCCAAGCAATGGTTCCTCCTCTTCAGATCCACATGTTAAAAGTAGCACTGTGCTGACGGACCTCAATATTGAAGTATGGGGGTGCGCCATCTGCTTGAAAGATGATGCGCTGACGCAATTTCAACGGCAAGTCTTCAAGGAGTAATAATTGAAGGTTTCCGTTAGGAATTCCAGATATTGAATGCCATTTCATTTGAAGGCTGTTGATAGGCCAAGGTAAGGTCCAATAAGCCGGCTTCCAATAAGTCCAATCCAGACATTTACTTTGAACCGTACTTGATGAGAAGATTCATGTATTAGGCGAGGATTCTCTGCAGCATAGTAATGTTCATTGTGTTTGTTAAAAATGCCATATCGAGTAAATGTTGACTCATCTGTCCACAAAATGGTCTTGAGGAAGTCCCGACGATCACATTGATGGATCAAGCGGCAGAACTGATCTCTCAGAGGAGGATATCTTCGTTCTAAGGCTTGCACTCGAATAAAATTGTACAAGTCTACTAACATATGACTGGGAAACTCCAAATTCACGTGAAACTGATCTTGTACTTGTTCGTGGGTCTCTTTCAAAGCGGTTAAGAATTGCTTCTTCAACTCAAATGTCTTTAAAAACAATCCCAACTACTCGAGTATTAGTAGGAAACCTTCCTTTTTCACGAAAGCAGCAATTGATGTTGATAAACGTCCTTTCAATCGGAAGCCTTCTGTTGGGATAGTGGCAACTGTAGTCAAGTCCACTTTCTGTTGCATCATAGTCACAGAACCCCTAAACCATAATGATGTAAACATATTCCTGATAGGTAAACGACATGACAGCTCAAAACAACAATGATAACTACCATTATGACTTCAGAAAAGCTTAAGTTGTAGTGTGCAACTCAGAACAAACAAAAACTCAATTAAATAAACATTCACATAGTACAACAATAAAAATCAACTCGTTATAATTTGTTTACTTCCTAGTCTGCTGATTTAGTCAAAATATTCAAATAATAAAAATAAATGAGGAAGTTGCTTATGCAATTGGACATAAGAATAACTTTAAAGTTATTTAAAATCCATTGTAAAAGGAGTTATTATCAAAATGCTATGTTTAAGATATATGTTCTCTTTCAAATGGTGTTATTTTACATGTTGTAACTAAAATAGTTTGCATTCTGTCTTCAAACTAATAGAACAAGTCGTGAATTTGTTTAAAATCACAAATTACGCTATGACAGCTATAAGGTTAAGATGAGATATGGACTTGAATACATTTTTTGTCCCTTTTTGTAAGAACAATCAACAGGTAAAATTAATGTAGTGAGAAGAGATCAACCCTGTATAATAATAATAATATGGTATACTAAGTTTACTAGTGCTCAGAATAAAATTGCACTCTAGAAATTGCATTGGTTGCGAAGTTGCATATTCGAAATTGCATTTTATTCGAGTGCATATACTCAGTATACTTCAGTATTATACTGTTCAGAAACTAATCTATGAATTGTACTAGCCCAAACCAAACACAAAATCGATCCATAAACCATCACATTTTTCATTGGAAAACATATGTTTTTGCTAATCGCCTGTTGATCTTACGGGGGGAATTAGCTTTGAGTGAAAATGTTAGTATTTACTTCCCTGTGGGAAATAGGTTAGATTATGGATATGTCTAAATGGAATGTTTTTAGTTCATTTAAAAACTATTACTAAGCTCACTAACTATATGATGTCACTAACAAAATGACGTCACTGTTTTAATTTTTGATCGTGCATATTGTCAACGCCCCTCCCCCCAGAGCTAAGACGTACTTAGCTAATATTGAAATAATTTTAGAGATTTTAAAGATCTCTATTTTAGTAAAAATCCAGTAATTTATTTTAAATTTATGTCCCAGAAATATTATAAAATGTGATGTATAATGGGTGGCATTAAAAGTCAAAATCACCAGGAAAAGCTTAGAAGCGAGGAAGCTGGAATAGATATCAATCGTTATGCTGTATGTTTTACATAGATCCATAATTAAATTATTCAGACACGTCACAAACACAATAGTTTGTTATTAGAAGAAACGGTAAAATCTTTGCTATGGATCGCCAAGGCATTTCACGTTTATATTTGTTTTGAGTATTTTTCAGATTTAATAAGAGCCAGGATTAAGAGTTGGTAAGCTGAGACAATTTTATCTCCGTCTCCAGTTCCCATCTCACATGATGAATAAACAGCAATCTTAGAAAGCAATAACTAGGTTGCTTATTTTACAAAAGAGCATTATTGTTGTTATTATTACTAAATTAAAAAATAACATAACATAAAATTATTAAAGTGATAAAATACTAGCGAAGACTTCCATTAGAAATAGAAAGTTTTAGGCACACTCACGTATTATACAGAATCTCTTTAGACACATACTTCAAGACCAGTTAATTAGCATTGGTGTTTTTGAGCTTTTTCATGGCCTTAATTATATTAAAGCTGTAAATACTTATCCAGTGCATATATCCAACTCTAGTGCTCTGAATGGACAGCGTGATTCCTTTAAGACGAATTAAAACTCGTAAGAATCTAAATAAACACACCAACACCAAACAGAGTCTTTGAAATTTCTTTGAAAAAAGACACGTGATCGATGATCATGTTGTCGATTGTGAAACCATGGCGATTGAGTGAAGTTTGGCAATCGACCGCCACTAGTATCGGCTGCCTTTGGAGTTTGACGGAAAGATGCAAAAAGCCAAGCATTTCCCAGCCTTGTGGCCAAATTTTTATTGGTACCAAGCTAGTGACGGAACTGGGAGGGTCAGCGGATGAGCTTCCTATTGGAATGCGGTCGTGATTTACCACGGGGTTGTGGGCACCGAGAGCGGATTTGAGGCATGGATTTTAATTTTCAAATCTGGTCTACTCGGGCGTCCACGCGTTCCGATAATGTATCAGTTGACGTGACAGCAAACGATGTCGAAGTTGCGGTGAACCCTGATTGGTTGGTAACAGTAATGTTGGAGGTTGATGCTAAGGGGTCGAATTGGGCAGTAACTGTGGCTGTAACATCCATTATGCTGCCAGTGATAGTGGCACGCTGGTCTGTATTGACGGTTAAATCAAATGCCTGAGGCTGTATATGAAATGAGCTGGTAGACGTTGCTTCCAGAGTATGCGAAGTAGTTGGTCGGGCACAATGTTAGATAAGGAGCGGAGGAACTGTTATGGTGGTAACGCGCTGTCCATTTGATGTCGGTGAAGGTTGTCGGCGTTGGGGCATCACCAAGATGAGGCGTAATGAGCACACATTTAAGTAGGTTGCGTGCAAATATATTTTATTCCTAGCCTCAACAGCAAACAAAAGAAACATCGTTAATAACAAGCTTACACGTTGCTAGGCAACGTGTCAGCTGGACGCCGCAGTATCATGCCAGAGGGAGTGCAAATATAATATATATTGTTTGGTGGTGGATATAGGTTCTCACATGAATGTGCCTGCCGGGATCGTCCTCCACCAGTTGCCTTGAGATGTCCTTGCAGGACTTCCTGGAGTTTTCGGGCACCTTGGAGTCGTCCTCCCAGTAGCGACTCGCCGAGTGGGCGTAGAGGGCGGCGGGCGTTGCATGGCTCACCCTGGTATTGGTCACCAGACCTGTGGCCTTACCTGTCAGTCAGCAGAACGATTGTCAGAAAACAGTTTATATTAAGCAAAAGTGGTCATATACGGGGAGTAAATATTAAATATTATATCTGAAATTGAAACAGATTGACAGTTACTAGCAGTTATTAAGTGTTTTATTACGGACATTTTTCATCACGATTTTAAGTAAAACAAAGTTTCTCAACGTTTCGAGATCTAGAATCTAATCCCTCCTCAGACAAGCTAGTACCTAGAACACAGCATGATTGGTACATAATCCAGACTAAGCCAGTATAAAGCTGAAAACAAAACAGTTTAAAACAGCCAAAAAACTTACAAACACTCGGAACAAAGACTCAAAGACAACATTTTTAAATATTAGTTGAGAGTAGATATGTCCATTTTTGAGAGTACCTAAATAAAAAAAAAAATGTTTTCACAATAATGTATGTCTGTCTTTGTAGAGACCCAGAGATCTCATGATTATTTTATGAAATTAGGTTTGGATCCAGACATTTTTTATTGCTTTCCCGGGTTAGCAAAGCGCTCAATGTTATTCCTCTGGAGTTTAATGAGAAATCAACTTCTACCGTATTTCTTTTATGGATTTCAAGAAACTTGAAACCTAAGATCAGATTATCACATAAAACCTACACAATATTTTTTTGCATTGGAAGGGAGGTGAAATGGACATTCCTTTAAAGGATTTCAACCTGTTCAAACTTTCTTGGTAAAACAATATTAAAAATGTTTGTGTTTACTTGGTTGTGGGAAATAGATTAGATCATGTAATAAAGAGAATGTTTTCAGTTCATCTGAACAGCTGTTCTTATAACCAAGCTATGACGACTCTAAGCTTATGACGTCACTAACTAAATGGTGTCACTGTTTTAAATTTTGGTCACGAAAATTGCAAAACACCCCTTAGAGCTAAAACATACCCATGTAAAAAAATAATTTTAGTATTATGATTATAAAAAGCTCAAAAAACCAAAAAATTATTGTAATAGGTCAACCAGAAAAGTTAAATTTACTGTCCCTTAGTAAACACATTAGGCTACGCTGTTTGAGTGCGTCCAATGTTATTCTTATAAAGAAAGAGTATTACAAAAATCAATTTCTCTTTACTTCTTAACCATTTTTCTCTAAACTTGGCACGAAGCGTAAGGTTATATTACTCAATAAAACAAACTCAAAAAGTTAACTATTACTACATAAGGAGGGGGTGTATTCCTTATATTTATAACATTTTATTTTTTTAACTTGAAGGAAGGGGAGTTTAAGCAATTTGATAATTATTTTTAATAAATGTTTAGTTTGTATTCAAAATAGATTAATAATCATATGACATATTTTTCAAATATATGCAGTTTTTTTATTTTATCGAAGGATACGTGTTTCAGTATACTGATACTATTTATTTATGTACAATTTTCTGCCTTATTATTAAAAATAGACATTAGTACATAAAGGGCTGCTATTTAAGAAGCGATGGTGCTTGACACCTCAAGTAAGAAAAACTATAATATTAAAATATATTTAATTTTTAGATAAAATTAAACATTTTGAAATATTTATTAATTTTTTAAAGAACAGTATTATGTAAAAGGCGCCAGCCTTTGGCAGACGTTAAAAATTGTTTATCAAATCTACTTTTTGATCAGTTATAAGCTTTTTACTTTTTATGTTGACTGTTTAAGAGTTTCTCTGAATAATATTTAGTCGGATTTCGCAAATGTTAACTTTTTATACCTCAAAATTTGTTTCTTGAAAAATACTTGAAATTTTCATTTTCATTTTTTAATCTCGAACAAGAGGTCCTATTAAAATAGGAAATACACCATGGGCCATTAATTTTTCAAGATTTACACCTTTGGAAATTTGAATTTTCTCCTAACTCGTATTTTTTACCTTCAGATAACGTTACTTGTATTGTAGGTTACGTTTGTCCTACTCTTTGAGTAAAGAAAGAACAAGTTTTATAATATGTCTTAGTTCAGTTGAAAATTGTTTACAATAATTACAGCAAGAGAAAACTCTTGTATGTGCTACATTGATTGGTTTAAATTGAAATTTTCATTCGTTAACGTAGGAGTTATACGGGGTTTCATGTCAGTTTCATGCAAATAATTGCGGTGATGCAAACAATAGGATCATAATGGAATGATAATTGAGCCGATTGACCTATTGGTAAATGTATGCCAATTGCTAGCTAATTTCAAAGCTTACTCAAATACTAATGCTCCATCTATCGTGATGTTACAGCAAAGTAACATTCTGAATCGTGTATGTAATTTATCCTTTCGCAATTCAACACATTAAGGCATAATTTTTATTTAATTAGTTCAAAATTAATTTTCGCGCTGTAAAGCCTTGTGGGAGGTGTTCCATTGTAAGCCGAGGATCTTTTGGGATGGATTAAACAACGTACCATATCTAAAATCTAATGGGGACAGTGCAAAGTAAATTTAAATTTATACGAACCTATTTAGCTTGATACCAGTGATACTGACATTTAAAATTAGTGGGAACAAATAGTTTTGGATCTGACAACATAATTTGATTCTACCTTAATTTTAGCTTAGATCTATTTCCATTGGATTATATATCTACGCTTATAGATTTAAAACCCCTCATTCATTCATAATTCTTCAATTCATTTTCACAAAACGCAATGGCTTCGCTAGCAACTATTATTCTTTGTGAATAGAATACTTAAAATATAACCGATATGATTGCATTCACAACCCTCAAACTCAACAGCCTAGATCTCAGTGGTAAAGAAGCTAAATGAGATTCAAAACTGACGAGTAAGTGGCTAGGGATTTTTAAAGGTCATCAAAATACATACAGTAGATTACCATAGTAGTTACCACACCAGGTCGTAGAACATTACCACTAATTTCCCTGCTTTTCATGTACAGAATATAGTCAATGTCCAAAGTACTACTTTTCCATTGTTAAAATATCAATAGCTAGCAGAACCAATCTAACAAAAAATGTTATATAATTTTATTGGTAAATTTAAAATCAATATTAGTTGTATTCAGTTGCGTGGCTGGTGTAGGAAACGTCCTTAGATTATGCATTGTGTATGGGAAATTTGTACACAGAACAGGAAGTGAGGTGTCAGTGGGCTGGTAGCCCTGTGTGCTATAAAACTATGTCCTCTTCATCCTCTTCAGTCAAGGATAGATAATTGGGTTGATTTTTTATCGGATTTGGGTGAGGTGTTAGTTGCGGATGGATTGAGGTGGTTTTATTTAGTGTTGGAGGATTTCGGGTTATTGGTTTTTGCTGATGGGGGGGAGCACCGAAGTAGGTTTGAGTTGGGTTAAAGACTACGGGATTGAATGACTTACCTTCCTGCTGAGCCCAATCCAGCAAGGAATCTACCCGTGACACGAAGCTTGAGGTGCAGTTTCCGAACTTGCCCCTCACATCGAGACCGACCGTCTCCAGGTTGGCCTTGACGCCGCAGAGTAGCGCTGTGGCGCACGCTGACGACTCCCCCACCTGGGCGTCCAGGTTGTACGTCTACAATAACATACTAACATTACAGGAGGCTTGAGGTGCAGTTTCCGAACTTGCCCCTCACATCGAGACCGACCGTCTCCAGGTTGGCTTTGACGCCGCAGAGTAGCGCTGTGGCGCACGCTGACGACTCCCCCACCTGGGCGTCCAGGTTGTACGTCTACAATAACATACTAACATTACAGGAGGCTTGAGGTGCAGTTTCTGAACTTGCAACACAGGACTTCACAAAAATACGATATAAAAAGTTCTATAAATATGACGGGTTCTTCTTTTTTCTATCGATCTTCAACTGAAAACCGACCATATACAGAGTGTCCATGAAAAACGTTTCAGGACTTCAGTGAGTGTTGTGGTACATTAAAAGGAAGAAAAAAGTTCCAATAAAGGTATGGCCTAAAACGCTTATTTTCTTAAATATCCGCCAAAAATTTAAAATTGATATTTTGTATCTTGGTAGTTTTTTTTGTACTCTTTATATTCTTCAATATGACCGAGGTTCGGTCGGACGTGTTGTCACATCGTGTGGTTGTACATAACTGATTGTCTTATGTATGGTCTTCACCCTACGGGCTCAGATAAAATGCATTCACAAATACAAATATAGAATTTGAAAATATAAGAATATAAACTGAGCAGCTCCCAATGCATCGTGACTCACCTTAGCGAGGGCGAGAGCAGGGAAATCGTCCCAGGCAAGCGCTCCACTCTCCCCGGTCTTCCCTTGTCGCTGACCCTTGAATATCCGCGCGGCAGTGAGGGTAGGGAGGCCCAGACCGTCGCCGACCATCAGCACTATGTTCTTGGCAACGTCCTTCGGCCTAGTGCTCTCCAGCAGGCGGTGGTCCAGAGCGGAGCGAGCGGCGGCGAACCAGTAGTCCCTGTCTGGGGAAACATCAGGAAGGATCAGGAGCCACAGAAACAAAACTGTACCTAAAGAATGACATTGAAACGAAACCAATGTGTATTGTGCGTACTATTAGTTCGGTCACTGTATGCTTGGAGGTGTTGGTTGCCCTGACGTGTTACGTGGTAGACGGTGCTTTACTGCAAGCAGACGTTGCCTGCCCCAACAGCCCCTGGCATCAGGTCATAAAAGAATTCAGACCGCAAGACTGGTGCGGCTTCATACCGACTGTGAAGTTTACCGTAATCCAGTCAGCCTTCGGTATATTTTACTCACTACACTTTGTTGAGTGCAGCAATATAAAGCCATCGAACTGAACTGAACTACAGGCTGAACTGAACTGAACTAGAAAACTGAACTATCAGGCTTGGGAACTGTATGGTGGGGTCAGTTTGCGGACACTACTTTAAGAATATCTCTATCCAACTAATGTTATATGATAGAAAATTTCGCAGCAGATTTGAGGGTATCTCTTAAGTAAACTTTTATATGGAGTGTCAGATATGTTTTAAGGTGATGCTAGTAGGCTATTGAATTAATCACTACTCAAAAATACGATTACATTATATTAGATTACGATACCTATCAAATATTTAAATCATATATATTATTATATGATTTAAGCTTTCAACATTATTTTTAGTGCAATTTACACCGATTTGCGCTAATGTAAATACTCTTTTGAAAATAATACTAAAAAAATGTAAGTACTTATTATGTAAGGGTACCTCTAACATAAAAAAGCTTTATTTTTAGGATAATAAATTCTGAAGAAACATTTCAAATATTAGTATGAAAGAAACCCACTTTATGGCAGCAAAGTTTTATTTTTTTTGTTCAAAGTTTCATCATTTCACAACCTTGTAAACATATCAGTATAAACTTCCTACTAAGGGGTTTAATAACACATTTCATCAATCCTGATGAACCTTAACCTTAGAAATTAGTTATAAGACCGAAGACTAATTAGAATCTGAACCTACCATCTTCATGATTAATTGGCAATATATGTCTCTCCCTGTCTCCAATCAGGTATAAATCGTATCTAAATTATACTTAATAAACATCACCTAGTTACAACCAGGATTAAAAAAATGTTATGACATATTTATATAATAATATTAAAGAAATATGAAAAAATGGTGATATTTGTTTACTACTGGACACTTAATTTATAAACAATTTAATAAATATTGTTTGTTGATTGATGCACACAAATTGATAGTAGATTACTGGCTAAATACACGTTGGTAATTTGTATATTATACTGACCGCCACTTATAAGTTTGTTATGTGGTCTGATTATAAATGGCAACGTGTTGTTATATGAAGCAGACAAATTATTAAAGTTTTTTTGAAGTCACACAAACAGCCATAAAAACCATAAAAATGTTAAAATGTTAGCTTTTGGCAATTTCATCTTGGACTTTATCTTGATCACTGACTACAAAAGACAAAAAGATACAACAGAAAGTGTAGATTCAATAATTGGTAAATTTTCATTCCATCATCTCGACATTCACCTTGGACTTTATCTTGGTCAGTGACTACGAACGAGACAAAGACCCAACAGAAACTACAAGTTTAACGGGTAGATTTTCATTCCACCATCTCGACATTCACCTTGGACTTTATCTTGGTCAGTGACTACGAACGAGACAAAGACCCAACAGAAACTACAAGTTTAACGGGTAGATTTTCATTCCACCATCTCGACATTCACCTTGGACTTTATCTTGATCAGTGACTACGAACGAGACAAAGACCCAACAGAAACTGCAAGTTTAACGGGTAGATTTTCATTCCACCATCTCGACATTCACCTTGGACTTTATCGTGATCAGTGACTACGAACGAGACAAAGACCCAACAGAAACTACAAGTTTAACGGGTAGATTTTCATTCCACCATCTCGACATTCACCTTGGACTTTATCGTGATCAGTGACTACGAACGAGACAAAGACACAACAGAAACTGCAAGTTGAAAGGGCAGCTTTTCATCCCACCATCTCGACATTCACCTTGGACTTTATCTTGGTCAGTGACTACGAACGAGACAAAGACACAACAGAAACTGCAAGTTGAAAGGGCAGCTTTTCATCCCACCATCTCGACATTCACCTTGGACTTTATCTTGGTCAGTGACTACGAACGAGACAAAGACACAACAGAAACTGCAAGTTGAAAGGGCAGCTTTTCATCCCACCATCTCGACATTCACCTTGGACTTTATTGTGATCAGTGACTACGAACGAGAATAAGACACAACAGAAACTGCAAGTTGAAAGGGCAGCTTTTCATCCCACCATCTCGACATTCACCTTGGACTTTATCGTGATCAGTGACTACGAACGAGACAAAGACACAACAGAAACTGCAAGTTGAAAGGGCAGCTTTTCATCCCACCATCTTGACATTCACCTTGGACTTTATCGTGATCAGTGACTACGAACGAGACAAAGACACAACAGAAACTGCAAGTTGAAAGGGAAGCTTTTCATCCCACCATCTCGACATTCACCTTGGACTTTATCTTGTTCAGTGACTACGAACGAGAATAAGACACAACAGAAACTGCAAGTTTAACGGGTAGATTTTGATCCCATCTCAAGATTTACTTACCTTGAACTTCATCTTGATCAGTGACTACAAACGAGACAAACAGACACAACAGAAACCGCAAGTTTAACGGGTAGATTTTGATCCCATCTCAAGATTTACTTACCTTGAACTTCATCTTGATCAGTGACTACGAACGAGACAAACAGACACAACAGAAACTGCAAGTTTAACTGATAGCTTTTCATCCCACCATCTCGAAGTCATATAGTTTTCAACTTCGGTGAGTGGTTCGTGAAATCATTTGTCGTGGACGAAGTTACTGCATTTCATTCCTCCATTGTCTGTTTCGTTGATGGAACCTGAAAAAACATATAAATATATTAGGTGTCCATAATAATTGTTTTTTTATGTCGTGAATAATCGATTGAAAATATGTACCTTAGTAGTACTTTTATAAACTTTAAACCAAGTATAACCTATTTAAATAAGGAGTGCTAGATTGAATTTTAATTAAAAAATACTAAATAAAGAAGGTAAGAACAAAATATTGGAAATATATTTTCATCGTGTTATCGCAATAGACTACTATTTCAAGTATTGTCAGCTGAGATAGAAATTAACCGATACCAGATGAAACAGAAATATAAAAACTAGAAAAGTATTGAAAGGTATCACTTGTACTAGAAGTGTAAAGTTGCCAACGTATGTACCAACGTATGTAAGTTGCTCATACACGTCTGGGCGGATAGGGGAAGGTGGGTTTAGTTTGGGTATACACCGCTTAACGGTGGAGCCACCACATAACCCTCACAGGAGCGGGGGTACTCATACAGAGTTACCACCTGCAAAAAAAAATATAGAAGTGTAAAGGGGTATTTACAAACAAAATAATCTAATCATGGATAATTCAAATATGCCTGAATCAATATCAAAAAGAGATAATCAATTGTGAAATAAAGGGGAGACTGAAACATCCGCACCCAACATCTAAACGAATGCTAAAATTGTGTTAAACAATTTCTTTTCTTCTAAAAATTTGGCGTTGGCGTAGCCAATAATCAAGCTAGTTGGAGGTGACGAATTTGATGAATCGTGGATGGTTATGAGCGATGGTTGTTGGATGTGATATTCTCTTGTGCGGATTAGATTCCACATTATTGTATTTTATACTATGTTCGTCTGCAAAGACTATCTTCATAATTAGACCAATTCGTAACTCAGAGGCGGAATTGAGGTTTGGATCCCACGCTAAACCGTAGAGGTGCCGTACTTGCTTTTGTAGGTCGTCATTTCAGAAAGGCGTGGTAAGGTGATAACTTAAACGTCAAATCATTTTAGGAACGAATTAAGAAAATACTAAATAGAAAATGGCATGATGAATAGTAGGCCTACTGTTCGGGAAAAGTCCGAAAGTATACAGCACTTTTTGTTTAGTACCGGGGCTACTAGCTGGAATCAGACTACTCGCCTCAAATCCATAGATTTATGAAATCAATAGATTTTGGACTTATTATCGTATGTTATTATAAAAATATCATAAACCTAGTTCAGAATACTCCTTCGTTCTATAGTATCTTGACAGGAGCAAAACGGTAACTCTTTTTCATTTAGGTTTCTATGGGTAAAATAAATTCTTTACCTTATAAAATATATTTTATAGAATAAGTATGGTTTTTTATTGTTGATCATCATGAGTTGAAACACTCCACATTATTTTAATATTGTAGATCAAAAACCAAATTATGGATTTCAGAAATGAAATCACGTTTGAGGATTTGTAAAAAAGAAAACCGAACTTTCTAAAATAATAGACTACTTATTTTGGGTTTTGCAAATAGTTTCCTTTATTATAGTCCTTCATAGTTTAAATAGTAATCTTTTTCAACGGTAGTATTTATAATGACATTAGCAACCGTCCTATTTTCAAAGGAATACTTCAACTCAGGTACAATCCGTCTTGTATGATGTAGAAATATGCGGCTGAACCGAACTTTCTGCAGGGAATGTGTGGTTGGCATTTTACGTCAAATGCAGCCAACCTTCTCGGCTTGTTCCGCTCTCTCGAATCATAATTTACTCTCGCAGTTTTCACTCATTTTTGACAAGTTAATCCAAAGGTTTTACGGTTGAGTTATCCCATAAATATTTAATTTACTCTTAAGCTATTTATTTAAAAGTTTATTTGTAATCTAGAAAAATGTTTGTATTAAGTTCTCAGAGAATGAGTGTTTTTTTTAGTTTGCTCATTGTGAAAAGTCAAGACTATAAACATGAAACTTTAAGCGTTCCGGAAATTAGAGACTCTTCGCGGCTGGAAGAGTGAAAACTCCATTTCCAACCAAACTCACTGAATAACGAGATTAGCTCTATTCAAGTCGCCGAAGTGGTAAATCCTGTCTCGTATTCGGAATTTCAAATGTAGCTCTGCAATAGCATTTATTAAATGGGTAACGTATAAAATGGAATTATTTAGTTTTATTACCATCGATTTATGTTCCAACAGACTCAATACAATTTTAGCGAATTTCACATCGGGAAGAAGCTATTACCGTAGGTCTCATGGCAAGACTTAAGCTCGGGCCCATGTTATTTTTTTAATAACAAAACAATAGTCACTAAAATTTAAATATATACATGTTATGTGGGTGTGTGTGTTAGATATTAAACAATCTAAACACAGTACATTGTGTTTTGAGGCTCCAATGTTAGTCTTAGAGAGGATATGGAAAAAAGAATATTTCACTTATTCATCCATACTTTTGGATGGTATTTAGCTTCATGTGGTTATGATGCACACATTTATGCTTAAAAATCATATGTTATGTGTTTATCATGGCAGCTAACCTGCACACTCATTTCCCATGTTAATCATATTTAGAATAAGCAAACTCCTTTATTTATGGACAGATTTAATGAAGCTTTGTATAAATTGTTAAAATAAAAGCACTGTTTATGATAGAAATGCCTACTTTCATATGGAGAATAGGCAAGCTTATTTACTTATGGTCAGATGTTGATGACACTTATAAATTATAAATGGTCAAAATAAACATTTTTTATGCTAGAAATATATATTTTCAGTGTTCCCCAAAGCAGCACACCTGCATACTCTTTCACATGTTATTCTTAAGGAGAATAGACAAACTTATTAATTGCAGATATCGATTAAACCTGTTATATATTATTATTTCTTTGGAAACTCCCTGAGAACGCAGGTCTGCTCTTATGGGGGTGTTAAATAATACGAACGCATAACTATTAAAAAAAGTGTAAATATAGTTTTTTACTCCCATAACCTTTTACTCAGATACAACTAAGTGCATATTTATAACTGTATTTAATTTATTAATGTTCTGGTATTAACTAACTATTAAATTAAAAAATAAATGTTAAATAGAGCAATAGATATCAAAATTTGGAAAAATTAATATTTAACACAAATATGACTGAATTATTTGGATACGAATATTTCTTAGTTCTGGGGAGGGGAAGTATTAGCAATCTGTCCGACCAAAATCTTTAACGTTGACGTCATATACGGACAGCTGTTTGGAGGAACTGAAAACAGTCCCTTTAGATATCGATGATCAAACCTATTTCTCACAGGTAATTAAGTAAAATCTTTTTTGTGAACAATGTGAATAGAACCATTGAAAACAATAATATAATCTCAAACTATTCAATTTCTTCTTTTTTTAATATCAAATAAAAGGTTTAATTTGACCAATTGAAATGAATTTTATCAAACTATCTTGATAATAGTTTTACTTAGCCCATCACGTTATAAACTTTGGCAACCCTACATTTTAACCTTACACCATGTTCCACTTTGTAATGATGGTAATCCTTAACGACCATCAAGTGTGTTTAAGCCTAGAACACCACCCTGTTCCCGTTTCTCATTGTTGCCAACTGTTTACAATCCCATCAAATTCCCACAGGGCTGAACGATGGAGTATGTACACAATGGGTACGTTGTATTGCCTGAATACACAATACACTAACCACAATACAATATGGTACTTGCACTAGCGCGTTTAATCATACCGAAGTACTTGTTCTCAAGTTCCGGTTCAGGCTAAGTTAGATATTTGAAGTCTAATCGAGTGAATAGGCTGTTTGAATTATTAACATGGCCTATTTAGTTTGATAATACAACAGCAAATAATAGCTCATTATTTACCTCCAAAAATAATTAATAGGGTCATGATCAAAGGACTTTGTGAAGCGCTAAGCTTAGAAAGGAATCAATTAATTGTTTGTGGCAACTAGTTTATTTCAATGATGTTTATTTATTAGTAGATATTACGCATATTATTTTTGTTTCAAAATAAACCAAATATATAGTTTAAAATTTATTTTTTTTGTGAAATTTTAGTTTTGGGATATTATGAATTTATTAAAAAAAGCATTAGCGGATTATTTAAGTACTATATAAGGACTATATAAGGGTCTTGTGTCCTTAAGTTTCTGTAGTATATAGTACGATTCCGTTTATTTCATTTATATTTAAAACAGCGACACATTGTTTTTGGTGTTTTAAAGGGAATATGAATGAGTTGTGATTGAGATGGGTGTAATAGATTTCATAATATAACGGAATGACATATGTTGGTGCATATGTACGTATGCAGGAATATGTAGCTGATCTGTGTTAGTAGCAAGGGTTACAGCTCATTCGTTTGCCACAATCATTATTTAATAGCACTATTTGATAGCCCCTTCATCCAAATTATCTGGGTTGAATAACGAATCATTTAAAATATTTTGTAGGATTTTTGACAAGAATGGAACGGCCGACCTTCACACTGCGAGAACTACAGTACAACCAATGAACGAAGGGACCCGTTAATTTGACAAATGACTTGAAAGCCACCGTTTTTCAAATGATTGAATACTGATTTCAATTGTTTTAAAATAAGTTTAGTTAAAATATATGTTTTTGTGAGTAATAAGTTTTGTAAATATGACAGAGAGTTTTAATTTTGAAAATAATAAATTAGTTTTTCCAACAGAGATCTTTTTAGATGTTACTCATAAAATTTAAGAATAATTTAGATGGTGTTAACATAATTCTAAATTACTCAGGACACATCGTGCCTAGTTTATTAATGCTTTCGTATTTTGATTATGAAATTTACTACGTCATATTATTTTATATTCATGCGTGAGATAAAAACCAATACATGTATGAGTGCCGGTTGGCACATGTGACGTCACGAAGTCTTGTTACTGGCTGATTACTTTTCCAGTATCATTACATCATACAATTTACCACGGCAGAAATACCCAGTACCATGTTAAGATTGTCTCAACGCCGTGTTTTAATCATCGGAACCTTTCAATGTATGCTTAGTCTTTCCTTAAAACTGAAAGAAAGATCTATAGGTTTGTCATAAGGTTATGACATAATAGTTCAATTTAAATATTACACTGGGACCCACATTAAGTAAATGGATTGAAAATTCAATTTTTCACCCGATCGCGTCGCTGGTTACATAAGTTTTAAGGGTGAGTGCTCTCAAGGGTCCAACGGGCATTTTAATCCCATATATCTGTCACGAAAAATCCTAGTACATTTAAGTGAAAATCTTCGAATTTTGTGTAAGATTAATAACTTATTACAAGGTTCTTTTTCGCACCTAAATATTCGCACACGATAAGGCCTCAATACTAAGGTACTAAATACACATTATGTCGCCGAATAACTTTAATCACTTTTTGACATGAATATGTCTTAGCTCTGGGGAGGGAGTGTTGACAATTTGAATGACCAAAATTATAAACAATGACGTCATAGTTTGGTTATAAGAACTGCTGATTTGATGAACTGAAAACATTCCCTTTATTATCCATTATCTAATCCTATTTTTTCTAACCTTAACCTATTTCGTACAGGGAAGTAAATGCAAACATTTAAAAACTCACATTAACAAACTAATTACATTAACAAGCTCAAGATAAACTTCTCAGATTATTCATGAATTAGTAACCCCTAATAATAATTTTAATAAATAAGCTTTTAAAACATAATCAAATCATACCAACTAAGCAGAAAGCTGTAATAACTTATCAAACAATGAAAAATATTTGTCAATCAAAATGTTTGTTGTATCAAACAATGTCGTACAGTAACGAAGTTTTTATTTGCTGGGCTACTACGTTGTATGTCTTATCTGCCGAAGTGTTTTTCTTTGCTTTAAACTGCTCCTAAGTGACTAACGACCTATAAAAAGACGCTCCAAGAAATAAAGCACCTTAACTTGCCTGTGAAGTAAATTTACAGATCCTGTTAGACTCTAAATATCGCGGACCGGGAAGACTAATGTTGCCTCGCAGGGAGGATTTGCCTCGGTGATCCACACCTGCGACGATCCCAGCTACAACTAGCGTCTTAAAAATACTTTTGTGAAATTATTATCTACGCCAATTTAACAAATTAAAGTCATTATTTTTATATCATTTAAAATTTAATTTGATTTCACAAGGACTCAATCTTTTTATTAATACACGAGAACTTTATCCCTCTATAAGTAATGTAACGTAATAACATAACACTAACGTAATCTATTTTAATATGAAAATATTTTTGAATTCCTTTCACAAGGCCCCTATTACAAAGGTAAGATTTTTTGTACGATTTATCAAACCGCAAACCTTTTAGGTAAAAGCAACATATAAGTAATCTTAATTGGGAGACGAGTCGGGCCTAAGGTACAGTATTTGCCAAGTTTCATTTAAAGAGGAAGAAGAATGTGCAGGATCTCTATAATATTTCGCGGTAATACTGTTGTTTTTATTTTGTAAAAGATGTATTTTTGTAAGGATTGCTTCCTTAAAATGGTTTCAGTTTGAGACAGTGAAATATGTGTTTTGAGCGTCCCTGTGTTCAAGAAATGGTTTTGAATTGATGTATTTGTCTACCTAATGGCTAAATCTAAATTACATTTAACTAAAATAGTGACCCACCCAGGTATATGTTTTAATCCGTGAATTTTAAGTGTTATCAGTGAATTAACACTTTATCATTTTCCTTTTAAAACTGGCCTATATCAAAAGTCTCCTTCGTATGCTATTCTTTGTACAAAATTGAAACTGTTCCTGAAGAACTTGTGAGATTTCTGTAGGACCGGTTTACTTGCAGTAGGTGTAAAAATAAGAGGGAGTTTCTCAAAAACGTACTAACCTGTCAGTAAATATAACAAAAATGATATTAAAAGATTTTTTTGGCGATTTTATGTTGAGCGTAGTTAAAAATTGCAATTCTTTGGAGTGTTTCACGGAAACATTAAAAGCGGATGTGAAAAATTAATTTTTACAATTTTAATTACACAATAATTAAACATTATAATCTGAAATATCTATGTAAGTTATTAATATAAGTAAATGAAAATTGTGAACATAGTAACATATTTGTTAATTAAATTAAGGGAACAGTTCATGTAAAATCCATTCTGCCAATTTCTATCATATTTTGAATTCGTGTTTTAAAAAGTTTAAAAAAGTTCATGTTTTAATTATTACTATCGTATTATATGTTTATATATATATATAAATATATATGTATATATATATGTGTATATATATATATTATATATATATATATCCGGTCATTATTGGGTTTACTTCCGGTATCAGCCTTACTAAATACAATTTCAGTGCAGAATTAATTTTGAGATTATTTAGAAAAATGAATTGATGGAATATTGTGATTTAAATTAGTATTTTTATACATTTTTTAACGAATTTCCCATAGGGAAGTAGCTATTATCGTAGGTCTCATGGCAAGACGTAACCCAGGACTATGATATTTTTTTCGTTTTTAGGTGCCCAGAGGACAACTCTCGTAGAAATGGTCTGATCGGAACTAAATTTGGCAGAGACGTGTTCCGATTGCCGATATGTATGGTTGTTTTTCACGACTATTGTTTTTTGGCCTCTGGGCACCTAAAAACGAAAAAATAACATGGTCCCGGGCTTAAGCCTTGCCATGAGACCTACGGTAATAGCTTCTTCCCCATGGGAAATTCGTTAAAAAGAGGATATAATGTAATTAATTTACTATAATGTAGATAATATCCATTACCAGAAGATTTTAAATGTTTTATTCTTAAAACGTAAAATTTTATACTGTCTAAATGTCACATTCGATGCATCAAAAATGCAGGACAGCTATTCTGAAATTTTAGTTATTTTGAACTGAGAATCAGTTAGTAGAATCAACTTTTAAGACGTTTGATTTTTACGGTAATGAACAGAATATTATTTTAATGAAGCTTCTGAGAGCTAGTTTAAAAGAGCTTTTGTCCGTCGCAAAAGACAATCTCCCTCAATTAGAGTATTTCAGCTTTACAATCGAAATTGCTGGAAGTGACAATTTCCTCGTCTTTGATTTCTTGTTCTGTTCAGAAGAGAACATTTTTCAAAGGATTTTTCCCGAGGAATCCCTTTAGTTTGAAGGGTATAGGGACTATTAATTAAATGACTCCGTTCAAACTAAACGTAAATCCTTCGTACGATTATAGCCAATTGACCAGTTGAAGTTTTTTTAGTTTTAGTTTTTTTACCTGTTCAGTAAAGTAAATGAACGTTCAATTTAAACATATATTGAAAGGATATAACATTTGAACGAATATTAAGTGTTTATAGTAACTAGTATTTGTAATTTGTTATTTGAAATTCTATAGTTCATGTAGTATTTTAATTATGCCATTTAATTCCTTTTAAGTCATATATAAATGGAAATAGAAAATACCTTAATAACAATGACAAGCTTATATGATGTAATTTTTTTCAGACTACCATCTTTATTTTTTAGATTATAAAGAATAGGCCTGGAATAGCATTCACAGAATAGATTTCAGAATATCTCAGAAGAATATCTTACTCACATAGTAAAAAAAGATTTTAAGTTTTATTTACTTTTTACTTTTAAGGGGGGGGCATTTCAAAAACGACAGTATTGCAATTGTGGTATCTTGATAGTAGTCTATTTCAAATGTAATATCTGTATATTATATACGTGCTTACAACAGTAGTCTCATGATAGTAGCTAGTGCTTTCAAAAAATGGAATCGTCTCCGGATACTAAAATTACTTTACAGTATAAAATTGCAGAGGAAAGACCTCACAGTTTTGAAACCTTGAAAACAATAAATTAATCTAATCCCACAAGAAAGTTGAGAGATAAAAACTACTGACTAAATCTTTATGGGTAGACAAAACAATAGTATCCTTATAATAGTTTTACTCAAATTAATCATTTTCAGAGTTCCAACACATTGTGGTAGAGTGAGCGAACAAATCTAATATGTTAAAAACATAATTTTATTTGTTGATTGTTTCATAACATGCTATGGCATAATTTCTTTTAGTTTAAAGTGAAAACTTGTATAGTTAAATAGTGATTAATTCGTAAATTTGACATTTTTCAAGGAGTGTGGGAAAACTACTTATGCTTTTGAGCTGAAATTTTTGGAACGTGGATGAATAACAGAACTTTTTTCACGTAACCTATGTAAAATTTTAAAATAAGAAAAAATCGTATACTTCAGAAAGTGATTTTTAAAGACACATTAGTGATCCTAAAATTTTATAAACTAGGTCATTTTAAAGGTATAAAAATGTTTTAAAATGTACAAAAAAATTATATCTTAAACAGGTTGCTCAGGAAGCTTGAAACAACCAACAATCAACAATGAAACAATCACATGTGCGTACATAACACAAGCAAACATGCGAACAGCAATAGAAGCGCCAATATAGCGGAATTCATTTGTCCCTAACGTCGCTCGCAACTGCCTTTATATGAATGTTGTGTGATGTAAATATGCTAGTTAAAACTCTAATCTAAAATATCAGATTAAAATGTGGAGAAACGATTTATTAGTTAAATAGGTAATAAATAAATTAAAATTATAGATTAAAAAGTTCCAAAAACACTAAACATACACAAAACAAATATCTAAATACTTCATTAGTACTATGTGATGATTTTCCTATAACTATACTGTGCCTTATTTTTAAAGAGACGGTGACATATTTATGTTCTTTAGCCTTTAAAACTACTTTTGTAAATGAGAAAAACTGTACTGGTCGTATTTAAACTCTAAAGATATATGGCTGTCCAAAATTATATTTACTATTTTATAATATTTATTTATCATTTATTTGTAAAGACACAGTTTGTAATAACCAATATAATTTAGACATACCAAAAACTGTCTTAAGGGGTGCAGATTTATGTCGACCACAATTGGAGACCACACCACAAGGTTTATATCAGTACTTTATACTTTATACTTTTAACTGAAATGGCCACCAACCAGGTAGGTATTTTAAGCCAAGTATGAATGAGGATTGAGTGTAAGATGATTGTGGCGTGATCTTATAGTCTTGTTAATGACTAAGGCTGACATGTTCCTTAGACAGAACTGTTAATTAATAGCCCAGCAGTTAATGTCATTCCTAAGGAACATACAGTTTAACGCGGAATCCGAACCACCACTTCTGAACTACAAACTGGTCTAATTATGAGGATGGCCTTTGCGGCGTAGTATTCAATAGTGCGGACGTTAATCCCACAAGAGAACAACACTAAGCCCACGGACCATCGCCCACATGTGAAGACTAATTAAGGGTGGTATCAAGTCCGAGACCTAAGTAAGTAAATCGAGGCATAGTGTTTGATGTTTCATAAATACACTTGCCACACTATTAAAATGTAAAATGCGTTCAGTAAAAAATGATAAATTTAGGTTCACATTGCTGCCAAGTATAAATTTTTTTATCAATTTTTAGAAAGATTCTTATGGGGTCCATGCAATCGCGCGGTATTACAATCGTGCAATAGAATTTTTATCATTATTCCTCCATGTTTTCTCTTTGAAAATACATCGTTGCTTACCTGTAGAAATCAAGAAGGTAGAGAAAATAAACTAAATATTTTAAGGATTATTTTTAATAGCGTATAAAACATGGAGGAATAATGAGAGAAATGCTATCGCACGATTGTTATAATAATTTAGACATACCAAAAACTGTCTTAAGGGGTGCAGATTTATGTCGACCACAATTGGAGACCACACCACAAGGTTTATATCAGTACTTTATACTTTATACTTTTAACTGAAATGGCCACCAACCAGGTAGGTATTTTAAGCCAAGTATGAATGAGGATTGAGTGTAAGATGATTGTGGCGTGATCTTATAGTCTTGTTAATGACTAAGGCTGACATGTTCCTTAGACAGAACTGTTAATTAATAGCCCAGCAGTTAATGTCATTCCTAAGGAACATACAGTTTAACGCGGAATCCGAACCACCACTTCTGAACTACAAACTGGTCTAATTATGAGGATGGCCTTTGCGGCGTAGTATTCAATAGTGCGGACGTTAATCCCACAAGAGAACAACACTAAGCCCACGGACCATCGCCCACATGTGAAGACTAATTAAGGGTGGTATCAAGTCCGAGACCTAAGTAAGTAAATCGAGGCATAGTGTTTGATGTTTCATAAATACACTTGCCACACTATTAAAATGTAAAATGCGTTCAGTAAAAAATGATAAATTTAGGTTCACATTGCTGCCAAGTATAAATTTTTTTATCAATTTTTAGAAAGATTCTTATGGGGTTCATGCAATCGCGCGGTATTACAATCGTGCAATAGAATTTTTATCATTATTCCTCCATGTTTTCTCTTTGAAAATACATCGTTGCTTACTTGTAGAAATCAAGAAGGTAGAGAAAATAAACTAAATATTTTAAGGATTATTTTTAATAGCGTATAAAACATGGAGGAATAACGAGAGAAATGCTATCGCACGATTGTTATATCGCGTACATGAAGTCCTCCCATCCTTACGAAGTATTAAAAAGTTTACTACTGATTTCAACTTATTCTAGAACTTCAAGGGATTCGTAAAACTCATGAATGACACCTGGGGAAGCCTAATATTATAAAAGCGAGCTATTTCAACCAACCCTTCTTAATGAGACTATGTTAGAGCAACGAGATTTCAATAACTTTCTCCCAATTCTGCTGAAATAATTATTTTAGAGTAAGTTGAGTTTTATTACACACATTTTTATGAATTTGAATGAAACTGATGACATTTAGAATTTTTTTTGATTCATTAAAATTTTTGATCTACTAACTAAAATTGAATGATCATATTTTTAATTATATACATATAAAGATTGAGTTGTAGATAGCTATCATCATTTAACAAATTATTATTGGTTTGATATGTAGAAAAATATTCATATACTACAAAAAATCACTAATGTTCCATTTACTTTAAATACCGGTATATTTACATTCATTTCCAAAGTTACGAGTATTTAATATTTGGGACTCATCTTATCGTTAATTTATATTTATTGTTATAATATTATATGATGTAACAGTGAAACAAATTATACTACTGTGATATAAATAAACATGTTGAATAGTAATTCAGACACATAATTTAGTAAATCTCCATTATAAAACCCATCAAAACCAGAGTTCGTATTTTAGATCAGTACTTTATACTTTATACTTTTAACTGAAATGACGACCAACCAGGTAGGTATTTTAAGCCAAGTATGAATGAGGATTGAGTGTAAGATGATTGTGGCGTGATCTTATAGTCTTGTTACTGACTAAGGCTGACATGTTCCTTATACAGGACTGTTAACTAATAGCCCAACAGCCGATGGAAACTAATGGACCTACAGTTTCACGTGGAATCCGAACCACGGCCTCTGAATTACGAATTGGTCTAATTATGAGGATGGTCTTTTGCGGATTAACGCAGTATTCAATAGTGCGGACGTTAATCCACACAAGAGAACACTACATCCACCGACCATCTGTCACAACTATCCAAAATTCTTGACCTAAGTAGCTGGATTACAGGACGTCGCCACCGTCCCCGTCTAGAACTACTAGCCACAAAAAATTGTTGTATCATATACAGCATGATTTTAAGTTGTATTTCAAGGGGCTTGTTATACTATCAAAATTTGTATTAGACCTATACTCATAACTGTTTGATAAGGCCTCCTGCTGTAAACTGTAAATATGTGTAAACACGTGATAATACATGTTTAACATGTGTTAAGTGAATTGAGGAATAAAATAAATTATATACATATACTAAATACCTATTAAAACTATGCATTAACAGATTATTTTAAAATCGCTTCAATTTGCTTTATACGAAGAAAAATAAAAACAAAACTTATAAAGCATATTTTTTAAATATTTCTACAGTTTATAAACAGATTTATTTTATTTTTTCTTACTGCGTAAAAAAGTATATTGAAACAAAGCTGTGCATAATTTGATATAGGTGCATAACATATCTTTTGGAAAATATCTAAAAATACATATGTTATATAATATATATGTTAAATATTTGTTGTATAATAAGTATAAGTATATTTCATAAGTACGTAAGGACAACACAGGTTATGAAAATCATACTCGGTTTGATTTGAGAGCCGCCTCATTTGATATCTAGAGGGAATGGCCCCCCGCAGATGGCTACTTCGACTGTATGTGGTAAAAGATTTTGTTTGGTTCTAAGACCCTAATTTAAATCTTAATTTGTATAGATAAAACCCTTTTTTTATTTTTTCCTTAAGACCACAAAGAGTGTGATATATGAAATTAACTATCATACAAAATTTAATATATAAAAGTAGAACTTACTAAAATATATCAACACATAAAATACAATTCCGGCATTCAAAATCAAATTAAGCCAATTTTCAATATTTCAACAACGAGTGATATATTGTATAACAATAGAAGGATAAACATGTTATTAATGAAGGCTAACTACAAAGAAGGGTTGTCATAACCCTCATGTGTGAAGGACTTTTTTAGTTACAAAGCACATTAACTAATAATCCCATAATTCATTAATGGCTTGAATTTTCTATTTTATTTCCATACAACATAGTAATCGACTCTTTTATTAGTTTATTTAGGCTAGTTAATGTTTTAGTAGCTTATGAATAGAAATGATCTTTATGTACCTATGCAGGTACTATTAAATCTGACAAAAAACCTTTGAAACGTAATTGTTTTGTCATAGAACAGTAATTACTATTAAAACTTTATGGCCCAAACAGTTAGAATAATATAGCTAAGAAAAAAATTCTATAAAACTTTAAGATTTTTTAGTAAAATATTTTAAACTCAAAACTAACATTGATTAAATTTTAAACTTATAAATTACATGATGAATTTTAACGGAAACGCCTTTTAAGTTTTTCTTTCAAAACAGATTGGAACTTAGTTTATAACTCCAACTACTTATACCTAAATTATTAAGTCCACTCGATAGTGATCAAGTTCCACGAAGCTGCAGGTCAGCACTTTATCGCGACAGCGCCAAGTCCGGTAAGCAACTGCCACAGGCGCGGTGTACACACTAGTAGTTGAGATACTCGCCACCGCACAGCGCTGCACTCACGTCGCTCCTGATGACGTCACAAATCCTGAATTTCACCTAAATGCTGAATACTGTGCGGCTTTAACATTGATACATTCAGCCCTTCTGCCCACCATTACAGGTCGGGAAATGGCCGGTTATTAAACATTAGAATAGTAGTAAATTTACTATTATCTCAATTATATGATTAAATTTAAGTATATAACTTTTAATGAAGTATAGCTATCAATAAAAATTCCTTGGGTAAATCATTTTATAACGACACATTTTGTCACGTTCATGTGGTGAATTTATCGAGTTTTCAAGAGGCCGTGATTAAAACTTCACTGTTTTCCTAGTTGACATATATTAGTGATTTCGTCTAAATACTATTTATCCTGCCCCTTTAAGGTTTAATTTATATATAAACTTCATATGAAACCTTAAGAAAACATAGTAGATATGTTGGTATATTAATTTACCAACGATCAAACGGATATTCTTCGTGAATACTTAGAAAATGGCACGTCTGAGAAAAATAAGTAACCAAGAATAAATTATGGTTATAATTTTTATAAATCTATAAAATGATAAATACAATTTAAAAATATATAACCATAGACTAACTTACTACAAGTAGACGGCCCATCACCATTGTAAGTGATTGTGGCTTGTTGTAGATCCACTCGGCCGGTATATACGTAATATCACTAACTATGGGGAGCGCGCTGGTCTAGGGGTAGAGCGCGGGGCTCTGGTGCCCAAGGTCTCGGGTTCAAATCTCGCCAATCACCAATGGCTATTCGCTATCTGATAATGTCGCAACCCACTAAGTCTGCCTGAAGCAACGTGAAAAACAGTTCCGGGCGATGGCCTATTTCAATAAGTCTTGGGATGAGAAGATGGGAGAAAAATGTTTGTATTTACTTCCCTGTGGGAAATATGTTAGATCATGGATATGTCTAAAATGAATGCTTTCAGTTCATCTAAACAGCGGTTCTTATTATTTTATATTTTAAATTCAATACAATAGTTATAGTAGCTTCTATGGAAACCTGTTATATGTTTTCCATCTTAAAAATCACCAACACACCCCTAGAGCTAAGACATATCCATGTCAATAATCATTAATATATAGTTTAATTTTATACTATTAATTTTACCATCATACTTACACTGAATTACGTACTATTATAATTATTTGTTTTGCAATTTACTATATTTATTATCTCTGGTATAGGGACCAACCGAAAAATTATATTCAACGAATTATGTATATGCATGGTGCGAGTATTTGTGTATTTACGATACATGACAAACAGTACATTTTACATCGATACCAGCCAAGTAGAGGTGTAAAAGTTATTATTTGACTCTTAAAACCGCATGGGAAGTCTACGTCCATAATTTTATAACCTTTCAGCTTGGCCACTTGTTAAAACGAAATTCTCCTGAACCTAAAACTATCATGCATACGATTTCATTTAACATTTAAAAACTAATTAGTTAAGTATGTAATTCTAAACATTTTTATGGATGTTAAATTTATTAACAAGTTATAAAGAATGTTACTATACTAATTTTTCGTTGAAATGTTAAAAAGTAATAAGCTATACATACCGGTAAGTGTGATATCCGTTTTATTTTAACTGGTTGTTGACAATTTTTGATAAATGTATAGTAAATATTTGATCATTGGTGTGTACATTAATACTGTAAGGGATTATTAGGGTCAACTTACATCATTAACGGTTACAGATTTTTATTTGCTGCTTTATCTGCTTAAAATGTTTAATTGGATTTTACGATCTAATATTAAAAACAGTTTAATTTATCGTAACATCTTCACTTTTTTTCTCAAAGTGGAAGTATTTATGTATTTATTTATAATTAGTTATTTTCAGTAAAAGCTTAAGATTGAATTAAGGATAATTGAAATTATTGAAGCTATTTATTAATAAATTTAAATATATTTAATGATAAATAATTAAAGTCTGCAAAATATATACTACATTTTAAAAGATTACGGTTTATGTAGGTTTAAATTGTTAAAGTGTATAGTATTCCAAATACTATAATAACGCCTCAGGAAAATATCCGGCTAAACAAACCGGAAGTTTCCTTATCCCGGAAGTCCAGCTGACTGCATACAGAGAAGTACAATCCATGTCGTATAAATCAATGCGTTCATGAGTAAAAATCACCACTTTCCTCCAGCAACTAAAAGATTATAAAAAAATCAAGACTAAAAATAAAAATATGTCTATTTACTAATTTTTATCCTGTTTCAGTATTGCGCATTGGTATCTTAATCTGAAATATGTTAATCCACGCTCTCTGTTGTTGAAGCTACCTGATAACCGCATTGCAGCTGCTCCTATGTTAGCTTAGGACATAATACAAATTATCAATAGAAAGAATAATTAACCTATTCCATTTTTATAAAAGATAACTTGAATTTATTTGTAAAAGTAAAATTAATTATAGTCTACTACCAACATAAGATATTTGATTTCATCTCATTGTTTCACCTCTTTTCAATAAAACCTTAAACTGTGCGAGTTCCTTTATCGGTTACGCAATAAATACTTGAAATCATTTTATTAATCCATGTAACTGTTTCCAAACACGCAGTGGCAATTTATTCTTGGAGGGTTATTGATTTCAGTTCCACTCACGGCAGTTTTATAACTGTGACAGTTACTGAACATACCGAGACTTGTGTGGCGAAACGAGAATTTTTGTTAGCTTTTTAAACTATTTATTTTACTTCCCATATAATTGGATTTTTAAGTAATATTTTATACAAGTAAAGACCGAACACCATAATTTAACATAGTAAAACACTTTTTGTGATCCGCTCTAGTAGTATGACATTGTGATCCATTGTATTGACTCCACGCGAGATCTACATACGCTAAATCTGATCAAATATTGCTTTCAGTGTTTGGTGAAGATTACGTTATTTGTTAAATATTAATGTAGTAAAGACACATCTAATAAATAAATTCATTGATCGGCAAGATCCTGATACGCTTTTCGACTTTGTTATTTACCTGATAGTAAATATACATTAATGTGTCTTGAATCATTTTACTTTTGATTAAAAACCTCCAGCTTACTATATTTCATATGAAATTGAAGAGTGTAGAATATTGCTACATTCCAATACATTTTAAGTCAAAACGATAAGGGCTTCCATTAAAATGTCCACTGATTTCCCCAAAAATTATCTCCGAAAGTAATCTTTTTACCTGTATAAATTTGTTTGTAGTGTCGTCAATTTTATAAATTTTAATGCTGTACATTCTTTTCAAATACCACCCTTTCTCGGAAATAATTGTAGGATTAAGATTTAGCCACACCACTGCTACGATACTGTACATTATATGTTTTTTTCATACTAATGACATGTATTTTTGGTCCCTGCTGATACATCTGTGGTGTGGATGAACTATCATGTAAAATATGTTTCTAGAAAATAAAACTAAATGTTTTATTGAATCAAATTGGATTTCATTTGACTTGTTTGGATAGAAAAACGTAGCTTACCAACTCCTATTTTTTGGCTATTCAAATATTTCTAAAGTAGATTTTTGTCCTTGCAAAAAAGTTTTATTTAGACTCTTTTGTCTCTTGTGAAGCTCCACCTCAAGTCCTCTCACGTTGTACAACCACTTGGTCATTCTATCTCAATCTTCTCCATCTTACTCCCAGTAGACGCCTTCTTCCTGGTTCACCTTTACACACTTTTATCGTCACATTTCTTTTATGTTAAATGTCATATTATATTCCTACCTGATAAAAGCTACATTATATTATCTAATTATTATTGTGGGCATTGTGGCACCTTTCATCTTCAT
Source organism: Nephotettix cincticeps (assembly GCA_023375725.1). Taxonomy (NCBI): domain Eukaryota; kingdom Metazoa; phylum Arthropoda; class Insecta; order Hemiptera; family Cicadellidae; genus Nephotettix; species Nephotettix cincticeps. The sequence continues at coordinate 127,453,434 of CM041786.1, read as the reverse complement.
TAGTAAAATGATGTTTCATAACCTTTCAAGATCTGAAATCAAATTTCATCCAGCTGAGATAGAACTTCAGTAAGATAAGTACCTAATAAAATGTGCAGCTGTAAACCAAATCAAATTCCAGACTCCGAAGCCTCGTGATGGAAATTTTCCGCAATCATAATTTAAATAACGAATCTTCAACTTCACCAATAATGTCTTTCATACAGAGAAGTCAGATGATCTTGTCATCTATTTATTTTCCCGAGGTCTATTCTTCTGTAATGATCAACGATTAGTACGTTATACTAGAGATATAAATATACTATATACTAAAAAACAAGATTGTCGCATGTTTTTTAATACAAATGATAAAACTCTCTTTACTATAAATTTTTAGTTCCATAACAGTCTCATAAATATTTACTGATATGGTTTTGATGGCAACACAGAGAACAGCGCAACTAAAGTAAGGTTACGACCGAGGAATAACTCCAGAGCTGAGTCTCCGTTGTTGAATGTTACATTGGCTTTGAGCCGAGCTTACTGAGTCTAACGTTTCAATAACTCCTTACAATCCCAACATCGCTCTGTGAGAAGTTAAACATCCTCCACTGCATCGCGCCTACTTCAGTATTGTAAAGTAGAAGGTCTTTGAAATACTGAAGTAGGCTTATTGTTTCTGTCTTACACGTCAAACACATCCTGAACCTATGGATATCTTGAAAATGGTGCTATTATTTATTTCGATTGAGGAATTGTGATCAGGGGAAAAGGTAATGTTATTTAATGTTTCGGATGACAAGCATCTCATAAAGAATTTTACATTTGTATCTTGCATCTTGGACCTTGTTCCTCAGCCAATTTCCAATTTTTTAAACTAATGCAATTTAGAATAACATAATACAAGTTAGGATGTGTACTTATTTCATGAAACCCATAGTTGAAAGTTTTAACTATTATTTGTAGAAAATAAGTAAAGAGGAAGGGACTTTAAAACCTTAAATAATGTGCACCATGTCCGATGGTGTTTTATACGTGAATATAGAGCAGTTTTGAACCTTAACTGCCATTCACTATAGGTCTTATGTGATCAATTAAAGACAAGAAAATCGAGGTGCTATAGGAGCGTATGGTACATGGGCTAGCAAAAGATGAGCTCGTGATGTGACAGAAATCGCGGGCTACCAGTTACGATACATCAACATTTGACTTACTGGGCCAGAGCGATACCCCTGAGATACGGTGTTGATACTGTAAATAGAGTTTCTATTCACCATCTATATATTGCTTAGGTAGACATAATTGTTCGTAGGTCTTATGGAGACTAAGAAGTAATAAGAACAGTTGCACAAGGATACAAGATACGAGGATTGTAAGTTTATTTATATACTGACAGAATCTTTCTGTAACTTACTGTATACAAAAAGGATTTCACGAACTTCTATGATTAACAATTTAACCCTATTCTTTTCAGAAAACATTTTAAATTTGCATAAAACTTCCTCTCTATGCATGTCTGGAGCTCTGTAGCTGTTTAATTTACCCCTTTGTCTCATTGTGTCTGCACACTTTGTATTGTAATACTCTAAATATTTCTTGGCTGCTCTGTTAATATCCTTCCTCATTTAAAGAGTCTTTCTCTGTAGGTTAAGTACATAAAAAAGGTTGTGGAATGAAACATAAATAAGAGAAATTCTCCATAGTTAATGCAAATGTATCGGTAATGTAAACAGAATAATTCCTCTTGTTTATATTTCATTCTGCCGTCAAAATGTTAACTTTAATATTTAGTTCTTTGATTTCCAGTTCTCTAGAAATTACTTTCTAGGTTCAATATTCATCACAATAATTAAAACAAGTACATGTCATGAATTTACTGTATATAGCTTTACGAACGACTTTTTCCCTTGGTATTATGACGAATATTTAGTCGTTTTTGTTGTGTTGAATTTTTAAGTTTCTACGAATATTATTATGATTTAATTAATTATTTCAGAAATTAAATTTCCTGTTAATATTTTGCTAATGAGCTTTTAAGCTATGATGTTCACAAAACATTGACCATATCTGTGGGGAACCAAAGATTATTGCAAGCAAATAAACTTATTAAAAATAACTACAATTAATTATAAATAATAAACGGTATGAAAATGAAATAATTGTCTTTGGTGAAACGAATCAAACAAAATGTAGGCGGTTCAACACAATGCTATGTCACATCGAAAAATTCCTCGTTTAATCCTGGCACTTAAGACATTTCCTTAGTTTGGTAACGTAGGCCCGGACCGTCTTGTGATAACTGCCTGACATTCTTGTCTACAAAACATCCTGCTTGACTTTGAGGGACAATTTTTTTCATAGCACTAACACAAATTTTCCTTTACTTTAAAAAAGTTCTGAATATGCTAATTATTATAAATAACTTTTTCTAAACCTAAATGTATTAGCATATATAATAAATGGTCAAAATGTGTATACATTTAAATCAAATAAATATATGATGTTAAAAATATAATACCAAAACTTCTATTTGCATTATTTAAATTTGGAACAAATGCAGATATAATGCTGAACATTCAAAGATCCTTTTTGGCGTTACGTGCCAACGTAGTTAGCCAACAAAGACCTGAGTGTCTGGTTAAATTAAATTGTATAACAGAAATAACCGCGTAATATGGTGCACAAAAGTTAAGACGGTTAAGATTTTTGAAAATGATAACATTGCTTAAGTCAATATAATGGTGGGTTGTGACGATTGCGCCTTGTAGTTCATGTGATCATATGTTTTTATATTTTAAATTATTATTATTGTTTACAAATGTTTTGTTTTTATTCTTTTTCAAATAATACATTTGAATTTGTTTTACAACCGATAAATTAGGTATTTACTTTTGTATATTTTTCATATATCACAACAAATCTTTGAAGTAAGTGATATTTTTTTATTTTCAACATTGGCTATCAGGCCTGGTCCTCCACGAAATATCCACCATATAATATAGAAATATAAAACAAGTTAATGAATATTAAAAATAAAAATCCTACATTTATTTCACCTTGTCAGTTATTGAAATCGTGGCATTCACTTACTCTATAGCTGTTAATCAATTAGTTACGTTAATACTTAAACTTACGTTAGTTTATAACATTGCACTATTAAAAGTAAAATACTGATTTTCTTCATGTGCCGTTACAAAACTAAACATGTATTCCTGACTGTTTCAATTTCCTCATTCTAATTAATTCATGTAGATTATAATATGAACATATTTTTAAACCAATTATAAACTGTAGCCAACAAATAATACATTTTAACGGCGCTTAAGCAGATTAGTTAAATATTTTCATATCATATAATATTAATCAAACAGAATATTTATCAAACCTTAAAAAAAATTATCAAGCCTTTATGTCTCATTTTATACAATTTTTGAAATTATATTATTTTTTAAATATAAAACTGTAACATCTGCTCAGTAGAGAGGATGAAATTACTCCAGGACACCTTTGGACGTGAAATAGAACGGCCATAAAATATATGTAATGAGCTCCATTATCTCCTACCGTAAAACCTAATAGACTGTTATCTTTACACCGTAAATTTTAACAACTATTATTTCTTAGACTATTTTAAGGGTGCTATTCGTTTCTGTATTGAGCCTATGTAAACTATTTTTATATACCGTACAATGTATTTTTTATAGCAGTATTGCAGTGTTTTATAATTTATATAAACCAACTTAGATTTTTTAGCTGTATATTGCTTTTAATTGTGGTATTTTTTATTTTGGTTATTTATGTTTTTATATAAAAAAATTCATAATGGGTATCCTAAACAAGGTATTTTCTAACGATCTTCCGTGACAAAGTGAGTACTTACAGTATTTAAATTATTCTACACATTTTGAAGAATGGTTTTAAATTGTTTAACCGATTACAATAAAACTTTATTGAAATGTTCTCTTAACGTATATAGAATTTTAATAACAATACAAATTTTCCAATGTTATAGCATCTAACTTATCTGATTGTAAATTAATATTAAATAACAGAGCTGATACTTTATTTTTATTTGTATATTTTTTAAGATTGATGAATGCGTTTTGTCATGATAATAACTATCTTATTTCTACACAGTAAACCATACAACCCGTACAAATGGCGGGCTTACTGTCTGTCCGTCTAATGAAATAAGTAACTACACATACTAACATAAAATGTACGTTACGTTTTTTCAGTAAATACTACTTTTAGCGAATTTTGTTTATGCTAGAAATTCCTACTTTCAGTGTTTCTCACAGCAGCTAACCTGGATACTCTTATCCCATGTTAATCATATGGAAAATAGGAAAACTCCTTTATTTATGGACAGATGTTGATGAAAATTTGTTCTAATTATTAAAATAAGATTGTTTATGCTATAAATGTCTACTTTCCTCACAGCGGTAAACCTACATACTCTTCCCCATGTTAATCTTATGAAGAATAGGCAAATAACTAACCCATGTATTTATCGACAGATATTGATAAAACTTGACATATAATATTATTACATTATTGATTTGGAAATTCGCTGAGTACGCAGGTCTGCTGCGACGGGGGTATTTTTATTATTGTGTTTAAATATACTACCTTTAAAAAACAGCTGATAAAGTTTGTGTGGAACAGGTAACATGTTGTAATACATTGGCATGCACTCTCGGCCTCTCAAATGGAGAATTAATTATGTAGCCGATCGACAGGTACCAGCTGAGATGGGTGTAGCGATTTATGTTTATAGACGTATAATTCTATTATTGATACGATATTGACAAAATAAAAAAATGATATCCCATAATCTTTGTTATAACCAATAAACGGGAGAATAATAATAGTAGTAATAATAAAACTACAAATAATGGATAAGACAAAAAATATTTTCACATGCAGACGAGTATGCAAAGTTTAAATATAGTTCGGTTATAAGTTTAATTGACCTACATTATCTGAATTGAGTCCATATTAACTGATTATAAAACTTTAAAAGATAAAGAATTTAATAATAAAAATTTCCAGCAGATTTTCTATCAGCAAGTGAAATATACATTAAATCCAAAAAAGGTTAATGAGTAATAAAACATTGTAAAATCAAGTGTTCACTAAACTAACAAATTATGTAAAATACAGAAAACAAAATATATTTTTTTGGTTAACAGCCAGTTATGAATTGTTAGAGTAATCACGTTGAGTGGCACGTACAAAAGACTGAATAAAACACACCTATGATAAGGTGTCTGTAAATCTTACGGTGTAAGGAAATTATTAGAGTAAATCAAAATACTGTACATAGAAGTAACAATTGTTAAACTATATTCTAATAGGATAATATAAAAAAAATAATCCACAAAAATCTGAATAACGTTTTAAGGCAATTTATAAATACCCTAACAAAGAAAATTTACTGGAAAAATAATAATAATAGAACATACTTTTATACACAGAAAAACGTTATTAATCAAGATTTAACGTTTCAAAATGTTTCACTTTGATTTGTAATATAACGTGGATGTTTTTTTAGAAATCATATTTATGTTAAAATATTACAAAATAGGTGGGCCAAAATAAATAATTTCTTTCCTGAATATGATTAATTAATTGTAGCCTACTGTATTTCTAATACTACGCGTTTTTATTTTATGCTACTAGGCTATTATTATCACAATTGACCAGGCACGCAGCATTATTGTATTTTCAGAGTTAATAAAGCAAAAGCAAACTCTCTGTGAGATACAAAACCCAAACGTCAAGACAATGGGAGGACCTCCGCCACCCATCGTATGCATCTGACAGCCATTATGGCAACTCGTTTTGAATTAATATAGCATTGTTTCCTCTCGATTTCGTAAAGATTATGATAAATACGATTTCTGTTAGTTTTTTTAAGTAATACATTTATATAATTTATAAAAATATTATATTTATAAAAATATTTGAATACTTTAGAATGCTAGAATTTAAACTGCAATATCTTGAGTCCTGAGTTTAAATATCCAGGTATAAAAAATTGTTACTTTTTCCAATTTTTACTTTCTCCCACTTATACGATACTATATATTATGTATGACAAGTATTTTAAAACAACTAATATGCTTTATTACTATAACAAAATATTGATCCGTCGCGTAAACCAATAAAAAAGAAGAAAATTAACATCTCAGTTAATCATTATATAATCTATTAATAGGCCTAATAAGTTTGATTAATTTATTAATAAAAGCCGTATTGCAGTTTGGTTTGGGTTTAGGTTAGATTAAAAAATGGTGAGTCAGTCCTCTCAGATTTATTTGTTTTGTGGGAATATTATTAATACGTCTTATCGTTTTAGTATTGTTATTTACTATTCCACCACCCAGAATATCTATACAACGAAATAATGCTATAATGCTATTCGGCTTCAGAACATGGCCAATATTGAAGTTGATATTGTATTTACGGTTAGGCGTTATGAAGTTCTCCGGGTCAGCTGGTGTAGTATAGTTTTAAAATACGTTTAAAATCAATGATTAATAAAAACAAAACATTAAAACAAATATGGATTTCACTTTGACAAAATTTAGAATCTCTGTGTTGATAATAACTGCATTTTAATAATCCAGTTTTGCGCTAATAAAGCAACAAGCGTTTAAAATATTGTTTTGAAAACTCGGTCAATACAAGGATAAACAAGGTCTTAAATCCTGGGTCAGTTTAAAATTCAAAAGAAATCTTCTTCTAAAAGAAGAAAAATACTAATTATAAAACGTTTAATTATTGTGGGTTCCCTTTTCTTATGGATAAAGTGAATAAAAGCCATCTTTAGCGTTATAGAGAGACAGCATCAATAGTTTCTAACTAAAAAATCTATTTAAAAACAAGATAAAACCCAAATTTTACGAAGAGATAAATATGAGAGATTTATCAATAAATACATTGCATCATTTGAGCTTTCAACTTAGCGAATTATTATCCCAAAGCAAACCTAAAACGTCAAAACAAAGGGAAGTCCCTCCTTAAATCAGACTCAAACTCCCGGAACTAAGTGATTAAGTATAAGTTTATTGTCAAGCTAACTTTGTGAAACGAACTTAGGTGAACAAAAGTATCGTGAAAATGTTCCTCGGTGTCAAACAACGAATACTACTGTCATAACTATACTGTGTTTCAAATACGTAATATGATTAATGCATTATTTGTTCAAAATACTTACTATTATTAACGGAAACGTTGTTCATTTCTATATCTCTGTGATGTAAAGAAATCTCACGCCTGGTAGTCCAAACCATCCTGAGACCCGATACCTGCTCGAACATAATGGGGACGTAACTCTAAGGATATAAAGAATTAACCAGACTGGTAGGCTGATTTACATAGAATTTATTCTTAAAACTCTTTGGGCCGGTTTCCCAGCTCGGGCTTGGCGTTAGTCCAGTCTTGAAAACTGATATTTAGACCGAACCTAAAAAATCGTGTTTCCTAGCTCAGATTTAGCGTTAGACAGGGACTAAAGATAATCTCGGTCTAAAAGAAACAGAGATAAATTCGAGCTTAAAAAATCGGATTTCCCGTCCACATAAATTTAGACTGGGACTAAAAGGATGTACCTGGTTGGTTTCCCAATCCGAGTTCGGGCTTAAGAAGATAGTCCAGGCCTAAATATGAGCAATTTTACTGAGACTGGCTGAGGGTAGGTTTAAGTCGGAGAGTTAGAAGTTTAATTTTATTTATACGATTGATTAGAATTGCAATACGAAAATAATCTTATTTTCAAACTCAGTACTAAATTCTGTACACATTCATAAGAAAACATCTCAAAAGTAATTAATATGGTTTTTGTTATTTTAAAATCCGAATAATTTTAAAACTTCGTAAAATCGAAAGAAAAAATACGAAATTAATATATAATATTACTAAAATATTATTAATACATTTTGTATTCGTTTTTAAAAGTATATAGTTACAAAAACCTAGCCATAAAAATGTTCAGAGACAAATAAGTAAGTAAGGAGCAATGTTTTTAAAAACCAATCCGTTCTGAAATGCTATTTAGAGGAACAGATAATTTGGACATTTTCAGCGGACCCTGCGCAGTGCTCAGTATCGAGTCGAGAGAACACGAGTGAAACAACTTCATGCTCTAGCACAGAATGCCTAGAATATACGAATTACGAGCTTTTCGTTCTCGACCAGCTCCACCTTTCATGCCGAAATTCACGCCTCGGCCGCCACCATCATCATATGATATTCCCTCCCCACACTGACCTACCGAACACACTAATACGCATAACCACTTGTCTTTAATTATTGAATTATGACTGAAGAATCAATCTGTATCAAGTTATAAATGTATTTGCGCAAATTTCCTCAAATCACGTTTTAAAACTTCATCACTCCTTTTTTTTGTAAACATAAGTTTTAACGTAAAAGACTATTTTGATCCATAATACGGTACTCGTTTAGGGGGTTAAAAAATCCATCTCTAGCTATATTACCTCTATCATCTTTTAATATAAAATAATAAGTCTTTTTAAATTTTTTAAATCCTCATCATAAATAGGTTCATTAGTTTCAGTTTCTATTTGAACGTACAGTAATATATCGAGGATAATTTCCCATAACGAGTCCGAACTCCACAACAATACGAATCACTCCTCGGAGAAATGTTTAGTTATTGTAATGTGGCAAGTTAAACCACCTCATCTATTGTATGGCGGACGTGAATGATTTTAATTCGATTGCTTCTCCTATGTCCTATTGCCTTTGTAATAATTTAGATTTTTCTTTTGAAATATGACATTTGGTTTAGTTCTATATTTGGTATAACTTAAAGGAACGACCATAATTTAACGAAAAATACATTAAAATTCTATATTAAAATACTTGTGCCTTTTTTAATCACTTTCCGTGAGAACAATATCAAATTCAAACAAGCGTTACACCATTGTGTTGTACCAGAAAACCTTGTACTTTGGTATGAATTTAAAGAGCATTATAATATTTGACGAGCTGCTTGGTTACAATTGCAGTTTTTTTCATTTCTCATAAATCTACAAAAAATAATATTTAGACATTCTAAATACGTGTATTAACATTTTAATACAATGAATGTATGATCGTTAGTATGAAAACATTCTTATTTCAAACCAACCCAACTTGTTTACATTTTAAAATTCGCATTAAATCGAGGTGTACTTTGACAGAGTTTTTATCTTACTGAGTTAAAGGTCCAAAATGGCGGTGGAGGTGTTACAGACTCTTAATGTGGGTATGTGATATTAAAATTGCTGTTACAATCTTTGATATTATGGGGCATTACTGACTGTAAATCGTAATAGTTTTAGTTTATGTTTTACAGTGACGATGCATCAAACTTGAAGACGAACATAAATATTTCGTCACATCAAAGTTAACTTTGACGTCACAGATGTTTGATACTTTCAACGCAATTTATCGGTAATTTCACTATATCGAGGTTTCCCAATAAAGGTTCATTACGAAAATAAATAGACAATCTTAACTTCGAGCTTTGCATTGTTACAAATTAAGAAATAATAGAACAGAACAAAACTAGTGTTGACAACAACAGAGGGTACGGTATAATATAATTCCCAAATTATAAACATCAACTGAAGTGAAAACTTTGATGTGTAGATGCGAAAGACCCACAAATGCTAAACTAAAGTTCGTCATAATGTTTTCACAGTCCTCCTATCAGTACTTAAGTAAACATAATATTGAATAATGTGGTCAGTATTTCGAGTAAGTAAATAAAGTATATAAAGAATTTAATGTATCAAGCTTTCGTAGTAAATGGATTATTGCTATGATTAATTGAATATTAACATACCACGTTAAGCACCCTGTCGTATTACTGTTTATTAATCCATAATACTACGTTTTTGCTCAGAAAGGTTGATCATTACTCCTGTTAACAAAGAAAATGGAACGTTAGGTCAGTCTTGTAGATTGAATGTCGTATTCATTTCGTCATCCCCCAAGCACGAGATAATGACAAATAAATTCTCCGACGAATGGAAATTGTGGGGGCCTTGCAAAATAGCAATTACTGTGTGTAATTTTTAACAACTTTGTGAGAGTTTTGTGTTTAAACATGACTCACTGTGTTCTAAAAAATGTATTGGAAAGTTTAAAGCCGTTTAAACTGCGCAACGCGAAGAGTTCTACACACGATATGGATCTGCAATAAATCAGCCTATTTTAAAGTTATTTTATCAAAAGTTTTCCTTTAAAATGCATGAGAGTACGTCAAATTCTTTTATATATTTAGGTTTGGTTTAATAGTCTATTCAAACAGTTAGCAGGTAAGTTTTCCTGTCGATGTAATCCAAATGATCTGATATCGCTTTACAGGTAGGAGTCATCTTGTTGTACATCAAACGATGTATCCTAGTCTTCATTGAATCTGCACGTGTCTAAGGGAGCAGTTTAGGAACGTGAGAACACTGCTAACAGCGAGCGAGACCTATCGTTGCCGCACAATACGTGGTTCCATTGGGATCTTACGGACTCGTTTCGCCTGTATCACGAACAACACATTCCTTCTCACCGTAGGTTTGTGCAAATATTTAATGAGCAGATTTTTATTATTCGTGTAGGTTATACATTTGATATTCACTAAAATCATACCATATCATACATTTACTACTACGATGTATTTTATAAAATAATCCTTTAAAAATGAAAAAGATAACTCACAATTTTTTAACATGTAACAGGTATCCATAGAAACTACCAAAGTTATTGTATTAAATTTTTGAACTCTAAATAGTTTACTATAAATTGAAATTTTTTGAAGGTGTCTTATATTTGTTAAACGTTATTTTCAACCAGGTATTAACGCTAAGAAATTTCTGTAATTTAATACGGTAAATTAGTTTTCTAATTATAAAATATATTATGTTCTTTTTATAATTGTGTAGTGATAGCCTTAGTGGATGGAGTACAGACTGGCCAAAAGGTTCGGGCTAGTTTCCCGTTTGTGACACATGTAAAATTTCTTTTCTCATACTACAACCGAATGCATTATTTGAAAACTCCAACACAATACCTTGGCCAGAAGGTTACACGAAACATTATATATAATTTTATAATATTTTTATCAAAGTATTTTGCGGGACTGTTAACAAATATATTTTTATTAATTGTTACTCATTCATCTACCGGATCAAAATACCACTATACAAATTTTTTTTTTAAAAAGACACAAAGAATAAATCCCGTTCATGAAAAAGTATAGAATGACAAAAGGTACGCAACGAAGGCTTTGTGTGAATTAATAGGCGTTGAATACACTCACCGAGGAACATCTACCCACTCACTGTCTGTAGACTTAGATCCGTGATGTGAATGAAATACGAGACTGAATCGTTTCCTGACATTCGGATGAAAAAACGTTTGTATTTACTTCTCTGTGCAAAATAAGTTAGACCATGGATATGTCTAAAAGGGTGTCTAAAATGTTTTTCAGCTCATCTAAACAGTTGTCGAAACCAAACAAACTACGACGTCACTAACCAAATGACGTCACTGTTTCAAATTTTGGCCACGCACATTGCAATCATCCCTCCTGAGCTAAGGCATATCCATGTCAAATATCAAATAATAGCAAAACCTCGGTTGTAATATTTGTTCCCAAATATCTTTTACAGTGTATTCCCTATCGATTGAACCATTATTTCGTCTCTATATTGAAAATAAATATGTCCCTAAGGACTTTTGATCAACTTAAATAGCATTATGCTCCCCTAATGTTATCACTTAAACCCAATCAAAAACCTTGGTTTCTTTTTGTATTAAAATGACATTTAACATATTTAAACAGCTCTAAATAATTAATACTAAAAATTACGATTAAAATAAACAGTCTATTAAAAGTACAAGTATATAAAAATTATATTAACAGATAAATACTTAAATACATTGTATTTACCTACTATAATATGTACCATTGCACAGCATTCAATTTCTGTAACATATGAACAGCGATAAGCTGCGAGCGTTTTTAATACCCGTTTAAATATCACTGTTACAACGTTTTCTCTGTCAACTGAGCCATATAGATTTATTGTTTTATTGCTCCTCTTTATTGAAAACAAACATTCCCCTTAATAAACCCTAAAACGTTACGCTCCCCTAATATAGTTACTTAAACCCAATCAAAAACCTTGGATTCTTTCAGTAAAAAATGGATTACTTACTTAGATTTATTTATATTAGTGAGTAACCATATCTACATAATATTAATACCCCCATTCATAGCAGACCTGCGTACTCAGAAAATTTCCCAATCAATAATATTATACCGGTATCAGGTTTGATCAATATCCGTAATGAATAACAGAGTTTGCCTATTCTCCATAAGATTAACATGGGAAAATTATGCTGGTTTGCTGCTGTGAGGAACACTGAAAGTAGGCATTTCTATCATAAACAGTGTTTTTATTTTAACAATTTATACAAAGCCTCATTAAATCTGTCCATAAATAAAGGAGTTTGCTAATTATTCTAAATATGATTAACTTGGGAAATGAGTATATAGGTTAGCTGCCATGATAAATACATAAACTATGATTTTTAAGCATAAATGGATGGATCTCAACCACATGAAGCTAAATACCAAGTTCAATTCAAAAATATAGATTGATAAGTGAAATATTAATTTGTACGTATCCTCCATAAGATTACCATTGGAGCGCCTAAATATAATGTACTGTGTTTAGATTTTTAATATCTCGGTAACCGTTGTAGATAGAGAAAGACCTTAAGAACTAAATTGTATAGGATTTTAAACTGACTATAATACTAATATATAAAATTTGAAGTTTTTGTTAAATTATATGTGAAAACACTAGAAACCCCATTTTGGAGGTATAAAACACCATCAAAATACCCCTTCTGATTGACCGATACGTATGAATTATGAACTCGTCCGAGTAAATGTAGGAGCACACATCTCTACCAAATTTGGTTTCGATCGGACCATTTTTATGAGAGGAATCGTGTTGACAGACACAAACATATATGCATATATACATATATACATTGCATATTCAAACACATACACACACACACACACACGCAATCCACACACAGAATCCAAGGGCCTGGCAGAGCAGGGGGCTTAACTCTCGACGTATGGTCTTCGGTCAGTCAACCTAATTTTTTACGTATCTATTATTTGCACCTATCTTGCTTTACTTACTTTTATACTACTGTACTGTAAATAATGTACGCGCAGTATAGACTTGCTAAAAATGCAAAAATTGTAGTTTTTGGTCCAGTTGTACAATATAAACATATGACACATATGATCTTAAAATTCTACTGTGGTTTAGGGCAGGCACCTATAACTTTCACACCAATTGGCAGCTAGCAAACATTTTACTCTAATATATATATATATATACATTAGTTTTTTATTTTATTATATGAATGCTTTGTACTTTTTACAATCCCAAATTATCCTCTCTACCATTATACAAACAAAAACTGACATTCATAAGCCTTTGAAACTGCCTTCTGAACGCACCCTGTTTGAAACTGAGATGAAAGCGAAAGCAGAACATTGACAGTAGACAAACATATTACATAACCTCAGCTTTCCAAAACGGAGATACAACTCATGTTTAGTCTAGCAATTAGCTGTGACTAAATAAATAATTTACATTTAAAAAAATAATTATGTTTTACTGACAAATTCCCTATGCTTGAGGTGTTGGGACTTTATGTGGTATATAACCTGTATGAGTGTAGAATAAAAATTCTGTGTAGTTGACCGGTGTGAAAAGTGGTAAAAAGTGTTCTATCATATAAATTTGTATGTGTTCTGAAAATATTATCTGTGTAGACTAACCTTTTACTAATATTTGTAACTTGTGTATCTGTGTGTAGGCAATGTCTGGTATACTTAGGTGTACTTGAGGTAATGATAAGTAATTTGAGCCTAGATCCTTCTCTTTGTAAATCAACCCAAATCTAACGTAAATCCAATGCATTTCTTGTAAGCCATTTATATATGGCCGTTTTGAAGGCTCTAGTAAAGGATTACCTCTATTTCTCTGGGCAGCCTGTTAAACAAAAAGGGGACAATGTACTCCGGCAGCCTTTCTTCATACACAGTCCTTGGTATTGTTGTAGCATATTTTCTTGTATTTCGTGTATTAAAACGCTTTACTGATCTATTCTTATGGGTATCCACCCAATGATTATTAACTAGCACACTGAATGTATAGAATACCTTTGCAGTAAGCTGATTTCCTATACTGTATTTTGTGTCACTTTGGTCACTTTATGTTTGAAGTAATAAACTTTTTAACATTTTGAACATCTCTCATTTCTAATGCACTATCCCAATTTACAGCGGATATTTTTTTTACTGCAGCATTTGTGTCAAAATTTGAGTAGGCTCTATACAATAGTATTTTTGATAGCTTTCTATCAACTTTTTCTCAGATGTGCCCATATACCAATTTATGATCAGTAATTTTGACCCCTCTGTTGCCAGTAATACTAGAAGCAGCATCAATTACGCCAACTTTCAATAGTTCAGTGCACCGCTCAACATATATATGATCTATCAGAGTTGCCGTTTCATCCGTTACTCTAGTTGGCTAATTGATCAACTGTACTGTTCCCTTGGATCGACAAAAGATTCCTCAGATATTTGGAGCTACAGCAAACATGCGACATGAGATCAATATCACCTACTAAAATTACTTTGTCAACTTCGGCAGCAAAATGTACGAAAGCTGAGTAAAATAGAGACTCCATACTAGTATATACAAAAGATGGTGGCCTGTACACCACGCTAATGCCAAGCCTCATATCTTTGCTCTTTATGACACACAGGGGATTATGACCCATAATCAGTTTTGGCTCACTTTTATCCAAATTTGGGAACAATAATACGTCAAATCGTTTATTTAAAAACATTTTAATACTCGATAATTTGTTCCTACCAAATAAATTGCTTAGGCCTTGAAGTTGTGGAGACCTCAGGCTCCTATAATCCAAAGGCCTGGCAGAGTGGGGGCCTAACTCTCAACGTATGGTCTCCGGTCAGTCAACCTAATTATTATTTTTACCTATCTGGCTACTGTACTACTATACGCACACTGTAGGGTTGTTGATGATGCAAAAATCGTCGTTCTGCTATCACTAGTGTTGCGCCAATATAGAGTAATAGGCTTAGGTATACGAGTATCTACACGATACTTTTCTTAATTGAGATAAAATTACAGCCTTCGAGTCCCTATGACTAACAAAAAATACCCTCGTATTTTCATTTGAAATACATCGATTAAAAAAAGTGATGGTTCAAACTAAGCTGAATCATAAACATTTATTCCAGTACTTATCGTTAAGAATAACATATGAATAGCTATTTCCACAAATAGCTATTCATATGATAAGTGTATAAGCAGTTTGGAGAGTGTTTGATAATAGCTATTTGTGTAAAAAGTAACAAAGGATGTCATATCGCACGAGAGGTTCATATGACAGCACGAAGCGCCAGCTGAGTGCTGCCATATGTGTTGCCAGAACTTCAAGAGCGGCCATGACAGTTTGCGCACGTATTATACCCAAGATTTCTCCTACAATAATAAAGTCAAAGAGTTTGTATTTGATTTTTCCGCATCGTGTTAACAGATACATACATACACACAACAAACACACAAACACACACACACACACGCGCGCACACACACACACACACACACACACACACACACACACACACACACACACACACACACACACACACACATACACACACATACACATAAATCATTTTAACGACTATTGTTTTTGGCATTAGGGCACCTCGAAACGAAAAAAATAGCATGGTACCGGGCTTAAATCTTGCCATGAGACCTACGGTAATTTCCTTTAGGGAAGCCAAGCCTCATATCTTTGCTCTTTATGACACACAGGGGATTATGACCTATAATCAGTTTTGGCTCACTTTTATCCAAATTTGGGAACAATAATACGTCAAATCGTTTATTTAAAAACATTTTAATACTCGATAATTTGTTCCTACCAAATAAATTGCTTAGGCCTTGAAGTTGTGGAGACCTCAGGCTCCTATAATCCAAAAGCCTGGCAGAGTGGGGCCTAACTCTCAACGTATGGTCTTCGGTCAGTCAACCTAAGTATTATTTTTACCTATCTTGCTACTGTACTACTATACTACTGTACGCACACTGTAGGGTTGTTGATGATGCAAAAATCGTCGTTCTGCTATCACTAGTGTTGCGCCAATATAGAGTAATAGGCTTAGGTATACGAGTATCTACACGATACTTTTCTTAATTGAGATAAAATTACAGCCTTCGAGTCCCTATGACTAACAAAAAATACCCTCGTATTTTCATTTGAAATACATCGATTAAAAAAAGTGATGGTTCAAACTAAGCTGAATCATAAACATTTATTCCAGTACTTATCGTTAAGAATAACATATGAATAGCTATTTCCACAAATAGCTATTCCTATGATAAGTGTATAAGCAGTTTGGAGAGTGTTTGATAATAGCTATTTGTGTAAAAAGTAACAAAGGATGTCATATCGCACGAGAGGTTCATATGACAGCACGAAGCGTCAGCTGGGTGCTGCCAGAACTTCGAGGGCGGCCATGACAGTTTGCGCTCGTATTATACTCAAGATTTCTCCTACAATAATAAAGTCAAAGAGTTTGTATTTGATTTTCCCGCATCGTGTTAACAGATACATACATACACACAACACACACGCGCACAAACACGCGCACAAACACACACACAAATAAATCATTTTAACGACTATTGTTTTTGGCATCAGGGCACCTCAAAACGAAAAAAATAGCATGGTCCCGGGCTTAAATCTTGCCATGAGACCTATGGTAATTTCCTTTAGGGAAATTCGCTAAAAAGTACGCGTAAAGTAAACAGTGTATTCAATTTGTTATTTAAAATACGAGTAAAATAAACGGGTAATCTATATTTTATACTATAATATGAATTATTGCAGAAAATCAAGGTATATGTCTTATAATCAGCGACAAACTGTGGATGCAGCAACAAATCATCTGCGGAAAATTGTGTCCGTCAGAACCAGTTGAACAACCAATATTCATGATTGCTTCTCCGTTAAATTCGATATCCCATTTGGTGCACCTGACAGAGAACGTTTACAATCCATTTCTAAATGTGTATTATTCCAATATTTATATCTTATTTGTGTATTTAATTATTGAGAAATCGATAATATTATTAGGAATTGTAATATTATGGTTACAGTTTAATGCGTAAATTATACTTTGTAGTCATAAGAAAAATTATTTCAGTATATTGAGCCTTTGTTTTAAATAATCAATTTTAACTGTTGTTTACCGGTTATTTTTTTCTCTCTGAACTCTGTTAAACGTAATGTTTGTAAATGCTAAGCGGCTTCCATTCAACCCGTGTTTAATATGATTAATCAATATTGTTAAGTTAGTGATAAATCAATATGGTTAATCCCATTCCCATTAATCCCATAGGTTTGAACCCATTCATAACCCGGTTATTAATTTAACACCTTTATCCCATTATTAAAATCATGAAGATTTTTCACTTTAAAATAAATATGTGCTTCCTAATAAATACTAAATATTACTACATTATTTTTAATAAGTTTACGAACCGATGACTATTGTTTAGCCTGCCAACCTACGAAGCTAAGCCATAGAGGTCAGTTCCTGGTTATCAATATTAATATTTTTCATGTAAACTATCAGATATTAGATTAGATTATTGAAATGGCGACCATACCACAAAGTAGGTATTATAAGCCAAGCATGAGTGAGGATTGAGTGTATGGTTGTGAATATGATTTGTCGAAGGCTCATCTGTTACAAGGATTAGTTTATAAATATATTTTATTATATTGGTTTAGGAATTTTATGGTACTGTTTAATCATAAATATTTAAACACAATAAGCTAATATTTTATTTATTTGAACTCTAAATAAAACGAAAATTAAATTTAACGGCTCTCCTATATTAATTATAATCAATATATCTCGTATACATTTCAAAAAAACCATTTATTTTTTTTTACAAAAATATTTATATAAATATTATATACTACAATAAATATTATTGTAATAAGTATATCTATTTAAAATAATAAAATCGATTTTTTAGAATTAAAAATACATAGATATACAAAATATGAGATTGAGTGTATGGTTGTGACGCGATCTTGTAGTCCTATTACTGATTAAGGCTGATATGTTCCTTAGACAGGACTGTTAATTAATAGCACAAGTAGCTGGATTACAGGATGACGTCACCATCCCAGTCAGGGTCAAATAATCATCAATCAATCATCATATATGAATATTTTTTTAGATTTAAAATCCACAAGGCTTTAAGAGCAGCTTCATCTCCCCTTAAAGTCTACCTTTAAACTAAGAATATTACTCGTAAAATTTATTGAAATTTCTATAAAGCTATGATATATTAGGGATTCCTTACATAAAACAAGAGCTTTGTTAGTGGTCTTTGTTATGTGAGTTGTGTTAAAGTGAATACACAAAGTCTTTCTATAAGAATTCTTTATATATCTGAAAACGAAACATAGGTAATCTAAATACTAGCAATCACTGAAAAATCCTGTATATTGAAATTAAAAAATTAATTTTCCAATCAAGGTAAAACCCATTTAACCTGTAATAGTAGGTCTCATGGCAAGGCTTAAACCCGGGAACATTATATTTTTCAGTGTTGAGGTGCCCTGAAGCCAAAAACAATAGCCGTTAAAAATGATCTATGTGTGTGTGTGTGTGTGTGTGTGTGTGTGTGTGTGTGTGTGTGCGTGTCTGTATCTGTTAACACGATGCCGGAAAATCAAATAAAATCTCAATGATTTTATTATACGAAAAATCTTGGGTGTAATACGAGCGCAAACTGTCATGGCCGCCCTCAAAGTTCTGGCAGCACATATGGCAGCACTCAGCTGGCGCTTCGTGCTGTCATATGAACCTCTCGTGTGATATGACATCCTTTGTTACTTTTTACACAAATAGCTATTATCAAACACTCTCCAATCTGCTTATACACTTATCATAGGAATAGCTATTTGTGGAAATAGCTATTCATAAGTACTGGAATAAATGTTTATGATTTAACTTAGTTTGAATCATTACTTTTTTTAATTTATGTCTTTTATATGAAAATACGAGGGTATTTTCGTTAGTCATAGGGTCTCGGAGGCAGTATTATCTTCATTAATAAAAGTATCGTGTAGATACTCGTATACCTAAGCATATTACTCTAGATCGGTGCAACAATAGTGATAACAAAACGACGATTTTTCATCAGCACCAACCCTACAGTGTGCGTACAGTAGTGTAGTAGTACAGTAGTAAGTTGGGTAAAATAATAATTAGGTTCAAGGACCACAGACCATACGTCGAGAGTTAGGCCCCCGCTCTGCCAGACCTTTGGATTCTAGGAGCCTGAGGTCTCCACAACTTCAAGGCCTAAGCAATCTAAATTGATAGGAACAAATTATCGAGTATTCAAAATGTTTTTAAATAAAAGATTTTACGTATTATTGTTCCCAAATTTGAATAAAAGTGAGCAAAAGCTGATTTTGGAACTACAGTTTAAATAGTTTTCTGTTTGTTGACATTTTAAGTTGGTGTTTTCACATTATTGTGACCATTTAAACAAACTACTTTGAATTGTTGTATTTATTGAAGAGGTTTCAAGTGGTTTGGAAAAATTTTGAATATGCGGTCTGAAAAAATTATGCATCTAGCGTTGATTTATATGATGGTTACTTTTCCGAACTGTTCCTTTATACCCTATTTTTGTCATCTCACGGCCTAACATTTCAATTTTATCGGACGAAATTGTTTCCCGATATATTATTGGTGTTTCACATTAGTGGTCTAATGTGAAAGCGTTTTATAGTGTCTAATTTGTCTTTAGAATCAGATGTGGGAGACAGATCTCATGTTACCGTTCCTATTAGACTTTACAAATCCTTCACATCTGTAGTTAGCTCAGTTGTTGCTTTTAGTAAAAAAGTATAAAAGTTCTCTGGAGATTTGGCATTTCGTTGGGTTAAGTTTGTATCCAAAAACTCTTTTATTTTTGATTAGCTAGGATATGATTATTGGCTGTTGGGTTAACACAGCAAGATGTTGAAGCTCCCTATAGACGATCAGTTTTAATTGACATTTAGAACCAGTATAGTCTACACATACAATATTAGATGCCAATATAAACTGGTGAGGCCAGTCTCCCATTGGCTGTTTACATTTCAATAACTAAGACGTGTTTTGTGAATAAAATTTGTTTAGCTTCTTATAACCACCTAAGGTTGTCAACACAATATGAAAGCAATTAATCATACTCATAAATCATAAGTAAAATAAGTTACAGTTGAAATACACAAAATGCATTATACATTAAAATATTATTTCACAAAACAATCAACCTCACATAAACTGAAACGAGTAAACAACGGTGGTTTGACATTAGTAGTAGCATGATAACTACATCTTTGATAATAATTACTGCTTGTGAGCAGATGTGATATTACAGTGATCTAAAGCTTCTCACACAATACGGCTGTTTATTGTTACACGTTCCGCAATGTAACAGTCACGTACCCAGCACACAGCCCTGTGTGACCCCGTGTTCCTTATCATTGCTTCATCAACAGTGAAGTCACGTGGGTAACTGCTCCCTTAACTGTCATCGCACTGACTTATCCTCGCTTGACTTTTGTGATACAACTCCTGAAAGGTAAGTGGTTCTTATTCCTCATTTTTCAAAAAAATCTTTATCCTGAGTATATTACTTAAAGTGAAAGAAATCTTCATATTATAATGTCGGCTAAGATACCTAAGAAGATTGCGTCTAAATGTTAACAACCAATTTTCTTTAATTTAATTTCGGTATTTGAACCGCCAACACCGCTGCCTAAGTTTGGAGGTTGGTACGCTAACAACTAGGCCACACAATTTCTAACACTGACTAGAATATCACTGAACGGTATCAGTGGACTGACTCACACTTTCTCCCATAAGTAAATTTAAAAACGAAAATCGGTAATCAAACTATCATATTCTTTAAAGTGTTGTCTATACATCAGTTAATAATTTATTGTTTACCAAAAATCATCTGATGTCTGAAAATAGCAATATAAACAAAGTTAAAGTAGTTTTTAGAATTTTATGGGGAGGAACCCACTTTCCCCCAGGTAATACCAAGCTTTTTTCAGTGCGTTTTGATAAGTGCTTTGACGTTACGCTTGTAAAAAAGTAGAATTTTATCAAAATTTATAATTTTATAAAATGTAAATTCTCAATAAATTGTATTCAAGTCATTGTTAGATCGCTAAGAGTCGCCCGTGGGAACGTGTGATATAAAAAGTCACGTATAGCAACGGATCAGGAACAAGAAAATTGATAATTAATTTCAAATAACCAGTTGGAAAAAACGACAAACTTACTGCGATAAGCAATTAGCAGATACAGATGGAAATCTTCGGCTGACGGAACCTCCACAGCCTAGCGAGTGTCATTTAATTAAGATATTTTGAAAATTTAGAGTAGCCAGAAAGTATTACACGCTTCACACCAAGTTTCATGGAAGACGGTTGGTAAATAAGAAAGAATTCGTTTTTTTAATATTCTCCATAATAATAAAAATTGGCGCTATTAGACAGCGTACTGCGTTTATCATGGACAGTAAATTTAACTTTTCTCTGGAACCGTTAGTCGTAGACAAACAAATCAAATTAGTAATTTGTTTAGTTTTTTTACAAACTGGTTTCAATAGTGATAGTTAAATCATAAGTTACCTTTATATTTCCTCGCAAAATAACGAAATCATAATTTTTTACATTTCTATTTTCTGTGACCCTCCTGAAAACTACGGTGATTTTAGATTGTAAGTTTTCAAAATTTCAATATGCCCCCTCAACACACGTCGTATACCGATTACTACATGGTCTGTCTACCACTGGCCATAACTCGGAGTAGCAGTCAATTTGTTTTAATGAAAGTTAGCTATTTTTATTAAAATTAGTTAGAAATTAGGTTGTTTTCTTAAAAAATATTCTACTTATGTTATTGAAGAAAAAACGACGACTACCATCACTTATTTAATCGATTACGTTTCATTTATAAAATAAACGAACATAAATTTACTCTACATTGTTATTACTTCCTAGCCAATAAAGATATGAAGTATTTTTGGTTATATCTTAAAAATATAAAAAATACCATAAATTTTAACATACACATATAGAAATATAAATAATAAAAAATAATCAAATAATAATAAAGTAAATAAAGTCAAATAATAAAACGAAAAAATCATTTGATTGTACCCTAATAATTAAAAATATACAGAATAAAATGGAAAATAAAAATAGATAGAAAAAAATGAGAGAAATGTACAGTCGAGTAAACGTAACAATGTAGAATTATCATGCAAGAGAGGCTGAGAGAGCCTCTTAAGAATCCTAGCCCTCCGATACAATGCCCGGCATTCTTATCCTCTCTTCCTTTTTTATTTTGTTAACTGAAATAATTCACGAAAAGTCTTACTTAAGCCCGAGTTTCTTACTCGTACACATTGTGCGACCATACTATACGTTAGTTTCCCATCTGTTAGAAAAGTATTTACATTTTCACACATTACACATTATGAGCAGTTTGCGATATTGATCATCCTACGATCACGTACGATGAAATTTTTAATTCAAATAACTCTTCTGTATTGAGGATTATTTTTCTAAAGATAAGCATGGACAGGAGTATCAGTCTTACCGTATAGATGTGAGGTACAATACCAGCACGTGTAACGTTTAAACATGTACTAGCAAGGCAAGTTAGACCAACTAGATCGACCAATCAGCGTTCGAGTTTCGTAGATTCTTCTAGATCCTCGAACCGAGGTTATAAAAGCAGCCCTAACTTCGATTCGGCCTTCTTGCTCATTTAGCCTTCCGACTTAAACGTTGTCTCCACTGTTCGTTAGTTTAGTTTTTCTTATACCCCAAATTTGGGTGAGTACCTTATATAAATTTTCTGTTATTTCTTTAAATATCTACAAGGGAATCGATTTTTATCAAAATTAATTATTAAATAGCTATTAAAATGAAAATCTTGCCTTGCTAATTAATTTGAAAGTAGTTGAAATACTGTTAATTAATAATTTTAAAGCCTTTATAAAGTAAATGTAATAAAATTCAATTTATAACTGAGTAAATGAAAGTAAAATAATATTATTTGTTACAGGGTCATTAATGTTAGATTTTGGAAATAGTCAAGAATATTGGAGCATAATAAGTAAAATATTTATTTTCAATAAAGAAGATGAATTAACTGCAAGGAATAAAATTATATTTTATTTAAACTCCTTCAAAGACTTTTAAATTCTATTTTATAAAATTGTACACCAAATAAAAGGCGGTACACAGTTATTCTGTAATTCAAACATTATTAAAGACCCTCTCTTCTCTCCAAATACATAGTACATGAAAAAAGTGTTGTTTTCGTCAAAATTTTTGAATTTGAGTTGATAGTAATATCCATTTAGAGGCTCCCTGAATCCAAAACGTCGTTTTCGGACTGAGGTATGTCTGTTAGTCTGTCTGTCTGTATGAGTACAAACCCCCAAAAAACATCGATCGTCAGATCTTTATAACATTTTATACACTTAATCCATATCTTCGGGTCATTTTTTAAATTTTTTAAACTTTTGATTTTTAAGGGTTGTTTAATTATAAAAAAATCTGAAAAGTGCGAAAACACAAGTTTCTTAAAATCTGTTCGAACGATTTTGGTTTAAATTTCATGGTGCTTAGGTTATTAAGGTCTCAATCATTTTCTATGACACTTGGTATGCGGTTACATAACCCCAAAAAGATAAGTACTACTTAGGGGCCACAAAGAATTGCTAACAATTAATTTAACTTATTTTCTCTTTTTGTTGAAGAAATTGGATGATTATTTTTGAAACAATAAATTTTAAATGTACTTGGATAAACTCAAATAAACATAGATCATGATAGTTTTATTAATTAATTATTGTAGGTTGGATTTTTAAAATTTAAATAAGAGAGAAAGTATGTGTCATATCACTGATGCAGTTTATTTCTTTATTTATGTTTACAAGTTATAAGTCGTTAAAAAATTTAATTACACCATTAATAGGTATAAAATTTCGATATTTTTATAGATTATTATAGTCGTGAAAAAGAATGCAAGGAAGTAAGATTTTAAAAAATTCTTAGAAGATACATCACCTCCATTTCAGATTTAGCTTAGGTCCTAATTGTTGGTTGGTATTACTGGAGGGGGTTCCCCCCATACAATTCAAACAATTAATTTAACTTTGTCTCTCTTGTTTTTATTTTCAGAAATGGGATGATTATTTATCAAATGATATTTATATAAACTTTGAAGAACATGATAGTTTTATTACAGGTTTTCTTTTTCGAATTTACTTAAGGGAGAAAGTATGTGTCAGTCCACTGATATCGTTTATTAGTATTAGTTTACATCGTTTGCTTTTTGATTAAACTTTTATGATTAATGCGGTAAATATATACAAAAGCTGTTAAATTGGCAATCGACTTCGTCCACCGAACATCATCAGGCCCAAATGGAGACTGAAAAAACAAGATGGCGTCCCTGCATAAATACTACTGGCTACCGGATGTTCCTGTCATGGCGTCATAGAGTACTAATGGCTGGCTGAGTTCCGGAAATAGATTTTTATACGTTCTTGTTGAATCAAAATGTATTTATTCATTTATTAATTTACTTTTATCTTTACATTTTTCACAAGACGCGTTAGAAAAGTCCATCTAATTGTTAATTTAATAATGATGATTATTTTTCATATAAACAAATTTAATAACAACAAGGTAAAACATAAATGCTGTAACATAAGTGGTTGTAATTTATGTTATTGTTCAAAATCGCTATTCATTGTTACTTCAATTTATCACCCTATCTATCCATTTAAATCCAAAAGCCATCTTTACAAGGTCACGTGACACTAAATTACAACAAAAGCTCGACCTGGCTTCCATTTGATCTGACACAAGCTTGAACACGCCTGCTTATATTTTGTCTAACTCTTTCAAAAATAGCTGGGGCATTCCTTATGGTGTCAAAAGCATCGAATATACGCCGTCATCTTAAGTATAGTAAAATAAACGGTACCAGTGAACTGACACATACTTTCTCCCTTAAGTAAGTTCAAGAAAGACAATCTATAATAAAACTATCATGTTCTCCAAAGTTCATCTAAATGAATATCATTTAATTATTTATTGTTTCAAAAATAATCATCCCATTTCTGAAAATAAAGTTAAATTAACTGTTCGAATTGTATGGGAGGAAACACCCCCCCCCCACCGGTAATACCAAGCTTTTTTGAGTTGGTTCTGTTGGGTGATTTGACCTTACACTTCATACCAAGTTTCATGGAAAACGTTTAAAAAATAAGGAAGAAATTGATATTTTAATATTCTCCATAAGAATAACATTGGACGCTTTCAGACAACGTACTGTGTTTATCATGGACAGTAAATTTAACTTTTCTCTGGAACCGTTAGTCGTAGACAAATAATTCAAAATACTAATATGTTTAGTTTTTTAAGCTGGTTTCAATGGTACTAGTCAAGTTATACTTTACTTTTATTGTTTTCGCTGAAAATTTAAAAATTTGATTTTTTTGACATTTAAAAGCCCATAACTTTTGAACCGTCATTTTTACAGACATGCGGGTGGTGTCAAATTATTTGTTACTCTGTGCACTATAAACTATAAAATTATAATCAAAATCGTTAGAGCCGTTTTTGAGAAATTTGGATTTTTCACGTTTTTTAAGGGGTTTTAGGGGTGAACTACCCTTAAAAATCAAAAATTCAAAAAAATGAAAAAAACACCTGGAGATACCGTGAATATATACATACATACCAAATTTCATCTAAATCGGACCAACGGGGTAGGCTGTGGCACTGTACACATCCAGACACACACACACACACACACACACGGACAGACATCATCTCCAAACCCACTTTTTTGGATTCAGGGGAGTTCAAAACGGATATATCCACCCTCAACTCAAATTCGAAAATTTTGACGAAAACAATACTTCCTCCATATACTATGTATAAGGGGAGAAAGTAAAAATGTAATTCATTATATCAACCTCCTATTAAAGAAAGCCTATTATGAGCACGTTGTAACCAGGGAATAAAGATTTATCGTTTTGTACACAGCCGAATACATTGTTGTCGTGATCAGCTGTTATTTAGTATTTATTATATTATTTTATAATTGCCCTCCTTCAAGGCACTGTCCTCAACTCATTTCCACGTTGTTGTATCTTATTAAAATTGCATTTTTCTGCGTTATTTGTGTTATGACATTGTTAAAAGATTAAATTTTCTGGAAGGAAATCAAATTTTGCATTTTTTTAGTTTTTAAGCTAATTTCTGTAAATTCCATGCTTTCTTAGTTATTAAGCTTTGAATAACTGAAATGGTCACCAATGGAAAATAGTACAAAGTAGAAATTTGATACTGTGCAAAAAGGTAGTACCTAGTACTCATACACTTACCAAATTTGAAGTTGGTACCTGATGTGATTTCAGAGTTATATCAAGTTATGGAAAAAACATTGTAATGGTGTAATAATTTATCTACTTATATTGCATTGTGAGTCCATTTTATAGGATTCCGGATTACAATAAATTACTTTCATATTTGGTCACGTGCTATAATAAAAACACGTGTTGCGGGGGGCGCAAAGCATGAATTTATTCGTATTTCCAATAATAGACAACAACCAAAAAACCCTTATTTCTGAACCTATTCACCATAAACGTTCTTGGCAATGTCTAGACTTGAACATCACTAATATTCCTGAATGGACTCCGTGCGACTCAGCCCACAGCAGCGCCAGTCACACAGCTCCCCCTTTTTGTAATTTAACATGTGATATTTTTTAAGTTAACGTATGTAATGAGATACAATCGTGATTCCGCTGCTCAGCACCAAATTCGTGGCGCGAGCGCGAGGCGGGACACTCGTGTCAATTCGTTACCAAGTCCAGTAATGCACTCGCCCATCAATTGCGCTAGCGCACAATCTCACTGGAGTGTTAATCAAAAATAAACCGAATTATGTCTGAAATATTGCTTAAAAACGGGCTCCTCAGCGACGATCCGGTCGCGATGAGACGCTACTGTAAAATTAATTAATTTATAAAAATCCTATTCATACCCATTTTTGATAATTTATTCAAATAGTGATCTTGCATGGTTCGTGATTAACTTAAAATATAAAATACCTCTCCTCAGTACACGTGTCTCACCAGGACTCCCGATCCACTAAATCTTATTCTAGTGTCCACCCCTCCACATGGTCAAGGCCACGCAAGGTCGTGGTTCAACATGCCGACGCGGCAAATTCAAATTGGCGAACGTTCCCCCTTACAACATACACACGGACAGACGGAAAACGGAGCGAGATAGGCCATAAGTTCACAGGACATTTTTGTTTTTCTTTTGACATCAGGAACAATATCGAGATATAAGCCTCGAAAAAGACAAAATTGTTAAGAATGGGGGACTCGGGTCAGTAGTACTAACTAGCCAAACTAATGCTTAGCAGTTCCTGGGGAAAGTTTGGTCAGCGGGAAACTATGACAAAAACTTTGATCCTATGGAACTTTCAGGATCTTTTACGGTTAATATGTCTACCTGACGATTACGTAAAGAATATTACACATGTAAAAGAAAATGCTGTTGTGGTAATCTGGCAAAGTATTGCGGGAGCTAGCGAGTCATTGACAACTGTTAACGTTTTAATGACCACCTACACCACTGATCATGCCAGACTTAAATTGTATGAAAATTTAGACATGCTAGGTACACAGGTACTCTAATATGATACATCCCAGGGGATTACCTGGGTGAAATGACTGACGAACCGGGGTCTTTTATTGTAGAATTTGTATCTGGGGGTATATGCCTACTTTGTCTGGTCAAAAAATCTAAACCAACTAGAATCTGTGTGTTAAGTAAAATGACTCCAAAACATCCAACATCCAAACATCCAAAACAGAAAACTTTGAAAAATGAAAATAAATTGTCACTAGTGAAGTAGCCAAGATATTATAATTAATACAATACCGCAGAATCAAACAAACGATGAACAGAGATATTGTTACTGTATAAGAAGTAAAATATTTAAAGTAACCGGACCTAAGCTTAAACTTAACGACGATCATGATACTTTACATTACGGTATCCTGAGTGTGTTGTAAACATTATATCAAATCCGTATCTCTTGTAGATAGTACACACGCTACGTATGTGTATGTAGTGTATAGTATATATTACTCGTCACTTACTCAAATAGTCATTTTGCATTTGATCGCACTACTGATCGGACATATTAAAACATGGCGTTGTTTATTAAATTTATTCTGAAACAAAAGTTAACGAGGTCCTGAGGTTTCATCTTACAATCTATGCGTTTGAGTTTTCACTTACAGGACCTATAGAAGTGTTAGAATGGCCACTGGTACTTTCTGAGTATATACTGGTCCACATAAAAGATGATTCGCCTTCAAACTCCATGGTCAGGACTGTTGTAAACAACGGTGATACTTCCGGTTATATACCTGTCAAGCCCTTGAGTAATTTAACAATAGTATTTGACAGTTTCTTTGATCAAATATTTGCTAAAGTAAAAGTTCTCTTTTAAGGTTTATTGTAAAGATTAAAGCTTCGGCTGTACCCCGTAGGTACTGCGAGTGAGCAGGGAGTATAAGTATTGGAAACTAAGAACAAACCCTCAGTCTACTCTCAGCTGTGGTACTGAACGGACACATTATGACTTTTAAGATTTTTTAACTCAACAACCATCCAGTGTTGGAACCTTTTGATAGTGAAAATGAGCCTTGGTTTAAGGCTAACGACATGCGATCACAGACATGCGATTCGAACTTTTCTAAATTGAAATAGAATCATGTTTTGCAGAACTTGAATTTTTTGGCATTTACTTTCTGATATGGCTATGCCCCATACTGTAGAAGCTTACATTCCGAATGGTCTAATAATAGTTTTATACATGATCATAGTACAATTTGGCTTTAATGAAGACTTTCAATTTAGTATTGGGCAAAATTTGGCGAGTGTTGCATAACCTTGATTGATATTCCTATTTACATTCAAATTCTAGTTTGGCTTTTTGTCAAGCCAGACTCCTAAGTACTTAACAGCTTGATTATCAGGATTCCAGATTAAGAATGTTCCACGAATGTGAATTTCACGAGGGATAAAGTGTTTTATAGATGATATTTTTGTCACGCATTTACTTGAATTGAGGTTAAATTTCTAAGTAAAAAACCAATCAGTCAAGGCATCAATAGAAGACTGTAGAGCTTGACTAGCTTCATAGATATCATAGAGTGTTGACATATCACGGCAGTATCATCTGCGTAGAGTCAGGGAAGCTTCTTCTGTAAGAGGAATGTCTGACATGTATAGGTTAAAAAGGAGGGGCCCTAGAATTGATACTTGTGGTGCACCTGCATTTATAGGTCGAATTGATGATTTCGGTGAGATTAATTTTAAAGGTAAAAGTTCGTTTTTGGATAAACTATTTAAATATATTAATGAAATGCAAAGGAGCGCCAAATTGTATACGTTTGAACACCATAGTGCCGTGCCACACTGTGTCAAACACTTGAGCAACGTCCAAGAAATCCGCCAACATGTGCTCCTTTCTTTCAAACCCGTGCAATATTGTTTCATAAATTCGCCATATTTGATGAACGGTTGAATGTTTTGCTCGGAAACCGAATTGGTGGTGGGGGGGAATTATGTTTGTAAGATCTATGTGTCGTATAATTCGTTTCAAAATTATTTTTACAAAGACTTTCGACAAGATAGATAATAAACTGATGGGTCTATAACTGGAAGGAGATGAATTAGTTTTGTTGGGTTTGTGCACAACAGATATTTCTGGGTGCTTCCAAGTTAAAGGGAAGTAAGATCTGTTAAGCAGATTGATATTAGTAGAGTTAAAAATAGAAATTCTTTTTTGAGAGATTTTTTCATAAAAAATAGTGTATTTCAAGGCTGCATAGCTTAAGCTGAGCCTGCCATTGGAAAAAAGAAAAATAAAACATAAAAAATAATCGAAACAGCTGATTTAGGTTGTTATTATTTTTCAAAGTAAAATTCGTAAACACTAAGTGTTATATTTTTAGGTCAGTTTGAAAGAAATACTTTAAATAATTGTTATTAGTTTGATTTAATTTTACAGAAAACGTTATAAAAAATAGATTACGTCCACAAACTGGATTCTAATAACGTCAAATTTCTACATGACTGTAAAAGACTACCACGGGTAAAGAAATGCCAGAAACAATCGACAGATCGATTGACATGGAAGTTGAAATGTAAAACATCTATTTATAAGGATGTATTAAAATGTTTTATTCAGACTACATAACCTGTGTTTACTTTGAGTACATAATAAGTGTGTTTTAGTTTTGCTAATTGAATTATCTAATTATGTTTTATTCTATATAAACAAACTCGGTCTCACGGTACTAAAACAAATGAAATGTAACATAATAGTTTGATCTTTAAAAATAAATTATTTACACTGAAATAAAAGTAAACAAACAATTTACATATAATATTAGATCATATGTTTGTCACATCACAGTTACAAAGATAATCAGAAGATATTTCCAATAGTCACCGGCCTCAAGTTTCGACCAATCGAGGATATTAAGTAAATCGAGAAAACTCCCTTAATCAACTTAGAAAGGTTAGGTTTAATCATCACAATCAATTTCATAGTCAGTGGAAATTACTAAAATTAAATGTATATTTTGACATGGATATGTCTTAGCTCTAGGAGGTGGAGGTTTGGTAATTTGTAAGATGAAAATTTGAAACAGGTTTCCATAGAAACTGCTAGAGCTATTTTAATGCATTTTTAATATATTATTAGATTAACCTCAGCTGTTTAGAGGATCTGAAAACATTCCCTTTAGACATATCTATGATGTGACCTATTTCCCACAGAAAAAACAAAAATATTTCTCGTGATCTTCTGATAAAGAGTAATGAAAACTGCCGAGAGGTTTATAAATAAAATCGAATTTTACTATCCATATAACTTTTAATTACTATAATTTCCACAACTTCCAAACTTAATACCTTTACTTGAAGAAATCTTTACAATCTTAATCCCTTAGGATTATTCTTCTTCAAAGGAAATATTTGCTGATGTCTTCGTCAAGACGAGGAACAAAAACAGATTTTCCTTCCTTATAATTCTTACGGATGGTGTAAACGTCTTCCTCTGAAAGTCTTGACAACCTTAATTTCCCGTATTTCCCAGGTTGATGTTTGGCTTCGCTGAGCTTGTTCTGTTTAGCTAACGCAAACTTCATTTCTTTTTTTTCGTAATCGAACACTGTGTAGTATTTTTGTAGAATATCGTTGCCAAATATTATTCTTTGGTCGGAATCTGATTCCCACAACACCGAGCAAACAAGATTAGAGCCCTGTAAATTAATAAAACCGTCATTGTTATAAAAAAACTCCATGGTATTTGAAATCAGAAATTGGAAATGGATTTCTTGTACTAATAAATTATTATTTTTTATTTATAATTCGGGATCTATAAGATTATAATTCGACGAGATATTTTTTCATTTTTTCATTGTGAATCGCTTTTCGGACGGAAACTAAAGATACAAATAAGGAAATGGCAAGTTCAATGGAGAAATACACTGAGTGGATAGAAGATAACAGTTAAAAAAAAGAAGCCTGTCTTAAAATGAATTAGGTTCTCACAGAAATAGATGCGGTGCGTCAAGAAAATCTTAGAGAATTAAATGCTAAAGATGAATTTATGGAACAGATGTCGAAAGAAAATGTTGTTGAAATTTACGGTGTACCATTTGAGTGCCAAGAAAATCTATTATACATTGTAAAGAAAATTTCTGAAGTGATTAATTTTGACTATAACAAAGATATGATAGACAACATATATAGGTACAAAGAGAGTGCAGGTGGTAGACCTGGTGGGATAGTGTTCAAGTTTGTCAGGAAGCGTGAGATGGAAGAGTTTTTGGCGAAAAGAAGATTTAAAAAGAATGTAAATTCACGCGATCTTGGTTATATGGGAGGTAATGCAATGCCAATTTACATAAACTTTAGTCTCACACAAGCTAACCGCAAATTGCTTAACGCAGCTCTTCAGGTGAAGAGGGATAGGATAACACCTACCTATGGGTTCAAAATGGAAGAATTTTAATGCGAAAGAATCGAGGCGATCGTTTTGTGGTTATCAGTAGTATGGACGACCTCGCCAAGCTGGAATGAGAAAAACTATCCTACAATGCGTCGGCAAATCAGGATACGTCTTTGTCCTATTGTTTAGTATTTATTGTAAGAAAATGTTAAACAATTGTGTTTGAAATATTTGTTGCTGAAATGAGAAGTTCAGTATTTAAGTCTATAATATTTATTTTTTTAAACAAATGAACAATAATCATTCTCAGGATGGGGAGAGCAAAGAGCCACTGGAGTGTTTAGGAGAAAAATTTTCGAATTCTAAGTCTTTACTGAAAGTCACCCATATTAATGTTGAAGATATTTCAGTACATAGAGATTATTTTTTTAACATTTTTCAGAATAGTTTGTTTCATATTATTGTTTTTAGCGAAACATTCCTTAAACCAAAAGTTTCAACTGTAAATTTCTTATTGGATGGTTATGATATTGTCCGTCGTGATAGAGAAGGTTAAAAAGGGGGAGGGATTTGCTATATTTTAAATCAGTTTTTAAGTATAAGATATTGTGTTCCTCTCAGCCAATATTGTAAAAACAACCCACACAGGGGTGCGCAAAATGCCGCTACGGCTAAAGTGCCTTGGGAGTAATCCGCCCCTTCCAATAAAAAAAGGGGATGCATATACTATATATCCTCTAAATATAACTATATTTACCTGTGTCCTTATGTAGATTTCAGGACCAAATTTAAGAGTAACGTCATTATTAAAGATAAATTCTACTTCTGGAAGATAGTCTGGAAGCTCATCGCATAGATAACGGCTCTGAAATCAAAATAAACTGTATCAGTGGACTGACACATAGTTTCTCCCTTAAGTCAATTCCAACGAAAATATTTAATAAAACCATATTCTTCGTTTTTTATAAATATCATTCAATTTATTGTTTCTAACCTAACTACACAATTTCTAAAAATAACAACAAGAGAAACAAAATTAAGTTAACTGTTAGAATCCCATGGGTGACAACCACCCTCCGATGGGCCTCTAACTCCTGAGTCCTGAGAGAAGTCACACAGTAAAGGTGAAGCCCATTACACTGGTGAATTTAATGTAAATATGATACTTGTATATGTAATATAGTATGTATATGAGTCTAGCTGGTGTTAAGAATGTTCAACCCGGATAATGTTAAGGAATTTTTCAAAACCTCATGAAAGAGTTAAATATTAATCACTATCAAGGTGCGAGGTTCGAACCCTCTCCTTAAACTATCGTGTCGGGAAAGAAAGTAAATATATAGTTATAAAGATTTCTATTTATATTGTTAAGTACTGCATGTTGCTAGGATCGAGTGAGCGATACCTGAATAGCGTTGAGGTGATTGTTTATTCTTTTAGCAAATTCTCTAAATCATATATTGGAAGAAACATTATATAATATGTATTGAAGGAAAACACGGGTCTCCTGTTTATTAACTTTATAAATCAAACAGAAGTTTTTTCGAACATGTAATAGTATCCTGACTGACGTTCTAAACGTCTAAACGTCAGTTTTCAAATTTATACATAGACCTCTTACATCAAGAATCACTGTATTCAGTGATTACTTAATCATAACTACGGTGTGATTAAAAAATAGGTAAAAGATGTTACACGTTTGGTGCGCGTGACAGGGTTCCCGGCCATTATGGCACGTTGCTCTGTGCGCGTGACAGGTTTCCCGGCCATCATGGCACGTTGCTCTGTGCGCGTGACAGGGTTCCCGGCCATCATGGCATGTTGCTCTGTGCGCGTGGCAGGGTTCCCGGCCATCATGGCACGTTGCTCTGTGCGCGTGACAGGGTTCCCGGCCATCATGGCACGTTGCTCTGTGCGCGTGACAGGGTTCCCGGCCATCATGGCACGTTGCTCTGTGCGCGTGACAGGGTTCCCGGCCATCATGGCACGTTGCTCTGTGCGCGTGACAGGGTTCCCGGCCATCATGGCACGTTGCTCTGTGCGCGTGACAGGGTTCCCGGCCATCATGGCACGTTGCTCTGTGCGCGTGACAGGGTTCCCGGCCATCATGGCACGTTGCTCTGTGCGCGTGACAGGGTTCCCGGCCATTATGGCACGTTGCTCTGTGCGCGTGTCAGGGTTCCCGGCCATCATGGCACGTTGCTCTGTGCGCGTGACAGGGTTCCCGGCCATTATGGCACGTTGCTCTGTGCGCGTGTCAGGGTTCCCGGCCATCATGGCACGTATCTCTGTGCGCGTGACAGGGTTGGCCATATGGCATGTTGCTCTGTGCACGTGACAGGGTTCCCGGCCATTATGGCACGTTGCTCTGTGCGCGTGACGTTAAACGCACGTTGCTCTGTCTAATCCATCATACGTTGCTCTGTGCGCGTGACAGGTTCCCGGCCATCATGGCACGTTTATCTGACATTGGCCATTATGGCACGTTGCTCTGTGCGCGTACATGCATCATGGCACTCTGTCGCTGTCAGACCGTCAACTCAGTGTGTTTTCAGCACTTAAGCTAAGTCTGTTGTGTTGCTACCACTCGGGACGTATTTTGTACCAGTGTTGTGAAATGCGTGTTAGTTTTTATCTCCCACCATTTTTAGTATATTTTTGCGCATTATTGTGAAAAAAGTGTTTTTCGGTAATAGATTTAAATCTAATTCCCTAATCCAACTAACTTGATTCCTGTCCTAACACTCCTCAAGTAGAGAATATTAACTCGTCCGACGAGGACGAAGGGCATCATGGAAGGGCATTATCGGGCAGTTTGATGACCTCGCCTCGGACACGGACGAGTCAGAACCTGATGAAGAACCTGACTACTACACTAACCCTCTAGTGGCATTATTTTATCCATGTATTAAAATTATTTCTTGTTGGGTGCTTGTGTCTTTAGTTAAGCTATAACATTTAAATAAAGCTGAAAACATATATTAACGTATATTAGAACAAAATATTATACAAGTGATTCGAAGGACATACGAACTCGAGTGAGTGCTGATAAGTCTTCCCCAATTTGACATAGATTAATGATAAAAAATACAAAAACAATTTTTTATTCAATAATAATGGTGTTTGTAAGTTTTTGTTTATTTTATGATACATTATTATATGTATAACAACCCCGCTCCAGCCCAATTTAGTTTATCAATAAGAATTGAAGAACTTCTTGATTAGCATTATACGTGTTGGTTTTACGATAGTTTGAAGTAAAAACTCACGTCTTCCAGCATTACTTAACATATTTACACTGTTAAGAAACTATTTTATTTATTTACATCACAAACAAAACAAAAAGTTTTTTCTTTAATTAAATGGACAGTTAATTGAATTTAGGGAACAACCTTTTTCTTTTCCTTTTACATTATTACTGTTAATTCATTTTCTTTATTCCTCTGCCCTCAAAATAATACCATTTAGTCCACTATTTACATAAACCAATAACCTACTTGAATTTGGCGCCAAACCACATCTGCTGATGTGAACAATGATGTTGCAGCACTGCTGTGCTGCAACATCATTGGCCGACAGCTGTTCCAAATCCAGCTGGCTTTCATAAGTATCAGTGGCAGGTACCCATACTCACACTCTCTCAATTTTACCTATTTTTATTTTCTTATTACCTATTTTCTCTTGTCAACTCATTTTCTACTCAACATACACTTATATCGTAATTATATAGAAACGGTAAATATATATACAAAACTTATTAAATTTGCGATCGATTACGTGCAGTCACACCAACATCATCAGGCCCAGACGGAGACTGTGTTCGTGCGGGATACAGTCTCCGTTTGGGCCTGTAATTAAAGGTATTTAAAGACTGTAACGGCCATAATTAAAGGTTAAATATGATTTTTTACTCATGGTATTTTACGTTGTGCAACATACCCCTCGTGTGGTAAACTCGCTGTGGTCCATGCCAGGAAAAACATATGACATAATTTGATCATAGACATTTTCATTAATGCTCGTAAATGTGCTGCCAGTGTCAGGCCTCACCACGGTCCCCGGTATCTTGTCCCCGTCGAGGTCCTGTCCCGCAATGTCTATCGAGTTTTCTCCAACTTTGATCCTACATCATCGAAACTAAATTGTTTATAAAATTCAGATACTATAAGATTTCTAACGCTAACCTGAAGACTAATAGTTTTCTGAAATGAGTTTATAAAATAAATAATTTAAATACAATTAGCAATTAAAATAAACTGCAACGAAAATGTTTTGTAGAGTGAGGTAGTAAGGTTAGTGTACTTTTACGTAACTGTAATAGTGCACATCAATATTAGTTTTCACATATATAGCAGACTTTAAATTAAAACACACAACTACCTAATCAATGTAAACAACTGGGCAGCTATAATATCTTGTCATGGCTTTGTGGGCCAATCAGTTCACCATTTTCATCTCTTTATATGTAATCCTTTCCTCTATGACAATAACCAGTTTTAACAGCCTTTCTATAAGTTAGTTTCTTTTATTTCAAAATGGCTTTCGAAAAAGGCTTTAAAAGGCTTTAAAATTAAGTGGAAAGCCTCCGACGGCCTTCAAACATTATTAATCAGTAACTTAATCAACTTTTTTAAACTGGCATTTTATGTCTTAAAACACAGCTAATATTATTATCAATGTATGCGGGAGATTTTTAACTAAATGAGTTCATACAAGTCGTCCCATATGTAAAGTGCCAAACTTTGTTAAATGTTTTTATGGGTCAAAATAAAAAGAAATTCAAGAATAATATTTTTTTTCAAAAAATGCTTAGTTTACCGGATATCTGCCATTTTGTATTTTTTTTACAAAATAGCTTATATCTCTATATAAATATGTACAATTATATGTTTGATTGATTTGTTTCATACTTGGTATGGTTCTTACTTTGGTCAAGACCTAATAAATAAAAAATAATTAGCTTAGTTTGATAATACATTTCAAAATGGCAGCCATTTAAATTTGTAAAATTAAAATTACAAGAAAACTGTAACTTCCATAAAAAATTTCAATAATGCTTTATTATAGCCCTTTTCATTACAATTCGAATGCTGTAAACAATCGGACGACTAATACCATCACAGCATCAATCAGAGGCTTGAAAAAACATGGAGTTATGACCGTTAATTCCACGTCTTATTTTAGCTGATTATTTTTTATTAATTAGGTCTTGACCAAAGTAAGAACCATTTCAGGTATGAATCCAATCGGTCAAGTATATTTTGGGATATAATTATTTATATCTCATTTGTAAAAATACAAAATGGCAGATGTCTGGTAAACGAAGGATTTTTCGAAAAAAATGTTATTCTTGATTCTCTTTTTATTTTGACCCATAAAACAATTTAACAGCGTTTGAAACTTTACATGGTACACCCTGTATGCATTATTTGCCATATAACTCGTTGTAATGACTAAAGAAAAACATTGGTACAAAATATTGTTCCAAAATCCACGCCTAAAAGTCAGTTGACAGCGATATGTTTTCGTTGGTTTTTAGGAATTATTGGAAATGAGACAAATGACGGAGCCAATATATTTTTCTTCTTGTAGTAAATTTCATCTTCTATTCGCACTAAGGCTAGGAAACTGTAACTTAAGGGATCCAGTACCAATCCTGTCACAGCGTGGACACGTGAGGACGTGTATTGTTCAGACATGTAGCTGATGTAATAAAAACTTGGGCGATAGAACTATTATAGTCATGTATAAATATGTCTAATCTATTTATGGAGCAATATATTTATGTTAACCAGTATACATGCCAGTAGAGATAGGAAAATTATATTTCCCGGATGGATCTAAAGCCTAAATAGAAATATATAACTTTATATTAATGAGTAGGCAAGTCTATTTCAGCAAGGGTATTGTGATTGATTAAAATTAGCTATTTTTATTCTGTATTTAATACGTTATTTGGCTTTATACTGAATTTTACTTTTTACTTTCAAATTTACTCCTGCGAGATTATTCTTTGATTGGTTTTTTATTCATATTGATGGCTGTATAAAAATCTGTGGAGTTTAGACAGTTTGTAATATTTCATATTCTTTTCCTCTAAAAATTACAAGTAAAAAGTTAAAATTCACACAATTTTGTTTATTAAATACTTTACTATTAATTTGTATTCTATTTACTCACGATATCAAATCCATTAACCAGCAAGAAGCAATGTTATTGTGATATATAGTCGATACTGGACCCATGAATTCCGATGCAACATATTGAGAGTTGTATCCTCCAAAATAAATCTCTCCATAATAATGCCCATTAATATTCAGTCTTTCGTTTCTAAAAGTAATATATACTATGTTAGTCATGAAATGTTTTTTCTTATTGTATATTGTAATATTATATCCCTAAAAAAGCCATAAATAATGTTGATTTTTTGGGTAAAATATGTCTGATCTAACCTCTGTCCCAACTCGATTACCTAGAGTTATTGTCTTTACCATAATGAGCTAGATGGATAAGCAGAAGATGTGATTGGTAGTGTCTGAGGAGCTGTTGGAAGCAAATATATAGTTATTTACCCTCCTCACCACTCTATCAACACTACAGAGAATGAAAGCTTCTTAAAGTGACTGTCTACTGAACAAAGAATTGAACTGCCTATGCTGATCATCACTC
Organism: Nephotettix cincticeps; assembly: GCA_023375725.1. Lineage (NCBI taxonomy): Eukaryota > Metazoa > Arthropoda > Insecta > Hemiptera > Cicadellidae > Nephotettix > Nephotettix cincticeps. The sequence goes on along the minus strand of CM041786.1, from coordinate 127,414,452 downwards.
AAACTTGGTGAAGAGAAAATATCATTCAGGGAGCAGATTTTTGCTTAATCCTTTTCTAGCAAAATTTTGCAAGTAATAGGTTTTTGTTCCCTGCCCAACTTTTGATTGCCTTTTGTGCAGTCGCCTTGATATATAATAGTCAAATAGTATATAATATCAAATATAGTATCAAATAGTAGTATATAGTATCAAATAGTATGATAATATCAAATAGGACAATCCCAGAGACCCTCTGGACCCTTATTTGATAGCTCGGAAATAGCTAGTCCAGCTGGGGAGCTAGGAATAGATCGTCTACATGAGTCTACCTCGAAGTGGTAAAACACCGCTCCCTGCAGCCTATTGTGGATACAATCAATGCCAGTTCGCCTTATAGGTTGGTCCTGGTCCTTCTGGGGCGCATACAATCTCGACCTACCTGCACAAACAGGTTCCTGTCTCCGATCCTGCTCTTCCGGACTATATCCGTCACGTAAGTAACATTGTCCAAGGAGGCACATAAAGCTATTTGCCGGCTGCTAGGCTGTCTTTCTCCTTCAGTTTCAATACATTAAAAATTGTCTTTAAACCACCTATAATCTTTTAAATCGATAGAAAATAATGTTTTTACTTCCATTTGGGAAATATCTTAGATCATGAGAATGTCTAAAGGGCATGTTTTCATCTTTCCTCTAAACAGCTGTCCCTAAAACCATATGATGTCACTAACCATATGTCGTCACCGTTCCAAATGTTGGTATAACAAATTGCCAATACCCAACCCAGTGCTAAGGGAATGTTTTCAGGTCCTCTAAACAGCTGTCCCTAAAACCATATGACCTCACTCACCATACGTCGTCACTCTTTCAAATTAAACATGTCGTCACTGTTGGTCTGACGAATTGCCAATACCCGCCCCAGGGCTAAGGGAATGTTTACAGTTTTTTTCTTTTTGTTTGATAAATTTTAATAATATAATACTAGCGTACATAGGACAATAGGTATGAAATACCATGAATACCATGAATGAAAACAGTTCCTAAGCTATATATAGGAGGTTGAGTAAATTGTACGAAAATAGCCCTGAAAAAAAATTTCAAGTGGGAGATGTTGTGAGGATATAAACATGTGTTTAGTGTGGGGTATACACTCAATTGAACAGATGCAGTCGTAAAGAATACAGGACCTATTATTGATGATATAGGGAATATAATAAGAGTTTAATTTTATTAGGAAGAATTATTAAAGACCAAATATAAGGACATTTATTTAGTAGAGAAAGTAATTAAACAGAAAGTAGTGTTTTGTGTTAGAGGTAAGGATTTATGAGTAGGTCATGGACTAATGTTAATGATATAGTGAGATAGATAGACACTATAGCAAAAATTAATAGTCATGCTAGGTGCAGGTGTTGAGGGCGACGTTGATGCTGGTGTGAGTCTTGCAGTGGTAGCGCGGTTGTGTCATGAGCAGCAGCGCGGTTCCGCGGGTCTCGGCGTGTGCTAACTTTCCCGAGTGCTGTAAGGTCCATGGTTTGAGAAATTCGGTTTTGTATAACATCAGCCAGTAAATTGGATACCAATAAGGGTAAGTTTTTTTACAAATTAATTGGCCTGTACAAAAATAATCGCCATAAGAATAACATAGGAATAACATGACGATTCTGTTGCACAACCCGGTTATTTCCACTACGTTTGGATTTTAATGAAACCATTAGAATTAATATGAAGGATTTTAAAGATTCGTGACAAAGACCTACTCTTGAAAAGACATTAATATATATCCAAGTTGGAGTAAAACTAAATTTTCCTTTGTCAATTCGATTGGAAAATGACGATGTCCACGGAAAACTTTGCCCGGATTTTGACGAGAATACATGTACATGTACAAATTTATATTTGCGTTCTGATTGTTCCTTGGTGAATACGTTGGAAACCTAATACGTTGACTATGAATAATGGCTCTACCAACTGTAGGGGACGATGATCTTACTTATATTACAAAGAGTGTAAAAATGCAGAAATCGATGTAACAGTTCATTAGTAATAAATCAACAGTGAAATTTAAACAACCGCAAAAGGCCCTTTAAAACTTAAAGGCTTTACAGAATTAATGTTGGACTAGTAATAATTACTAAAGGTAACATCCGCTGACTGGTCCTTCCGTACTACACCCTGCTGGCACCCCTCGGAGATCCTCAAGCTCGTCGCAGAGATAAATCCAAGGCTACCATTAGACATGTTCAATGCATGTTTATCTGGCAGTGTTTTCTATTCGACATGGAAAATGTCTCGCCTTGTCCTGTTCCCCAAGGCTAGGGCTGCACCAGTAACTCCCTCTTCCTTACACCCGCTCTGTAACCTTTACACCGTGGGTAAGGTCATGGAGGACCTGATCTATGTTAGACCGACCGAGGTAGTCGTATCTGCAGGTGATTTTTCCCCACAATAGCATGGATTCGGATCCGGTCATTCCACCATCGACGCCAACCAGGAGGTAGTTCAGGGAGTGTGGAGGGGTAGACCACAATAACCACCGGTCGCGTCGAGTTGATCTCCTCCTTACGATTGACGTAAAGAACGCTTTTAACTCCGCCAGGTGGAGCGATATGCTGTGGTTGCTTGAGCACACGTTCCACGTACCTCCCTACCTCCTGAGAGTCATTGAGCCGTACCTGATGGATCACTTGGTGCTGTACAAAACCACCGAAGGTCAGTGGCGACTCTCCATCACTTCCAGGCGAGACGAGGGGGACGGTTTAGTGGGCGCGAGTATCTTCGGCCTGCATTGGTATTATCTCCTCCTCCCCACAAAAAAAGTAAACGTAACTTACAAAAATACCGCCGTCGCAGAAGTCCTGCGAACTCAGCGAATTTCAAATCAATAACATAATAATAATAATATATGACAAGTTTTATCAAAATCTGTCTATTCTCCTTAAGATTAACATGGGAAAGAGTTTATAGGTTTGTTGCTGTGAGGAACACTGAAAGTAGGCATTTCTACCACAATAAATCTTTATTTCCAACAATTATACCAACTTTCATCAACATCTGTCTATAAATAAAGGAGTTTGCCTATTCCCTATATGATTGACATGGGGAAAGAGTATGCAGGTTTGCTGCCATGATAGATATATAAACTATGATTTTTAAGCATAAATGGGTAGATCTTAACCACATGAAAGTAAATCCCAAGTTTAATCCAAAAATATTGATTGATAAGTGAAATATTAGTTTTTCTTTATCCTCCATAAGGTTAACATTGCAGTCCCCAAAAAACAACGTACCGTGTTTAGATTTTTAAATATCTCATTAACCGTTGGAGATAGAGAAAAACTTTAAGAAACTAATTTATGTGGTTTTTAAGCTGATTCTAATAGTGAAAGATACAATTTAAAAAAATTTATTTAAATTATATATGAAAAACGCAAAATCCCCAATTTTTTAGTACAAACCCCCCCAAACTACCCGTTCCCATTGACCGATATGTCTGGTTTACGAACTCGTCCGAGCATTTGTAGGAATACACGTCTCGATTGAACCATTTTTACGAGAGTTATCGTGTTCATAGGCACACACACACACACACACATACACACATACACACACAGATATATATATATATATATATACATAAATTTTAACGACTATTGTTTTTGGTCTCTGGGCACCTAAAGAAGAAAAAATAACATGGTCCCGGGCTTAAGTCTTGCCATGAGACCTACGGTAATAGCTTATTCCTTATGGGAAATTCGCTAACAATCGTCTTTTGCATATTTCAATATACGAATTAATCATGTAGACACAAGAGATTAGTTTACACTATAAATGATGAAATATTCAAATAATAACGTTGTATGATAAAAAATTAATAAACATACCTTTCTATGTAATATGCTATCTGTGGACGAATATTAGTCTGGGCAAAAATACACTCTATTGGTGTTAGAGTATCCGTAGAAGGCTTGACAGATGTCTCGGACCGAAGTCCAACTCCAAATACGCCATCAGTTAAAAAAGATTCATTGGCCACATCATCCGATAAACCTATTGTTGCTACGACTCGGAGTTTTGATTCTCCCTCACCTAACTGAAATTTAAATAATATCAACATAATGAAAAAACAAAATAATAAGGTCACAAGAAACAATTTAATATTCTAAGGTTAGCAAATATTGGACGGATTTAGGTGCTTTCTTTATAAAATAATTACCTGTATGCTCATACTTAGACTCTCTCACAGTTCCAGAATAAATCGCCCTAAAGTTCTTGTTATTTTTAACATGATGATTATTTACAACATCAATTATTACTGATGTTGTACCATTACAATTATGTATTGGTTAACTAATTGTGAATTGCTGTGTCATATGTGTCCTTTTAGTTGTTATTTATAGTGTCATTTATTTGTCCTTGCGTGTTTTAAACATTGATGACATGTTTAAATTCTAAATTCTGTAACTGTTTTCTATTTAACTCTGTAAACTTCTGAAATTACATAAATGTAGACAAGAAGGATGCGGCAACGATCCATTGATGTTAGATGAGATATTTCCATGTTAGCCAATCTGAAATTTTATGCATTTTATTCAATCTTCGTATTTGAAATGTATAATTACTAATTTTCCTCTTCGGTGTGTCGGAGCCCCTTGCCTCGTTTTCTTGAAGGCACGTTTATATTGGTGTGAGCGTGGCTTCTAAGTGGAGTCACTGGTGACTTATAAACGAAAGACCGAGTCACTCTGAAATCTACAGCCAATGCTTCTGCACTGTATGTACGCTCCTGCGGTTAGGTCACGATCCATGGATCAATAGCGTGGAGGCCACACACAGGTGCGCGCGTGTAAACTATTATTTTATTGGTTTAAATTTTTTTTCATATGTATTGAAAAATTACGTCAGCTTATGTTCCAGTTTTGAGTGTTTTTGACCAGATTTTTCCTGGGAATTTAACATCCTGTTAACGTTGAAGAGGTGGATACGCCCTGTAACCACACTTCCACGACTACATTAGTTCTATCAATTCGTCACAGATATTGGAATAGAGTTTTATACAGAAACTCGTCAATAATGAATTATATTCTTCTAAACCAAGTCTTCTAAAACATACGCAAAGGAATATATAACGAAATCGCATGCAGCACGCGTGCGATTTCGTTATCGTTATCGGCGTGAGAAGAGCGATTTTCATGGAACTTATATTACAGTATTCCCTTCATAGTAATCGAATAGTGTGCATTTATATAGTATGCAGGTTTACTGCAAAAAGGGTTGTATTATATGATAAAGTGCTCATATTAAGACTGTTCACTAAGTAAAAAACATATATCAAATGTTTATCAAATAGTGTCAACAACTAAGTAAGTTATACTAATTTATCTATTCTCAGTAAGAATTGCAAGTAATACGCTTCATAAGGTTACAATAATAAGGTTTGCTGCTTAACACGCTTAATAACTTATAAGGTTTGCTGCCGTAAGAAATATCAAATTTGGATTAAATTTGGGGTTTTTATGGATATATTGATAAAGCTTTACTAAATGAAATCACATTACGAATTTTTGAAGAATATACAAGTAAATACGTGAGTTATTGTTTTTTAGCTATTCTCTATAACATTTTATTTGCACAATGTACTGGTTTACCATTTTGAGTATCTCAGTAACCAATTGACCTAGAGTCAAGATTTCAAGATACTTAAATGTGTGTTTTTTAGCTGAATCCAGCGGTAAAAATAAATACACCCGTCACAGAAGACCTGCGTACTCAGCGATTTTCCAAAGCAATAATATATGACAAGTCTTACCAGTATCTCTCGATAAATATTAGAATTATTTTCCTATTCTCCATAAGATTAACATGGAAAAGAATATGCAGGGTTGCTACTGTGAGGAATACTGAAAGTACGCATTCCGGCCATAAACCATTTTATTTTGACCATTTATGCCAAGTTTCATCATTATCTGTCCAAAAATAAAGAGGTTTGCCTATTCACTCTATGATTAATATGGGAAAAGAGTATGCAGGTTAGCTGCGATAATAAACACATAAACTATGATTTTTAACCATAAGTGGTTGGATCACAACCAAGTTTCATCGAAAAATATAGATTAACAAAGAAAGCAAATAACCATTGAATAATAATAATTTGTACAACAATAGACATACATTTATTGCAAATTGCACAATTTACGTTATCGACAATAACTTTTTCTACTTTAACTTTTACTGAGAAGTGGATTTATGTGGCGCCTAATTAAGCAGTTAATTGGGCCGGTCTCGCGTCGCGCAATAGTGAGTCATTATTGCAGCTTTGCGTCTAAGCCAGCGTCTGCAGTCGTAAATGGTGGATAAATGAACACATTAATAATAAGAATATAGAAGAATACTGTTACCTCTATAAAATCGTGAGCTACGTGGCCAGTGTATCCTGAATTGTCAAGAAATAAAGTGGAAAACGTTCCTTCAGTCCTCGCATATGTACTACTTTTTGAAGTGTCGAACCTGTTAGGCCTTGCACTCTCTGGAGACAGAACTATAGGTTAGATATTCTTAAAAACTTTACATAAATTTAGTTAAGGGACCCAATCAAACATAGGTTCTTGGGGTGAATATAGTTTGACCTTCAGATATACCTCTGACGTGTTTATTATAGGTCTCTCAAGCCTGAAACCTGGTTACTAGGTGTGTAATATTAACCCATTACTATTCTCCGTTGTAATTCCAAATGCTATAAAATAGTTACGTTAATTATCTTAATTAATTTATTTATGTTTCTAAATTTAGAACGTTGTAAAAGGTGCCCCAGGATCCCGTATCAGTTGCCAGCAGTCCTTAGTAATTATAAATAATTTGAAGTATAAATATCACCACATCACTACAGAACCATTCTTGTAAACCATTTCGTTAGGTCAGCAGAGTCCGAAAACCTTATTTATCGGGAGTAAAACTTAGTTTTAGCGAATTTCCCATAGGGAAGAAGCTATTACCGTAGGTCTCATGGCAAGGCTTAAGTCCGGGACCATGTTATTTTTTCGTGTTTAGGTGCCCAGAGGACAAAAAAAATAGTATATATATATCCAATAGTATATATAAATTATATATATATATATTTATATATTATATATAACAATAGTATGTATTATATATTTATGTGTTTGTGTGTGTGTCTTTGAACAGGATAACTCTCGTAAAAATCGTCTCATCAAAGCCAAATTTAGTAGAGACATGTATTCCTACATTTGCTCAGACAAGTTTGTAAACCAGACATATCGTTCAATCGAAACGGGTAGTTTAGGGGGGTTTTGTACCCAAAAAATGGGTTTTAAATGAATTTGTAATTAATAGGTATATTATATTAGGATAATAAAATACGATATATTATAAAATTTATTAGCACTTTTTAAATCAACCCAATTACTTCTTGTTAACATCATAGACCATAACGTTCAGTGTTTTCGATAGTAGGTAGAATAGGTGGGTGCTGTCTTATGGTGATAGCTAAATGCTCGTTATAATGATTCAAACCCCAAAAAGTAATTTAATACATAGCAGCAACCCATTTTTCTTTGGTAAAATAACTTAGATAGTCATATTTAATATCAAAAATACAAAAATTTGGGATACCGTACAGTAAAACGTTTGTGCCTCACAAAGAAAAAAATGTCACAAAGAAATGCAACATCTTTAATAGGGAAAAAACCACCATGCAGTAATTTTAACATGACACATTACTGTACTATCTCTCTCTCTCTCTCTCTCTCTCTCTCTCTCTCTCTCTCTCTCTCTCTCTCTCTCTCTCTCTTTCTCATCGCCACTTCCCGTTATGCGGGGTCGGCTTTTTCAATCCTGAGGCGCCATGCCTTCCGATTATAGGCACCGTTTGTTGAAAGATCCAAACCTTTCATGTCCTTCTGGACATTCGTCATCCAGGTAGTTTTTGGCCTACCTCTTTTCCTTGTCTGCGTAGCCATGGAGAGGCACCTTTTCACCACATTATCGTCGGGTCCTCGCATAACATGACTATACCATCTCAGCCTAGACTCTTTAAGTTTGTCAGCAATAGGTACTTCCTTAAACTGCCATGAACATGTTCGTTACGGAATTTATCTTTGAGGGTAACTCCTCCTTACCAACGCAGCATGCGCATTTCCGTAGTATGAAGCTTTTGCTCATGTGTTTTCAATGAAGCCCATGTTTCGCCTCCATAAAGTAGAACCGGTCGTATGCATGTTTTGTAGACTCTGCCTTTTGTTTTAATGGGCATTCTTGGATCACAAAGGACACCTGTTAGCTCGCACCATCTGTTCCATGCAGATGTTGTTCTATGTTATATCTGCTGTTATTGTGCCATCTCTGAATCTTCTCAGTAAGGTAGTTCATTGTAATGTAAATAAAAGTGGGCTGAGAGCGCTACCTTGATGAACTCCTACTTTTACACCAAAACTCTTTGATAGACCTGCTGTACTTCTAACACATGTTTGTACATTGTCATACATGTTCTGGATGAGATTTATATAGACTTCAGGAATGTTTTGATATCGCAAGGCTTGCCTAATTACTGTCCTTGGTACATGGTCGAAGGCCTTTTCAACGTCTATAAACACCATCCAGAGATTTTGATTATTTTCTCGGGCTTTTTCCATCAACAGCCTTATTGCTTGGATTGCATCAGTAGTTCCTTTACCTGCAGTGAAGCTAAATTGATTTTCGGTTAGGTTTATTACATTCTGAAGACGTTCGCTTAGAATTCGTTCGAACACATTACTGTACTATCGTATGTAAAAATCCATTAAACAGAATAAAATTTGGTGAATATTTTGTAAAATCTGATGGGATAAAAATATTAAGTATTAAACTTTTGCAAGTAAAATGAAAACATAAATCGCTTTACTTACCACATTTGTTTTTTCTCCATTCAATGGTGCACCTCTTTTCAGCGTTAACATCAAGAACTATAAGATCTGATGAGCCTGTATCAAAAAGCACTGTGAACTCCTGTGCTTGTTCTCCTTCTTTAGGAGTGCCAATCCTTATTTTTCCAAGGTAATTCATCTAAAATATTACAAAACAAACATTTAAAAAAAGTTTTTAACTTGCTTTATACTCTAGGCTTGCTAACTCTAATATATGAGATAAACAATATTAGAGATTTTCTCATAGGAAAGAACCTATTACCATAAGTCTCATGGCAAGACCGGGATCATGTTTCTTTTTCTGTTTATGTTGCCTATAAACAAAAAAAATAGTCGGTTCGCACATGTACTTCGCACTATACATAGGTACTCTACACAATATAGTATGTACTCTACACAGTACTCAGTATGTTATGATCTCCCAATGTTAACTAAAGTGTTGAAAGGTAAAGTATAGGTACAGGCTGTTCTGATCGATTATTCGGTTTGGGTCACGATTCTTTACATCATACCGAGATTGCGTCGTAGACCATACGTTCTAGAGGTGAAATACCTTATATAAAGACACGAAAAATAATATTTTATATTTAGAGGTAAATGAATGTTTGCCAGGACTATTCAACATTCGTAATATCAAGGTTTAGACCATAGTTTAGTCGTAATATAGGGGTAAAGTATGCATTGTATGTTATACTCAGATCACGGGGATTTTCAAATATTTGTTTAATCAAGCAATTAGTTATATTGAGGTTTGCCACATCGAGGTTCAACTGAATGTCGAATGACACAGCGCACAATCCATCAATGTGCTGTATAAATAAACCCAGAAACCCAAAAATAAAGTAGGATATGTGAGGATTTCAAAATATAAATATGTGTTTAGTAATACACACATTTTGACAGATGGGCTGTTTACAATAGCAGAAGTAAAGAAGACAAAACCTATTACTTATTTATTAAAAGATGATAGAGGTAATATAATTAGAGGTGGATCTTATAGGGAAGAATTATTAAAGACGAAATATTAATTAAAAGATTTTAATTAAATTAATTAAAAGATGATAGAGGTAATATAATTAGAGGTGGATCTTATAGGGAAGAATTATTAAAGACGAAATATAAGAACATTTATTTAATAGAGAAAGTAAACGGAACGGGAAGGAAATAAGTTGTATGATAAATGGTTGTGTTTTCCTAGTAAATCTTGAATTAATGAAAGTGACATCGTAAATTAATATGGTTGTGGCACAAGCATAAAACTAGATAACTTTTGAAATATTTGGAATTTGGATTAGTGTTGTTTGATTATAGATAGTAAACTGAACATGAAATAATTATCACTTTTGTTGGAGCAAAATCGAAGGTGCAAGATTTGATCCCTGGGAAAAATGCATCGATTCTGATACGTTGGGAACCAACATGAAAAAAATGTGTTTAAATTGTGGTAAGGGAATTTGCTCGTATATGGTTTTGGTGAAAACAAATCAAGAGACAAGTATCTGCCGGCGCTTCTTATCAATATATACTACAAAACTTTTGCTTTAGACAAAAAAAAGTCTTCACCAGCACCACCCTACCAAAAAAAGACAACTAACTATAGATTGGACATAATATAAGGATGATTTTTAATGGATCAAGTGTTGCGAGCAAGATTTGATCCTCATGTTATTTTGATATACGTCTTGTAAAAGGAAAAGGATTTACTGTCCATAGTAAACATAGTACGTTGTCTGAGAGCGCCGTATGTTAGACTATTCTAACGGAAACATTTAAAAAAATCAACTTCTTCGTTACTTCCAAACCGTTTACCACAAAACTTGGTATGCAGGGTAAGGCTATATCATGCAACAAAATTCACTCAAAATAATTTCGTATTACAGGGGGAGGGGCTATTCACCCCTGAAAATCTAACAATGAATTAATTTTTTAGGGAAAAAGTATATGTCAGTCCACTGATACCGTTGATTGAATTATCTTTTTATGTTTTTTCTAGGGATATATGTCATCGTAGCAGTTAAAACAGTTTAATTTAACAGATATATTAAATATATCCTTATATTAAAGTTGATATATCTTGTAACAAAAATAATGGGATTGAGGAAACAACTTAGTAGTAATCTAAACTGACTAAAAAAAACTTAAAAATCAGTGACTTTTTGTCTTTAAAGTGGACAATGGTTTTTAAAATATTGAAATACGATGGGACGCTATGCTTACTTATATATATATATATATATATATATATATATATATATATATATATATGGATGAATGCTTGAACGTTTAACAATAAAAAGTATAGTTACAATAATGTTAATTATAATACTTACAAAACTACGTTGATGAAGTGGCTCGGAATAAGAAACTGTAGATTTGGATCGACTTGAACTTCTTCCAACCACTGGAACCCCAATGCCTTCACTTGAGCATAACCGAACAAAACATTAACAAATCAAAACCAAATAACTTACTGAAACGATGATCCTAAAAACTATAGAGATTCGGACCATGGTCTCCTTCACCCACATTCACAATAATTGTCAGCGACTTGTTTAAATAGCGACACATCCTCATCTCCGAGCACCAGTCTACTACAGCAATCTACAAAACAGTACCTTATCCAGTAAGTACCTAACCACTTTCTCTCTCTGTCCGTCTCCCTCTCTTTACCGCTAACCAACTGGTTGTCTCTGTCACACCATACCTTCGGCTACCTTGCGAGCCGAAGTCTGGCACGACTTCTAACTATTAATCAGCTGTCTTACTCAAACCGGTCTGACTCTGCTCTAACTGGGAGCAGTCAGTGATTACAGACCTTGTCTTAAACTCACTACTCAGTCCATATACCCACGGTGACTATCTAATTTATAATATAACTCCTTTTAATCCATGATCTGCTCTGAAAACCTAACCATTTAACAAATAACCTATCACCTTTTTGTTTAATTACCTTCTCTACTAAATAAATGTCCTTATATTTTATCTTTAACAATTCTTCCTTATAAAACACCCTCTAATTATATTACCTCCATCAACTTTCAATATACCGTATAAGTAATAGTTCTTGTCTTTTATACTTCTGCTATTGTAAACAACTCACCCGTTCAGTTTGGTGTTTAAAATTTACTGAACACATGTTTATATTTCGAAATCCTGATAACATCTCCTACTTTAATTTCAAAGTTATTTCCATACAATTCACTCAATATCCTATGTATAGCCTTTGAATTTTTTCATTTATAGCGTTTGGTTGCATACCAATTGTTCTATGTACGCGATTATTATATTCTGCAATCAACTTTGGAAGCATGTCCAAGCATTTATAACCACCTTCAGCGGAAAACTCTCGAAATAACCAGTTTTTAGAAGTTTTTATAAATCGTTCTGCTATTGCAGCTTTATTATTTGAAAAGGTGTGATAGTTATTAATATTTAACTCTTTCATGAGGCTTTTAAAATATTATTGAAAAAATTCATTACCGTTATCAGATTGAATATTCTTGACACCAGCGGGAAGAATGGATTTTCACATTATAATTAATTAGCTACGAAACATACAATAGGTAAGTCAAGTATGGTAACGAAATTTGTTTAAAATATGTATGCTTATTGGTTCTTTTGATTAATAAAACTATTAACTATTAGTTAGTTAGTCGTTGCTATTGAATAAAAAATTGCTACAGAATTTAGACCAAAAACATTTACAGTAATCTTAAGAAGTGAGATGACTAGAGGTGTTGATGATGAGAGGTATTCTATCGGAAATTGTGGACATTGGACACCTTTGACAGAAAGACAGACTTGCAATTCCAAAAATACGCTTCCAGCAAGTGGGGTGAAAGGTAAGAGAGGAGAAATTAATAATTTGATTCCCCTCACTAAGACGGAGCTGATCGATCGATATTACCTAAGAAAGATCAAGAATCAATTTGTTCAAACAAAAACAAACAATTAACTTAATTCACTCTAATTTCATATTTTTTATTTACTACTTTTATTACTTACAACCTGTTGTATTTATTTACTCAATCTAACTTAATTTCTATTGGATGGCTACATTTGGGGCTGTATTTACAGAAAGAAAAAATTGTGGAATAACGTGAAAAATGTGACTGACCGATCGCATGGTTCCCGTTACCCTCAAGTGGCGATGTCATAAATGCCCTAATTATTCTTTAAACGTATAATAGATGTGTTTTAAAGTCACTAGTTTTGGAACTGGAATGTATAGGCCACTAAACTCCTTCAGAGGAAGTTTTTTATATAGAAGAACCTCACATCTTAGCAGTTTCAATTTTTTTAACGCTAGAGAAGCCGAGTTGGATACTGCTAGTTTGTAAGTAAATTCAATCCTACCTTTAACGAAATAATATAGGTAAATAATTGTCCTTTTACTCCTCTTTCGAATTCCAATAAATTTATTAAATAAATATCGTTTAACAATACTTACAGACTATAGGTAACTTAATACAACTTACCCATAAACGGAAATAAACAGAAATTGAAGAAAACCAAGCCATGTAAAATTTGTCATCATTTAATATTAAGAGCAGCCAACTATCAGTTGTTAAGTGCGATTTTTATTTGAATTCGATCAAATAATGCAGTCTATTTTGTTTTAGGTACGGGTACTGACAGTTCACAGTTGTTCGTGCCATTCAGAATTGTCATGTTGACATGAATGTAAACAGGTGAATTACATTTACTTTGTCTAACATATTTGTTTAGTGTCAGGTATTTAACACGCCTCTGTTTATACATGGCTATCGAATTGCAACATAAAAATACTGAAACAAGTTTTCTTTTAATTAAAGGTATTGGATAATCTTATATTTTACAGCATTTTAAAACGATTTTCTATTATCCTTAACAATATAAATAGGAGCATCTTATAAATATTTGAATTTGTCATTTATATGCTATATATTAACATTAGCTCAATGGCAGGAGACACGAATAGTGGCTTTGAGAAGTCTTGGATCAGAGAGGGAAAACTGGGAATTTAATGTTTTGAAAACTGAAAAGACATTCAATTTTGCTTCAAAACGACGTTAACTGACGCGTGAAAATATCAAGAAGGATTATCCTTCTTGATATTTAGTGGGAAAAAATTAAGTGGGTAAAAGTTTGAGTTTCATCAAACGAAACTTATGCAAAGGTGTCATTTCATTTACAACATTGGGTTCAGGAGCTTGGTTAAGGAGGATAGTAAAAAATAAGTTAACTCATTCACCTCCCTGTGAGAAATTCGAGTAGGTTAGATAATGAATATGTTTAGGGAAATAAGGGAATGTTTTCAATTTCTCTAAACAGCTGTCCATATAACCTTATGATGTTACCTACCAAGTGACGTCATCATGTAAAATTTTTGTCTGACGAATTTTCACTACCTCACCCGACCACCAGAGCTAAGACATATCTATATCAATATTTATGGGTCAATGGTTTAGTTATAGATAATGGAATATCAGACTTGTAGTGGACACGTCACCTGATATTATGTTAGCATGAAGTTACTCGTACTTGGCAACCAGATTTTGTTTATTTTATTAAAAACTGCAAGGTAAAAGCGGTCAATCGGGCACTAAACCAAAGATTACTCATCGTCATTGGATCGGAGGTAAATTGTTTTATACGAATCTCCTTCGTGATTATGGCCCGTCTACAAATCTGGAACGCTACCACAAACGGGAGTGCTGTTCGGACCTACGAAAACGTACTTTTACACTTGACCTCTGTCTTGGTCGTAGACTTCTATGGTTTCACTGTCACTGAGGTTTGTGTCCCTGTTATTGACTCCGGCTTTATAAGTTTGTACTACTTTCTTCCGGGCTGTCATCTGATGCGCCTGACACTGGTCTCTCCACCTCTGGACCTTCCTCATCTGTAAGTCAGACAAGCGTTAAGTAAGTAATGAATCAACCATCCTTTATGGCTGCCTCGGGAAGACACCGATCCTTTTTTGTCTCGATGATAATCACCCTTCTTCTGCTGGCCAAGTTGTCTGGCCCGGAAGAAACACAACAGGAGTATTGGTCGATATGGCGATCGTAGATACAGCACGCCCTTCAGACAGCTCTTGGGCATCTCAGTAATATATGAATATATACTGAGGGTCTATCTCGTAACAAGCAAGTTTTCAGGCTTTCTCGGAAACGAGGTCTGGCCCGGTCTAGATACCTTCGGAATCGCCCTAGTCTAGCAGCGGAGTCTGTTCCAAGGTTCTATAAAATAAATTTAGAATAATGAATAGTTCCGTATCTGATTTATAAACAATTTAATTTGCGAACGAAGCGTGAATCGGTGAAAGCTAGGAATAATGTCAGGTGAGTCACTGCACTCATATTACCTCCACCACCATTTGTCATTTAATATAGACGATAACTGGTTAAGCGAAGTCCATGGTTAAGCTCCCGAAGTTGTCAATCAGTAGGCCCTCTTACTGTTCACCATGTATTGCGATGGCTCACCCCTGAATTGAATCAAAGTTATAATCTTTATCACAGACATCTTTTGAATGCATCTATAAGCGACATTTAAACTAAATATCGACATAAATATATGTAAATATTGACATGTCTCACACACAGATTTATCGTATATGTGGTTGGGAAAAGAATAAAAAAATAGGCTAATTCCCTCGCTCATCTTCACATAGGAAAGTAGGTATAGGATTTAAATCGGTTTAAGTCATTACAAAACGTGTGCAACATAACTCTATAATCTTCATAAATGTAATTACTTTTCTAAAACAAATAACATTAGAAATAAATGTCAACTATGTTATAAAAGTGCAACAGTAGAGCTCGCAGTCAATTCCCGGAATGTTCTTCACCGCAGCCGCGCTAATACCGCAGCTCTAATATTCAGTCATTTAGCAAATCCTCGCCGCTGTGAATCCACTCACGTCGTCGCCATTTAATACCTGACTTTATACCGTTGTGAGCTTATGTTTCGTACTGATGGAACCATACTGTAAAAATAATAGTTTTCTAAATGCTTCTACAGAAAATAAATAGAGATTGTGTGTTGAACGATGTTGTAGGATGGAGACGCGGGGAATGAAGGTTCCAGCCATTTAGATATCCCATTTTATTTTTTTTATTTTATATCTCATTTTTTGAACCACGTAAAAATAATGATCAGTAATCTGTATTTCATTATTTTTGTAGAATTTTATGTTCAGTATTTCATATTACGCAACTGCCTTAATAAGACAACCTCTGGTTGTTCTCTGCAGTGCACAGTAAAAGTTTTAAACATAGAAATTGTCATTACTGCCCAGATAATATGTACTATTTTAGTCTAAATCTATAATATCAATACGATTCAGTGACTGACTTGTCACAGCTTTTCAAAAACTACAAGGCCTAGGAGCTTCAAATCTGGTTCAAAGATTTTATTTTAAGGTCTAGAAGCGTACTAAGAAAGTATATTTCGAAACTACCAAAGAGCTCTACCTTACAGAGGGCCAAAGTCGCCATATTAACCTTAAGGGGAGTAAATTTTTTTACAAACTGTTTACAATTAAAACATTTGATTTCTAAAGCTATAGCTGTTGGTTTTGAGGTATATCTTAATGTTTGTAGAAATTTGTCAAATGACTTAATATAAAAACTCAACTGGTATGATAGAATAAATAAAAAATCAAAAGTTTTGTGAATTTTTCATTGTTTAATATATTAAAGTTTTCAAGCAATTGAGAGAATAGAAATGAAAGAATAATAAACAGTGACTATAAAATGTTTTCACATGTAATTGTTTTGGTAGTAAATTTTTAATATTGAACATATGATTTGATAAATGTTATCACTAATAGAAAGGGTTATACATATAATTTTTATTGTTACTTTTAATTGAGTTCAATCTTTTTGTATCATTTTATCTCAAGTTAAACCAGATGGAAATTTGGATTTTTTAACAATCGGGTGTGTCAATTAAGAATTCTTCAAAGTTAGATGGCTGCTTTTTGAATTTTATAGGATTTAATTTTGTAAAGGGCTTTAAGCTCATAGCAGCCTTCAACATTTTGGTTGTGGTGAGAAGCATGATTATAAATAGGTTTCCTTTGATCTTCATGTACCACATCAAAACGATGGCCAGTCATACGAACGCGAAGTGAATTCGATGTTTCCCCAATATAGCCTTTTGGACAATGTCTTTATGATAGTTGGTAAATTACGTTGTGGGTTTCACACGTTGATTTTCCAACTATTCGGTGAACCTTGTCAGTCACACTGCTTTAAAATTCAGTGGAATTACACATAATTTTGCAAATTTCACAATGGGGATTGTGGCATGGTTTACAGCCGTGACAAAAACCTAATTCTTTAGGCCGTAATTTAGAATTTCGGGTCTCGCCAACATATTTTTTTAACGTTGCTTTATTTTGAAAACCACACGCGGTTGTCTGGTAAATAAATGTTGAGTTACCGTGGAAAATAATAAAACTTTTATTTTATTTTTGAATAAAATTCTTGGGTAAATCATATTTAGTAAAATTTAAAGAAAATATTTGGAAACCAGAAACACTAACACCTGATCATCCTATTAAACAATTTGTTAATGCAATCATTACAAATATAATGGATCCCTCATTCCCTGACAGTTTACCTAAATCAAAAAATCGTACGAATTTTTAATATTAAGCTATTAGATCAATACAAAGTAATATAAATATTGTGGTTCTCCCGGCCGACAAAGGGAATGGTATTGTCCTTCTCAACAAAACAGGCTGTATAGTTGAGTGTGAATGACAGCTAAACGATAACTCCACCTATCAAGAAGTTGAAGAGGATCCTACTATCAATTTTAATGAAGAAGTTAAAGAATTTTTAGATAAATGCTGTCCAGCAGAAGATTTATCTATGGGATACATTGAACTTCTAAGTACAAGAATACCAACAGCGCCAGAATTTTACACCCTCCCAAAAATTCATAAACCTTCAAGACCTCCACTTGGAAGACCCATTGTGTCAAGTATTGGCTCACCCATGGAAAGGATTTCTTCTTTTGTGGATGAAAATTTACAGCCTTTAGTGAAAACTTTACCATCATACATAAAAGACACAAATGACTTCCTATACAAAATTTCAAGTGTTATCCTACCTCAAACTCCAGATTTATTCTTTGTTTGAAAATATTCATTATTGGTGATGGTGGATTTATGTTATTTAGATTTTTACTGTGGACACTTTCCATTACGATTTTATGTTACTTTTTTGCGAAACGTTGTTTTTTATAAAATCGTGATGGAAAGTGTCCGCAGTAAAAGTCTAAATAACATTAATCCAGATTTATTATTTGCAACAGTTGATGTGAGTCGCTATATACAACATCCCTCATGACGGTGGTCTGAAGGCTGCCAAACATTTTCTAAACACTGGAGCCATCGGTTATAAGCCCTCCATCAGCTTTCTGACTACGTTAATTCATATGACTTAAATTATAAATAACTTAAGATTTTTAAACAAAGATTATCTACAAATCAAAGGTACAGCAATGGGAACACGTATGGCCCCATCCTATGCCAGTCTATTTATGGGTCTAATAGAACAAAATTTTCTCCTAGGATGTTAATTTAGCCTCTTGTACATATTAAAAATTCTGTCAGTTTTGGTCAATGGATAATGCTAGTATAAGTATAGTATTAAAGTCATTATGTTTAAATTTTTATTTTATTTACTGACATCTACTCCTAACTAAAGCTTGAGATACCTTTTGGTAATTAAAAAAGAAAGTACAGTAATTATCTACTGGGATGCATTGCATTGATTGTGCTTTCAAAGTATGTATTACGAGACTATTACAAACGAAGTTTATTGACTCTATTATATAGCTTTCGGTGTGTTTGTCAAACATTTTCTCATACTATAAATATTTATATTGACGAATTTCAAAAATAAATGAAATTTAAATTTCTTTGAAACACTCAAGTTCCAAGAATATTTGACAACGATGATACACAGATAATAGATTCGCTCAGAGATAACTTTGGACTTTGATCTTTGGCTTAACCTCGGTCACAGGCTTAAGGAGCAAAGTCAACAACGGGGAATTCGAACTTAGTAGAAACATCAGGCTAAATGTTAGATCGTTCAAACTATTATCTGCTAAAATTCTATTATAACAAGGCATTTTTATGTTTAAAGTTACTAATTGTATATTGTGTAATTGTGTAAGTGTATAATGAGTTTGAAGCGGCAAATAAGATTAATTTTCAAAGTGGGAGATTTGTATTTTTTAAATATTATGCCAACATTATTAATAGTTTTTAACACTAGGAGAAAAACTAGTATTTTTCGTTGCGCAATCAGGTGTATCATATGACCGACCTATAAATGTTATGTGGCAGCCGAATTATAACACATTGATTGGGTTCTGGCGAAGGTTCGAACTGAAACGCTCATTAGTGAGGATTATGAAGGGTCAAATAGGATCGGTAGCGGCCTCAAAACGAGAGAAAACAGGGAATTTTGAATTCCCTTTCAACCCTCGTATATAAGATTTCAGGAGATAATATGTTATGGGTTTGCAAGTTCAGAACGGTTTAAGAGCCATATATAATTATATTGTTATAACAATATAGGCCAGCAAAATGAATGTATATATTATTAGTACCAGGTGACTGAGCTCTTACCATGACTTGGTGAAATATATAGGGACTAGACCTAAAAGTGTATTTAAAAATAACTCCAATCTCACGCTACTCTTTATTGTTTAATACAATAAATTACTTACTTCAATTAAGAATAAAAGATTTTTGTTATATACAGGGTGTTCATTAAAGTTGGGGACAAACTTCGAGGGGTGATAGTACTCATCAAAATAAACAAAAAGTTTCCTATAAACATATGTCGAAAAATCCTTCGTTTAGCCGCTAGCCACCATTTTGTATTTTATACAAAAAACGTTATATATAAATAATTATTTAAGATACAGAAACCAAACTTCGCACACATATTTAATGGCTAAAGAAAAAAATATTCCCAAATTATCATTAAGTTTGCTTTTATATTTTAAAAATGACGGCGGTTAAAAATATTGTAATTTAAATAACAAAAAACCATTAACTTTAAGAACCGCCGCCATTTTGAAAATATAAAAACAAACTTAATGATACTTTGAGAATATTCTTCTCTTTGGCCAATAAATGTGTGTGCAAAGTTTGGTTTCTGTATCTTAAATAGTTCTTTATATATAAAGTATTTTGTATAAAATACAAAATGGTGGCTAGCGGCTAAACGAAGGATTTTCCGACATATGTTTATAGGAAATGTTTTGTTTATTTTGATGAGTACTATCACTCCTCGAAGTTTGTCCCCAACTTTAATGAACACCCTGTATATTCAATTTTTAACATAAACCACTTGCAAACTAAGTTACCAAAACTTGAAGTAAAAAAAATCGTGTCCCAGCCGAGAATCCATTGAGTAATCATCGATTGGTAGTTCTCCACGCTACCAATCCAGCCACGGCGGCCGCTCCTACCGCCGAGGTTATCTTAACTATCCTTGGTCTATTCATGCAAAACTATTGTTTTCTGTCAAAAACAAAATAATTTGGCTATTATATATTACTTTGCTTTTATTTAATGCAGTCATGCTAACACCATTTATTTCCAACAAATTATACTAGGCCTGCTGATTTGCTTAGTACTGTATTAGCATTTATCATTTGCTACACACATATTTTAGATTAGCCGTGTTCTGGATTCAAATAGCATCATGGCTTCGTTGTGAAATACTATATATTACGGGTAGCAGCATAGTTAATAACAATACCGAAACGATAGGAAATATTAATAATATTCCCATTAAACAAATAAATCTGAGTGGATTGATTCACAATTCTCTAAAACGCAAAACAAACCTAACTGTAATACGTCGATTGTAGGAAAGATTAGGTTTTCTGAATCGTGGCATTTTTTATAACAATACTCGCGTAATCTAACATTCAAAATGGAATCCAAAAAATCAATGATCATTTGCACATTTGCAAAATCTCTGATTGACAACCAAACATTTGTTCGGATTAAATTAAATAAATTCTCTTGATGAGGCAGTCAGACCATACAATTCCCAATTTAGAAGTATTTAGAAAAACTACAAGATGCAAAAAAACTTTATTTGCTCGGCACATTGCCCAGATACAACTATCTAAGTTTGCTACAGATAGAGGTATTTAAACCATTTAATTTATTCTCAGCAATCCGGAGGCTTCATTACATTATAATGACTTTTTTAATCCTCACTAATGAGTGTTTCACCCTTCGCCAAAACCCAAAAATATGTGGTAGTTTGGCTACGGCTGAATGCTATATTATTTTCTCTACATATAAAAGGCGACATATACAACACACAAAATATATAACATACAACTTGAGTTAAATATGTAATGTGGATAATGTACATACGTGGTTATACAAGTATGTTTGTGTTGTCTATGATCTAAACGTGGGATAAGTTATTGTTTGTTGTTTTGCTTTATATTTTTAACAGAAATATATTATGTTGTTGTGGTTATGTATTGTAGTGTATTAGGATCAAATTCCCCCTCCAAATTTCCGCTCTCGACCTGATAAATTTGAACTTAAAACAGCTGATTATATTTTAGTATGATGGAAGTAAAAACTAGACTACCATCTGTTTTGGAAGATACCTAAATCTTGGATTTCTAATATCAATAAATGAGTTTACTTTGAAACAGTACTTGAATACAAAAATCTCTAAAAGCTTAAGTTATCCTTTTAATTTGACATATTGTTCACTGACCTAGTTGTAGAAAACATTTAAAAGTGCTAAAAGCACTGAATGGAGCATTTACAGAACCAAAAACAGCTGTTTACGTGTGAACAGCTTAATTAATTTCTTCTTAAAATTAAAACACAAATAAAATTTGTAATATGTAATATTGAAAAATCATTGGTATTTTCTTTATGAAAGCTTTTATGCTATATCCCGATATTATCAAATTTTAGTTTCGTTCAACAAAGTAGAAGGCCCTACAATACAAAATTTCCGTTAAGATATTCATTACGATAAGCATTATTAACTGTTCAATGTAAAGAGCTTTCCAAACAGTTTAAACATCTTATCAGCCGCTTTGAAAATGTTAATAACTTTTTAAACCGCTTTTATTCTGTGTTCTTTCCCCAGTGTTGTTTCACCTGTATAGAAATGACCTCCATCATAGAGGAGATAATTGCCACAAAATTCGCTTCGCAGACGATGTTTCTGTTGTAGTTAAAGGTAAAAACTTGAATTACCTAAGGAGAGTTGGGACCCTCTAGGAAAAAACTAGATTTTTCTTGCGGAAATTTTTTACATCTCTAGAATTAATTTACAACACATTTCATTCAAATCGGTTCAGTAGAACTCATTTAATGTTTTTTGTCTAAATCAATACACCCAATGTTAAAGGTTACCTTGAGCGTTATTTTGAAGCGCGGGCCTGAACTGCACTTGTTAACTGTGATTTTTTTAGTTACCAGATGAGTGACGGGTTTATTTTGACTTCTTTGGTCTGTCAGCTGCCACTTTTTCTTCTTTTCCCTTTCTGCTCTGTTTGTTTCAGTTTTCTAATAAAAAAATTCCTGGATACACTAATTAATTTAAACATTAGTTTTAAGCCGGAAATAATACTGGAAAAGGTTCACAAAGTAATATCATTCAACGAATCCTTTTGGTTAAAACCTTACATCGACATAAACACACACTTAAGAACACACTATTCACACGACAAAATCCTATCAGATTTCTTTAAACTCCAATCCAACATAATCTACGGCAAGTCAATAGAGAAGATAACTGATAATTTAAACAAATATTTCCTGTACAAAAATACTAAAAAACTCATGAATCTTATAAAACAACCCACTTTCGTAGATAGAATAATATTGAACGAAAACAATTACATAGTATTTACAAGAAAAAGAAAAGTCCACTGTAGAAAGCCATTATATTTAGGATTTGCAATACTAGATCTAAGTAAAAGGTATATGTACGACATGTACTATAATAAGCTAAAGAAACATTTCCCACCTTTCGATATGATATACACAGACAACGATTCATTCGCATTACACATATATTCGGACAAAAACACATTCACCAAACAGGATTTCATTCACAGTTCAAGTCTAGGTCTCTTTAAAGATACAAGTCCAAACAACCCCATTCTAGAATTCGCTACAGTCAGATGTAAGACATACGGTTACAAGACATTAAACGATACAAAAGTGTTAAAGAATTTACCAAAATCTTTTAGTTTCCAAAACTTTAAAAACATAATGTCCAGTATATACGATTTAAAATTATACAATTCATACGAAAGAGTACTAGATGATAACCTATATCAAGTAATACAAAATAAAGCTGTTGTAACACGTCCCATATAGGAATATTTTCATGTACAACAATAAGCCCCAGACAAACCATCATAGGAATATTTTCATGTACAGGTGCCAAATAACCATTTCATGTACACTTGCCAAATAACTGTATAAGTTTTTTTTATAAACAGGTTCTAGTACAAACCAGCTTATAATTTCAGGTACACGTGCCTGTACAATTTCCTATATAATTTTAGACCCATTTGTCAAATAACCATAAAAAGTTTTTTTTCTTTCATGTACAATTTCCCATATATTTTCATGTACAATTTCCCATATAATTTTAGACCAAAATTTTCAATTACATTTCCAAATAACCATAAAACCCACGCCTCTCACAACTACTAACATACATATGATATCGTAAATTCCGTATTTTACAGCAAGTAATTAGTGCTGGGGATGATTGTGGTTCTCCAGAAAATAGTCCTACGCCTAGGCCTAGCCCACTTCAAGATGGTTAACGAGAATCATCAAGTAAAAAAAAATTGGCGTACATTTTCCAGAATACCAATGTTTTGAAAGTAATGGTGATGTTTATGATCTATTTGATATTAGGGATATCACATTAGTGCTAGACGGATCCTGGCAAAAACGTGGCCACACGTCATTAAATGGAGTTGTCACTGCAATCAGTGTGGTGGCAGTTGGTAAAGTTGTGGACGTCCAAGTACCATCTTATTAATATTGGAAATGCCCTATACGATTTGAGAAATGCATAGACTGTGCAGCTAATTATGCAGGATCAAGCGGAGCCATGGAAGTGTCTGGAGTTGTGAATATTTTCAGTCGGTCTCTAGCACTACACAATGTTACAATGTTAGATATAAAAACTATTTCCGTTTTAGGGACACATCATCGTACTGCACTGTGTACGCTAATGCCGTACGGCCCTGACTTCAAAAAAGAGAATGTGTCGGACATGTTCAAAAGAGGATGTCCACACGATTAGTGACCTTGAAAACTATGAAGGCCAGCAACTACTTCTGATGGCAAAGCAATTGGTGACCATGGCCGACTAGGCGTAGCTGCAGTAAAACAAATAGACATTTGTTATGGTCTTACCATCAAAAGAAATTCAGGTAGCCTAGTTCACTTCTCCATGCCGTTAGGGTTATTCTAACTATCTAACTATTCCAACTACTCTAACTATCTACACTAGTTATTCTACTAGTGTAGATAGTTTATAGACTATCTTATCTGTTTTCATTCAATATTGAGGTTGAATAAAATCGAAAAATTCCCGATAGACTTCTAAGATTTCGTCAATAAATATATAAACTAACCTTAGAAAATATAAAATATAATGAACTAAATTTTAAATTATCTCTAAAATACAACATTACTTAGTGAAGATTTAAGAGGACTAAAGTTTGAAGAGCTCTAAACGTGGAAAACTGCTAAAACTCAAAGAGAGAAATCCAAAGTTTCGCAAATTTACAAAACTTCTTAACATTCCCCAATCATTAATTTTAATGTTAGCTACCTACTGTAATTTGATAAAGATTTCTTTTCAATGCAAAAAAAAATATTTTTAGAGAGCCCTAAACTGTAGCATAATACTGTACGAGTACATGCTGTTCGATACTCACACATGATTTGTTCCACAGAGGCACCACTTTGTGCTGAATAGTCTGAAAACTAATGTTCACATTAAACTCATTAAATGAAATACTTCATTGGTATAGAAAACCACTAAATCTGGATTTTTACACCGTTGCGCTCGCAGAGCATAATGACAATACTTGTGTAAAATAATTGTGTACTGTAAGTACACAATTATTGTATATCGGCCAAGACGGCTTTTTCCTCACTCTACGCTTCTTTCACACACTATCCGATTTTGGTCGTCCGGGGGCCGAACTCTAATGTAGTTCGAAGCGTTCGTTGTCAATAGTTTGGAGATATTTTGGTTTTGGTTTGAATTATTAAGCTATTGAATTAGATTTATGTAGTAAACTGTTTAGTTTTTATTATTAATTACGGTTGTATATAATTCCTAAAAGTTGCGTTCTATCGTCCATTTAAGTTTGTTATATAGTTCAACAAATTACCTCATAACATGCGGAAATTATTAAAAAAAACTATCGTTCCTCATTCTAAGGTTCTCAAAAAAAGGATTAAATATTCACACTGCTTCATGCTTCACAGTTGGATAGACCCAGATTAGATTAGATTAGATTATTTGAAATGGCGACCATACCACAAGGTAGGTATTTTAAGCCAAGTATGAATGAGGATTGAATGTAAGATGATTGTGGCGCGATCTTGTAGTCTTATTACTGACTAAGGCTGACATATTCCTTAGACAGGACTGTTAATTAATAGCCCAACAGCCAATGGCAACTAAGGTACCTACAGATTAACGTGAAATCCGAACCACGGCCTCTGAATTACGATTTGGTCTAATTATGAGGACGGTCTTTGCAGATTAACGTAGTATTCAATAGTGCGGACCTTAATCCACACAACAGAACACCACACCATCTTCTTTTTCGACGCTGGTATAGTAAAAATGAAGCAACTATCTGTTTGCGGTCCATGGTTTACTAGTTTACTATACAAAACCTAACATCGCATTCATTTAAGCATTGTTCGTCAAACGTAAAACTATTGTTATAAGTCAATTTTACTAATACTGGCGTGTTCTGTTTCAATGCAAATTTGAGCTATACCCAAAATAAACGGTATCAGTGGACTGATACATAATTTCTCCCATATTAAAAATTATATATATATATATAATTTTTAGATGGATCTCAATAACGGCTCTAACGAATTTCTTAAAATATTGGTAATAACTAATTCCTTAGTAGAAAATAGATAGGTCTAATGTCTAGGAAAATCCCGGTTTTCTTCTAATCTTAAGTTTAAAATAAAAAAATAACATTAAGCTTATGAAGAATAAAATGTAAAGAATACACATGAAAAACATCTGTTTATAACTGTTTGACAGAGTTAGTTGTTGATCAATATGTTCAATGTAGGGTGTGAAAGAGGTTTTGCATAATATGTGTCTAGGCATTGAAAAGCAGTTATACTTGCCTCACTCAGTCAAACAATTCCTAAAATCCACAATAATTATGTAGGCTACTAATAGACCTCTGGTAAATTTTCGAAAATTATTGACACCGTAAAATGAATTTCTTTTCAAAACTAAGTGTCTTTAAATGTTTTCGTCACTATAATCAGTTTTCACCTTATAATATATGTTAGCTCAGACTGTTTCGTGGTTAGGTCATGACAGAGATAAAATAAATGGTTTCAGTAAACTGATACATGCACACTGATACGTATTTCATTCATTAAAAGACTTTTATAATAATTCTTCTTTTAAGAATTGTTATAAAGGTTATTTTAATGGCTCGAATAAGAGAGCTTCACTGTGACGTTGCCAGTGTAAATGTACAGGTATATGCTTTTTATCAAGTATTATATTTGAATAATACATACATATTAACAATTGCTAGCTTAATTAGTAATTAGCTTAATTAGTTATTATGATTTTTAATAAGATTAATTATTAACAACATAAGCGTTATTCATATCTTGAGTACTTTTCTTTCCGTATTGTTTTTGATTTGTAATAAATACATGTAACGAAGTACGCACATTTTGTACGCGCGTATGAATGGATTATCTTTACAAAAAATAATGAAGAAACCCAAAAATGTAGTTATATAAGAGTAATATAGATTTTAATTAATTAGGGTCACTTGATAACTGGGGGAGTTTCCATACCTCCCAAAACGTAGTGGAGTTTAACAGTAGAAGCGGAAGGAAAAGTCCGAATAATTAAATAAATAAATAAACTGTGAAGTTATTCCAAATTATTTTGAGTGGTGCTAATTTAATAGTGGAACGCAGATATATGTGGCTAACATATATGTGATCTATTATAATATGGATTAGGTGTTCCATTATTATTAGGAATTTTTATAAACTCCAATTTGGTAGTGTTGAAGACAAGGTTATATAACATCTCAAATCAATCAAAAACTTGTGATAGGTTTATGATTCAATGCCATCAGCATATGATCCTTTTATTTTTTGACATGGAAATTTCTTAGTTCTGGTATGGTTTTGGTAATTTTCGACACCAAAATTTGAAACAGTGACGTCATTTGCTTAGTGAGTCATGTGGTTGGTGACGTCATAGTTTAGTTATAAGAACAGCTGTGAAAATATTCCCTTTTGACATATCCATGATCAAACCTGTTTCCCATAGGGAAGTAATTACAAAATCTTTGTACTATTAACCTGACAATCTATCAAATCTAAAAGAATTCCTGTTTGGTAATGTGAAAGATAAGTTTGTTCAACATCTTTACGTAATCTAACAATTATTATTTAGTTTATAATGCAAAACAATTACTAAATATGATAATTTATTTTTTTATTTTCAATATTAACTTGAGAACTCATAAGACGTTATTTTTTTAGATCTTGCACGAAGTTACATCGTCTGAGAGTCTCGAGACGACTTAACGTCTTCTATACTGTTCTTTTTCTAGGCAACGCATACGACGTGTCTTAGAGCTATTATTAAACATTGACAAATTAACGTTATAGAATATTGCGTTTTTTAGATTCGCTAGGAGGTTTTAAACCTATAGGTGCATGTTAAATATCTGACACTAAACCAACATGTACGAGAAACTAAATACGATTTGCCTATTTACATTCATGTCAATATGACATTCCTGAATGACAATAACAGATGTAAACTATCCCCACACACATCCAAAGCAAAAAGTCTGTTTTACATCATTGAATTTAAACAGAAAGTTTATTCGACTAGAGGTAGTTAACTGATCCTAATAAAAATGATAACAAATGTTACTTTGCTTGGGTTTCTTCAATTTCTGTTCATTTCCGTTAATGGGTGAGTTGTAAAAAGTTATTCTGTAAGAGTTGTTGGTGTTAAAGGGGGGTCGCATGTCCAAATGGGTCAAATTTAAAGTTTTTTTTATTTTTTAAATTTCTTCTGTTGAACCAACCAGTTCTAAGGGGGCGGTATCTTTTGTTAAGTTCGGTTTTACGCGAAAAGACATATTAAAAAATAACTTACAAGACATGTATCGGGAGCCCCTAGTCCAGCAGAAGTCATCCTGGAGGAGGAGTAGCCGACGTCTTTCTCGGAGGCGTAAACCGATGGCGCGGCGCGGTAGCGGGACAATTAGTATTCACCGAAATAACGGTTTACCGAAGTCACAGAAAAGTTCAAGGCACAAAATGGTGCGATTTGCAAACTGATTGATACGCGGTTATTGGGAAACCAGTTGACATGGTAAAAGGAACACAAGTGATGAGAGTAAGGGGTAGATTCTGTTACGTCTCTCAGTATTGCCAACTGTTAGGAAAGGTATACTAGCACCGAGTCCTTGTAGTATATATGTATTTGTATATGTATATGCCAAAATGGGCTGCACTTGATTTCGACTTTATTTTTATGTTTTATACTTTTTTGACATGGATATGGTTTAGCTCTGGGGGAGTGTTAGGGATTTTTAAGGTGGAAAATATGTAACAGATTTCCATAGAAACTACCAGAGCTATTTTATTGAATTATAATATAAAAGAATAAGAGCAACTGTTCAAATGAACCGAAAACATTCCCTTAGACATATCTATGATCTAACCTATTTCCCACAGGGAAGTAAATACAAACATTTTTTTCAATATGTCTTTCCACGTGAAACTAAACTAACCACCACACAATGTGGCGTAGGGGTTGGCGATCCCACCGCCCAGTGGCGAAGCCACTGCAAACAGCCTCCCTGACTCTCTACTCTCCTCTTGAGCAGGGTCTTTTCTATCTACCCACGTTTCTTCTCCCCTCCAATGCGTGGATAGACTGTCTTCATCTATCTGTACAAACCCATTCTCTTCTTCTTCTTCCATCTTCTCCCCTGCTCTTCCGCTTTGTTTCAGGCCAACTCAAGGTGTCACGTGGACCGTGCCGAGGAGTGGATGGCACCAGGCCTTATATATAATGTCTAGAACGGTACCTGCAGGATACCGGGCGACCTCCTGCAGTAAGCAGCCTTACCTAGACATGTGGGGCTCTGTTCAGGCGGACGGATATTTCCCTAGCTACTCGTGGGAACAGACATGGAAGAACAAAAAATAAATAAAAAGAATTCAGGGCAGGATCAACTGCCGCGGGCAAGTACCGCACAAGCAAATACTAAGAACACAGGGCTGATCCAGGAACCCTGGGTTCTCAGAAAGAAGATTATGGGCCTCCAGAGCAAGGATGCAAAGAGTACCTATCACGGGACCTAGTGCTAATTAGAACCTGTCTAAGCATAGGGGGCACCAACCGATTTCTAACCGGACACTGTAGGCTCAGGGGTCATCTGAGAAAGATGGGCATTGTCCAAGAGGGTGAATGCCGCTTCTGCCAATCTGGGGAGGAAACACCTAGACACCTATTGGCTGAGTGTGACGCGATAGGTCAGAAGAGAGCCAGAAGCTTGGGAACACACCAGGTGGCGGTGGAGGATTTTCCACAGTTAGAACCCCTCGTTATACTAAACTTTATTAAGGCATTAGGACTAGAGGGGGTTCTCTAGGCAAGAACTAGAGACTAGTCTGGGGGGCACAATAGATCTCAGGTCGCAGTGCAATCTTTCCCCTAGATTTTATCAAGTATCAAGTAAGTAACCACCACACAAACAATTACCGGCCAGCTTTGCAAACGTATTCTTAAAATATGATGTTTTGATTTGAATATTTATCCGGGCTTTTAAATTATGTGCTCTAATTGGTTGTGAGAGACAATTATGAACTTTAAAATAGAATAAACACTTGTTTGTTGAAATCTTGAAATGAGTTCGTGAAATCGTAAATTTGGTAGTTAGACTTCGGATCAATTGGCTGAATCAGACAAATTAAACCTTGTGATCAATACGTAAACAAAGTGTACAGGCTATTCAATCGTTTATATTTCAATGATTCCTTTAAAATTCCTCAAAAAAGCCTTGTGCCAAAGTACCCTAATTTTAAGCATTTGTGTGGCGAATGTGGAAAAGTTCTCTGATTGGCTGGAGTAAGAACCGATTATGTGTTATTTATTTACCACCTATTATAGCGTTATGAGATAAAATATTTTAAAATCCTTATTCAGTACACATTTAAGCCTATAAAGGATTTTTGTGTTTCATTGTTGAAATATCTATAGTTGTTCAGCTACATCGATTCAGTCTGTATTTGATAAATTGGGTTATATAATAAAAATTTAGATACACGCTACTTAAATACATATTATTCACGCGACTCTATTATTAATGTTTTGTTCGGTGATTCTCAAGGGAAGGCATTGGGGTTCCAGTGGTTGGAAGAACTTCAAGTCAATCAAAATCGAATGTTTTTTCCTCCGAGCCACTTGTCCAACGTAGTTTTGTAAGTATTTTAATTTACACTATTGTAACTATACCTTTTATTGGTAAATGTTTGAGCATCCATCTATTAGTAAGCATAGCGTCCCACCATATTTCAATATTAAAAAACCCAATTTCCACCTCAAAGACAAAATGTCACTGATTTAACGTTTTAAAATAGGTTTGCGTGAGCTGTTGTTGTCAATCCAATGATGTTTCATAACTAGAGATAAAAACCTAAATTTTTAGATATCAATATAGGAATAAATTATTTTATTATAAATCCAAAATGTTAATGATATAATTTTGAATTTGTATTGTTAGCTCACAGGGGTGGGATATATTTAATGTAAGGCAAAAAATAGCTGTTTTAACCGATACGGTAATATATATCCTGAGAAAACAGCATAAAAGATATTTAAGTAGACGGTATCAGTATAATTTATATCAGTAACCTTACAACATAGGTTCTTTTAAAATAAATTAATTGTTAGACATTTTAGGGGAACATAACCCCCTCCCACCCGTAATAAATTCTTTTACTTTTTTAACCCTCCAGCTGCCATTCGCCGGCGATAAAACTGGCGCGACTTAAACTTCTCGTAGCTGCTTACGGTACATCGCAAATGTACTTTTATATATACCATTGTAAAGAGGAAATCAAAATCTACGTCCTTAGTACTATTTGCAATTTTTATACTCTATGCATTACATCGTATGATTACATTAATTATGGGTGTTACGACGTCACGCCAACAGCTGTTCGAGCCGTATACTTTGCATTGTGGTTGGGTTAGTGTTTTGTTGTATATTTTGCGTGAATTTTCTATCATAACATATGAATTATTCATAATACCTTTCTCCTTGTTCTTAGTGTTATTAGTGTAATTGTATATTACGCCTAAATATATGTAGGCCTAATGTCATTCTTTACAATATTTTTATAATTTTTTTGGCGATTACTCTCATAGGCCCTGGTCTCGGCAGTAAGGGTTTTGTGTACATATAAAGGTTTTTGAACATGAGTACTTTTATTTCTTTTTATATAGCTATGTAAGTATATATATATTATTATTCGTTATGAAATTCCAAACAACGTGGCTATTTCAGATTTTTATAAAAAATTTATTTGAGCAATTTGAGGTAGCGCAAACATGATAAAATTTTTTTTCATAAAAACATTTTTTTACATAAATAATTTTTTTTGTTACATGTAAGTTAGTATTTTTTATTTTTTTTCTTGTAGCCTGTCTTGTACTGAACACGAAAATATATAATATGCTATACTTTGCATAGTATCTTAAATTGTTATGGTTTTTTAAACATAGCCAAAAATGGCCAAAAATGAGGTGGCATTCCAGAGTGAAATGATGGGCAGCTGGAGTGTTAATGAATTTCGTTGGGTGATGTGACCTTTACCTGCATATCAATTTTCTTGGTAAATGGAATTAAACTTTTATCTGCAACCGATATTCGTAGACAACTAATTAATAGTACGAATTTGTTTTGTTTTTTAAGCTCTCCCTAATTATTTATTTATGAAACCATAGTAGGTTGAATGAAATATTGGAATTTTGAAAAACAATGGCGGTACAGATAATCTTCAATACCAAAACTTAGTGGACTTCACAGAGGTTGATGAATAAAATTGTCAAATTCTACGGAGTATAGCATATGGTAAATTTTTGGATAGGAGGAGCATTATTATCAATCCTATATCCTTCACCTGATTACCATCAATTCACTATACTTTCTTCACTTTTGCTTTCGAAAATACCAACATGAAAGTTTTTAAATAAAGCGTTTGTAACCTATGAATAAATAAAGAGTATCAGTGATCTGACACATACATTCTCCCTTAGGTAAATTTAAAAAGAAAATCTGTAATAAAGCTGTCATATTCTTCAAAGTTTATCTAAATATCATTTGATAAAAATAATCATCCCAATTCTGAAAATAAAAACAACAGAGACAAAGTTAAATTAATTGTTAGAATTGTATAGAAGGAACCCCCCCCCCCGTAATACCAAGCATTTTTGAGTAGGTTTTCTTGGGTGATTTGACCTTACGCTTCATACCAAGTTTCATGGAAAACGGTTGGAAAATAAGAAAGAAATTGATTTTTTTATATTCTCAATAAGAGTAACATTGGGCGATTGTGTTTAGTAACGTACTGTGTTTATCATGGACAGAAAATTTAACTTTTCTCTGAAACCGTTAGTCGTTGACAAATTATTCAAAATACTAATATGTTTAGTATTTTCAGCTGGTTTCAATGGTGCCAGTAAATTATACTTTACTTTTATTGTTTTCGCTGAAAAATTTGATTATTTTTGACATAAGCCCATAACTTTTGAACCGTCATATTATTTAGTACTTTGTGCACTATAAACTCTAAAGTTTTAATCAAAACCGTTGGAGGTGGTTTTTAGATTTGTTTTTTTCATGTTTTTAAGGGTTTTTAGAGGGGAACTACCATTAAAAATCGAAAAATCCAAAAAAATGAAAAAGAACACCTGGATTTACGGTGAATATACGCATACATGCCCAATTTCATCTAAATCGGACCAACGGGGTAGGCTGTGGCTCTCTGTACACATCCAGACACACACACACACACACACACACACACACACACACACACACACACACACACACACACACACAGACAGACAGACACACGGACAGACAGACATCACGTCGAAACCCACTTTTTTGGATTCAGGGGACCCCAAAACGGATATATCCACTGTCAAATCAAATTTGAAAATTTTGTCGAAAACAATACTTTTTCCATATGTTTTGTATAAGGGGAGAAAGTAAAACATGGTTGGATTTTCTTTACAAGAAACCGTTGGTTTTGGTTTTCAGCTATTTCAATTTAAGAAGAAGATGCATACGCTTTATAGTAATTCTGTTTGCTTTTATGTTATTATAGATAACAACTTCTAGTTTATTAGACATTTTAATTATTGCCATACAACCCATTGAGGTAATTCTTATTCAAAACTGTATGTTCTCCTACTGCCATTAATAAGGTGTTCTAGTGGATATAAACTCTCGGCTGAAATTACTTTCTCTACTTAATAAAAAATGTTCTTGTATGTTATATTTAATAATTCTTCCTTATAAAACTTACCCATAATTAATTATATTGCCTCTTGCATCTTTTAATTTATAAGTAATAGGCCTTGTATACTTTACTTCTGCTATTGTAAACGACTCACCTGTCCAACAATTGGGTGTAAACCCCTTACTAAACACATGTTATATTTTGAAATCCTCACAACCATTCCCACCTTACATTTTGATTTTCAGGTTTATTTTCATACACTTGACCTCTTACCTCTATATATATATAATATATAATATATATATATATTATTATATATATTATTATATATATATTATTATATATTATATATATATAATATATATATATATATATATATATATTTACCCAACCTCTTCCACAAAACTGCTACATGGTAACAATAGATGTCACTTCACTATACACTAACATAGAACATTCTGATGGAATAAAAGCATCAAAACACTACTTGAATCAACGCACAACACAAATTCCATCGACAAATTTCTTAACATCCCTCATTCACTTCATATTAACCATGAATTGTTTTAGATTCCAAGACACTTTTTACTTACAAGAAAAGGGAACAGCTATGGGAACGAGAATGGCACCTTCTTATGCCAACTTATTTATGGCTAAATTAGAAACAGATTTTCTTAATTCTCAAAAAAATTAAACCTGTATTTTGGAAAAGATATATCGATGATATTTTCATGATATGGACTGAAAGCCGTGAAAATCTTAATCATTTCTTAGACGCATTAAATAGTTTTAGTAATTTAAAATTTACATGGACCATATCGACAAAATTAGCTACTTTCTTAGATGTTAATATATATAACGAAGATGGGTTTTTAAAAAGCAAAATCAACATTAAAACAACAAACACTTTCCAGTACCTACACTATGAAAGTTGTCATCCTCCA
The DNA here is from genome assembly GCA_023375725.1 of Nephotettix cincticeps. Taxonomy (NCBI): domain Eukaryota; kingdom Metazoa; phylum Arthropoda; class Insecta; order Hemiptera; family Cicadellidae; genus Nephotettix; species Nephotettix cincticeps. Next base: position 127,379,762 of record CM041786.1, on the reverse strand, counting down.
CATGTAAAGAAAGCTGTTCCAAGAAACTTGGCAGTCAGAGGTATGGAACTCAACAGTGAAAAGAAGGATTTGGAAAATTATATAGACAATTTACAGACAGCATTTTCAAAAAGGGGCTATCCAAGAAAATTACTGAACACAAAACTTAACATTAAAAATCTAAAAAAAACAAAAAACAATCGATCTTTTAAAAGGATGATCCAAAATTTATCACAACATACCATCCTGGCCTTTACAAAATTAACAACATTCTAAGAGTAGCTTTTAATGTTTTACAACAATCATCTTCTACAAACTCAATATTCAAACAAACACCAAGAATAATTTTCAGAAGACCTCCCATTTTAAAAGAGATTCTATCAAAACCAAAACTACCACATAAAATTGAACATACAAACAAAAAACAAAAAAGAAGAGTAGAACCATGTAACAAACCAAGATGCCAAGTATGTAAATTAATGCCATGCACATCAACATTCACAAGTAACACAACCTATAAAACATACCCCATCTAAAATAACCTATCCTGTGACTCATCAAACAAAGTTTACCAAATTAAATGTAACAAATGTCCTAAAGAATACATTGGTTCCACAATTAACACACTAAGAACAAGGATTACAGGACATAGATTTGCTTACAAACACAACAAAATAGAACAACCACTAGTAAAACATGCAAATGAACACAAGGAAAGTTTCGAGAAATTATACCAAGTCAAACCAATACGCCAGTTACAAGAAAATTCCACTACACAAGAATTAAGATACATGGAACAAGCACACCAAATGGTTTTGAAATCAAAAGTTCCTCATGGCCTTAATTTAAGATAAGAGTGATAACCAGCTGGAGCAGAATTATTATTGTTTATATCTACATTTTTATTTTTTTCTGTGTTATGTTAAGTTAATTTTTAATTTTTATACTTTTTTATTGTCACCTGAAGACGCGGAAAGCGAAATATAGTGATGAATACATAATTATTTCTAATTTTTTGATATATATATATATATATATATATATGTATGTGTGAAAGTTATATGTTAGTTATGTTATAGTTAGTTATATGTAGTAAGTTAGTAAGTTAAGTTATGTGTTTTATATATATATATATATATATATATATATATATATATATATATATATACACACACACGTATAAATGTATATTTGAGCAGCACCAAAAATTAATATAAACATAACAATTTTTACGTACTCACATATACAAATATCCACTGACATACATGCATTGATATATAATTTGTAATGTTTAATAATAGATGCATAAATTGAGAAATTGTCTTACAATCAAAATATGTACCTTGCAATCTACACACCAATGCACATTCCCTTACACCCATACATACCCCGAGCCTACCTATCACGCTAACCATGACAGCCCTTTGTTATTTATTTATTTGTTTTCAATGTAAAACTATTTATTTCCTATAATTAACTTAGGATGTTAAAACCCATTAATTGAATATCCTCAGCAAAAAAATCATTTCCCAGCTTTTTACAAATGTATCTAAAATTACATCTCGCCTTAAATATGCTGGAAGATTGTTGAATATTTTTTGAGTAAGATAACTTTTTAAAAGAGTAATAGTAAGAGTAAAGTTTTTTGAGTAAGAGAAGGTTTTAGTAAAAAATGCGTTCGTTGATCTTGGAACAATAAAATCAACTATAATTCTCAATTTATATTTATACTGATTTTTTCATTATGACATTATATACAAACATATATACCTCGGAGGTAAAATTTTTAAAGACGATAACAGAAATTTTGATGGCTCATTGCAAGTGTTTTAGCTATAAGTTTAATAAAGGGTTTTTGTAGAGCTATTATTGGTTTTAAGGTCGTAAGATATGTTCCACCCCAGAATGAAAAAATAACATAATCTAACCGGCTATGTAAAAGAGAAAGATATAATGCTCTTGACAATTCATTATCACACAAAGGTTGTAAATAATAAAAACGTCTAGGTAAATTCGATGTTCGTTTCTTTAGACTATCTACATGTATTTTTATTGTAAGTTTATCATACAAATTACCCCTAATTATAAATATAAGGGAATAAGATAAAAATTAATAATTCAATCAGTGATTTCGGTGAAATTAAGTACGGAATGCCTCAGGGTTTGGTCCTAGGCGCTACCTTATTCCTTGTATACATAAATGGTTTGTGGGAAGCTAAATTTAAAGTGTTATTTTATTTGCGGATGATACATCCTTTAGTTATATTAGGAGCACATGAAAGTGAATTGAATCAGATATGGATAATCTTTTAGCTCTGCGATGGTCGTTTATAACAAAAATCGTGACTTTAAGTATAGAAAGAACGAAATATTTAAACTTCAGTCGAAGAGGTAAAACATTCTTCTAAATAACGCATGCTGTGCCAAAGTCACTCAAGCGCCAAAAATGCCAAATTGAGATTTTAATACAGCTATAATCTGTGAGAGTTGATTTATATTGCCATAGTAGCCTTAGAGGTAGGATAAATACGGGAAATTTTATGTTTTGAATAGTCTACTTTGGCACAACTGTGTTTGCTTTCATTTCATTAGTGCCAGTATGACTCAAGTTCCCGGATTACATATGTATTTCATTCCCGGATTTCATAGCAACGGGCAATTTCTGTAATGTCAAAGTGACCTATACACCTGATTATATTGCTCTAAGAGCCGTACAAATGGGGCGTCATACGTGCCAAAGTAGGCTAAGTACCACTTTTATTTAGAACATTTTTATGTAACCAAATATGAAATGGAATATATTTTTTACTAATATTGCCACCTAACAGGGCAGTTTCCATAGGTTATACTTTAAATCTGATAGCTATTATTTATGGCCTTCTCTTTGACCGCCGTTTTCCAACATTTTTTAGTTTGGCAGTTAAGCTACTTTAGACCTGGACGCTTGGAACCTGGACGTACAAGAGTAAGGAATGTCTTTGTAAAAATAGTGAATGCCAGTTAAAATGTCTAATGGTAGGTAAATTAGGTTATACAAACTAATTAGGGGTAATTTTTTATGATAAACTTACAATAAAAACACATATAGATACTCTAAAGAAACGAACATTGAATTTACTTAGACATTTTTATTAATTACGACCTTTGTGTGACAATGAATTGTTAAGAGCACTATATCTTTTTAGTAAACATCCTCTGATATAATTGATTCACGACAAATCTAGTTTAATGAGTTGGAGTCATGAAAGGGAAGGCTGCCTCATAAATAATAATAATTATATTGTTCATCGTATATTGGAGTTAGTGCCAAAAGTTACCAGGCATAGAGTATAAAGCCAATGAAACACTTTTTTAACTTTTTGTTTTGTAATATTTTAGATGAATTACGTTGGAACAATAAGGATTGGCACTCCTAAAGAAGGAGAAAATACACAAGAGTTCAGATTGCTTTTTGATTCAGGCTCATCAGATCTAATAATTATTGATTTAAACGCTAAAAAAAGTTGCACCGTTCAATGGGGGAAACAACAGTGTGGTGAGTATCCTATTACTTGAAAACATCTCATTTTTTTTAAATATTTTTACCATCAAATTTTACGAAATATTCACCAAATATTTTTTTTAGTGGCGACATTATACGATGCTACACTTGTAGGAGAGCTGAAGGTTTTAAATTTGGCACGTACCTTATTTGACTTTTGGTCCACAACTGGCAGGAAAATTGTCAAATATAACTATTTTACCTTACGACCTCCCATAAAAATGTTCAAAGGTATACCTAATAAAACAAAGTGGGTTTCCTTCGTTATAGGCAGGGGTTTACTCTGCCGCTCAAAAATTGGACTTCCTGAGTACCTAGAAACTTGAAATTGTTTATGAACGTTCCTCAGAGGCTACTATGACTAATCGTTTCAACGGATTTTAATATTTTTTTACCTTCAAAAATCTTAAACTTTTTAAAATAAAATCTTTAACAATAAAAATACATAATATCAGTTTATTTTAAAAATAGGTTTAAAATAAAATGTTTTATAGTACTAACTAATAGTAAGCTCGTCCTTTGTACGGGTTGTAGGATTCAGTTTAAAGAAGAAAGATCATCATACCAAAATGTAAACCTGAAATCCTAAACAAATCATTACAAAGAAAATAAAACAATACCCAGCTTTATTGTTTAGCATTACTTTACAATTAAATAGATTAGAACATTTATACCACTATTATAATTAGTTATACGTTAAAATGACTTTTTTAAATAGCATGATTTCGAAATAGGTTTAAAATCAATGACCAATATAAAGAAACCAATATTGATTTGACAGCTGTTTGTTTTTATTTCTATTAAACTTTTAAACTACAAAGACAGCTGATTATTAGCAGTAGGTTATTCATTGAAAACTGTATCAAAATGCGAGTAATATCGCGTAAAACTGGGTTTTTAAATGCTCGTTATTTACTTTTCAAGGGGCGGCGAGCGATTTCAAGCATTTATAAACCTTCTCTGGAATGTAGAAAATACATGAAATAAGTTTCATTGTACTCAGTTCTCCCATTTTGACATGGATATGTCTTAGCTATGGGGGGGGGGTGTTGGTGATTTTTGAGATGAAAAACATGTAACAGGTTTCCTTAGAAACTACCAGAGTTATTGTAGTGCATTTTTAGTATAAATGAATAAGATCAGCTGTTTAGATAAAGTGAAACCATTACTTTTAGACATATCCATGATCTAACTTATTTCCCAAAGGGAAGTAAATACAAACATTTTTTTCGGAGAAGACGGCGTAAAATGTCTATCTCTTTAATGGATAGTCTTATTAGAGCATAGAGGAGGGCATTTTTCAAGGATTTTTTAATATTTCTAACATTTTTAAAATGATACGATTTCTTTGTACTATTTCTTTCTTTTTTGTAAGTAGTAAGAAAACACGGATTCTGTCTTACGTCTTTCTGATGAGCTTTTGATTTTAATCTATTTATTTTGTTCGTTTTCACACAATTTATCTGAGTAGAATATTATGCAGATTTTGTAGATTTTAACATTTTATGACCTGAAATATTTTTTTAATATTAAGAATGTTATTATTCTAGCTAGACCTCTTGAACAAGCGGTCCTATAAAACACGAGAGCACTGTATTACACGGAGAGCACTAATATTTCATACAAATCTTATTTTTATCTTTGAAAATGAGAAAAAATATGTAATGAGGACCACAGTTTCTTGTAAGAAATTAGAAAAATAAAACAAAGTTTTAGTCCAAAAAATTAAGGTTTTTAACGAAGGTTTTTGGGCTCTATTGACCTAACGAAATGGTTTACAAGAAAACGAAAAGATCTCTAGTGATGTGGTGATATCTATACTTTTATTTATTATATACTATTTATAACTAGCTGACCCGGCGAACTTCGTAACGCCTAACAGTAAATACATGTTAACTTCAGCATTGGTCATATTCTGAAGTCGAATAGTAATACGGCTTCATTTGGAGCTATTCTGGGTCACGGCGTGGTTAATAGCATTACTGAAACGAAGAAAAGAAATGTTAATAACATTCCCACAAAACAATTAAATCTGAGTGGATTGATTCACAACCTTTTTATCTAACCTAAACCCACGGTGTTTATAGGAAAGATATAAAACAGGTTATTATTATAATAAATGTAATACGTATAAACAATGTAATTATTATTTTTTGGCCAACATAAAAACATGTGACTTTTAATCAGACAGAAAATGAAAAATATAGATACATAATCCCCAAAAAAACTATAAACGTGGCGAACAAAGCTGTAAATTTTGTTAGTTTTTAATGAATGATTTAGATGGCATTGGATAGTAAAGCATATTGCTAATGGAAAGTAAACCAACAGCTGTAGCTTAAGAAATCAAATGTTTTGATTGTGAAAAAATTTTAACCCTAGAACACAAAGGCTTCCTGAGCCAAGCGTTGTTACAAAGGCGTAGTCTCTCAGACTACTTTTTTTGAAAATAAATAAAAAATACTTTTAATGACAGGGAAATTTTTTAAATTATAAAAACACTTAAAGTGAACATTGAATTAATGTTTTATGAGATTTTAATCTCCAAATCTTATTTTTTCTTAATAACTGGCAGCAGATTGTCCCTTGGTGTTCGCTACACATGACATTTGCGCAACGTCCACAAAAATGTTTTGTAATGCGCCGTAATCTTGGAGGTAAGAAGGCACAAACCTTCCTACTTTGTTGGACTAGTTGTGGAACTTCATTTAATACACTTACATTTAAAATATAAGCAATAGATTGCCGGACGAGAGTTCGTGGCAAAATTGTGACCTGCAGCCAGTACTTCAGGAGCTCTATGTGCGTTTCTCTAAAAGGTTTTGCCGACTTAGAGGCTTACACGATTGTCTCATACACGATTTTCTACATATAATACGTATATATCATTTAAAGTGATGTTTATGGTGTTATAAACACGCATAGGGTCCACCTCCTTATTTTACGACTGCAGAAAGTGTTACTGCACACTAAGTCCAATTCAAATAAATATTTACACTATATACAACATATATTTCCAATATAATGTTTAACTAACACCAAAACACGCGAAAAAGCGAAGGTATACTATACTTTGCAGCTAGACACCACGATCCGTACACGTTGCGAGACTGCCGCGAAATGTGCGTTGTTACAAAGGCGTAGTCAACCTGACGACGCGAACTTAAAACACTTTAAAAACTCGTTAAACAAAGGACGCAAGCGAACACCAACCAGACCCTTTTAATATTAGGCCAAGACCGACAGCTACACGGAGTTTTGTGAATTTTAGTGGAGTGGAAGTAGGTTAGGGGTAAAAATGACACCTTGCGCGTCGTCTCTCAGACGACGCCTTTGTGTTCTAGGGTTAAGCAGACTTAGTCCCCATAAGGTTAACATTGTAAATTTTAAAAGCCACAAAATGGAAAACTATGGAGTTTCCAAATCTATAAAAAGCAACTTCCTAAAACTTCATAGCAATCTGATGAGTAGTTTGGCAACGCATAAAGGACATACATACATTTTTATATATAGAGATTACTAAGGATTACCGACAAATAGTACGGGGGCCCGACAGTTAGTACGGGGCCCGAGGCCCCCAACGATTCTCTGCGTTGTACAACGCTCTGCTTTATAAACATAAAATAATTGAGATAAGTAACGTTTTATAGCACTTGGAATTACAATGCAGGATAGTAATAAGTTAGATATCACATCTAGTAATCAGGTTTCAGGAACATAGTAAACACGTTATAATTTATATCTGAGGGTCAAATTATATTCGCCCTAACAACCAATGTTATGGTAAACATGGGTGCCTTAAATAAATATATGTAATACTTTTAAGTATATCTAACGTATAGTTCTGTCTCCAGAGAGAGTAAACCCGAACAGGTTCGACACTTCAAAAAGTAGTACATATGTGATGACTGAAGGAACGTTTTCAACTGAGTTTCTTGACGATTCAGGATTTAGGGGCCACGTAGCTCGAGATTTTATAGAGGTAACAGTATTCTCCTACATTCTGTTAAAAATTATATTTTATTATCCGCTATTGAAAATCATCATGATTTTAATAAAATATAAACTAATGATAAATTATCTCTTATTAATTATTGCTCCATTTTCACGTTTAGCCTACTTAAAATAATTGGTTGTTCTACTTGGAGTCTTAGGGCCTGTTATATATAAAATACACCTAGTTCAGACAATAATTATTTCAAATGATACATTTTAAGTACAATGATTCACTGAATTGTCTTTTCATGTATGTAAATGTAAACTATGTTCCATGGTAGTTTAAATATAATCGCAGCTTATATCTTTACAGTGTACTAACAACTGTGCTCTGGAGGGTTTTTTGACATACACAGTTAATTTCCACAAAATATAAGTCTTAAACAAATACAAGTAGCAAATATAGCAAGTATCTATAAAAATAAATATCTAACCACTCTAACGGACTCTAGCAAAATAAAATCCTGTCACTATGCTACTTCTTTTATGTCTTTGACTGCCGGAACTGGTAAAGAGTGATAATATTAAACTATGATGGAGGTCTGGGTCAAAATAAGAAAGAAAATCGTTTCTGATCGCACTTTAGCCTCACGCGAAGCATCTCCAGCACAAAATCTTGTCTTGTAGGCAAAGACGGATCTCAGAATTTCAACTTTTCCCTCAGATATCAAGGTCTGTTGGATGTTATGATTCTTTACAATGGCTGTGTGAAGAATGCAGACGGTAGATAAAGGAAATTCGCCCAAGTATAGACGCGTATTTGAAACATGGTGATATTTTTTCACATTTTATACACACACATTTTATACCTGTGCTTTTTTATATGCCACTGAAATAGCTAGGAAAATTGACACCTTTTAGGTGTACTAATTCAAATAAATTGGCTCAGCCGACTACCATTAAAACTTACCCTCCAAGAAATACACGAATGGACTTTGAGAAAGGTAAGCATCTCATTGAAATTTATCAAGGCACACTTATCTATATGTTAAGCTTAATCCCATGATCCATAGTCCACGTGTGGATGGATCCAAAATCCACATTAATAAACCGAATTGAGCTTTATCCGTTTGAGCTGTTCTTTAAGAGAAACTTACTTAGCATCATCTGTACATAGCTTAGAGTGTGTCCCGAACTTTTCTATAGTAGAAGCAAAAAACGTTAAACTGTATACTCAACTTGTAACCTGTAACTGTAACCTGTAACTGTAACCTGTAACTGTAACCTGTAACTGTAACCTGTAACTGTAACATGTAACTGTAACATGTAACTGTAACTTGTAACTGTAACCTAACCTGTAACTGTAACATGTAACTGTAACCTGCAACTGTAACCTGTAACTGTACCCTGCAACTGTAACATGTAACTGTAACCTGTAACTGTAACCTGCAACTGTAACCTGTAACCGTAACCTGTAACTGTAACCTGTAACCGTGACCTGTAAATGTAACCTTGATAACAGCCTTGTGGTACCCTCAATATTCTTGTGAGGGAAAGAGTGAAATCAACTTCAGCTTCGACTCTCTGCCATCTTGTACACAAATAGGACGAAAACTAACAAATCATCCAAGGAAGTACCCTTTAATGTTTCACGATGGCCAGCAACATATTATACAGTTTATGGTCAAAACTGTCGGAAGAGCCCAGCATCACCAACGTTGTAGATTTACTCTCTGCCTTGGCATTGAGCAAATCGTCACAGAAGCGTAAATGGGCATTAGTTGTTCTGTATCCTTCGCATAATTCAGACTGAAATAATGGAATAGAATTTCCTGCAAAATTAACTCCACAATCTAACCTAATTAGCTTAGAAAATACTAATTTACTAATTTTAATAGTTTTTGAAGTTCCGTCGACAAAACGGGCAGCACCAATGTAGAGCGTAATTCAACCACAATAGATCAGTTCCCTTCCACGCCTCAGGAAAAAGCCCAGTAAATAGCTATCAATGAGATGGGTAATTGCTTTAATAGAGAAAGGGCCAATTATACTTTGAATTTCAACACTTATCTTGACACTGGCCACCGTTTTGCGCTTGTTACTACTGTATTCAATAAACTAGTGACTTCACTTACGGACACCGAATGGAATTCAAATTCTTACTTCACTCTTTCACAAGACTTATTTAAATAATCTTGATATAGATCTGAACAATCGAGTTCTCTGATGTATTACACAAAAATAACTTCTTTATCCGATTAAGGTATTTTAGGAAGGCTGGGTTTTTTTCATGAAATATACTTTTGAAATCTGAGTTTTTACATTTATTCAGCTCGTATAGAAAATGTAATTTATTTTTATACATATAGATAAAACTGTGTGAGAGTAATTCAACTTTAGATGTAAGTAACACCGTTATTCCCAATGTGCATGGACATTCAAGCTTGTAACACGAGTTCTTTACTAGCTCCTGATGGTTCAAATATTGATGAATTACACAAGGTGTAAAGTTAAGGTTGTATGTAAATATGCAACAGGAAATATTTCCACATTGCTGCTCTGATATTGTAGTATTTATTTTTAGCTCTATAGGAAGCATCTCTATCAGCTGCTGATCTATATTGTCAGTTGCTGATCTAGACTCAATCATTTTTCTTTTCCAGTAATTCTTTTCTCTTGGCAAGCTTTTGTTTGGCTCTATTCCTGGAGAAGAAGAAGAAGAAGATTAGAAGTTCATAACCCACACCCTGAACATTTTTTGGGGCATCATTAAAAATTCTAATCGAATTACATTAACTATAATTTGGGAGGTGGGGTTGTAGCCCAAAACGGGGGTTTCAATTTATTTATGTAAAATTTTCGCAAAAGAATGTTAGCTTTCTTTTTACCATTGGATTTTGCCCAAAAACACAAGTTGGTATTTAATTCATGACTTCAGGTCAATTGGTTACTGAGATATTCAAAATGGTAAACACAGTACATTGTGTAATGCTAATCTTATGGAGAATGGGTAAAAATCAAATGAATACTTATAAACTTAAATATTCCTTCAAAATTCGGTATGCAAGTCCATATAGTTAAATTGTATCAATACAGCCACAATACCCCCAAATTTAATGTCTATTACGGTAGCAAACTTATGTAATCATTGCTCAAGTGATTCTTACTGAGAATAGATAATGTGGTATAACTTGCTTAGTTATTGATATAACTTAATAAAAATGTTTTATGTGTTTTTACTTAGTGAACAGCTTTAATATAAGCTAATTAACATGTAAAACAACCCATATTACAGCAAACCTGCATATTCAGTACTATTCAATTACTATGAAGGGAATGTAAGTTCTATGAAATTCGCTCTACTCTAGCCAGCGTGCTGCGTGCGATCTCGTTATTAATTCCTGGGCGTGTATTTTAGAAGTCTTAGACTAAAGGATGGTCATATATGTAACTACTACAATACTATACACTATTGATAAGTTTCTGTGTAAACTCTATTCCAATTTCTGCCTCGTCTGCATAAAACTAGAACAGTCGTGGAAGTGTGGTTACAGTGCGTATCTACCTTATCAACGTCAACAGGAAACCCATTGACAAAAACACTCAAAGCGGGAGCATATGCTGACGTAATTGGTCAATACATACGTGCCCGAACCTGTGTGTGTGTGTGGCCATCACTATATGAATCTACGGATCGTGACATAACCGCAGGAGCACATCCAGTGCAGAAGCATTGGCTGCAGATCCTAGAGTGACTCGGTCATTCGTTTATAAGTCACCGGTGACCCGACTTATGATCACGCCCTCACATCTATGGAAACGTACCTCCAAGAAATGGGATGAGGGGCGCTCACAACCCTAACTAACGCCGTAGAGGGAAATTAGCACTTACAAACTAAAATACAACGATTAAATAAAATGCTAAATATTTCTGAATGGTTAACGTGGAAATATAACCAACCTAACATCAGTGGATCTTTGCCCTACCCTTACATTTATTGGATTACAGATGTTTATAGAATTTAACAGAAACAATGACAAAAATTTCAAATTAAAAAAGGTCATCCATGTTGAAACACACAATAACAAATAAAGGATAAAGGGTTAAGTATATAAACAGTGGACCGTAGGTTACTCTCTAAAACTAACGTGCTCACTATTGCGCCATTTCTCAAATTAAATTGGCCAATAATTATACACTTTTCTGAATTCTTCACTGAGAATTATCTCTTCTCTCACCCACAGACATATATTAAAGCACTTTAAATACCTACTATACCTTTAGGACCCATGTGACACTACAATTCACAATTAGTTAACAATTACAATTATTACTGTTGTTTAAATGATTAACATGTTAAAAAATATCAAGATAGGGTGACAAGGAGGGACTTTGGTGTGGTTTATTCTGGAACCGTGAGAGAGTCTGAGTGTGAGCTTACTGGTAATTATATCATGAAGAAAGCACCTAAGTCTGTCCAAGATATGCTAACCTTGGTATATAACATCGTTTATTGTAACTTATTATTTTTTTCGTGACGTTGATATTATTTCAATTGCAGTTAGGTGAGGGGGAAACAAAACTCCGAGTTATAGCAACATTAGGTGTAGCAGATCATGTGGCCAATGAATTTAGTCCTAATGATGGCACATTTGGACTTGGACTTAGGTCCATCTCATCTTTCAAGCCTTCTATGAATACTCTAACAGCAATAGAGTGTATCTTTGCCCAGACCAATGTTTCTCCACAGATAGCTTATTACATAGAAAGGTATGTTAGTCATTTTTATGGTACAATGTTATTATTTAAATATTTTATCATATGTACAGTACACTAATCTTTTTGAATGTTTTTTTACAACCTTCATTCGTATATTAAAATATGAAAAAGGCAATTGTTTTTGTATGTTACTTTAAGTAATTATTACTAGTCTTACAGTAATTCTGTTAAGCTTTTAAGCGTTAAAGGGTCCTTTGCGGTTGTTCGGGATTTCACTGTTACTTTATTACTAACGAACTGTTACATCGTTTTCTGCACTTTTACACTCTTTGTAATATAATTAGGTTATCGTCCCCTACAATTGGTAGTAATTACTCATAGTTAACATATTAGATTTCCATCGTATTCAACAAAGAAAAATCAGAATTCAAGCATAGGCTTGTACAATGTACATGTATCCTCTTCGATTTATTCGGGGAAAGTTTTCTGTGGACAACGTGATTTTTAGATCGAATTGACAAAGGAGAATTTCGTTTTGCTCCAACTTGGATAATGGATTATTTTTCTTATCAAGATCATGTCTTCATGAAAAATCTTGAAAGTCCTTCCCATACTAATCAATATTTTTGGATAAAACTTGATATTTAGCTTCATGTGGTTGAGATCTATCCATTTATGCTTAAAAATCATAGTTTATGTGTTTATCATGGTAGCAAACCTGCATACTCTTTTCCCATGTTAATCATATAGGGAATAGGTCCTTTATTTATGGACAGATGTTGATGAAAGTTGGTATAAATATTAAGATAAAAATTATTCATGGTAGAAATGACTTCTTTCAGTGTTCCTCACAGCAGCTAACCTGCATACTCTTTCCTATGTTTATCTTATGGAGAATAGGCAAATAATTCTCATGTTTATGGATATATTTTTATAAAACGTCATATATTAAATTATTGATTTGGAAATTCGCTGAGTACGCAGGTCTGCTGCGACGGGGGTATTTAAATATACATTAAACAACAGAAATTAATCGCACAATCCTTGGCGTTTATTTTTGTAGCTCTAAATTAAAGGAGATAAACAAGTGTTATGTAGTGAAATAATTTGTGTTCATTACTATGGTTGAAACCCTTAACTACGATTTTTTGTCTTCTTAATTTATTGAGCACTGAGGTTAGCACAAATCAGTAGTCTACTGCTAAAAGCTGTTATGGATGGTTCAGTCCAACGTAATAGCGACTTAGTAAATCCGGCAGAACAGTTGTTACTCAACCGAGTAACAACTGTTTTGCCGGTCCGGGTTGAAATCCGTTCTGGGCTACGGTTTTCTTATGATAAGCAATTTTTGTTACGATTTTTATGCTATTTTCGGTTAAGGGCCTACTAATATAATAAATATGAAGCTACTGACCTATTTAAGTTCCTGCAAAACTTTTTAGTCCACGTGGACATAATAACAAGCTCGAAAATTCATGAATTACTACTTATATTATTGGTTTATAGAAATACAATTTCACTTTCAGAGGAGCAATTTATTTAAAAAATTACGATAGTTTATATTTGTAAATTTGTAAGTCAAGAATTAAAATTTCATTGACATAAAGTAAAATAAACAAAAAAAACTTCTAGGTAGACTCATGTAGACGATCTATTCCTAACTCCCCAGCTGGGCTATCTATTTTAGGGCTCTCTGATAAGGGTCCTGAGGGTCTCTGGTATTGTCTAGAACTATAATTTGATATCATCAGGTTGACTGCCCAAAAGGCAATTAAAAGTTGGGACCGGTAACGGCAACGACTTACTTGCAAAACTTGTGCAAAAAAAGGATCAGATAAAAATCTGTTCCCTAAATCATATTCTCTCTTCACCAAGTGGTTGCTGAGTTTAAGTGCGGATCAGCTTAGGTAGTTCAATTCTCTGATCACCGGACAGTCACTTTAAGAAACATTTATTCATTCTAGGGTTGATTTGTGGTTAGGAGGGTGTATGTTTCCAACAGCTTCTCAGACACTACCAATCACATCTTCTCCTTATCTTTCTAGCTCATTACGTGAAACCCAATAACTCTAGGTAAACGAGTTGGGATCCAGAGATTAGTTCGGACCTATTTATCCAATAAATGAAAATCATGTGTTGCGTTTTAAGGATGTAATAACATGAAATATTACTATAAACAATAAGAACAAATTAAAAAATAACCTAATATATATTACTTTCAGAAATGATAGACTAAACATTAATGGACATTATTATGGGGAAATTTATTTTGGAGGATACAATCCCCAATACGTAGCATCGGAGTTCATGGGTCCAGTATCGACTACAAATAAACCTGGTGTTCATGATAGCTGGTTTTTGGATTTGATATCGTAAGTAAGTAGAATAAAATTAAAAGTAAAGTATTTAACAATTAAAAATATGTGAAATTTTATTTTTTTTGTTTTTTTGTAGAAAAATATATTATGCTACATATTATAAAATGTTAAAACTCCGCAGATTTTTATACTGCCATTTTTATGAAAAAAATAATCAATCAAATAATAATCTCACAGGAGGATTCAATTTGATAAATTCAGTATGAAGTCAAATAAGGTATTAAATACACAATAAAATATATAATTAATCACAATAACGTAACTGAAGTAGATATATAATTAATATCTTATATATAGTTTATATCCTTATGTAAATATAAATATAAATATATCCTTATATAAAGGATAAATTTATATTTATCCTTATATAATTTTAATATCTTAAATACTACACATGAATGGATCAAACCGTTTCTCTCCTCTCAAAGTAATATGATAAATTATATCCATTCAGACTTCAGTTTCATCCAGGAAATATTTATTTATTTATACAAGACTACAATAGTGCTATCACCCAAGTTTTTACTGTATCAGCTACACGTCCACGCTGTGACAGGATTGCTACTGGATTTCTCAAGTTCTTAGCCTCAGTGTGAATAGAGTACAAAGTTTCCTACAAGAATAGAAACAAGATCGACTCCAATAATTCCTAAATAGTAATCAAAAATAGCAATGTAAGCTGACTTTTAGGCGCAGATTTTCGAACGAAACTTTGTACCACTTTTGTATTTTATTTCCTGTAATCATTACAAAGTGTTTCACACAAAATAATGCATACAGGTTGTCCCATATGTAAAGTGCCAAACTCTGTTAAATTGTTTCATGGGTCAAAATAAAAATAAAATGTTTTCGAAAAACGCTTCGTTACCCAGATATCCACTATTTTGTATTTTATACAAGATAATTTATATCTCAAGAAAACTTTGACCGATTGGGTTCATACTTAGCATGGTTCTTACTTTAGTCAAGACCTAATTAATAACTAACAATCAGCTAAAATAATACATGAATTAATGGTCATAGTTCGATGTTTTTCAAGCTACTGATCGATACTGTGATGGTATTCGTCGTCTGATTGTTATCCCACTTACACCATTTTTATTTTTATTAAAAAGGGCTACAATAAAGCATTCTTGACATATTTTGATCAAACTTACAGTTTTCTAGTAATTCTTATTTTAAAACTAAATAAACGGTACCAGTGACCTGACACATACTTTCTCCCTTAAGTAAGTTCAAGAAAGACAATCTATAATAAAACTATCATGTTCTCCAAAGTTCATCTAAATAAATATCATTTAATAATTTATTGTTTCAAAAATAATCATCCCATTTCTGAAAATAAAAACAAGAGAGACAAAGTTAAATTAATTGTTTGAATTTTATGGGGGGAAACACCCCCCCCCCCCCGGTAATACCAAGCTTTTTTGAGTTAGTTCTTTTGGGTGATTTGACCTTACACTTCATACCAAGTTTCATGGAAAACGGTTAAAAAATAAGGAAGAAATTGATTTTTTAATATTCTCCATAAGAATAACATTGGACGCTTTCAGACAACGTACTGTGTTTATCATGGACAGTAAATTTAACTTTTCTCTGGAACCGTTAGTCGTAGACAAATAATTCTAGATACTAATTTGTTTAGTTTTTTAAGCTGGTTTCAATGGTACCAGTCAAGTTATACTTTACTTTTATTGTTTTCGCTGAAATATAAAAATTTTATTTTTTTGACATTTAAAAGCCCATAACTTTTGAACCGTCATTTTTACAGATATGCGGGTGGTGTCAAATTATTAAGTACTTTGTACACTATAAACTGTCAAATTTTAATAAAAATCGTTAGAGCCGTTTTTGAGAAATTTGGATTTTTCACGTTTTTTAAGGGTTTTTAGGGGTGAACTACCCTTAAAAATCAAAAATTCAAAAAAATGAAAAAAAAACGGCTGGAGATACCGTGAATATATGCATACATGCCAAATTTCATCTAAATCGGACCAACGGGGTAGGCTGTGGCACTGTACACATCCAGACACACACACACACACGGACGGACAGACATCACGTCAAAACCCACTTTTTTGGATTCAGGGGACCCCAAAACGGATATATCCACCCTCAACTCAAATTCGAAAATTTTGACGAAAACAATACTTTCTCCATATACTACGTATAAGGGGAGAAAGTAATAAACGGTACCAGTGAACTGACACATACTTTCTCCCTTAAGTAAGTTCAAGAAAGACAATCTGTAATGAAACTATCATGTTCTTCAAAGTTGATCTAAATAAATACCATTTAATAATTTATTGTTTCAAAAATAACCATCCCATTTCTGAAAATAAAAACAAGAGAGACAAAGTTAAATTAATTGTTCGAACTGTGTGGGGGGAAACACCCCCCCCCCCCCAGTAATACCAAGCTTTTTTGAGTTGGTTCTTTTGGGTGATTTGACCTTACGCTTCATACCAAGTTTTTCTCTATCTCCAACGGTATAAAGATATAAAATCTAACTCACAGTAACGTTGTATTGTGGGGCTCCAATGTTAATCTTATAGGAAAAAAAATTAATATTTAAAAATAATTTTTTGGATAAAAAATTGATATTAGCTTCATGTGGTTGAAGATCCATACATTTGTGCTAAAAAATTATAGGTATGTGTTTATCATGTAGCAAACCTGCATTATTTTCCCATGTTAATACTGACTAGGCAACTTATTTTTTAGGACAGATGTTGATGAAAGTTGTATAAATGTTAAAAAATAAAATTTTTATAGATATAAATGGCTACTCAGTTTCTCACAGCAGCAACACTCACTCTTTATTTTTAATCTTATGGTAGGCAAAAATTCTCATGTTTATGACAGATTTTAAAAACTTGTCATATATTTTTTATTATTTTATTGATTTAATTATGAGTACGCAGGTCTGTCTATTTATTTTACTTTTATTTTAATATATATATATAAATTTAGAATAAAATTTATATTCAAATTAGAGACTAATGTATTCATCTCAGTCCTAATTCAAATCAATAAATTAATCAAATAGACAATACAACATGTAAAAGATTATGTGACAAGATATTCTAGCTGTCCAGTTGTTTACATTGATTTAATTGTTGTGTTCTTCAATTTAACGCCTGCTGTATATGTGTATACACACACACACACACACACACACACACACACACACACACACACACACACACACACACACACACACACACACACACACACACACACACACACACACACACACACACATACACACACACACACACACACACACACACATTTATATATATATATATATATATATATATATATATAATGATTGCCATATTGCAGTTAAGTACAAGTACGCTTTACTACCTCCCTCTACAAAACATTTTTGTTATAGTTCTAAATTGTTTATTAAATAAATTCATTTAAGAATATTATTAGTATTTTAGTTGGCATTGAAAAATCTTATAATATCTGAATTTTATAAATGATTTAGTTTCGATGATGTAGGATCAAAGTTGGAGAAACTTTGATAGACGTCGCGGGACAGGATCTCGATGGGGACAAGAAACTAGGAACTATGGCAATCCCCGATACTGGCAACACATTTACGAACATTAATGAAAACATCTATGATTTAATAATGTCATATGTTTTTCCTAACATGGACCACAGCAAGTTTACCGAAGGGGTATGTTGCACAACGAAAAATATTTATCCTTTGACTATGGTTATGATGATACGAAATACAATATTTAATCTATACAGTGAAAGGTAGCCGTTTCCACAGTCGTGTTAAGGTTTCAAGCTACTACGGTTCAATGAAACAGTAGTGAACTAATATTTATTTTTTAATATTATTTTTATGTCCTTGGGTATAATAACTCTCGTAAAAATGATAATTATCATTGACAAACTAATTAATTGGACTAGAGTGAGCAGTGTTAAATGAAAAAGATTACCAACACCATTAGAGTTTAATAGTGTTTAAACTTTGGGAACATGAGTAAATTGGTATCACGCTTATTATTTGACATAGCACAATATAGCTTGATGTACAGCTTCATATAGTGAAGTTAAAATATATACTTTTCTTTCTCATGACAGAAAACCTATTTATTCATTCCCCATATTTTTATTACGGAAAATAAACAAGTTGACACGATATCCTTATCATTTGAATAGTTGTTGTAACATGGAATACAGCTTCATCTATCACTGTGCGTTGAAAAATCTAAATTATTTTGCTCCACAGGTGTTATTTAACAGCCTAATTATTAATGATTGTCAGGTTCAGACCACCACGCAAGGAGACTTTATATGTAAACTATTCAGCTGATTTTTAACGTAATATTATGTTTTGTACGTATGGGTTCCATGACTCATTAAAACACATTGGCTGCTAAAAAACACACAATGCACTATCGAGAATGCTAATTTTTATTTATAATCTCTACTAGCCTTTACATATAAAATGATAAAATATGAAGCCAAAATCACAACTCAGCGGCGGTATTGTGGCAAGGATTCCTACCACGCGCATACAGGGACAGTTATATGCACTCACTCGAGTTATTATGTCCTTATAAACACCTGTATAAAATGATGACGCTAATAATATGTTTACAGCTAAATTTAACTGTTATAACTCAACTAAGGACACAAGCACACAGGAAATAATTTTTATAACGAATAAAATAATGCCACAGACCAGGACGTGTAGTAGTGAGGATGTTCAGTCTCTGACTCTGTGTCCGAGGCAAGGTCACCAAAAGCCACAAAAGGTCATCTGGCTCTTCGACATCGTCAGGCGAGTTAATAATCTGTTCTCGAGGAGTGTTTGAACAGGAATCACATTAATTTGGATTAGGGAATTATATTTAAATCCATCACCGAAAACCCTATTTCACAATAATGTGCAAGAATATAGTAAAAATGGCTGGAGTCAAAAACTAACACCCGTTTCACAACACTGGTATACGTCTCGATTAGCGGTGTTAACACAATAGACTTAGCTAAAGTACTGAAAGTACATTAAGGCTTTAAAAAGACAATAGAAGGGATGTATGGATCCCTGCCACGCGCACCGAGCAACGTGCCGCAATGGTCGGGATCCCTGCCACGCTCATCAAGCGTGTAACATCTTTTTTTAATTTTCAGACCAGATTCCTATGTAATGAGCTTCCAGACGATCTTCCAGACGTAGAATTTATCTTTAACAATGACGTTTCTCTTAAATTTGGTCCTGAAATCTACATAAGGTCACAGGTAAATATAGTTATATTCAGAGGATATACAGTATATGCATATCCATAGGAAAGAAATTTTCCATTACGAATTTCAAAGAGACTGGAGACTTTTATGTAAGTAATATAATAGTATTAGTAATAAGTTAAAAAAAATTGTATAGCCAACTATCCCTTCTTTACGCGGGTAAAAAAGGTTTGAAAAGTTTCCTTTTCTCTTCGGCATGAAATAAAGATTTTAAAAATTAAAAATTGATTAAGATAAATACTATATTTGAGGTTAAATACCATTCACATTAAAAGGTGTATTAAGCTAATAGTATCTCATTTTAAACATGTCCTCAAAAATGTATAAACACGATAGCATCACATAAAATAAAAAGGCCATTGGTTGGAATGAGATCCCATCTGCTTTAATTAAAGAATACAAAGACCACAAAACTAAACCAATCCAAACCAAGGACTATTTAGAGTTAAATGAATTGCTAGCTAAGAGCCAATCGTAGAAACAAAATGGCGGCATATTGAATAACAATAATTTTAAAAACAATAAAAAGGTTTTTTTGCTTTTATAAAATATTTTTATTGCTACATTCCACGGCAATATGACTTTAAAATATAAAAAAACTAACATAAATGATGGATCTCATCCACATGAAGCTAAATAATACCAAGTTTAATCCAAAAATATACGTTAATGAGTGAAACATTAATTTTTAATCCTCTATAATATGATTAGCATTGGAGCCTCAAAATACAACGTACTGTGTTTTTTTCTCGAGAGGAAATGCTCTAATGCACCATCAGGGAGGAGAACGGTGCACTCCTCCGTGTGTGGGATTCGCACTCAACTAAAACCCCCCACCTCAGGCTGTTGACCGCTTCAAAATTACCTATAAGGCATGAACCTTAAATTGGAGGCTCGTATTTAAAGCTCAATGAGCTACAACTCCGATCTAGCCTTCTGAGGGAAGATCCAGGATGTTACAGATCTTCAAGTTTCTTTTCTTGAGAACTTTCTCCAAGAAGGACATGATGAGAGTCCAGTTCTCAGGAGATGTCACCATTTTTTCTACTGTGGTCTCCGGTGAAAATTCCAGCAGAAGCTGCCTTCTTAGAGCTTTCCACTGGTCACACCGGAAGAACGTGTGAAAAGCGTCATCGTGGACACCATATCTGTAACTGCAAGCCGGACTGTCCATTTTGGCCATCTTGTGAAGATAGGCTCGGAACAACCCATGTCCGGTGAGGAACTGTGTGATGAGGAAATTTACTTCCCCAAACCCACGATCAACCCACACAGACAGGTCCGGAATGAGTCTCCGCGTCCAAGCCGCTCTAGACTCATTTCGCCACCTCTCTTGCCACTGGTGCATGGAGGCCTCCCTGGCCACCCGTGTCGCTTCCCAGGCGCCAAGTTCGGACTTGGTGTTATAAACACTTCTCCTTTCCTGGACCAACAGGTCGATCGGGACAACACCAGCTACCACCAGTGCAGCCGGCTCCGACACCGTCAGGTAAGCTGAGAAGATCCTCAATGCGGCTCATCTTTGCACCGCTCCTATCTGTTTTCGGTAGTACTCCCTCTTGAGACCGTCCACCCAAATCTCACTTCCGTAAAGAAGGATTGAGTTTGTGACGGACAGAAGGAGTCTCAACTTCTCCGCCGATGGGCCGCAAATATTCGCCGTAAGACGGACGATTGAGCGCAGTGGTAGTCCTTGCCGCTTTCTCTGACACATACTTGATTTGTACCCTGAAGAAAAGCTTGGTGTCAATTCTAACCCCCAGGTACTTGACGGCTGGCTTGGAACGAATATACTCCGTGTTGACACGAAAGTCTACCAAAATCGGAATCTGACGTCCTGTCATCATGACAATCTCCGTTTTCTCGGTCGCCAAGCTCAGGTAGTGATCCTCCATCCACGAAGAGACATATCTCATCGTTTCATTAAGTCTCCACTGGGCGTGATGGACGTTTCTATTGACGATAACCACCGCAAAAAGCCCACCAGAAAACATTCTTCAAGTAAGTCCAGTCTAAAGTCCATTGCATGCAATGTTCCAAAGATCTGGACCAAGGATGGAACTCTGAGCGGTACCAACCTCTTGAATTGAATTGATGGTAGAACGACCTTTCCTGAATCCGTGCTGCCTTTCTGACAGCCCACCGGCAGCATCGACAGAAGACAATAGATGGTGCTTTATCAGTCTTTCTAGAAGTTTGCCAGCTGTATCTAACATACACAAGGGTCGAAATGCCGAGGGAGTGCTTGGTGATAGCTCCTTGCAAGGGCTAATCAATGCCAGGCGTTGGAGCTTCCATCTGCGAAAGAAAAATCCCTCGTGAAGACAACGAGTGTACATGTTCAAAAGGAGAGAAGGGTGGAATTCAGATTCCAGCAACAACCTTGAGCACCTCAGTCGGAACACCATCCGGACCAGGAACACTGCCAACACGCTTTCAGGAGCACAACTCCGCTTCCGTGAACAAAAGAACTTCCGGAGTCACCTCCACATACTGATCAATCGCTCTGCAGGGGTGATTGGGAAAGAAGGAATTAACGATGTTTTCCATCGTTGATGGGTTGAAGACAGGGCACGCTGTTTTGGCACAAAGCTTACGCATAACGAGTTATGCCTCGACCCCACAGGGATCAAGATTAATGGTCCTCTTTAGTTCTTCCCACTTTTCCCTCTTCCTGCGGCGGATAGCTCTCCAGGATAATTCTTGCCTCCCTGAATTCCAGAGCAGCTGGAGCAGCAGCATTGAAACCTCTCCTCCTGGCTCTGAACAACCTCCGTCTAAAGCGGGGACACGCTCTTCTCAACGTCACATTGAGTTTGGTGATGCTTCTGTGGAGGTTCCCTTGTAAATTTTCATTTTTTCTATGGCCTCTTACGGTATTTTTCCAGCTCCTCTCGAAACACCGGACAGTTTCTGGTACCAAGAACGTGATTCAGAGACTGAAAATTCCGTTCCAGGCAGAGGAAGCACCTAGATGGAGCAGTGCCGGTGGATTTTACGTGACCACTCTTCCCACAGTTGATGCACAAGCCGGCCGCCCTGCGATCAGATCCAGAACAAGAAGCCTGGTGATGGCCGTACCGAAGCACCTGACTACCATCGTGCGAAGTCGGACCCGACCGAGCACTCGCCCAACGTTGAGCCTCCCACGCCGAAGAAGATCTGTAGCGCCACGACCCCCAGCCTAACGACGGCAAGATTCTGTCCTGACCTCGCCCGTTCTGCTCCGACGAACACTTTAGCGCCCTGGGCCAAATCCCCTAATGTGGACTTCAAGGCTTCGGTGACCTCTTCCGCAGTGGTGAAGCAGTCCAGATCCCGAACCTCGACGGACATCCGGTGCTCCAGGTTCCGCACCACCACACCCTCGCCTACCGCAGATCTGACCGCGACTTCAAAAGCTGTATTGTCCTTGGTTCCACTACCAAGTTCCGGCAGGATGCTACCAGTTCTTGTCTTCCTGACCGAATGGACAACAGTACCCGTCTGTTCAGGATTTACATTTTGTCAAATCCCCGTGAGTACCTCGCTGAAAGAGCGTCCCTGAGCTGGCTTAATAAGAACAGCGTCAGGTTTCCTTGACGGTGCTTTGAACGGTCTAGGTAGGTCTAGGTGGACCCTCTTGGTGAGAACAGTTCGAAAGCCTGCATCACCCAAACTTTTCACCCTTCCTGGATCCCTAGTGGCTGTGGGGACACCTCCAGTGGCACAGCGGAAGGATTGTTGCCACACTGACAGCTGGAAGGTTTGGGTGGATTTTCCTACACAGGTAGGCTCCCTACCAAGCTCGGGGCTACCAGATGGCGAGTTTCGGGCCCTCTTTCTCCCTGGAAGAACGTGGTCTTTAGTAGCAAAAGAGCGGTCCACCATCACTTGCTCTCGCCTCTTTGCTTTCTCCCTGACCTGCCGGCATTGAATGGCCGTGTTCAGGAAGTCCATTGCTCCTGGAATGCCATCCTTGATGTGGGTGTTTACATTCCTCTGAACCTTGACCGATTTCTCCATCTCCTTGAGAGCCGCATGGATTCTCTTCAATGCTTGACTTTCTTCTTCCTTGGCGTCGTCCGCAGGTTCGACAGCTTGAAGATTGGACGCAGGGGACTTTACTTAGGAGGAATTCCCCCTTGAATTCGGAGCTATGAAGAGGATTGCCCTGGAACATCCGCATTAGTCGCATCTTCTGGCTTTTCCTCCTGTTTTTGGAAAGGAGCTGGAGAAGGGGTGGTCTTGACGACCCCAACTCCTTTCACCCGAAGGTGGAGTTATTTAAATCTTGGAGCTAGGACGAAACGAATTTCGCTCCAGGTCCAACTCCATCGCTTCTACGCCACTTTCAGTCGCATTGTCGAACACCGTGGTCTGGTTGCCTACCACACGAGCCCCCGAAGAAAATGTCTGATTGCCTCCCCCCAGAATCCTTGGGGCAGCCCGATTGAACGGGGTGGGATTTAGAAGAAATCTCCAGACTCGCCTGGGGTAGTTTGTTTTTTGACGCAGACATCCCATGTTTTTCCCTTGTAGCTGGCTTCTACGGCAAGCCGGAAATACTACTGGAACATTCTTATCCGGCCCAGTACGGAAAGGAAGAGAAAACAGGAAAACACCAAAAGATTTTGGGTCGAAGAAAAGAAGAGTTGGTAGAGAAAGAATGACTGAAAAGAAGAAAGATGGTTAGGCCAAGCCAGACAGGAAGGAAACTTGGACCTTACAAAGATGAGAGCTTGAAGATTAGAAACTCTCTTTGCTAGGGCACCACGGGGCTGCCAACCTCTCCAAAGAGAGACCTCCCGTGTAGTCAAAGATGACTAAGCCTTCAGGAAACAAAGTACTGTGTTTAGATTTTTTAATATCTCGGTAGTTGTTAGTGGTAGATTAAAATTAAATTGTGTCGTTTTTTGAGCCGATTCTAATGGTAAATGATAAAATTTAAAAAAAATTAATGAAACGTGGAAAACACAAAATACCAATTTTTGGGTAGAAAACCCCAGCAAAACCTCACCCACTAACGATTAACCGATATGTCTAGATTACAAATTCGTCCGATTAACTGTTGTGGAGTTCAGGTGGCCCAATGCCGCATCTTCGCCACGGCCACACCACGGTGTCGCATGGGCTCTGTAAGCACACATTAAAAGTACATCTTACCGCTTATGCTTGGATGAATTTAGATTATTTCGTTTAACAAAGTATTGTTGGATTTGAAATTAAAATTGCACCCTTTTTGTATCATGTGAAAATTTTATAAAGTTAAAGGTTTTGTTGTCATTTAAATAAAAGGTTGTTAAACGCCGCCATTTTTACGATACGGTATTCCTTAAAATCATGCTCACCGGAACAGAACGAGCAGCTGGGCTTTGCCACAGTGCAGTGTTTGGCAATATGCCCAAATATCTGACACTAAAAACACCTGTCAATGTCCACATAGTCCTTTACCTGAAGCATTACCATTCGATAAAGAACTTGTCTACAAAAAGAGTTACTATACTTTCATTGCAGCATAAATAATGTGTTAATAAAATGATTTCAGAAAGATATCCATTTCTAATTTCTTAATTTAAATACCATATAGTTTTTTATAATAATTACGGTTTTTATTTATTTACAGGGGTATGTTCTTAGTTGCTCGATGTTGTGGGAAGCACATTCCGAATCAATAGTATTATTTGGGAACGATGTTATGCAAAAATACTACACAGTGTTCGATTATAAAAAGAAAGAAATAAAGTTTGCGTTAGCCAAACAGGAAGAGCTCAGCCAAGCCAGACAACAACCTGGGAAATATGGGAAATTAAGGGTATCAAAAATTCCAAAGGATGAATTTGACATCTTCCATGAGAATTATAAGAAAAAAGCACCTGTGTCTACTCCTGCTCTTGCCGAAGACATCAAACATATTTTCATTTGAAGAAGAATAATCCTAAGGGATTAAGATTGTGAAGATTTCTTCAAGCAAAGCTATTAAGCTTGTAAGTTGCGGAAATTGTATTATTTAAAAGTGATATAGATAATAAACTTCGTTTTTATTTATAAATCTCTCGGCAGTTTATTACTCTTTATCTAAAGGTCACGAGAAAAATGTTTGTATTTAAGTCCCTGTGGGAAATAGGTTAAATAATGGATATGTCTAAAGGAAATGATTTTAGGTTTTCTAAACAGCTATTCTTATTATTTTAGTAAATTACAAATTTAATACAATAGCTCTACTAGTTTTTTTGGAATCCTTTAACAAATTTTTGTCTTACAAATTGCCAACCCCCCCCCCTTGAGCTAAGACATATCAATTAAATAATTACACAAAGGGGTGGTACAGTGTTCCTTCAACACGTTAACCATGTGGCTTTTTATACACTCCTGTTGGTGATTGTCTCATGGACCTTCTAGGCCTTTAGTCTGGAAAACTGACGTAGTCTCCTGACCAGCTCCTCCCGGGGAAGGTGACTGCTCCTCTCCATGACAACAAGAGTGGCAGATCATACCTCAGTAGGCCCAGTGCAGTCATACAGCAGATCATCGGTAGTCTCCTTGGACTGCCCGCACTCCCTGCAGACCACCAGTGAGAATCCCATGCGAAAAAGATGTTTTCTCATATGTCCTTGTCCCGTAATGAGACCTACAATGAGTTTGAGTTCTGACTTACCTAATCGTTGGTCTTCTTAAATCCACGAGGAAGGAGAGCTGAGAGACATTTTGCTGACTCTCAGGAGGGGAAGCCCCGCCCATCTTCTGCGGTGACACTCACGTTCCCACGTGTTGATCTCTCGATCCACGTATGCCCTGGAGATGCCGCAAAAGGGTTGTGGGCCCACGAACGGGATTGAAGCGCCATCGTTCGCCAGACGATCCGCTGTTTCACTATCCATAATTCCTGAATGTCCTGGGAACCAACATAGGGTAACGTTGTTTAGACTGCCTAGAGAAGAAACCGCGTGTTGCGGCAATCCCACACAATCTTGAAGTCGAAGGTGTAGGAGTCCAGTGCTTTGAGGGTGGCTTGACTATCTGAGAAAATGGTGATGTTCGTGTTCCTGACGCCTCTGTTGAGGCTGAACAGAGCACATTCCATGTTGGCTACTACTTCTGCCTGCAACACCGTGGGGAAATCCCCCATGTGAACGCAGAGCTTTACTTTATCTTGCAGCCTTAGTATCCCAGCACCAGTTCCTTTGATTCCCTTGGAGCCATCCGTGTACCATTCTGACTCACAGGGTTGAAGAGGTCCACCGCCATCTTGCCAATTAGTCCTTGTTGGAATCACTACAAAAAAAGACTTACCAAAGTCGTGTTTGGTGTGAAGGTAGTCGGAAGGCATGTCGAGTGCCTCACGTTACATGCTCAATTTTGGTGAGTCCACCCAAGGGTACATTGAAGGTCATACAAAGATCCTATCATCGGAGGCGAAATACATATATATTTTGGCAACCGTTAATTAAACATCTATGGGCTGAATATTGAGCATGCAGTCCAAAGATGCTCGAGGGCAAGTACTCACGGCCCCAGAAATTATGAGGCGAGCCAGCTTCTGAATTGTCGCAAGCCCGCGCACCGCTGCACTGAAGTGTGTCTTTGGTCACCAACGTGAACCATAGGTCATGGCCGGCCTCACGACAGCAACATATAGCCAGCGCAAAAAATCAAAACGATATTGAGTTTGTAAGTTGTGGAAATTTGATTTATAAAAGTTATATAGATAATAAATTTCGTTTTTATTTATAAACCTCTCGGCATTTTTATTACTCTTTATCTAACCATTACAAGAATTTTGTATTTACTTCCCTGTGGGAAATATGTTAGAACATGGATATTTCTAAGGGAAATATTTTAATCCTTCTAAACAGCTGATAAAATGTGATAAAACTGGCTCGAAGGGTCAAAATCTACAATGCGTTAATTGAAAATAATATTAAATGCGTTTTAAAAGAAAATGCGGAAATAAATAATTTGACTTTATTTTACTAATCACAATATTAGAATTTTTGTTTACAAAATAAAATCGTATGTTAAATTATAAAATAGTAAAGTAGTGAAATAGTGAAAATGTTAAATTGTAAAATATTAAATAATGAAAATTGTGAATTATATTATAGTAGTATGTCTATTGGAGGGAGCTGCTGACGGTGGAAACTTTTTTGTCTACATCAAAATTCTGATTCAGATTCAAAAATATTCTGTTTCAGATATTATCTTCAAAGTTATTCATAAATAAAGCATGAAAATACAGTTTTCAACTTATTACTCCCTTATAGAAATACAAGACTCTGTATACTTATAGCAAGAATGAATGTAAATTATACTACCCCGTAGGCTTGATTTTCAGATTTTCACTCTCTGATAAATGAAACAAAAACGACTTAAGACGCTTAAAAAATCACCTAGAAAACTACTTTTATTAGTATGACTAGCTTCTGAATTAAAAATCCTCGGTGCGTTCCACGAATAAAATTGCTGAATCATTTTTAGGTTTGCTTTAAGACAAAACTGTATTGCGCCGTAGCCCATAAGGTGTGGCCCGCTCACCAACTTGCATTGAGCTTCTAATAAAAAATATTTTTAAGACTTTGTAAATATACAATTTGCGAATTGGTAGTAGTTTTAATTCCGTAAAATTGGCTATGGGTGATCCGTAATACAAGAATGAGTTATATTTCTGAGGAAGGTGTGTGTATGTATGTATATATGTGTATATTTGTGTCTGTGAACACAATAACTCTCGTAAAAGTCGTCCGATCGAGACCAAAATTGTTAATCATATTTGGAATAGGCAAAGTCCTTTATTTATGGTCAGATGTTGATGCAACTTGGTATACATGGTTAAAATAAAATTTTTATGGTAAAAATGCCTACCGGTACTTCCAGTGTTCCTTACAGCAGCAAACCTGCCTACTCTTTCCAATGTTAATGGAGAATAGGCAAAGACTCTTATTTATTACGGATATTGATCAAAACCTATTATATATATTATTATTGATTTGAAAATTCGCTGAGGACGCAGATCTGCTGCGACGGTGGTATTTATTTTACTCACATGGCTCTTTCAAGAGAGATATTGTGAGACCTCCGACTTACGAACTATCAGCGGGAATTCTCGCTCTTAATTATTTAAACAATAAAGAGAGTCTAACCTTATTAGTTAACGAATGAAGAGCTCTTTGAGTAAATTTAGCTTTAGATAATTTATTTGAGGATAATGTATATGCCTGTTATTTAATACTGTTTTCAAATAAATATTTCATTGATGTTACTCAGTTAAATAATAATACACATAATAAGCAATTTGACTGATAAATTATATTAATCCTTATCTATCATTTAAATCGTTAGAGTGTCTCTCCAATTGATATGTAATAAAGAGTTGCTCCCACAACGATGATATCCCTGGCACGAACAATGTTTGCACAATCAAAGTCTGTTCAACAAATTATTAACTTGAAATGATCCTTCTATACCGCGCTCATCCTATCGTGCTAAGCTCATAGTCCATCTACACATAACTGTTGCTTTATGTACCTAGAAGTATATATAAAAATGTTTGTATTTATTTCCCTGTGGGAAATAGGTTAGATCATGAATATGTCTAAAGGGAATGTTTTCATTTCACCTAAACAGCTGTTCTTATTTTTTATATTTAAAATCAATACAATAGTTATGGTGGTTTCTATGGAAACCTGTACAAGTTTTCCATCTTAAAAATCACCAACACCCCCAGAGCTAAGACATATCCATGTCAAAAAACAGTATATGTATGCTGGGAACACCGCATAACTAACTATTTCCATCAACGACCAAAGGAATAACACATGGCGCAATAATCCAGCGGCGCAGTATTTCATTAGTCTATCAAAATTAAGAATTCCAAACATTACCATATGGTAATGGATCACGTCAACACTCCATATATTGGAGTGGTGGCGTGATCTAGTTATGAACCCAGAGTTACTTGAGTGGCCTGTGGTCCAAACGATTGATTTTGTGTACTATAAAAAATTATTACAAATAAGAAGTGATTATCTATTGTCAAAAATAAGTTTAACTTATCTAAGGTTATATTTAATTGATTATCTATTACACATAGGACCACTACAAAGAATAATATATTTGTTAACTCTGTCTTATTCTTATGTAATAAGAAAAGCGATTCTTATCTAGTAGGGAAATATTAGGTAAGTTAGGTAAATAAAAGTTTTCTGTCACTAGGAACAAAGAAAAATTATTTTTTTGAACATGCACGTGAAACTGTACACAAAGTTTTATTACGTTATTTCAAATGATATGCAAGGTATCAATTTTAAGCTTTTCCTCATAAGATTAGTACTGGAGCCTCAAAAGAGAAAGTTTCCGTATCTGATTCAAGATTATAAATTGTTTTAAGCTTATAACAATGATGCTAATAAAAGTTTAATTTTTATAAATTACTTGTTAATTAACTCCCCTCCCACAAAAATACCATTTTGGGGTACAACCCCCTGAACCTCTTTTAGGATAGATCAATATACTATATATATATATATATATATATATATATATATATATATATATATATATATAAGGAGAAAGTAAAATGGAGTCAATGTGAATAAAATACGCTGAGAAATATAATTTTATATTTCAAACGGAGAAACCGGAAAAGGAAGAGGAAATAGATAAAGCATTGGCAGTTGTTGAGCGCACGGAACAGAGTCCCAAGTCAGCTCCCTTAAACGACGGAACCGTTCCAAGCGGCGATTTGTGAGGTGATAAATCGTGATCCGCGCCCCGCCTAGCTCCGCGAACAACAGACCTCCAACAATGAATAGGGTAAATTAAACATACGCCTGCAGGCTATTGAAAAACCTCACTCTAGTCTTCACTTCCATATGACGTACTTCCACAAAAATATGGAAAAGTTTCTTAAGTTTCTTCTATAAGAGTTTGTTGGGAGAATACGGTGGGGGAGGTTAACTAGCCTTCAGTCTGTCCGGAAATTTTGTTTCGGGACGAGTTACAGTGGAGTAAGCACAAACAAGAATGCATTTAAGGTCTCATAATATAGTAATAGATTATGTGTTTCGCGTGTGTATTTTTTAATACACTAACAATTAATTAGCAAAATATTTTTAATAGCCTCCTCTATATAAAAAAATGTATTCAAAATGGTTACATTAATTTAATTGTGAAATTAGTTATTTTTAGTTTTCAACATAATCAAAGGTTAGAAAAGTAGTTAAACAATATGGCATGATATAATTTGTTCGAAATTCATGAAATGTAGTTGGAATCATTTTGTTATGATTGTGACACAATTCATGTATGTCTATGTTACACACGAATAAAGATGTTTTGAATTGAATTGAATTGAATTGAACACACCTAGTGGGAATGGAACTCGCGACCTCCAGTTCTTGAGGCCGACACGCTACCACTCGGCTACGTCGTCTGTCAAATAAGCGACGCCGTTTAACGTCTTTTAGCTAACCTCAATTGTTTTAGCCGATCATTGACTGTTTAATTATCCATACAGTTATTATGAGCCTGTGATCAACTGATTTTGTTAGAAACGGAATGAGGATTGAAAAGCAAAAGAGAAATTGAATTTACACCAATTAATTGGTTTGTCACAGCGGCTTCAAGTGATACAACGAATACGTTTTCTATCAAAACACGGAAGATTTTGAAAATACTTTTTTCTGCTTTTATTTCGCACAGTTATGTTACCCTTAAGTTTTTACAAATTGTTTAGTAACCTGATAATTTTACATTTATTATATACATATAAAATAAATATTTATGAAAAACCTCTATTCACATATTGTTCCTCGCCGTCTTCAACCAAGAACTGTCAAACGGTTATAAACAGATGTTTTGGTTTGTATTGTTTACATTTGCTTCTCCGTAAGCGCTATGTGAAATTTTTACATTTTAAACTTAATATTATAAGAAAACACGAATTTTCCTGGACATTAGACCTATCTAGAACATATTTTCTACTCGGAAATTAGTTATTTCCAAAATTTAAACAAATTCCTTAGTGTTTTCGAGATCCGTGTGCAAATATATATATACACAAACCTTGCTCGTATTATAGTATTGGATACACTTTTTGGGTATTAAATAACATAAATAAGTTAACTCTTTAAAAAAAACATAATGTATAAAGTATTTTAAAAAATGAAATTGGTACAGGAACTCTTATATTCTCGTACAAGTAATTACGTCCACAATATCGTTTAACTACCCTATATAAACAGGCAAGGGTGCACGTACAGGAGTGCAAGGCAGTTTGGGGGTTAGATTAACAGTCCCGTAGGTGCAATATATTGTTATGCGGGCGATAGTGGCTACAACCTAATAACCTATGCATGGGCAAGCCCGGGATGTTTATTTCAACATTATTTTGGTCATAGCAAAATATCCTAGAATTTTTGAAAATACTTTTTTCCTCTTCCGTGATCCTAGAATTTTTGTTTTTTTTATTATGGTCTCATATTCGAGTATTATTAATTAATAATTTGTTGAGCATCTCTCAATTTTTTTGTAATAATACTCGAATATTGAGACATAATAAAAAAAACAAAATTCTAGGATCACTTAGCGGACAACCCTACAAAACCCCCCAAACTTCACAAAATCCACATCCCCCCCCACATATATCATCCCACCCCCCCCCTTTATCCCCCACCCAACCCCCAACCACACCCCCCACCCCCCCCCCCCCCCCCCCCCACCCCCCCCCCCCAACCCCCCCCCCCCCCCCCCCCCCCCCCCCCACCCCCCCAAACATCTACAGATATCTTATAACTAATCAAAAAATTAATTAAGCATATAAAAAATATTACTCTGATAGAAATTTCACATTTTAAAATAACACTATATTTTCATATAACAAAAATATTTCATATATCAAAAACAATATTTCTTTATCTCTACGTCACACACTCCATCACTAATCCATTCCAACGTAACGATCCTTCAACTAACAGTAACACCATTATTACGCCTGAATAAACAGCTGATTCTAACCTAACCTTAAACTGAGCAGGTAGATGTTACCCAATTACATTTTTAAATAGTCTATATACTGTGTTAACAATTACCCTTGAACTTCTTATAAGTTATAGTTATAGCCATAGTCATAATCATAGTCGTCGTCGTGGTCGTAGTCAAAGTTGTAGTCATGGTCATGGCTATAGTTATAGTTATATTCCATTGCTTATAGTATAATAGTAATAATAATCAAAATTTATTAATCAAAGTCGTGTTAATTACAACATTTATAACTCGAGAGCAGCTGGACCGATTTAAATTATCTTTGATTTTTTTGGATTCGTCTCTTCTCCGAGCAGGCATAGACATTAGTTTTGTACTTAACCTTAGTGCTAAGCCCCACTGGCCTGTAAGGTTTGTAGATGTTAAGCTTTTGAGGAAAAGACGTGATGCATTTTGATCATATGCATACTTCAATAATGTGAATATTTTATTAACAGCTGATTTTATGTTGCTTTATTTTCACAAGTCAACACTTAAAATCATTGTGTGTCATTTCCGGGCGAAAGTTTGTGATTCTTTTGAAAATAAGTATTTATGGATTACTGGATGATAAGTTTGTTCCAGTTTAGTTATGATTTTTTTGAACGAATTTTAGAATTAATGTAATTGAATGAAAATGAAAGTAATTAAAACATATAAAACAAAGTCTTATTAGTCACACCATTTATAACTCGAGGACGGCTGTACCCATTTCAATGATCTTTGATTTTTTGGATTCGTCCTTGCTCCGAGTAACACATAGGGATATTCAGTTTTGAATTTAACCTTAGGGCTAGGACCCATTAATCTGTTAAATTTGTAGATGATAAGCTTGTGAAGAGAAGACGAGCATTTTGACTATGCACATATATGTTTAAACATTTTATTAGTAGATAAAATACCAGAAAGATAGCCCATCAGCACGTTTTTCCCATAAGAATAACATAATGAGCAATTTTTGCACACTTCGTTTTTCTCAGTAAAGAATGTCTCTTATTTTTATCCAATCTACAGCCTGTTATTATTCAACATCATTTTTATGAAAATAAACCAAAATTTCACAAAGCACGCACCTCACAGGGTCCGGGAAAGTTAGCGTGCGCCGAGCGCCGTTCGCCGCGGCTCATGGCACTGATGCAAGACTCGCCCCGGCATCAACACCTGCACCTAGCATGACTATTAATTGTTGCTATAGTGTCCATCCATCTCTCTACATCACTGGCAATCATCCATGACTATACAACTCTCGTTTCTGTTTACTAAACCTTCTCTACTAAATACGTGTCCTTAATAACTCTTCCTTATAAAATCCACCTCTTATCTTGTAGCTCTGGGTCTTGTATTCTATAATTCTGCACCTGTTCAATTGGGCACTAAACACATATTTACACATCTCCAATTTTAAATTTATGGTTTTCGTACGATTGACTTAACCTCCTATGTATAGCGTTGGAATTGTTTTCGTTCACAGTATTGGTTTCTTACCTATTGTTCTACGTACTGTATTTTTCAATCAACTTTGGAAGCATGTTAAACCTCGAGCAGACAACTCTCGAAATAGCCAATTCTTTAAGAGTTCTGCAATTGCAGCTTTAGTAGTAGAAAAGGTGTGATAGTGAAGTATTTAACTCCTCAGTCTCGAGTAATACTGCATATCTGTGCAGTTTCACTATGTCAATATGTAACAGTGTGATTGTAATAGAAATTTATTTTCGTCCAATTGACTCAACCACCTATGTATAGCCTCCGATTTTTTTTTCATTCCCAGCATTTGGTTTCATACCTATTTTTCTATGCACTCGATTATTAAATTCTTCAATCAACTTTGGAAGCATGTGCAACCTTGAGCAGAAAACTCTCGAAATAATTCATTAAATTCTTTCAAGTTTTTATAAATCGTTCCGCAAATGCAGTTTTAGTAGTAGAAAAGGTGTGATAGTAATTAATATTTATCTCTTGCATGAGGTTTTGCAAATTTTTATTGAAAAAATCTTTACCGTTATCAGATTGACTATTCTTGACACCAGCGGGAAGAATGGATTTTATCGCTTAGTTACCATAGGTCCAGTTCTTAAAAGGTACTGCATAAGCTTTCTTAGAAAAAGTATGTATTAAAATACTAAATTCAGTTTTGTCTCGAGTAAGACTGCATGTCGATTAAAACAAACTGTGCAGTTTTATTACGTCAATATGTGACATTATGACTGTGATAGAATTATACATAAGTAACGTTTGTGTCAATCCAACTTGTTGAACCTTATCTTAAGAAGAGGTGAGGTATATGTATTGATGGTGTTTCAAGAACTTAGTTTCGTCTAATACATATTAAAATATTATATCTAATCTAATCTATAAGATCATGTTATATCTTTCTCAATGGATTTTCACACTTTCAAACATGACAATACAACAAACTTGGTTTACAGCAAATAAATTGTATTCTGTTGAATTAAAGTCAAACTGACCTAAGACCTAATGATATTTTTGATACCGCTGTCAGTATTAGGGATGCCTACCGCACGCACCCACGACAGTTATATACACTCACTCGAGTTCTTATGTCCTTGGAATCACTTGTATATGTTTTCAGCTATTTATATAACTGTTATACCTTAACTAAAGCACACAACAAGAAAATTAATAAAATTATGCCACTAAAGAGAGTTGATGCTGTAGTCGAGTTCTTCAGCCTCTGACTCATCTGTGTCTCAGGAAAGGTAAGTAACATCTATAGGAAGGAAGCGCTGCCGGAGACTTTTTGTCCATACCAAACCTATGGGATTGTGGTTCCAAATAAATGGAATAGAGGTCAGCACCAGCATGAAATAACACAAGTATCAAATCCTGCACTCAAAATCTTATCCGTTCAAAAATTAATACTTATTCATGTTAAATTTACCGTATATTTACATCATTTAATGTGATTTCAGAATGATTATTTAGTTTCACATCTCCTGTAAAACTGTGAGTAAACTGTAAATGTAATTTCACATTCAGATTTATTATCTAGTTTCACGTTTTCTGTCAAATTACAGAATGTTTGTAATTTGACGACGAGAGGTTGGCCCATTGATGGAATAACCGAGCATTATCCATCAAAGCCAGCCATAACACAACGGTGAGACAACTGGGGCATACATTCAAACTGTTTATTATTTGTTTGGTTAGAAGCGCTTTATTCTGAAAGGTGTAATTTACGGTTTCCAAAAACTTAACTAATTTGATTTGAATATTGAAAGTTTCAAAACCCCAAACGCTATACGCTGTCCATTTTCATCATAAAAAGAAACATATACCATACACCGTTGCTCTTCTTCAGGATTAACATTGCTACCGTATTATTCATCACAATGTAACATTGTTTTCCACCATCGTTACCAAACGTTAGACCAACGTTAGATCGATTAAGATAAAATAACTAAAACTAAAACTATTTTGCTTATTCTCATGTTTTCAATAGGAAAATTCACTGTTTTGTCACAGACAAAAACGCAAAGATAATATAACTGAACAACTAAAGTGAGCTTCTTATTCAGTATCTGCCATTTGCAAACTGCCTAACTCTCGCACAACACAAAGCGTAATGAAATGCGCCAATAGCCGACCTGAAATGAAACGATCAATCAATCAATCATAAATTTTTTATTGGTAAAATGTTTACAGCTTATTACATAGTTTATACATACTAATAGTCACACATGGGTCACAAAGGACCTGTGCGTGTGACGCGTTCAAACTGGCTGCACCAAGTAGCAGTACAATAAAAAAAACTATACCTAAATAAAAATTATTACATTGAAATAAAACAAAAAAGAAGAAAATAATAGCTTAAATTAATAGCTTAATAGTTAAAAAAAGAAATGACAATGCCCAAAATATAAAATATATAAATAATGGAAAACCATATTCCTGTATACATTAATAGCATATAAAAATACCCCCGTCGCAGTGCAGTATTGCGTAGTTTCAGCGAATTTCCAAATCTTCAATAATATAATAATTTAATAATATATGACCAAGTTTTCTGGTCAAAATCGGTTTTGATAAAGAATGAGACGGATTTTTGCATATTCTCCATAAGATTAAAATGGGAAAGAGTGAGTAGGTTTGCTGCTGTGAGGAACACTGAAAGTAGCCATTTATACCATCAAAAATTTTATTTTTAACATTTATACCAACTTTCATCAACATCTGTCCATAAATATAGGAGTTTGCCTAATCTCCATATGATTAACATGGGAAAAGAGTATGCAGGTTTGCTGCCATGATAAACACATAAACTATGATTTTTTAGCACAAATGTATGGATCTCAACCACATGAAGCTAAATATCAAGTTTCATCCAAAAATATTAGATAATAAGTGAAAAATTAATTTTTTTTAATCCTCCATAAGATTAACATTGGAGCCTCAAAAATACAACGTACTGTGTTTAGATTTTTTTATATCTCGGTAACCGTTGAAGATAGAGAAAAACTTTAAGGAACTTAATTGTGTAGTTTTTTAAGCTGATTCCAATGGTGAAATATAAAATTAGAAATTTTTAAAAATTACATGTGAAAAACGCAAAAAAACCCCATTTTGGGGTACAAAACCCCCCAAACTACCCGTTCCCATTGACCGATATGTCTGGTTTACGAACTCGTCCGAGCATTTGTAGGAATACACGTCTCTACCAAATTTGGTCTCGATCGGACCTTTTTTACGAGAGTTATCGTGTTCACAGACACATATATATATATATATATATATTTATATATACATATATATATATATATATATATAAAAATTTTAACGACTATTGTTTTTGGTCTCTGGGCACCTAAAGAAGAAAAAATAACATGGTCTCGCCCAAAATATAAAATATATAAATAAATGGAAAACCATATTCCTGTATACATTAAATTAGCATATAAAAAAAACTAAATAAATCATATTAAAAAACTAAATATCCCACAGGGAAGTAAATACAAACATTTACTTTCTCCCCATATACATAGAATATGGAGAAAGAATATTTTCGTAACAATTTTTGAATTTTAGTTGGGAGTGGATATATCCGTTTTGAGGTTCCCTGAATCCAAAAAGTGGGTTTCGACGGGATGTCTGTATGTCCGTGTGTATGTGTGCATGTGTCTGGTTGTGTACAGGGCGACACCCTCCCCGTTGGTCATATTTAGAAGAAATTTGGTTTGTATGTATATATGTACCATATCTCTAGGTGGTTTAATTTTTCTTAGAATTTTAGATTTTCACCCCTAAAACCCTTAAAAACGCGAACAATCTCAATTTCCCAAAAATTTGTTTACAATGTAAACCAAATCACAGAACATCTAATAATATGGAGGTTATATCAACTTATTTACCATCCATAAGAATAAATAAGTTGCTAGGAATTAAATATTTTTTATTATTTAGATTGCTTCTTTAGTTAACTTTTTGCATAAATATCAGATGTATGCAATTTTTAGAATAGCAGTTTAATTTTATAAAACGTATTTTTATAATTATTGTTTTCCCTTCTCCGTTATTCTAAATAGCATATATTAATTATGTAAAGTAAAAAACTAGAGGGATGTTACACTGTATGTCCTGCTGGATTAGGGATGTTGAGTTAACCTAGTCGTATGCATGGGCAAGGGCTGTCCCAGGAGGGGTAAGACGGATTGACTGAGAGCTACTTTCTTTCCACTTGTCTAGTCTCTCGGGCCTTAGTAACGACTCGTTTAGCTCGGCCATCGTATTGCATTAGAACTTAACCACTCTTTCCTTGCTGCTCAGATAAATCATACAAGTGTAAAGCATTCCTTTTAGGACACGTAGACATGTCAAATATCCTAGAGATGCGAGACAAATTTGTTATAGCCATTTCAAGAGAAATAGAATGATTTAAAATCCACAGGTTTTTATAGACTTAATGGGTTCTAATTTAATTGAAAAATGAAATTTCAATATAAAAGACTTTTAAGTGTTGGCTGGTATTTAGATTACCTATGTTTCGTTAAAAAATCCTATACAAACTATTAAAAGCATATTTTTCATAAGAAATATAAATTCATATTTTCAAAAACCCCATAAGTTTCCATTTTATAGCGTTTTAAATTTCTAATGTTAACCTTATGGAGAGTAAGTTTGTTTACAAATTTTCTACAATGAAAACATTTGATTTCTTAGCTACAGCTGATTTGTTTACTTTCCATTAGCAGTATGCTTATTTACTATCCAATGCCATCCGAATGATTCATTATTGTAAATCTATGAAGTAAATATGTGCTGTACAAAATGAACAGCTTTAATAGCCACGTTAATAGTTTACGGTTTTGGGGGATTAAGTGTTTATATTTTTAGTTTCTGTCTGATTAAAAGTCACATGTTTATATGATGGCAAATTAAAAAATAATTACAATGCTATATATTACGTTTATTTTAATAATCAGCTGTTGAATATCTTTCCTATAAAAGCCGTATTACAGTTAGTTTTGTTTTGGGTTTGGATTGGATTTGAAAATTGTGAATTATACCACTCAGATTTATTTGTTTTATGGGAATGTTATTAATATGTCTTTATCGTTTCAGTATTGTTATTCACTATGCCGCGACCCAGAACATTATTATAACCTTTCACAATGAAGCCGTAATGATATTCGACTTCAGAAAATGGGTAATCTTTAAGTTAACATGTATTTACTGTCAGGCGTTACGAAGTTCGCCGGGTCAACTAGTGTAATATAAAAATAATATATGGTGTGTGATCGCGTAGTTTACTGAACAAGTAACCTCAGTGGCTTAGCTTCGTAGATTGACAGGCTAACCAATAGTTATGGGTCTGTAATTTGAATAATGAATAATGTGATAATATGTATGCGGTATATCTAAATTATGCTCTACCATATGCAATAAAAAAGACTTTTAAGTGTTGGCTGGTATTTAGATTACCTATGTTTCGTTAAAAAATCCTATACAAACTATTAAAAGCATATTTTTCATAAGAAATATAAATTCATATTTTCAAAAACCCCATAAGTTTCCATTTTATAGCGTTTTAAATTTCTAATGTTAACCTTATGGAGAGTAAGTTTGTTTACAAATTTTCTACAATGAAAACATTTGATTTCTTAGCTACAGCTGATTTGTTTACTTTCCATTAGCAGTATGCTTATTTACTATCCAATGCCATCCGAATGATTCATTATTGTAAATCTATGAAGTAAATATGTGCTGTACAAAATGAACAGCTTTAATAGCCACGTTAATAGTTTACGGTTTTGGGGGATTAAGTGTTTATATTTTTAGTTTCTGTCTGATTAAAAGTCACATGTTTATATGATGGCAAATTAAAAAATAATTACAATGCTTATATATATTACGTTTATTTTAATAATCAGCTGTTGAATATCTTTCCTATAAAAGCCGTATTACAGTTAGTTTTGTTTTGGGTTTGGATTGGATTTGAAAATTGTGAATTATACCACTCAGATTTATTTGTTTTATGGGAATGTTATTAATATGTCTTTATCGTTTCAGTATTGTTATTCACTATGCCGCGACCCAGAACATTATTATAACCTTTCACAATGAAGCCGTAATGATATTCGACTTCAGAAAATGGCTAATCTTTAAGTTAACATGTATTTACTGTCAGGCGTTACGAAGTTCGCCGGGTCAACTAGTGTAATATAAAAATAATATATGGTGTGTGATCGCGTAGTTTACTGAACAAGTAACCTCAGTGGCTTAGCTTCGTAGATTGACAGGCTAACCAATAGTTATGGGTCTGTAATTTGAATAATGAATAATGTGATAATATGTATGCGGTATATCTAAATTATGCTCTACCATATGCAATAAATGAGCAATCTGTATTTAAACTACAACTATTTCTCATTTTAATTTAGTAAATCTTGTGTTAGTGAGAACTATTTGATAAATAAATAAAATTAATAAGTTAATTAAAAACATTGAATATAAGATTCTACAATAACACTTAACTGTAAATTTAAGTAATCAAATTGAGTCAAATTCACGATTGGTTGTTTGAGTTTTTGTTTAGGATTTACTTAAAATTATAATTATAATAGTATATTGATTTACTAAAAAAACTTATAAAAATATTTTTATTTACTTGTTGACTTCAAAAAATCATAGTAATCATTCAATTAGGGTATGAAAATATTTTTAGGCACATTTCTTTTCGTGAATAATTAATTCAGTTATCACTACTTACTTAGAAACGAATACATGTTATGTTAATTAATTACCAAGCTAATTGAATAATTCCAACAGTTTTTATTTAGATTTTGGAAATATTAAAACTTATTTTTGAGACATTTTAATTCCTAAGTACCTTTAAAATGTTTTAGGTTTATTAGTATACAGTTTTATACGTGCTTCCCACGATATACAGTACTTAAAAACTACGTTAGATGATATAGATTTTGGGACAGTCATCATTTTATATAAAAAAAAGTAATTTCAAAGAAAGAGAAAAAAATCTTTTTTCGTGCAAACTGACAATCTATTATTCTTTTCTAACAAATATTGAATTTAAAATTGTTAAAATCTAGAGTACACATATTATGCAAAACTATTTATATAGTTTTTTAGCTTATTCCCAGTTTCTCTTGTGTTGGAAAATTGTTTATTTCTAAATGAAATTTATAATATATATTTCATTTTATATCAAACGATATTAATCTTGTTCGAGTCAGGGTTACATTTAGGTTATTACATCAAACAAATAAAGTAATACAATTTAATTTTGTACTATTAGATATTAGTTTTGTTCGTAACAAGGTTAAATTTATGTTATTATATCGAATAAATAAACCAACAATATATTAGTATCTTCTGTGCGTTTTAATTCTATGGGTCTAGGAATGATTGTGAATTAATTTAATACAAGTGGGTTGGGCGGCATTCAGCTATTTCTCATGTTTTGTGATAGTGAAGAAAACCAAATACCTTTTAAAGACTATTAATTTAATTTATTAATTGTGAAGACTTAAGTAAACTTAGCACTGTGTTTAAAAACTATTTATATATGGATTGTAGTAGTCCTAGGGTGGTTCCTCAGAACATTAGGAGTTAAAACAAAAACATAGACGATTTTTTAGTTGTTTTACAAGGTTTTGGGGTGAAATTTGATTGTATAGTTTTGTCAGAAGCATGGATTTGTCATGACCTTTGGTGAGGTATGTGTTACTAAATTATACTGGGGGCCTTTGATAGTGGGTAATGGGATCTTTAAAACAAGCACTCATGTCTAAGGTACAGACTAATGTATTTAAATGAGAAATTACAATTAAAAGTTCACATTAATAAAGAAATTAGGTTTACACAAGAATATCTGCAAGTGAGGGGAAATGACCAGCAAAGTTAACGTCAAAATAACAAAGATAAAGGGATGAGTCAAGGAAACAATTTAGTTCAACAAAATAGAGAAAAGGCAATGGGAGAGTATTCAATTGAATCTAACGACTTAGGAAAAATACTAAACTTAAATTTTAACTTAAACTAAAAGCAAATTGAACTGTTAAAAAATTGCAATAGAAGTTACATTTTAAGTCATTCAATTATCAATTGTTTACCCTTGATGGAGTGAGCAGACTTAACACAAACTACTACACTAACACTACATACTAACACAAAATTAAATTAACATGAATTATACTTGTACGTATATGTTTTATTCTTTATACAGCACAGTACACTAATTTAATTCTGCCTTCAAAGTGGCAACGCGCCATAGAAAAAAGCACCTGGCCCTGTCTTTCCGCCGCCGATGATGACGTCCAACCCTGCATCCGAAATAGGCAGCCAATCAGAGGGTGTTGTACAATCCCCTTTGTTCTGATTGGCGGAGGGAATTCACGTGGACTTGATGGATGTGTGTCCAAAGATGTTAACACAGCACTTCTCCTACGAGCTAGCGGGCCGACACATGATAGCGTGCGCACGAAACAAAAGATGGAGAACGACTGCCCCCACCACCGTCCAAGTGGTGGCAACATACGTGGATGCCCGCTAGGAACGCTAGTGGTGACGTCATCGGTCACGTTTGCCAACCTACCTAAAATTAAAGAATTACAAGGAACGGAACCAATAAGATAATTAATGTTATAATAAATTATGATTAAAGATAATGTATTTCCTAAAACAAAAAAAGGAAACTAAAACAGTATTACATATACGATGAAAAATGACATAACACTCCGCCTCCAAGCTAGCTGATCGGGAACAAACACATCACACCAGTATGATCCCTTATCCATCCGTATGGTCGCTACTTCCACCGTGGACCCCTAGGGGCGCTCGCAGTGTGGCGTCAATCGGGAAAAATAAATAAACACATATAAGGCCGTTACAGTTTAAACGATTAAAGAAATTATATTAAATATAAAGTGTCCTTGCACTTTTGTAGGACTTGCTAGACCAATAATTATTGATATGTGCTCAAAGACGACAAACTTCGTGTGAGGATTTTATTATTATATTTTATAAGTCAAGTTTTCTGAAAACCCTTATTCATCATGATGCTGGTCAATAAATTGTTTTACTATGTTACAACAATGCCAGTCTTGCAAAGATTAACTACTACAACAGAGAGTAAAAGGTATCTTGGGTGGTGTCAGAGAAAAGGTATAATTCTTCGAATCTTAGCAACTAAGTGGCTTTCTACGTTTCTACTAAAAGAAGGGAGAAAAGTAAAAAAAGTGTCTAGAGACTGTAAAAATGACAGAAACATTGTTTCAATCGTTTCTACAATTTTTACACTTATTAGTAGTATAGCGCTAATTTTTAAAATTTATAATCCAATACTATAATACGAGCAAGGTTTGTATATATATTTGCAGACGGATCTCGAAAACGGCACCGAGGAATTTCTTTAAATTTTGGAAATAACTAATTTCCGAGTAGAAAATAAGTTCTAGATGGGTCTAATGTCCAGGAAAATTCGTGTTTTACTGTAATATTAAGTTTAAAATCTAAAAAATTAACATTACGCTTATGGAGAATAAAATGTACAATAAAACAATACAAACCTAAACAGCTGTTTATAACCGTTTGACAGTTCTTTATTGAAGACTGCGGGGAACAATATAGAGGTTATGCATTAATATTTATTTTATGAATTAAATAAATGCAAAATTATCAGGTTACTAAACAATTTGTAAAAACTTAAGGATAACATAGCTGTGCGAAATAAAAGCAGAAAAAAAGTATTTCCAAAATCTTCCGTGTTTTGATAGAAAACGTATTCGTTGTATTGCTTGAAGCTACTGTAACAAACCAATTAATTGATGTAAATTAAATTTCTCTTTTGCTTTTCACTCCTCATTCCGTTTATAACAAAATCAGTTGATCACAGGCTAATAATAACGGTATGGATAATTAAACAGTAAATGATCGGCTTTGGCTAAAAGAC
Source organism: Nephotettix cincticeps (assembly GCA_023375725.1). Lineage (NCBI taxonomy): Eukaryota > Metazoa > Arthropoda > Insecta > Hemiptera > Cicadellidae > Nephotettix > Nephotettix cincticeps. The sequence continues at coordinate 127,335,507 of CM041786.1, read as the reverse complement.
GTTAAACGGCATCGCTCAATTGACTAACGTCGTTGTAGCGTGTCGGCCTCAAGAACTATAGGCCGCGAGTTAGTTCCATACCCACCAGGGACGATACTTTTTGTTCAGTGCTATATTAATTATGGTGTATTAAATCAGTTTAATTTCAACCACATAAATGTTTTCATGGGGCAGTAAATTTGTTTTAATTTTGCTAATTAACTTGTAAAAACATGTCTTATTCTATCCGAGAAAAGCTCGGTCACCAGGTACTTATTTATTCTTGGATCAAATGTAACACACACTTCAGGTCAGCTTCAGAAACTGAAACCAATGGTTTCCACAAAATCTGCCCTTTTGTACTTTGTTCAATCTTTCTATCAACTTTATTTAAGCTTTTCATTAAAATCCCATTTTTTTAAAGTCAAAAAAACTCCTCATATATTAGAAAAATTACAAAAAATGTATTTTCATAACGACAAATGGAATTGATAGCATCTAAATTGTAACAATTTATAAATGTATAAATGTTAATATTCCGAGTAATCTGTTTTTAATCATAGTTCACTAAATATTTGCACTATTATCAAAATATTTAGTGAATTTAATTTTTTGATATTTTTATTATTCTTAAAATTTAAAATTTCAACAAAAGACAGAACAACATCAACAAAGGTGTATACTTCTGAAAAAAATTGAATATATTCTTTTGTATAATATATATATATAAATAAATATATATATATATATATATATATATATATATAAAGCCATGAACTATAACTATAAACTGATAACTATGAAAGATCAGGAATATATAAAATAAATTGCAATGAATATAACAAATACTATATTGGCCAAACTGGAAGAACATTTAAATCAAGATACAATGAACATAATTAAGCTGTGAAATCTAACAATTTAACAAGTCAAAATCTACTTTTAGCAGAACACATTTTGGAAACTGACCAAAAATATAAAGGAATTAAAGGAGATTTAAAAATTTTAGACTTTGAAAAGAAAGGACAAAAGATGGACACAAAAGATGAGTTACATATATACATAAATAAAAAAATTGATCAAGAAAATATGCTAAATATAGTAAGCTTAGAAAAAGAAAACCCTATTTTTGATATAATACTGAACATTATGAATAATTAATCTACAGCTTAATCAAAATCACTAGTTCAAATTTAGTTTTTTAATTTACACATGTTTTCAAAAAATCACATGACTGATATTTGTTTATTTATTTACATAAATTTAAGTTAAAAGTACACTGTGAAAATGAACTAAGATGCAAAACACGTGTCGTGTATCATGTAAAAAATAAATTTTTTAATGGGAGCTCAAGTTCATTTAATTTACTTATATATATATATATATTATAAATATGATAGACTAGCATTTGACATAGTATCAACCTAAGATGAGACATGTTAAAGTACCAACGAATGTCGGAGATAGTCCAACATGAAGTATATCATTCAAAATGGCGGCTCCTTACATTTTGTGGCATCAACTTGGTGTGAGAGTTTTTAAGAATATCAACTTATGATTAAATCTGTTATGAGGTAATAAATTGCACCGTATATTAAAATATAGTACCTGGTGACCGTGCTTTGCTCTTATAGACACATAATATATAATAATACTAGCTGACCCGGCGAACTTCGTAACGCCTGACAGTAAATACATGTTACTTAAAGATTGACCATGTTCTGAAGTCGAATAGCATTACGGCTTCATTGTTAAAGGTTATATATTCTGGGTCGCGGCATAGTGAATAACAATACTGAAACGATAAGACATATTAATAACATTCCCATAAAACAAATAAATCTGAGTGGATTAATTCACAATTTTCAAATCGAATCCAAACCCAAACCAAACCTAACTGTAATACGGCTTTTATAGGAAAGATATACAACAGCTGATTATTATAATAAACGTATTAATACATTTTAATTATCATATAAACACGTAATTTTAATCAGACAGAAAATAAAAATATAAATACATAATCCCCCAAAACCGTAAACTATTATCGTGGTGAATAAATCTGTTCATTTTTTACAGTACACATTTACTTCATAGTTGTACATTAATGAATGATCCAGATGGCATTGGATAGTAAAGCATATTGCTAATGGCATAATGCTTTGAAAGTAAACCAATCAGCTGTAGCTAAGATATCAAATGTTTTCATTGTAGACATTTTGTAAACAAACTTACTCTCCATAAGGTTAACATTAGAAATTTAAAACGCCATAAAATGGAAACTTATGGGGTTTTCGAAAATATGTTTTCACTAAAACCTTCCCGGACACATGTAGAGCAACTTCCTAAAATTTCATGGCGATAGGATGAGTAATTTGGCAACGCATAAAGGACATACATACATACATACATTCAATTTTATATATAGAGATTTGAAGACTGTAAAGGGGAGATGAAGCTGAAAAATACGAATATTATTCCTAAAACTAATTGAAGTTTTTATAAAGCTATTAAATATGAGATTCCTTATAGAAAACGAGAGCTTTGAAGGCGTTGTTAGTGGTTTTTGATGTATGAGTTGTGTTGAAGTGTCGCGTATTCACTTCATCACAACTCAAAACTTCAAAGACCACTAGCAAGGCCATCAAACTTCTTGTTTCCTATAAGGATTCTGATATTTAATAGCTTTCTAAAAGAATTTCTATATTCCTGGATTTGAATATTAAATTAATATTTCTTATGAAAAATATGCTTTTAATAGTTTGTATAGGATTTTTTATCAAATGTTTTCATTATAGACATTTTGTAAACAAACTTACTCTCCATAAGGTTAACATTAGAAATTTAAAACGCCATAAAATGGAAACTTATATGGTTTTCGAAAACATGTTTTCACTAAAACCTTCCCGGACACATGTAGAGCAACTTCCTAAAATTTCATGGCGATCGGATGAGTAGTTTGGCAACGCATAAAGAACATACAGACATACATACATTCAATTTTATATACAGAGATAATACTCGTATATAAATAATAAGACATGTATTATACAAGTCAATTAGAAAAATTAAAACGCATTTATTACTCAATGAAAACATTTATGTGGTTTAGAAAAAACCGAATTAATACACCAAAATTAATATGGGACTGAACAAAAAGTATCGTCCCCTGATGGGGATGGAACTCGCGACCTTCAATTTCGTGAAGCCAAAGTGCTAACTCTGGGCTGTGGCGACTGCCAAGAGAACGCCGCCGTTTAAGGTCTTTAGCCAACCTCAATTGTTTTAGCCGATCATTTACTGTTTAATTATCCATACAGTTATTATTAGCCTGTGATCAACTGATTTTGTTATAAACGGAATGAGGATTGAAAAGCAAAAGAGAAATTTAATTTACACCAATTAATGGTATGTTACAGTGGCTTCAAGCAATACCATGAATACGTTTTCTATCAAAATACGGAAGATTTATATTTAAGAAAGAATTTTTTCTGCTCTTATTTCGCACAGTTATGTTACCCATTAGTTTTTACAACTTTTTTAATAACTTAATAATTTTGCATTTATTACATACATAAAATAAATATTTATGAAAAACCTCTATTCAAATATTGTTCCCCACCATCTTTAATCCAGAACTGTCAAACGGTTATAAACAGATATTTTGATTTGTATTGTTTATATTTGATTCTCCATAAGCGTAATGTTAAATTTTATATTTTAAACTTAATATTACAAGATAACCAGAATTGTCTTGGGCACTAGACCTATCTAGAACTCACTTTCTACTCGGAAATAAGCTATTTTGAAAATTTAAAGAAATTCATTACAGCCGATTTCGAAATCCTTGTACAATATATATATATATACAAACCTTGCTCGTATTATAGTATTGGATTTATCTGAAACTTTATAAAACTGAATAATACATCTTTAGCAGTTATTTTTTCTTAGGAATGAAAGAATATACTCCGGTTGAAGTAGTATCAACAGTGGGCTTACATAATATAATATCAACAAAAGAAGTTTGTTCATGTACATATATCCTTGAACACGATAACTCTCGTAAAAATGCTTCTATCGAGACCAAATTTGGAAGAGACTTGTATTCCTACAATGTCTCGGGCGAGTTCGTAATCCAGGCATATAGGTGAATCAAAACGGTTAGATTAGGGGGTTTCGTACCCCAAAATTGGGTTTTTACGTTTTATGTATGTAACTTTTAGTATTTCACATTGATTCTTTTATCTTTAGAATCCGCTTTAAAAACTAAACAGTTTAGTTATTAATAGTTTTAAAAGTGCTCTATCTTCAAAGCTTACCGAGATATTAAAAAATCTTAACACAGTACATTGCATTTTGGTGCTGCAATGCTAATCCTAAGGAGGATAAGAAAAAAATAATATTTCCCCTACTAATAAATATTTTATTTATATTTGAAAATCATAGTTTCTGTGTTTATCATGTCAGATAACCTGCATATTTTTTACCATGTAAATAAATCATATAGAGAATAGGAAAACTCATAAAACTCATTTATTTATAGACCGATGTTAACGAAACTTGGTATAAATGGTCAAAATAAAAATTGTTTCCCTTGTTCCTAGAGATGCCTACTTTCAAGGTTCTTCAAAGCAGCATACATGCATACTCTTCCCAATGTTAATTCGATGGAAAATAGGCAAATAACTCTCATTTTTATTGAAAGATACCTATTAATAGAACTTGTCATTATTTGTTATTATTATATAATTGATTTGTTTATTCGCTTAGTGCGCAGGTCTGATACGACGGGGCATTATTTTTTATAGTGAAAATCGTAAACAATGACTGTATTACTTTAGGTTAGTTTGAAAGAAATGTTTTGAAGGAACTGTTATTTGTTTGGTTTAATTTGTGAGAAAACGTTTAAAAGAATGGGTTACGTTCATAAACTGGTTTCTAATAACGTTGAATTTCTACATTACCGTAACGACTGCCACGGTTTACCCGTGGCAGTCGTTACGGAAATGATGACAGAAATACTAGAAATACTATCTAGTATGACAGAAATACTAGAAATACTATCTAGTATGACAGAAATACTAGAAATACTATCTAGTATGACAGAAATACTAGAAATACTATCTAGTATGACAGAAATACTAGAAATACTATCTAGTATGACAGAAATACTATCTAGTATGACAGAAATACTAGAAATACTATCTAGTATGACAGAAATACTATCTAGTATGACAGAAATACTAGAAATACTATCTAGTATGACAGAAATACTAGAAATACTATCTAGTATGACAGAAATACTAGAAATACTATCTAGTTGACAGAAATACTAGAAATAAACGACAATACGATTGACATGGAAGTTGAAATGTATTAATATATACAAAACGTTTTATTTTAACCACATAACCTGTGTATACATTGATAACATAATTAATGTCGTTTTAATTAGCTAATTATTTATATTATATATGCTTTATTCCATACGAACAAAGCTCAGTCTCTCGGTACTAAAATAAATTAAATATCACATTATAGTTTGATCTTTGAAAGAAATTATTTAAACTTGAATAAAATTAAGAAACAAATTACACATGACATTACATCATATGTTTGTCACTTCACAGTAACAAATATAATCAGGTATTTTCTACTGTGTGTTTGGCCCAATTTAAATTATTTCCTCGTTCAATCCTCGTGGGAGCAAATCTACCAATCACGACCTAAAAAAAATCGCCAGCCTCCAGCTTCGATCCAACAAGGGTATTAAGTAAATCGAGATTACTTCCTAATTAACTTGGTAAGATTAGTTGTAATCATAACGATAATTAATTTTATAGTCAGCGGAAATCGCTGAAATGTATATTTGTCTCATGATCTTCAGGTAAAGATTAATAATAACTGCCGAGAGGTTTATAAATAAAAAACAAAGTTTATTATCTATATAACTTTTAATTAATTAAATTTTCACAACCAACCAACTCAATATCTATGCTTGAAGATATATTCACAATCGTGATCCATTAAAATTATTATTATTCACGGAAATGTTCTGCAATGTCATTGGCAACAACAGGAACATAAAAATCGAGTCCTTCCCTCCAATTTTTACGGATGGTGTTTACTACTTCCTTTGAAAGTTTATTTACTCTAATTTTCCCGTATTTCCCAGGTTGTTGTCTGGCTTTGCTGAACTCATTCTGTTTGGCCAACGCAAACTTTACTTCTTTTTTTTTGTAATCGAACACTGTGTAGTATTTTTGCAGCATATCATTCCCAAATACTACTCTTTTGTCAGAGGTTGGGCTCCACAACACCTCGCAAACAAGAGCATCCGCCTGTAAATAAATAAAAACCTTCATCATTATGAAAAACTCTGTGGTATTTGAAATCAGAAACTAGAAATGCATTTTTTGCACAAATAAAATTATTATTTTTTTTTATTTACGTTGAATCAATGTAAGTATTGTAACTCCTTATTATTAGACAAGATCTTTGTAAAGTGGTAGGCTGTAAGGTAAAGGACTATGTGGACAAGTGTTTCTAGTGTTAGAGGTCTAGGCATATTGCCAAACACTGCACTGTGGCAAAGCCCAGCTGATCGAACTGTGCCGGCGCGCATGGTTTTAAGGACTACCAAAGTACGAAGAAGAAAGGAGTAAGCTGTGTGAACTGCAAGAAAGAAGCTCGTGATCTCAAACACAAAGCAGGCTCTAGAAGGTGTCCTGCCATGAAGAGGAATAATGAAAAGATTATTTACTTTAAAACTGCTCAAAAGAAGAAAGGAGTAAGCTGTGTGAACTGCAAGAAAGAAGCTCGTGATCTCAAACACAAAGCAGGCTCTAGAAGGTGTCCTGCCATGAAGAGGAATAATGAAAAGATTATTTACTTTAAAACTGCTCAATGGAACTTGGGAAGAGATAAAATCACCACGGATGATGCAGTCAGGAGATGTATTAAAGAAAATATAGATATTGTCATAGTTCAAGAGCCTTAGACAATAAATGGGAAAATGAAGATTAACGATCAAAAGTCTCTCGACATATCCATTCACCACTTGGAAACTTCCGAACACCTTCTGCTTGCTTATCTCACGTTCACGTGGACATAATAGGACCCCTTCCTTCTGCCGGACCATATCGCTACCGTCTCACAGCCGTTGACCGCTACACACGTTGGCCTGAAGTTTGGCCCCTTGAACGCATCACAGCAGAGGATAGAGCTAACGGCTTACTACAGTGCTGGATTTCTCGCTTCGGCTCAACGTCATGTATCACACAGACCAAGGACGTCAGTTCGAGTCCGAACTCTTTAAGGCTCTAGGAACTGCCCTTGGAACCCTTATTAACTAATTATTACCTGTTTGTTTACAATCAGTTTGTTTCTATACTTCTTTTTCAGAACACTCAAATACATTTCCTCCTACCAAACTCGGCTTATTTATTTTAGCACAACGTATTTTCCTTTAGGTTCGATTAAACCTAACGAGTACACATCAAGTGATTGGAATACCTACAGTATAAAGATACTTTTGACATCAAATTCGTTGTATCAAAAAATGATTCTTCCACACGTTGTCAGGGTCCAAAGTAGAGACTATTGATCAAACCAATTTGGGATAACATGATTAAACCGAGTAATTGATCCCCAAATTAAACAGTTTCCCAAACCATGATGGAGGGATCTGTACTAAAAATTTATGATGACAAAACACCTATTGAATGGAATATAGATACACAGAAAATCTAGACAAAATCATCAATCGCCTTAATTTTATACATGTTGAAGGGGCGGGCAGCTGGAAACAATAGTTTTGACGACGAGAAACTATCGGTAGAGAAATTCGTTTATGACCGCATCCAAAAGCTTATCGAAAGTCTGTCGAACGGTTTGATAAACAGTTAGTCCTTTTAACTACACGCTCCACACAACTGGACATTTGATACATACAATTATTGCGGTCCAAGCACTAAGCTATCTCAATGAATAGCTTATGGTGATAAGGGACTGAACCCTTTTGACGAAGCATGTAAGAAACATACATATGGTATCGAGATTATAGACGCACAGAATACCGTTGGGTGGTTGAATGAGCGTTGCAGAAAGCCGTTTGGGATAGGTTCACATTTATGGATGCTGATCTGAACGAACGTACTGTAGCACTAGGGCTAGCAGCCACCCACAATGTGGCTAGCCGCAAGCTCGGTCTTGGACTAGGAACGTCAGTATGTCTATAAGTAGAAAAAGAAACTAACATGGGAAACGCAAGGGAGATTCTTTCACGTGAGGCAAAAGCACCCCAAGGTGTTCTCACTGACGAATTCATCGTGAAGTTTAGTAGGAAGCTTGACTGGGACCTTCTACCCCAAAATTATGATTTCAGTATCGATATGTTACGCATATTCTTCCATTGTGTTAACTGGTGTGCCATACTGAAGAGAATGAAATTCGATGAGAGCTTTCTCAGAGAGATGGCTTTAAACTTCAACGAGTTTTGTGATCTACGGTCAGTAAACACCAAATGTCTGAATTATTCATACATGATTTTGTAGATAATGTAGATTGGTAGGAACTACATGATAAAATATCAAAACGTGTCTCAAGAATTCCTCAAAGAACATATACATTACTGGAAAGATTCTGTTGAAGTCGCATATAATGAGAACTGAATGTGAAAGATCACAAAAGAAAAATGTTTGTATTTACTTCCCTGTGGGATCATGGATATGTCTAAAGAGAAAGCTTTCAGTTCGTCTAAACAGCTGTTCTTATTTTTTTATATTTAAAATTCAATACAATTTCTAGTAGTTTCTATGGAAACCTATTACATATTTTCCATCTTAAAAATCACTAACACCCCCCCAGAGCTAAGACATATCCATGTCAAAAACAAACAAAAAAATAGTACAATTTTGGCTCAAATGTAATATATAAGTGACTAGTACTAAGCTATAAATAGATGCTATATACAGTCAGTTTTCTAGTGGTGTGGTGAAGAGTGAATATTACACCGTTATGTGTCGGTTTCTGAACTCAACTTTACTGGTATAATTACACTATTTTTTAAACACGATCATGATTACACATTTTAAGACTTTGGAATTCAATTCCACATTATTGGTGAGTAAAACGAGTCGATGGATCGTTATACCCTGCCAATACCACAATAAAACTAATAGACAATTTTGTACCATTCCTGTTTACGCGAACTGAGCTCATGAAACACAACACTACAATCGATTCCGTAGAACATCCTGGTTTCACCAGCAACGTAAAAGGAATTCTGAACCACACCAACTCAAATAAAAATGCTTTGCACATATTGCAGTTTCGTATCTAGTTTTAAAGGTGGATGTACTATTGAAGCTGTTGGCTCTTTTGCTCATCTCGGAAAATGAAGGAAAATGTAGACTATTGTATGAAAAGTACATGTAATATTAAATAGTTGGACTTTGGAGATAGTACCAACATGATCGTGTCGCCCTCAGAGTTTAAAGACGAGTATCGGCTTTTAGTGGTAGACACACATCTGCACCCCGTGAACACAGATCTTCAAGAAGTGACATTCAGATTGAGTAGGACTTGAGTGCGATGCTGCCGCACAAGCCAACTCTGGCACAACGGCCTATGTGGTTGTAGTGTAGTGTAGTTGTAGTGTGGTTGTACTGGATTTAACTACGACATTTCTAGAAACGGATAATAAGGATTTTGTAGTGTTAGGTATATAAGGTATATACAGGTATATAAGACAATTATATACCTTGATTTTGCGTTTTCGCCCCTTCTTGAGTGGCAAGCAGGTACGCAGACAACGCTTCCTAATTATGTCCGATCTTATCATTCTGCATTAAACTTCTAACTTTTTTTAGTAGGCCAAATTTTTTTCATAAACTAGGTTGTGTTTTTAATATGTTATTATTTATTAATATATGTTATAATACTGTACTTGAGCATGACAGAGGACAGCAATTTGTGTCAAACACGTATTAAGAGGACAGTTATGTCTATACTGGTTTTTGGGGATATTTTGTATAAAATGTAATTTTAAAACTAGTAAATCTTAGATATCTCGGTAACCGAATAACATCTTGGACCAATGCTTTCTGATTATATGTCCGATCAGACCAGTTTGCACGGAGATTTTTTTTGAGTAATCCAATTTTTAACTGGGTTTGTGTTATAGGGCCTACAGGCACATGTTTATGAGGAGAGTGGTTTTAGATGGCAATGGTCTATGCTAAACATGTATTAAGAGGACATTATGTCTATACTGGTTTTTAGGGACATGTAGTGTACCAACCAACTAGAAGACCGCTCTTTGCAGGATAGCCGGTTATTATTTATTTTTTTGTGGAAGAGAGGAGAGTGAAGCGGAGAAGATGTGAAGAAGGGAAGAGGTGAATAGGTGAGGAGGCGAAGATAAGAAGAGGTGAAGAGGCGAAGAGGGAAGAGTCATCCTCTAACCCTTCCCCTTCGGGCGTTACATCGACCTGCCACTGCCGGCCGACTACACAACCTCCGTTCGTCGAGAATGACCTGAGGAAGAATACGTCGTCTAACACTGGACCACTGCTCTCGCCCTTTGGCAAACTCATCCCTCGGCTCCCCCTTTTGTCAAACTCGCCTTTTGGGTTGTCCAGAACCGGCGTTTCGCTACTACTCTTGTCTCCAATAGGCCTACGTTATTCCCTATCATTTACAAATAATAAATAATAGGCGGTACTTTGTAATTTTGTAGACACTCGTGTTTATATTACATTTTTGAGATCGTTTTTCGTATAAAATATGATTCGTAAATACTTATTTTAATGTGAATAGTATTTCACCTCAAAAAGTATTTTTTCTTAGTTAAATTGTCGTGTTTAAGATTATTTATTTCATGCCGAAGAGAAAACGTAACTTCTCTCAAACCTGTTTACCCACACAAAGAATGGGTACTTAATATTATAAAGAAGACGTGGTTTATGTATGTTTGTTTCTTTGTTTGTTGGTTTGTTGTGGAAAGTAAACACGAAATATGCTGAACTAACTGGTTTGAAATTACAATTGAAGTTACACAAAGGTAGATCTCAAACTCGTGCAACTCATAGGCATTTTCATTTCCTTAAAATGCCCTCAGGATACGCCCCGTGAACGTCCTAGGTTTCAATGTTTACATTTTTAAAGGATATCAACATGAAATTACTTGAATGTCAACAGGTGTGAACACTAAAATTTGACATTTCAGGAAGAAGAAGACACAGTTGCTGTAAATGTCCTAGGTTTCAATTTTTACCGTTTCTAATTTCTTTTTTCTATTTGCTTTTTTAAAGCAGGGCCTATATATATATATATATATATATATATATATATATGTGTGTGTGTGTGTGTGTGTGTGTGTGTGTGTGTGTGTGTGTGTGTGTGTGTGTGTGTGTCTGTGAACACGATAACTCTAGTAGAAATGGTCCGATTGAGACCAAATTTGGTAGTAACATGTATTCCTACAATTGCTCGGACGAGTTCGTAATCCAGACATATCGGTCAATTGGAAGGGGTAGTTTGCGGGGGTTTGTACCCCAAAAATGGGTTTTTTGCATTTTTCCCATGTAATTTTAAAAAATTTCAAATTTTATCTTTCACCATTAGAATCACCTTAAAAAAACTACACAATTTAGTGCCTTAAAGTTTTTCTCTATCTCCAACGGTTACCGAGATATAAAAAAATCTAAACACAGTACGTTGTATTTTGAGGCTCCAATGTTAATCTTATGGAGGATAAGGAAAAATTAATTTTTCACTTATTAACCAATATTTTTGGATAAAACTTTATATTTAGCTTTACGTGGTTGGGACCCATACGTTTATGCCAAAAAATCACAGTTTATGTGTTTATCATGGCAGCAAACCTGCATACTCTTTTCCCATGTTAATCTTATAGAGAATAGGCAAACGATTCTCATGTTTATCGACAGATTTTGACCAAACTTGTCATATATTATTGATTTGGAAATTCGCTGAGTACGCAGGTCTGCTGCGACGGGGGTATTTTTCTTTTGTTATCTTTAGGCAGTTCATCTATAGTAATGTTAGGCTGTTAACTGTCACTTATGTCCATAATCGACTGAAAAGCATTATTAAGTTCCATCTGCTCTGCAGTAGATCGCATAACTGTGATGGCTTGACCCGATAAGACGGGGCAACCAAGTTTTGAGGTAACCTAACTAGTGAGTGAATATGTAATTTGACACAACACAAAGGAACAGATCCTGTTGGTTGTAAATTTCCCAAATAAATTAACATAACTGACTTACATACACATAATTACTATAAACTTTATAACACCAAAAACACAAGACACAACCCGAATTCTTAAAAAGAAAGGCTGAAAAAATTTGGTCAACCACGTTTTGGATTGTTGACGATCGATGAATATTTCTATTTTCACCATCTGTTTAAACTACTTTTGACAGTCCAGGAAGAAGAAAAAAGAAAGTTCATTTTTAAGGATAAACCGCTGGATCGAAATTAATATTGCCGAAAATGCTAGATTATAAGTTTTCTCCCTATGCCTGTCTCTATTACATTATTTCTTACCCTTTCCCAATATTACTTAACAGGTGGTACGTTGTCATGTTGTAGACAATTATTGTGCTTGTAAAGTTTTGAGATCGTGTTTAGTATAAAATATTATTAGTAAATATTTCTTTTATTGTGAATAGTATTTTACCTCAAATAAAGTATTGTTTTAACTAAATTTTCATCTTTTAGAATATTTATTTCATGCTGAAGAGAAAATGTAACCTTTTAAAACTTTTTTCCCCGCACGAAGAACGTGTACTTTAGCTAGTTGGTTGTAAAATTGTTTAATCTTAGAACTAATACTATTAATTGACTTAGATAAAAGTGTTCATTCTCTTTGAAATTCGTAATGAAAAATTCCTTCATACTGAAGATAATATTGTATAATATCTCCTAATATTGAAGATTCATATACTATATATATCCTCTGAATATAACTATATTTACCCGTGACCTTATGTAGGTTTCAGGACCAAATTTAAGAGTAACGTCATTATTAAAGATAAATTCTACTTCTGGAAGATCGTCCGGAAGCTCATCACATAGATAACGGCTCTGAAAATTAAAAACAAAATTAATTTAAGTGTAAAAACATCGACTAATAATCTTAATTTCTGCAAGTTGCTAGGATCGTGTGATACCTGAATTGCATTGCGGAGCTTTTTTGCATTCTTTTAGCGGATTCTTAAAATTATATGTTGGTAGAACTATTATCCATTGACCTTTAAACCCAGAAGAAAAATACGGGTCTCCTGTTTCAATTAATTTTAAGAATCACACAGAATGTATTTAATAGAACATAACACAAATCAGTTATTCTCAACATCTGTTTAAAAGGTTAGTAATAGATATCATTTTTCAAGTATCACAAGTGATTCGAAGGACATAAGAACTCGAATGATTGCAGATACAACAGTCCCTGTATGCGCATATGAGATCCTTACCACCATCTCAAAACCGCCGCTTAGGCGTGATTTCGGCTTCAAATGTCATTTTGGCTTCATATTTGATCATTCTATATGTAAAAGCCACTAGAAATTATAAATACAAATTAGCATTCTTGACAGTGTATTGTGTGTTTTTTGGCAGCCAATGAGTTTTTGATGAGTGATGGATTTAATACGTACTCGGATACAATAAGATGTGTGTTATACAAGTAATTAGCAAAATTAAAACAACTTGATTGCTCAATATAAATATTTATGTGGTTTAAATAAAACATATTTCACACACCTTAATTAATAGCATAAACACTGAACAAAAAATATCGGCCCCTGGTGGGGATCGATCTCTCGACCTCCGACAAATGAAACCTGAGCGCAAGCCACTGCGCTACTGCGTCAGACAAATGCAATGATTAGTATTTTATTTATATCCTTAAAACTGTCTCGAGCAAAGCTCGGTCTCCAAGTACTCATTTTTACAAGAGTTATCATGCCCAAGGACATAAAAGTAATATTAAAAAATAAATATTAGTTCACTAATGTGACACTCACAGTAGTCGTCAACACGACCGTGGAAACGGCTACTTTTCACTGTATAGATTAACATCGTATTTCGTATCATCACATAACTGATCATAAAATGCCATAATTAAAGTTTAAATATGGGTTTTACTTAATGGTATTTTACATTGTGCAACATACCTCTTTTGAGCTAAACTTTCTGTGTTCCTTGCCAAAAACATATGTCAGGATTAGGTCAAAGATATTTTCAGTAATTGACGTAAACGTGTTGCCAGTGTCGGGGACCGCCATGGTTCCTGGGATGGTGTCCCCGTCGAGGTCCTGTCCCGCAACGTCTATCAAATTTCTTCCAACTTTGATCCTACAGCATCAAAACTTAATTTTTATAAAATTCAGATATTATAAGTTTTTTTTATTATAATTATAAGATTAATAATATTCTGAAATGAATTTATAACATAAAAATGTCAAAACTATAAAGTTTGTAGAGGGAGGCGGTAAAGTTAGCGTACTTGTACTTAATTTGTAATAGAGTACATCAATATTATATATACACATATACAGCAGACATTTTTATGATGCACTCATTTGATTTTGACATCATACTTAACATCCAACCAATGGTTACAGTCCGTTTACATTACTGATCGTTGTATCTACAGACCTATTTTAAAACACTTAAGTTTTAGACGCATGAATTATTTGAATTTCATCTTATAGTCACTAAAACTCTTTCTTTCGAATCATATTTCAAAGTGTGGTTCACTTATACAATCGCTTCTTGAAATACTGATATACTTGTAACCTGTAGAGCCATGGAGCCTATGAGACTTTATAATATTGCATCACAACTCAACATATCTACTAGAATATTAAGACAATAACCCTGTTATTTTTGTAATAAATAAAATCCATCTCAAATATTCCAAAGAAGATGTGGTTTCTGTATGTTTGTTTGTGGGTTTGTTGTGGCAAGTAAAAGCGAAAAATACTAAACCGACCAGTTTAAAATTTTACCCAAAGTTCGATCTCAAACTCATGCAATTCATAGGCATATTCGTTTTCCTTAAAATCTCCTCGGGATAGGCCCCGTGATCATCCTAGGTTTCAATGTTTACATTTTCAATGAATCAAAACATAAAAATACTTAAATGTCAACAGCTAGGAACACTAAAATTTGACAGTTCGGGAAGAAGAAGAAGAAGAAGAAGAAAGAGCTGCCGTGACTGCCCAAGGTTACGATATTTTTATTTTCTAATGTCAACATCTGTTTACACTACATTGACAGTTCTGGAAGAAGAAAGTTCATTTGTCAGATAGATTAGATTAGACATAAAATATTACACATTAAGTAATCTGATTGATCGAAATTAGTGATCGAATTATCCATCGAAATAGTGGAAATAACATTAGCTTCTTCCTCTTCTCTCTCCAAGGAATAAAGAGGTTAGTTATCGTACTCATTTTATTTTATATTCATATATATTTATACTTAAACAGAACTGTTTTTTAGCGATTTTCCCATAGGGAAGAAGCTATTACCGTAGGTCTCATGGGAAGACTTAAGCCCGAGACCATGTTATTTTTTCGTTTTTAGGTGCCCAGAGTCCAAAAACAATAGTCGTTAAAATTTATATATATATATGTATATATGTATATATGTATATATATATATATATAAATAAATATGTGTGTGTGTCTGTTAGCACGATAACTCTTGTAAAAATGGTCCGATTGAGACCAAATTTGGTAGAGAGGTGTATTCCTACAACTGCTCGGATGAGCAGTTGTAGGAATACACAACATTACATTACATTTGTTTACATTGGTTTACATTGGTTTTTATGTAAACCATCAATTTGCTCGGATGAGTTCGTAAACCAGACATACCGGTCAATGGGAACGGGTAGTTTGGGGGGGTTTTGTGCCCCAAAATGGGTTTTTTTGCGTTTTTCACATGTAATTTTTAAACATTTCTAATTTTAGTTCCTTAAAGATTTTCTCTATCTTCAACGGCTACCGAGATATTAAAAAATCTAAACACAGTACGTTGTATTGTGGGGATCCAATGTTAATCTTATGGAGGATAGGTAAAAATTAATATTTCCCATATTAATCAATATTTTTGGATAAAACTTGATTTTTAGCTTTATGTGGTTGAGATCTATCCATTTATGCTTAAAAGTCTTAGTTTATGTGTTTATCATGGCAGCAAACCTGCATACTCTTTTCCCATGTTAATCTTATGGAGAATACGCAAACTCCTTTATTTATGGACAGATGTTGATGAAAGTTGGTATAAATGTTACGATAAAAATTATTCATGGTAGAAATGACTTCTTTCAGTGTTCCTCACAGCAGCTAACCTGCACACTCTTTCCTATGTTAATCTTATGGAGAATAGGCAAATAATTCTCATGTTTTTGGACTTATTTATATAAAACTTGTCATATATTAAATTATTGATTTCGAAATTCGCTGAGTACGCAGGTCTGCTGCGACGGGGGTATATATATATATTTAAATATGTGTGTGTGTGTGTGTGTGTGTGTGTGTGTGTGTGTGTGTGTGTGTGTGTCTGTTAGCACGATAACTCGCGTAAAAATGGTCCGATCAAGACCAAATTTGGTAGAGACGTGTATTATATTCAAATTATTTAATCACAGCTGTTAATTTTTGTAAATTTTTTTTATATATTGTAATTATTATTTTTAATTGAGTCAGTGATGGCTTTCACGTTTAATATATATATATATATATATATATATATATATATATATATGTATGTATATATATATAAATTCTACATTATATACGTAATTCGGCTTTATACTGATTTTAAAAAATTTTAATATGCTTGTGAGATTATTGTTTAATTGATTTTTTTATTCTTATTGGTGGCTGTATGTTTGGTATGCTGTATGTGGTGTTAAACCTGTGAGGTTTTTTTCATTTTATAATATTTCAAATTCTTTAGCTCTTAAAAAATACAAAAGTAAAACTCACGTTGTTTTTTTAAATTACTTTACTATTAATTTTTATTATATTTACTTACGATTTCAAATCCAAGGACCAGCTAAAATCACTGAGGAGGTAATGTATAATTGGTACTGGATCCATGAAATCCGAATCGACATATTGGGAATTATATCCTCCAAAATAAATTTCCCCATGATAATGTCCATTACTATTCTGTTCTTCGTTTCTGAAAGTAATATTAAGTTAGTTTTAAAAATTCTTTATTTTTTTCTTATTCATAGTAATATTTCATGTTATTACATCCCTAAAAATACCACAAACAATGTTTATTTATTGGATAAAATTGGCTAATAGTTTTAATTTTTTTTAACTATTAGGTCAAATTTGTTTCATCGTATTTATTTGACAACACAGTAGGCCTACAACTATAATCAGCGTACATGAAAATAATTGAGATACTAACTACATATCTTATTCATAATTTACAGCGAGGTGAAAACTGGAATACGTTATTGAATTTTAGGTTGTCAGGCAGCTTTTGTTCCCCCATAGGTTGCCCTCGACGAACAACTGTTTAATCCTTAACACAATCAACAATCTTCAATGTGATGTACCCATGATAATATGTATAATTTGAACTATTAATACACTGTTGGTCCACTTATGCCGTAGTGCAAAGCCGAAGCCGACTTTTGAGCGCGCGATCTGTAGTTATATGCCAATATTAATACCAAATACCTGTGCTATTAACAATACCAAAATGACTAAAAACTTCATAAGTAGGGCGGGAATCTTTCCAACGCAAACCCAAAACAAAACATCCAAATTAGTAATTATTAAGCTATTTAATCAACAGTGTCCGTTCATTCCAGTCCAGCGATGCCGAGAGTTGTCCGCGTGGGCAGAGCGAGGTGCGTGAGTAGTCCTGCAGTTGCGCTGGCCTGCCTGTTCGCTGAGCTGAATTTATTGATGTGTTATAATTTATTAAGACATTTATTGTGACAATGTGTCTCCCTTTTAGTGCTGTATGTGTTCTCCTAGTGTAGTGGCGTCGATCGTGGCGAGCATAAATTATAGCCTAAAATGTCCGCGTGTAACAAATGTAATTGGTACATCTGCCAATAAAGACCAAATGCACTGACTGCGGCGCGAGATTTCATGTCAGGTGTGGCCGAATTAAAACATTGGCATTTAATAAAATGCCAGAAGCAACGCCAGCTGTTTGGAAGTGAGATGATTGTATCCAAGAGAGTGCGTCCACCAACAGCCGTTCTGACAACGAAGATACGACAGCTATCGTAGGCCTACTCAAGAGTCTAAGGAAGGAGATAGCGTATAGCAATAAATTTAATTCAAAGGAAGTTGTTGGTTTTACAAAAGGCTATAAGCATGGTAAATGTAAATTTGGAAGAGTTCAAAGCTAGATTGACGGCTATTAAAATCGAAAATGCCAGTCTTAAATCTGAATGTAACCTGCTTGAACAAGATAATGCTAAACTACCACAGCGAGTGTGGGATTTGGAGGGTGACATGTCTGACATACAACAGTATAGCAGAATCAACAATGCTGAGATACGTGGCATCCCCCACCAAGGGAGAGGACGTGTACTTCGTGATGCAGTCCGGCGCACGCGCCATATTGTAGATCATCTAACTCCGTTAAACAAACTATTGCTGGACGTGCCAAGACCCCAAGACTATCGACTCCTCCCCGTTGAGGATGCGGTCCACGGCAGAGGTTGAGGAGGACCGACGGCGGTGAGGATCCCCGGGACGCAACATCCAGGGAAGCATGTGGCTACGGCAGCTGAGTGAGGTGACGTGTTGTATATTCTCTGTACAAGTTTGCGACTCAATTTTTGTGTTCATACAGAGTGTTTCAGAATTCCCTAACAATACTCTAGGGCATTGTTCCTAGGTAAGAAACATATCTAAATATCATATTTAAATTGTCCGGAAGTCCTTAGTTACTCACACATCCTTCGTTTTGTTTTTTTCACTTATTATTTTTTCTGAATAATGGTTAAACTTACGGAATTGAAACTTTGCACAAACATTAATATGACACCTAGACAAAACTACAAAATATGACAATTCCTCAAATTCAAAAACAAAATGGCGGCCATTCAAAATTTTGTTTCTCGAATAACTCGTGAACCCTTGATTTAACAGAAAAGTTACAAGAATAACTGTTTTTAAGCAAAGTAATTACAAATTGACTGACACCAAATTGTTTCATATTAGAAAAATAAGTTAGTTGCAGTGCATGTCAAGGCATGCGACTAAAGTCTGCCACAACAATGCAACAGTCTCCGTCTGCTTTGTATGTTATTTTCAGGTTATTTTAGATTACTTCAAACAATAATAAAATGTCACATAACCCTCTTGGTCTTGGCATAAGTTAAGAATAAATGTAGAGGAACTGACTACAATGAATAGAATAATAAAATTTTCAGGCAAGAATAAAATCAGATGATTAGTTTGTGAAAAAGCATTTTTACTTTTACCACAGCTGATATAAAAAGTTTGGGAGTTTTATGTGAATTTCAAGGACAGTAAGCAGACGGAGGCTGTTGCATTTTTGTGGCAGACTTGAGTCGTTTTAAAGGGTACCTATGATTTCTTATTTGATTATAATGGTTTCAGTAAAGTAGTAATATTATTTTATAATCTATGTGGAAGGGTAATTTTTAATTTACCAAAGAGAATTGTTTCATTTAATCAAGTTACATAATGTTTGAAGACAGAAAAAGGGTTTATCGTGGCGTTCGACTTATTTTGTTTGTTCATCTTTGTTTCTGTCATGAGTGGTTCACGGGGGGGTTATGTTACGGCCGTGGACTTATATGGACTTATAGCCATGCTCAGTGCCTAACTCTATATTCAATATGATTCAATATGAAAATTCTTCCTTGATTAATTCGGGATTAATTAATATTTGAATCATGTGATTTTTGTTATTGTTTATTATTGTTTTTTTCTCTTATTTTTATAGTGTTCAAAATGTATTTAAAATGTTAGCAAGTTAAAAGACTTTTATATTATGTGTGTAGTATTATTTTTCTACTACACAGTGTAGGCATCTTGATATGGCAACATATTTAAATAATAACATTGTACCATCAAAAATGAATAACATACCTTTCTATGTAATAACCTATCTGTGGAGGAATGTTAGTCTGGGTAAAGATACACTCTATTGCTGTTAGAGTATCCATAGAAGGCTTGAAAGTTGTGTCAGACCGAAGCCCAACTCCAAATACGCCATCAGTTGAACATGCTTCATTGGCCACATGATCTGTTAAACCCATTGTTGCTATAACTCGGAGTTTTGATTCTCCCTCACCTAACTGCAATTAAAATAATACCAACGTCATTAAAAAAAATAATAATATGGTCACAATAAACTTTGTAAAATACCAAGAATATAGTATTGGACAGATTTTCTTCATGACTTTCTTCAAGATATAATTACCTGAATGCTCATACTCTGACTCTCTCACGGTTCCAGAATAAATCACCCTAAAGTCCCCCCCTTGTCAATCAATATTGTTACCATACAAAAGCATTTTAATTATACAAAACAACAGTAATAATTGTATGTAATTGACAACTAATTGTAAATTTTAGTGCCATATGTGTCCTTGTAATTGTTATTTATAGTGTCATTTATCCTCCCTTGTCATTTTCCTTTATACTTTATACTTTACTTTATACTTTTAACTGAAATGGCGACCTACCCAGGTAGGTATTTTAAGCCAAGTATGAATGAGGAATGAAAGTAGGATGATTGTGGCGCGATCTTGTAGTCTTGTTACTGACTAAGGCTGACATGTTCCTTAGACAGGACTGTTAATTAATAGCCCAACAGCCTATGGCAACTAATGGACCTAAACTTTAACGTGGAATCCGAACCACGGCCTCTGAATTACGAATTGGTCTAATTATGAGGATGGTCTTTGTGGATTAACGCAGTATTCAATAAAATCAAATCAAATCAAATCAATAGTGCGGACGTTAATCCACAAAAGAGAACACTACATCCACCGACCATCTCTCACAACTATCCACAATTCGTGACCTCCAAGTAGCTGGATTACAGGACGTCGCCACCGTCGCAGTCTTTTTTGAACATGGATGACCTGCTTAAATTTGAAATTCTGTAACTGTTTTCTGTTCAATTCTGTAAACCTTTGAAATTCAATAAACGTAAACAAGAAGGGTGGGCAAAGATCCACGGATGTTGGATGGGATTTCCATGTTTGGCCATTCTGACTTTTTGCATTTTATTAAATCTTTGTATTTGAATTTGTAAGAGATAATTTTCTTCTACGGACTTCCTGTGTTAGATAGGGCTGTGAGCGCCACTCATCCCGTTTTCGTGGAGGTACGATTCGAGTTACTTAATTACATAATTGTGTGTGGTCTTTTGGTAAAATCTAATGGTAAAAATGAATCCTACATTTTTTTATTACTGTAACAAGTTACATTTTTTAAGAGTTCTGTTATATTTGGAAGTAATTTTGTTTTGTTGTGAAATTTTCTATTAATGAAAAAATATAATAAATTTTAAAAGAGAACAATTAAACGATAAAAGGAAATAAAGATAAAGAAATATTTTATTTCTATTTGTTTGGAAAACAAGTAGCACGAAACAGGTTGATCTCGCATGTTAGGTCCACACCAGCCCAACAGGCTCAAACATGTTGTTAGTGGTTCATGCACAGTGACACTTTTCTTTTGGGTAAAACCCCCGCGCTGGACCAGGATACTCATTCTCCTCCGACCTAGACCTGCGAAAAGGAGTTTCGCAGAGCGCCGTGGCACTGGTGATGGTTGGTTCACTGATGACCTCCGTCAGATCCGTGAAGTCACTTTAACATGATACCATAATTATTTATGGGTGTCTAAGCACAACTTCAATGTGGGAAACTACAAAAAAGGCCTTTATTAAAGCTCGGAAATACTTTTCTCTGCTTTTATTTCGCACAGTTATTTTACTTTAGTTTTTACAAATTTTTTAGTAATTTGATAATTTTTCATTTATTACACACATAAAAAAATATTTATGCAAAACTTCCATTCACAAATTGTGCAACACCATCTTCAATCAACAACTGTCAAACGGTTACAAACAGATGTTTTGATTTGTATTGTTTACATTTGATTCTCCATAAGCGTAATGTTAATTTTTAAAATTTTTAACTTAATATTACAAGAAACCCGGAATTTTCCTGGACATATACCAATCGAGAAATTATTTTCTACTTAGAAATTAGTTATTTCTAAAATGTAAAGAAAATCCTTATTGCCGTTTTCAAGATCCGCGTGCATATATTGCACACAAACATTGCTCGTATTATAGTATTGGATAAAAAAATTCATTAAATGAGTATATAGGTTTGTTCAACAGACACTGTTTTAAATATTTTAGTGAATTTTCCATAGGGAAGAAGCTATTACCGTAGGTCTCATGGTAAGACTTAAGCCCGAGACCATGTTATTTTTTCGTCTTTAGGTGCCCAGAGTCCAAAAACAATAGTAGTTAAATTTTTTTTTAATATATATATATATATGTGTGTGTGTGTGTGTGTGTGTGTATGTATATATATGTGTCTGTTAACACGATAACGCTCGTATAAATGGTCCGATCAAGACCAAATTATTTGTATTCCTACAAATGCTCGGATGAGTTCGTAAACCAGACATATCGGTCAATGGGAACGGATAGTTTGGGGGGTTTTGTACCCCAAAATCAGGTTTTTTGCGTTTTTCACATGTAATTTTTAAAAATGTCTAATTTTATATTTCACCATTGGAATCAGCTTAAAAACTACACAATTAAGTATCTTAAAGTTTTTCTCTATCTCCAACGGTTACCGAGATATTATAAAATCTAAACACAGTACGTTGTATTGTGGGGCTCCAATGTTAATCTTAAGGAGGATAGGGAAAAATTAATATTTCCCATATTAATCAATATTTTTGGAAAAAACTTTATATTTAGCTTCATGTGGTTGAGATCTACCCATTTATGCTTAAAAATCATAGTTTATGTATTTATCATGACAGCAAACCTGCATACTTTTTCCTATATTAATCATAAAGGGAATAGGCAAAATCCTTTATTTATGGACAGATGTTGATGAAAGTTGGTATAAATGTTAAGATAAAAATTATTTATGGTAGAAATTACTACTTTCAGTTTTCCTCACAGCAGCTAACCTGCACACTCTTTCCCATGTTAATCTAATGGAGAATAGGCAAATAATTCTCATGTTTATGGACAGATTTTTATAAAACTTGTCATATTGTATTATTATTATATTATTGATTTGGAAATTTGCTGAGTACACAGATCTGCTGCGACGGGGGTATTTTAAACTTACCATAGTCAGAAATTTGTATTATGCTTGGTGGCAGGTTATTGTAAAATTTTATAGCCGCGTAACATGTTTTTTCTCTAGGAAACTTAATTTGTGCTTTTGTAAAGCCATTTTTCCCCTATTTCTTGTTGAGTAGCTATGGCAGGTGCCCAAACTTGGTATATTAATATATTTTTCGGAACGTGCAATAACACTTCGAATATATACTGGGAATAATCCGTTAAAATTCCTAATTTTGAAAAATGTTTTCGAACAGTCATATTCTGATGAAAGATTTTTAAACAATGACCACCAAAAGAGTCATTGTTGCTGGTACCATGAACATTGACAAACTTATTATCTAAACTAGTGATTGTGTGCATCCTGCTTCGAGCACATCTAAAAAACATTGCCTTTCTTGCCGAGTGATTTCACTTGAGAGATTACTAACGGACACTCCACCATCACTAGCACATTCACTCATAGTGGTGAAGACGTCAGCCGGTGGCACCAAGTGCGATGGTGCAGGAGCAGGAGCGTCAACATCCGCCGATGTAACACAAGTGCCTGGGACGTCGCGGCTCCAACACAAGTGTCAGTTGAAGTAGATGAGGCTTTGGTGGCGATCCGGTCCAGTTCTGCAGCGATACTGAACTTTAGCAACTTCATAAATTTCCCATGATCAAGCCCATTTCTCAAAGTTCCAGTTGTTCTCGTCTCTCTACAGTCATTCACTACTACAACGTTCGTATACTACTACATTTTCGTACTGTGGAGGCCGAGCATACAACGCCCTGCCTTCTAATATGACGCGTTATCATATTTTTCGTTCATGGTAAAACTGTTAGCTTAAGAACCTACTATTCTTTTATTAATGTATTGTTACTGTTAATGACGTGAGCTGTGATTTATTTATTTTATTTATTTACTTTAAAATATATAATTTACAATAATTGTGTGTGAAGTGTATTTTATATGTAACAGGATAAGTAGGACAATCATTTTATTTTAAGTAGACTTAATGGGAAAATTGTGCAATTTAATGAATGAGGGATGATCATTAACTTATCATTTTCTTGAAGTACGATGATTTTCAATAGCGGATGAATGAACATAGTTTTAATAGTAAAAAGATAAGATAATGATTTTACCTCAATAAAATCTCGAGCTACGTGGCCACTGAATCCTGACTTATCGAGAAAGCTAACCGCAAACGTTCCATCAGTCCTCACATATGTACTACTTTTTGAAGTGTCGAACTTGTTAGGCCTTACACTCTCTGGAGACAGAACTATACGTTAGATATACTTAAAACCTTTACATATAATATAAGTAAAGGGACCCACGTTGGCCGAAACATAGGTTAATAGGGTGAATATAATTGAACATTCAGTTAAACCTTCTGACGTGTTTATTATGTGTTTTCTTATACCTAAAACTTGATTATGGGTGTGATAACTAGACTATTACTATCCTGTATTGTAATTCCAAATGCTATAAAATAGCTAAGTTAATAATCTTAACTATTTTATGTTTCTAAATGCAGAGCATTGTATAACAGATACTCGCTTCGCTTGCTGGGGCTCCCAGGCCCCCGTACTAGCTGTCGGCAATCCTTAGGGCTAACTATTGTAAATAATTTCAAGTATAAATATCACCTTATCGCTACTTATCTTTTCATTTTCTCATAAACCATTTCGTTGGGTCAGCAGAGCTCAAAAACCTCCATTAAAAACCTTAATTTTTGGACTTAAACATAGTTTTTTTAGCGATTTATTAAAAAGCTATTACCGTAGGTCTCATGGCAAGACTTAAACCCGGGACCATGTTATTTTTTAGTCTTTTTTTTTAGTGTTATTTTTTAGTGCCCAGAGACCACAAACGATAGTCATTAAAATGGTAATATATATATATATATATATATATGTGTGTGTGTGTGTGTGTGTGTGTGTGTGTGTGTGTGTGTGTGTGTGTGTGTGTGTGTGTGTGTGTGTGCGTGTGTGTGTGCGTGTGTGTGCGTGTGTCTGTGTGTGTGTCTGTGAACACGATAACTCTCGTCAAAATGGTCCAATCGAGACCAAATTTGGTAGAAAAAGTATTCCTATATTAAATCGGACAAGTTCGTAAACCAGTCATATCGGTCAATCGAACCCGGTAGTTTTGGGGGGTTTTGTACTCCAAAAATGGGCTTTTTTCGTTTTTCCCATGTAGTTTTAAAATTTTCTAATTTCATCTTTCATCATTAGAATCATTTTAAAAAAACTACACAATTTAATTCCCTAAAGTTTTGCTCTATCTCCAACGGTTAACGAGATGTTAAAAATCGAAACACAGTATATTGTATTTAGGGGCTCCAATGCTAATCTTAAGGAGGATAAGGAAAAAATAATATTTCCCTTATTAATCAATAGTTTTGGATGAAACTTTGTATTTAGCTTGATGTGGTTGGAATCCATATGTTTATGCAAAAAAATCATGGTTTATGTATTCCACAAAGCAACAAACCTGCATACTCTTTCCCATGTTAATCTTATGGAGAATAGGCAAACACCTTTATTTATGTCCAGATAATGATAAATCTTGGTATATGGGCAAAACAAAAATAGTATATGGTAAAAATGCCTACTTTCAGTGTTCCTCAAAGCAGCAAACCTGCATACTCTATCCCATGTTAATGTTACGGAGGATGGACAAATAATATAATTTATCAACAGGAATTCATTGTTCAATCTTGTATACCTGTATCATTATTGCCATATTATTAATTTGGTAATTCGCTGATTACGCGACGGGGGTTTTTCGTCTTTAGGTGCCCAGAGGCCAAAAACAATAGTCGTTAAAATTTATACATGTGTGTGTGTGTGTGTGTGTGTCTGTGAACATGATAACTCTCGTAAAAATGGTCCGATCGAGACCAATTTTGGTAGAGACGTGTATTCCTACATTTGCTCAGACGAGTTCGTAATCTATACATATCGGTCAATGGGAACGGGTAGTTTGGGGGGATTTTGTACTAAAAAATTGGGTTTTTTCATATGTAATTTAAATTTTTTTTAAATTTTATGTTTCACAATTAGATTCGGCAGAAAAAAACTACACAAATAACTTCCTTAAAGTTTTGCTCTATCTCTAAGGGCTACCAAGATATTAAAAAAATCTAAACACAGTACGTTGTATTTTGGGGTTCCAATGTTAATCTTATAGAGGATTAGGAAAAATAATATTTCATTTACCAACCTATAATTTTGGATGAAACTTGGAGCTTTATGTGGTTGTGATCCACCCATTTATTCTTAAAAATCATAGTTTATGCATTTATCATAGCAACTACACTGCATTCTCTTTTCCCTAGTAAATCACACGCAGAATAGGTAAACGACTTTATTTATGGGCAGATGTTGATGAAACTAGGTATTAATGGTCAAAAACATTTATGCTAGAATTGCCTACTTTCAGTGTTCTTCACAGCAGCTAACCTGCATACTCTTGTCCCATGTTAATCATACGAAGGATTGAAAAACTCCATTATTTATAGACAGATGTTGATAAAACTTGGTATAATTTGTCAAAATAAAAATTGTTTATGCTATACATTCAGTGTTACTCACAGCGGCAAACCTACACACTATTTCCCATTTCATGGAGAGTAGGTAAATACTGTAACTATAACTCATATATTTATCGACGGATATTGATCAAAATTGACGTAGAATATTATTATTATATTATTGATTTGGAAATTTGCTGAATACACAGGTCTGCTACGACGGAGTATTTATTTTTATTTTCTGTAGGATTAAAAATCATCTAATGTAAAAATACCCCCGTCGCAGCAGATTTGCGTACAGCGAATTTCAAATCAAGAACATTCAATAACATAATAATAAAAATAAATGACAAGTTTGATCAAAAGCTGTCAAATATAAGAATTATTTGCCTATTCCCCATAAGATTAACATGGGAAAGATTGTGCAGGTTTGCTGCTGTGAGGAACACTGAAAATAGGCATTTCTACCATAAACAATTTTCATTTTTAGCAATTAAACCAATTTTCATCAACATCTGTCCATACATAAATGAGTTTGCCTATTCTCCATAAGATTAACATGGGAAAGAGTATGCAGGTTTGCTGGTGTCATGAACACATAAACTATGATTTTTTGGCATAAACGTATTGATCCTTACCACACGAAGGCTAAATACCAAGCTTCATCCAAAACTATTGGTTACTACGGGAAATATTAATTTTTCCTTATCCTCCATAAGAATGGCATTGGAGCCCCTAAATAAAACGTACTGTGTTTAGATGTTTTAATATCTCGGTAACCGTTGGAGATAGAGAAAAACTTTAAGGAACTTAACTGTGTAGTTTTTATAAGCTGATTCCAATGGTGAAATATAAAATTAGAAATTTTAAAAAATTACATGTGAAAAGCGCAAAAACCCACATTTTGGGGTACAAAACCCCCTTAAACTTTGGTCTCGATCGAACCATTTTACGAGAGTTATCGTGTTCACAGACACACACACACACACACACACACACACACACACACACATATATATATATATATATATATATATATATATATATATAAATTTTAACTATTGTTTTTGGTCTCTGGGCACCTAAAGACAAAAAAATAACATGGTCCCGGACTTAAGGCTTACCATGAGTCCTACGGTAATAGCTTCTTCTCTATGGGAAATTCGCTAAAAAATCACGTGTTTATATGTTGGTAAAAAAAACTACAATTTTTATACAAATTTCGTTTATTTTATTAATCTGCTATTGTAAATCTTTCCTATGAAAGCCGTATTACAGTTAGGTATTGTTATTCACTATGCCGCGACCCAGAATATCTACACAAAGAAGCCGTAATGCTATTCCATTTCAGAACATGGACAATCTTTAAGTTAACATGTATTTACTCTTGAGCGTTACGAAGTTTGCCGAGTCAGCTAAAGGATATATTTTAAAACTTTACTAGCATTTTTTAAATCAATCCAATTACATCTAGTTTACATCATAGATCTCAACGTTCCGGGTTTTCATTTTCAGTTTAAACCTCTCAAT
Organism: Nephotettix cincticeps; assembly: GCA_023375725.1. Taxonomy (NCBI): domain Eukaryota; kingdom Metazoa; phylum Arthropoda; class Insecta; order Hemiptera; family Cicadellidae; genus Nephotettix; species Nephotettix cincticeps. The sequence continues at coordinate 127,307,077 of CM041786.1, read as the reverse complement.
AGCAAACCAAAAATAGTATAGACGATCAGTAGAAGAGAGTGGGTGCTTTCTTATGGTACGTAGTAGGTAAAACTCTCGGTTTAACGATTCGGACGCCAAAAGTAATTCAATGCTTAGCAATAATTTTTTTCTTTGGCAGAATAAATTATATAGCAATATTTAATATTAAACATTTGTATTAGCAACAGTGAAACATTTTTTTTTCTCACAGAGAAATGCAACAACTTAACAGGAAAATCGCTTCCACGCAGTAACTTTACCCTGAAGCCTTCGTATTTAAAAAAATCTCGCCATTAAACCGAACAAAATTTGATTAATATTTTTTTTAAATCCGATGGTAAAAAAATATTAAATATGTGAGACTTTTGCAAGTAATGGGATACCATAAATTGTTTTACTTACCACAATTTGCTTTTTTCGATTCAATAGTGCAACTCCTTTTAGCGTTAGAATCAAGAATTACAAGATCTGTTGATCCTGAGTCAAAAAGCATTGTGAACTCCTGTACTGGTTCTCCTTCTTTAGGAGTGCCAACCCTTATTTTTCCTTCATAATACATCTAAAATATTACGAAACAAAAAAATTAAAAAAAATGTTCAATTTGCTTTATAATCTACTCCTGGTAACTCTAGGCTCAAACTCTAATATATGAACAGTATTATTATTATTATAAGTGTGCAAGAGATCAACGGAGTGCAGATTGAGTTTCGGACGGTTTAGAGGTTAGGATTCAAGAAGAAAAGGTACGGACCACAGGAACTCTGGTAAAGAAGATAAGAAAGATAAAATTGCAAAGACAACTACCTACCTTAAATATTATTCATCTAAGTTACCATGTCCTGCTTTACTTGTAAGAATGACTTGCCCTCTGTTGGAGATTTTGTTATTTGTGGTAAGTGTAAATCGGAGATTCACTATACCTGTTCTGAGATATCTAAAACACTTGGAAGGGGAAAAATGTGCAACAGAAAGCAGAGTGGGAGTGTATTAACTATACGAACCTCATAGGCAGATTGCTCAGCAATCCTGATAAAAATCACGAGGAAGAAGTATATGACCCTACCTACATATCATTAAAACAGCTATTTAGAAGTCATGTTAAAATAAATATGAAAAATCAATCATTGAGCGTATTAACAGTCTGATGGCAGTGGTAACTGACATACAAGGAAATTGCCTTAGCATACATGAAGAAGTTAATGATGTGGTGAAAAAATACCTTGAAGGTGATAATATTCGATTATTATGTTGTTCGATCAGCTTTTAAAACACGTCCAACCATTTATAGGTCTCTTGAGCGGAAAACTCTCGAAGTAACCAATTCTTTAAAGTTTATATATATATATATATATATATATATATAACGCTGTATACTAAACGCTATATATAATATCGTTCTGCAATTGCAGCTTTAGTACCAGAAAAGGTGTGATAATATTTAACTCTTTCATGAGGGTTTGAAAAATGTTATTGAAAAATTCTTTACCGTTATTAGATTGAATATTTTTGACACCGGCTGGAATAATAGATTTTATCGCGTCCGTTACCATAGATCCAGTTTTAACGGTACTACTTTCTTAGAAAAAGTATCTATTAAAATTAAAATATAATTGTATCCAGAGTTTTGTCTCGAGCAAGACTGCATATCAATTAAATCAAATTGTACAGTTTCATGAATACCGACTAATCTAAAATGCCTCCTCGGAAAGTTCTTTCTTGCAGGTTTATGAAATCGTATGTGATTTCTCTCATATTTATTTAGTTTTACAATCAAATCAATATTTGTAGTTTTTAATTCATCAACATCGGTGCCAACTAATATACCATCACTTTCTCTAATATACACGTTTCTCTCTAGAAAGTAAGGATTACCATCTGATGTCTTTAATCCACTGGAGTTTACTGTTAGATCAGCAAACAGTGATTTAGGAAACGTTAAATCACCGATTTAAAACACTCCTTTATTGAGAGTAACGACTTGAGATAACTTTGCGCAATCAGATGGGAAACTCCATCCTTAACTTTACTTATTTGCGTCAAATTTTTCATTCTTCCTATCACAACATATAACCTGATCCTTAATCACAACGTCATGAGCCTAACAGACACGAAAGGCATCAGTAATACGAGCATTTAAGTCATTAAAATTACGTGTCTTATCTTTGTATAAGACTTTATGCATGGACAATCAAAATTATCCTGTAGTTTTTGCATATTTATAATTCTTGCACCAATACAATCCCACTTATTGTCTTTCTGTTCCATAAATTTGTATTTTTTCATCTTTTACAAACTCATCACCCTGTATAGTTAGTGTTTGTTCTATGGTAACGGCATCAGAATGGTCCTCTCCTTTTTTCAAAATTTGTTATTGGCATTCCAACTACAATTTGTAATTGCATAAATTCAAATTTATTCTCACCTTGAACAAACAAATCTCCCTGTCTGGTCAGTGTCTGCTCTAATACATGGACCTCACTTTTATCATCTGCCCTGTCCGAATTAATGATTTTATGTTGTTTAGCATCCCAAACATTGCCCTTTAACTCTAAGAATTCACTCTTTGACTCTTTATAGTCTGAGGTGTGTATATTTTATAAGAATTATACTCTCGAAAAAACGTTTATATATTTCCTTTTATTTAATAAATTATTCTAGTTACTCTAAGTTCCTCCGACATTGAATCAATCTCATTATCTACTCCAGTGTTCCCGCCTGTTGATATAGCCACAACAATATGAGTCCGTCCACAATCTCGTTGACATCTTTTCGTGTTTAAATTTAACGACACCCAGTGGCTGAACCTTATTGTCTGAAGATGGCATCTTAATTCCGAAACGGCCGTAACTAAATATTACGAAATTTGAGTTATTGACGAGGTAATTATAGCTACTATTTAGTCGTTGACATCGTCATAATAAACATAGTAAATTTTATTCCCTGTGACCTGTCTCAACCCTCTAACCACCGTTTTTGAAATAAAGGTTTTAGACAGAGAAGTTAGAAGAGAGAAGTTAGAAGAGAAGCACCTAGTTTTTAGTATGGATGTACTTCATTTAAATCAAAAAAAACAATTGAAACAAGTGGCAAAATTTTAATTTCAATTTTCTTTCATTGGAAGGAGTAAACTGGTGTTGGAAAGTATATTAAATACTAGTGGGTACCTGAATAATGTTTCAAATGTAGTGAGTGAGTCGTGGATCAAAAAAGGGAAAAGATACCCCTGTTCTACACTATAGCATATAGTATATAGTATACTGTATATTCTAGTATTATATACTATACTATAGTTTTTGTATAGACCAAAAAGTCTCCACCAGTCTCTACCAAAAATTGACGAAGTTTACTAAAGATTGAACATAAAATATGGATGACTTTTGACGGATCAGGTGTTGTGTGCGAGATTTGATCCTCGTGGTATTCTTCTGGGAAAGCCGGGTTCTGGTGCTGAACCGGCAGTTTATGCATACTAGAATACTACTAGTAGTACTTACTACTTACGGTTAGTAAGTACTTACGTACTTACTAATGGCAGTAAAAAACATACAATTTTAAATAAGAATTGCCTCCATGGGTTTTATGACAATACTGTCATTATAATATCTAATAAACTAGAAGTTGTTATCTAAAACAACACAAAAGCAATTGCTATAAATTGTTTGCCTCTCCTTCTTAGGTGAAACCCCCAGGCTATTTCCTTCTTGAAAAAGCTGAACACCATAAACAAAAATGTAATCACGTCCAACAGTTTTCTGGCAAGGACATTCCAAACATTTTTTGCGAATTTCCCATAGGGAAGAAGCTATTACCGTAGGTCTCATGGCAAGAGTTAAGCCCGGGACCATGTTATTTTTCCTTCTTTAGGTGCCCAGAGACAAAAAAAATAGTCGTTAAAATATATATATATATATATATATATATATATATATATATATATATATATTCCTCCTAAATCTTATATATATATATATATATATATATATATATATGTGTGTGTGTGTGTGTGCGTGTGCGTGTGTGTGTGTGTGTGTGTGTGTGTGTGTGTGTGTGTGTGTGTGTGTGTGTGTGTGTGTGTGTGTGTGTGTGTGTGTGTGTGTGTGTGTGTGTGTGTGTGTGTGTGTGTGTGTGTGTGTGTGTGTGTGTGTGTGTGTGTGTGAATGTGTGTGTGTGAACACGATAACTCGTCAAAATGGTACCCAAAAATTGGTTTTTTTGCGTTTTTCATATGTAATTTAAAACGTTTTTAAATTTAATCTTCAACCATTCAAATCAACTTAAAAAACTACACAATTTAGTTCCTTAAATGTTTTCTCTATCTTCAACGGTTACCGAGATATTAAAAAATCTAAACACGTACGTTGTATTTTGGGGCTCCAATGTTAATCTTATGGAGGATAAGGAAAAATTAATATTTCACTTATTAATCAATATTTTTGGATAACACTTGATATTTAGCTTCATGTGGTTGAGATCCATCAATCTATGCTTTCAAAATCATAGTTTATGTATTTATCATGGCAGCTAACCTGCATACTCTTTTCCCATGTTAATCATACGGAAAATATGAAAACTCCTTTATTTATGGACAGATGTTGATGAAACTTGGTATAGTTGGTCAAAATAAAAATTGTTTATGCTAGAAATTCCTCCTTTCAGTGTTCCTCACAGCAGCTAACCTGCATAATCTTTTCCCATATTAATCTTATGGAAAATAGGAGAACTCCTTTATTTATGGACAAATGTTGATGAAAATTTTTACAAATTATGAAAATAAAAGTTGTTTATGCTTTAAATGCTTACTTTCAGTGTTCCTTACAGCGGCGAACGTACATATTCTTTCTCATATTAATCTTATGAAGAATAGGCAAATAACTAACTCATATATTTATCGACAGGTATTGATAAAACTTGACATATAATATTATTATTACAATATTTATTTGGAAATTCGCTGAGTACGCAGGTCTGCTGCGACGGAGGTATTTTTAATTATTGGCTACAAAAGCTTTTTGCTAAAACTTAAATGTAGGTATTTTTGTAAGAAATCTGTTCCCTTAAAATATCTGGTGTTTGACAAGTTGTTAGGAGGGGTTCAAAATTAACAAAATGTCATCGTAGCGGTCAAAACTGTTATATTTAGCTGGTATAAGTATTTAATATATCACCACCCCAGTGAGCTAAGAATAATAATTCTAGATTATATCATTTAAATTTTGGATTTATGATAGTTTAGTTCCATATCAATATTTTTGAAAATTAGTTTTTATCTCTGGTTATAAAACATCATGGGATTGAGTAAATAACTTCATAACAAAATAACTCACGCAAACCCCTTTTAAAAATTAAAATCAGTGACTTTTTGTCTTTAAGTTGGAAACTGGTTTTTAAAATATTTAAATACGATTGAACGCTATGCTTACTAATACTTATAGATGAATGCTTGAAAATTAACCATAAAAAGTATAGTAACAATAAAGTCTAATATAATACTTACATAACTAATTGGGTAAAGTGGCTCGGAGTAAAATGCTTTCGATTTAGGTTGACTTGAAGCTCTCCCAACCACTGGAACTCCAATGCCTTCCCTTGAGAATCACCGAACAAAACATTAGTAATAGAATTGCGTAAATAATATGTATTTAACTATCATATATCTTAATATCGATTATAAAATCCAATTACCAATGAATGACTGAGTGGATAAAGAGGTAAGAGAGGAGAAAAACAAATATTTGCTGATTCTTTTGAAAATACTCCCTCCCTCCAAGACGCGGCTAATCCATCAACATTATCCAAAAATAATTTTCTCAAACAAACAAATAACTTTATTCGCCACAATTTTAAATATACAGTACTAGCTGACCCGGCGAACTTCGTAACGCCTCACAGTAAACACATGTTAACTTTAAAATTGGCCATGTTCTGAAGTCGAATAACAATACGGCTTCATTATAAAAGGTTGTATATTCTGAGTCGCGGCATAGTGAATAACAATACTGAAACGATAAAACATATTAATAACATTCCCATAAAACAAAAAAATCTGAGTGGATTAATTCACAATTTTCAAATCCAATTCAAACCCAAACGAAACCTAACCGTATACGGCTTTTATGGGAAATATATACAACAGCTTATTATTATAATAAACGTAATAATATAAACATTTTAATTATCATATAAACACCTGATTTTAATCACACAGAAAATGAAAATATAAATACATAATCCCCCAAAACCGTAAACTATTAGCGTGGTGAATTAAAGCTGTTTATTTTTTACAGTACACATTTACTTCATAGTTTTACGTTAATGAATGATTCAGATGGCATTGGATAGTAAAGCATATTGCTAATGGAAAGTAAACCAATCAGCTGTAGCTAAGAAATCAAATGTTTTCATTGTAGACAATTTGTAAACAAACTTACTCTCTATAAGGTTAACATTAGAAATTTAAATCGCCATAAAATGGAAACTTATGGGGTTTTCGAAAATATTTTTTCACTAAAACCTTCCCGGAACACACGTAGAGCAACTTCCTAAAATTTCAATCGATCGGATGAGTAGTTTAGCAACGCATAAAGGACATACAGACAGACATACATTCAATTTTATATATAGATACAACATATGTCCTTATTAGACAACATAGAATAATTTCAATTTACAAAAATATTGTCTTACTACTAACTTACTTTTGTAATATTTAGCTAAAACAGAAATTTAAAGGTGAGTACTTTATGTTCCTCTATGAGGCAAACTCACAAAGGAGTTTGTTTATGAGACAAACCCGAGATCACCGAAATAAAACGAAAAAATGAAACACAGCATATTTAACTAACTGTTTCTCGTTAAACTTAATTTTACATGGATTTCCTGTTTAAACACTTTTTATTTACTACATTTTTAGCCTTTAACCTACTTAATTTCTATTGGTTAGCAACAATATATTTTGGGGCGGTATTTACAGAAAGAAAACATGGCGGAATAATGTGAAAAATGTGGATAGCTGCTCGAATGGTTCCCGTTTTCAACAAGTGGCGATGTCTTAAATGCCCTAATTATTCTTTAAACGTGTAGTTGCTGATTTGGGACTGGTCACCAAGGCCGGGGTTAATATTTTCTCCCGAGGAAATATTTTACATGGAAGAATCTCACATCTTAGCAGTTTCAATTTTTTTAACGCTAGAGAAGCCGTGTCGGATACTGTTAGTTTCTATGTAAATTTAATTCTGTCCTAAACGAAAGAATTTAGGCTATTAGTTATTGTACTTTTACTTCTCTAATGAAATCCAATAAATTTAATTTATCAATTTGTAATTTATTTTAATACCGTTTACAGAATATAGGTAACTTACCCATTAACGGAAATACAAAGAATTTGAAGAAAGCCAAGCCAAGTGTAATTTGTCATCATTTTATGTTAAAAGCAGCCACGTACTATTTTCAATTTTTGTTTGAATTCAGTGACATAACGCAGACTATTTTACTTTTTTCACGGGTATTGACAGTTCACATTTGTTCGTGCCATTCAGAAATGTCATGTTGACATGAATGTAAATAGGTGAATTACATTTACTCTGTCATACATATTAGTTTAGTGACAGGTATAAAACACGCACCTGTTTATACATGGCAGGAATACGTTTTAGTATAAATAAAAGTATTAAATAGCTTATATATATATATATATATATAACTTAAATAACAGCGGGAGGGACCTGCTGTTCTCCGCCGCCGCCAGCCTCACTTGCCACGGCCACCACGACCCTTATCCAGTAAAGTTATGTTGGCATCACCTATCAACAAGGTTAATGAATTTGTTTTGCATATTATTATTTAAACACACAGTAAATTCATTATTAAACAAATCACATGGGATAAAACTTTATCTGTACAGAGCTAATAAACGAAAATGATCTTCATGATAACAAATACTCCCGTCGCAGCAGACCTTCGTACTCAGAGAATCCAAATCAATAATAATATATAACACGTTTGATCAATATCCGTAAAAATAAGAGAGTTTGCCTATTCTCCATAAGATTAACATGGGAAAGAGTATGCAGGTTTGCTGTTGTGAGGAATACAGAAAGTATTTTCTACTACAAACCATTTTTATTTCGACCAAGTATACCAAGTTTCATCAACATCTGGTCCATAAATAAAGGAGTTTTCCTATTCTCTATATGATTAACACGGGAAAAGAGTATGAGGGTTAGCTGTCGTGATAAACATATAAACTATGATTTTTAAGCATAAATGGATTATTCTCAACCCTACGAAGCATTAATGGGTGGATATAAACCACACAAAGCTAAATACCAAGTTTCGTCAAAAAATATAGATTAATTAGTTAAATATTAGTTTTTCCTTACTCGCCCTAAGATCAGAACTGAAGCCATAAAATAGAATGTAGGCCTACTGTGTTTAGATTTTTCAATATCTCGGTAACCGTCGGAGATACAGCAAAACTTTGAGGAACTAAATTGTGTAGTTTTTGAGTAGATTCTAAAGATAAAAGGTAAAATTTGAAATTTTTAAAACTACATGCAAAACCCCATTTTGGGGGTATAAAACCCCCAAAAATGCCCCTTCCGATAGACTGATATCTCTGGATTACGAAGCCGACCAAGACAATGGTTCTGGGCTTAAGTTCTGCCATATGGCCTACGGTAATAGCTTCTTCCCCATGGGAAATTTGCTAAAGGATATAAGTATAGCATCAGCTGACTGTGCTTCAAATTGCATACTATTATTATTTATTAATGAGTCATTGATATACGCAACAATAATTATTCCTCCTGCAAGATAATCATCACTACACTTTGTATACATTTTAAAATTAGGTATTTCATTAAATCAAGTTTCATTTTAATTTATCCACATTTCAGATAACACTATATTATGTCAGGAAATATTGTAAAAGGTTATAGTTCTGTTATAAATACATCAAAGTTTTTTCTAAGACTTCCAATAATTTGATGAATAATTACAATACTATTAGTTTAAATGATTTATAATAAAATATAATATATAAAAACATATTATAACCTAAATCAAAACATAAAAGAAAATCAACAATAATAATTCACCTAAAAAAATATTTCGTAAAGTATTTGCTGTGGAATAAATTCCCCCACCGAATTATTTCTGCTCTCAACCTGCTACATTTGGACCAGCAAAACAGTATATTATATTGTAGTATGATGGAAATCAAAATTATACTACCATCTATTACGAAAGATACTGAAATCTTGGATTTCAAATATCAATGAATGCATTTCTTTTAGAACAAATCAGTGAACAAAAATATTAAATTCTAGAATACAATAGTTTCGAAACAATATTTATAGGTTAAACAGCATAATTAACTAGTTCTCAAAGTGTAAGATATACACTGAAAATGTTTCAATATTCAATATTGAAAAATCGTTGTTATTTTCTTATGAAAGATTTTATGCTATCTCCGTATATTTCCACATTTTGGTTTCGTTCAACAAAGTAGAAGGCCCCGTAATACAAAATTTTTGTTAAGGAATTCATTATGATAAGCGTTATTACTGTTTGATGTTAGAGCTTTCCAAATGATTTAATTAAACATCTTACCAACCGCCTTGAAAATGTTAATAACTTTTTAAATTTAGTTTATACGCTGGCACAGAACGGCTCCAAGAGAGTCTTTAAATTTAATGTTTTGGTTGACCGGAGTTTTTTAATAAGCCGAAGATTAACTTTAAATTATAAAAAATGTAGTTGGTTAACATACTTATAGTGCCAAACCTGTGTATGTTAGTAAGTAAAACAGATCGATTTAGTTAAAAAAATCTAAAACACAGTATGTTGTATTTTGGGGCTCCAATGTTAATCTTATGGAGGATAAGGAAAAATTTCACTAATCAATGCATATTTTTTAATGAAACGTGATATCACGTTGAAATCATCATCATTGAAAATGTATCACGTTTCATTAAAAAATATGCATTGATTAGTGAAATTTTTCCTTATCCTCCATAAGATTAACATTGGAGCCCCAAAATACAACATACTGTGTTTTAGATTTTTTTAACTAAATCGATCTGTTTTACTTACTAACATACACAGGTTTGGCACTATAAGTATGTTAACCAACTACATTTTTTATAATTTAAAGTTAATCTTCGGCTTATTAAAAAACTCCGGTCAACCAAAACATTAAATTTAAAGACTCTCTTGGAGCCGTTCTGTGCCAGCGTATAAACTAAATTTAAAAAGTTATTAACATTTTCAAGGCGGTTGGTAAGATGTTTAATTAAATCATCTGGAAAGCTTCATGGGGTTGGGATTCATCCATTTCTGCTTAAAAATCATAGTTGATGTGTTTATCATGGCAGCTAATCTGCATACTCTTTTCCCATGTTAATCATATAGAGAAGAGGCACACTCTTTTATTTATGGACAGATGTTGATGAAACTTGGTTAAAATGGTCAAAATAAAAATTGTTTACGCTAGAAACACTCACTTTCAGTGTTCCTCACAGCAGCATACCTGCATACTCTATCCCATGTTAATCTTATGTAGAATATGCAAATAACTATCATATTTATCGATAGATAATGACAAAAATTGTCATATATTATTATTATGATGATGTTGCCGATTTGGAAATTGGCTGAGCACGCAGGTCTGCTGCGACGGGATATTTACATCCGTTGTGCGTACACACATACACATTGTGCATCGGGCAAGGTGGTCTTTACCCAACACTACGCTCCTTTCACACACTATCCGATTTCGGTCGTCCTTGGGCCGTACCCTAATGTAGTTCGAAGCGTTGCCAATAGGTTAGAGATATTTTGTTTGGGTGTCGTTTAAATTATTTAGTTATTAAACTATTTAGTTTTCGTTATTAATTACAGTTTAATTAAGTTGTATACAATTCCTAAATGTTGTGTTCCGTCGTTGAAAATCTATTTACGTCTATCACGTAGTTCATCAAATGATCCCATTGTATTGCGGAAATAATTAAAAACCTATCGTTCTCATCTTCTCTTACGGTTCTGAAACAAAGTGAAGTATTGAACACTCCCACTTCTTTACGCTTCAAGTAAAAATGAAGCGTCTATTTGTTTGGCGATCCATGGTTTATTTGTTTACTCTACAAAACCTTACAACGCATTAGCTTTAGCATTGCGCAGTAAACGTAAGTAAAATTATAGATTTTACATTTTACTAATACTGTTCTTTTTTGATTAAAATTTCAATCTATGCCCAAAAATAATAGATGGTATCAGTGGACTGACACATACTTTTTCCTTTAAGTTAATTTAAAATCTACAACCTGTAATAAAACTATGATATTCTTTAAATTTTATCTAAAAATCCCCCCTTAATCTCTACCTTTATATTATCCCTTAATCTCCTCACCTTGCCTTCTGTATTTATATTCAGAACAATCATGTCATCTATATCGAATTTGAGTCCATTCCAACTGTTGGAGAGAATCGCCGTTATCCAACCAGGCTTGGAAGTGACTTACGCACTCCCAGTCATCGCCTTACACTATTTGAGAGGAAACTTGATTTTATTGGGCCACATTTTTTCAATAACCTTCCAAAAGAGTTGAAGAGGTGCTGTGGGCTGGGTCCTAACAGGGTTAAAAAGTTATTGAAAGAATTTTTAATTAAAGGGAAGACTCTGTGCAGGATTTACTATCCAAATTTTAGATCCCCAAGATTTTTAATTGTTAATTTAAGCTATTCAATAGAAAATAAGGTCATTTTTTATATTTAATGACGACTGAGATGTACACAATGTGATGTACTTTTATTCTAATAAAGATAAATCTATGTCTATGCCAAGTATTGAGTGTTCAGTAAAATAAAATAATTAATAATATTAAATAATTTTTAATATTATTAATTATGAGTGAGAGGGGGGATTTTCAAACTCCCGCCACTCCAAGCAGAGAGAGAGGGGGGTGTAATACTAGAACCCCTGCTCAGTAACTCGCGGAAACGGAATCTAAATGGTTGAGGCATTCCCATTGGCCCAGACCACTTCAACTCCGTTTTTCAATTCCGTTTTACGGCCAAAAGTTCCCCCACGCTGAGGCTTCGTCCTTAAGAGTCAGTGCTTTGTGAAACTTGATGCCTACACTTCGAGTTCTCGCCCTTCTAGGGCTATAACTCCTCTTTTATCAATTTCCAATTCTATTTTAGCATAATTCTAAATCCGCTAATTAGTGCCACATGGCGAATTCCTTTAAATTTTTGTATATAAATTATCAACTACCTCAAGTTTTGTGCAGTGAGTGAGTGGTATCGGGTAACCGCTTTAACTTCATTATTATAGACATTTTATTTGACCTCATAATTAATTAAACTTAATTATGCCTGACGTATGATTCAGGAAACAAGAAACAAGATTAGTGCTACAGCAATTCAGCTCCATCTCTGCAGTCTCCAGCGACCACTAGCAGGCGTCACCTGGCGTCCCCGCAGAGAGCTAAGGCGGACAGCAGCGTTATCCTACGATCAACGCCTGGTGTATAGCCTCATGGTTGGTGATGAACATTTTATTAGTTATAATTAACTGTATTAACTGTTAAAACTCTTGTCAAACATTTTCTGCTACATTCCGTTCCTGGTCCTTTGAACTGTAATTTGAACAATTTATTGCCAAAACTAAGATAATTAATTATATTAACCCCCCAATTCATCACCCTTAGACCCTCAGACTTTAAACCTTAATTAAATAACAAGTTTTATAGATGACGGTCGGGAAATAAAGAAGAAATTGATTTTTTAATATTCTCCATTAGAATAACATTGGGTGCTTTCAAACAACGTACTGCGTTTTTCATGGACAGTAAATTTAAGTTGTCCCTGGAACCGTTGGTCGTAGACAAATATTTTATAATACTAATTAATTTGTTTCGTTTTTAGACTGGTTTTAATGATAGTAGTCAAATTATACTCAACCTCTATTGTTTATACGGACAACTTAATAAGTTTGTATCTTTAACATTTAATAGTCCATAACTTTTGAACCGTCATTTTTAAGTACTCCATGCACTATAAAATATTATATTTTAATAAATATCGTTGGAGCCATTTTTTAGAAATTTGTATTATCTAGGATTTTAAGGGGTTTTTACGGGTGACTAAATATTACTAATGATGATGCAACAATATTTGCAATTTTATTTTAAACAAAAACTGTATCGTGTCTGTGTTATACATATAATTTTACAAAACAATAATAGAATTATGAACTAAACAATAACCACGAAACCTGATTTGGTGGATTGAACACAGTATGTTATCAACAGTAAGGGTTGTATGTCAAACTCTTTTGTAAGTTTAAATCTTATGCACTTAGGCAAATAGTGTAGACTGTAAAAATATCATTATATTTCTTCAACACATTTTCCACTATATCGCAGACAGTATTTGTACAAATATAAAATAACCAGCTCATGAAATTTCAAAAATGTATTATGACTCGTGCTACACGAATGGACATTCCAGGCCAGTGCCTCGACACTGACATTAGTGTAGTAAAGCTATTTTTTCATTTTGCAATTTTTTAATATATATAAAAATACTTCGATAAATATGTTCCCGTTTCAGTGAATTTTAGAAACGACTAATAAAATGAATTCGTTTGTGGACAGTATGATGACAAATTGGCTACTTTCAACTGCATTGTGTAGTATATTTTTTATTTGATACTTACTTTATTCCATTTTGAAAGTAAAACGTAAAACTAACATTTAATAACACTATATTATTTTCCACTTATTATACTGATACACTCTTTCATACCAATAATAGTTGGAATAAATTTGCGTTTAGTTAGAAAATTATTAATTTTTTAGTAAGTCTGATGTTGAGTTTATTACAAACTATCTTTATTACTTTTACGATAACAATTGTTTTTAACAATGATGGTTGTTTAGTTCGTAAAAATGTGAAGAAAATCATACTAACATACAAATAAATACACATCCAATGACAAACATATCACAAATTTAGTCAACAGCCCATTTGTCAGACTTCTACACTTAATCATGCTTACATTGTGGCAGTTAAGACCCAGTCAATGTACAGGTTGGCAACACATTCATCAAATTAGAGGAACTCCATTATATCCGTGCATCAGTTCACTTTGAGTGAGGTAGTGGATCACTTCAACTGAGACCCATCTTGGCTTGTAACGACATAATGACTCACATGAGTTTCAGATTTGATGAAATATTCATTACACTGGAGTAAAGGGACCTCGTTGGAAGTGCTGATGAATAATGAATGTGTTCACAATGGAGCTCGTGAGGCTGCATTTAGAAAAACACGAATGACGTTCTTTATTTACTGAGAGGTTGCTAGGTCGTAACATACTCACAGTTTCAATTGAGGGTCTTGCCTCCAAGCCATGTGGTTAGTCTTAGTCAGTTTCAGGAACCTCAAGCCCCCTAGCCTCCCCAATACGGTTAAAAACTGCCACAGGTAAGACGGAAATAAACTCTTTAGGATATTTTAACTGTATCTGTAACACAAATCTCCGAATCAGTCAAACACTATATATACATTCATGATGATACAGTACAGTTCAGACAAAACTTTGGAAGTCATTGAAGCACATAATAGCATTCTGCCGTACGAAGACAAACCGTAACTTTTAAGCTAAGAAAAGCCTCCAGGGAAAAGCAATTAGGACAATTACCCCAGTCATTAGTGCAGATTATATCACGCTCTGGAAACTTTACAGTGGCAAGTGAGCTCTCTGAGAGACAAATTGATATGCTTCGTGAAACCGAACTGAATAAACACTATCTGTGGACTGACACGTACTTTCTCCAGAAAATTAAAATACTTAAACCTATTTAGATAAGCTTAAAAAATATCATAGTATTATCAAGGGTAAATAATGCATCTGTCTTTAAATACTATGTATTTATAAAATATCTCATCTGATTATGCTTAGAAGTAAGGGTGTAACACTATAAAATAATTATAACACATTTTTGACACGGATATTTCTTAGGTCTGGGGGGTGTTGGTGATTTTTAAGATGGAAAACATGTAACAGGTTTCCATAGAAACTACCAAACCTCTTGTATTGAATCTCTATATATAAAATTGAATGTATGTCTGTCTGTATGTATGTATGTCCTTTTTGCGTTGCCAAACTACTCATCCGATCGCCATGAAATTTTAGGAAGTTGCTCTATATGTGTCCGGGAAGGTTTTAGTGAAAAATATTTTCGAAAACCCTATAAGTTTCCATTTTATGGCGTTTTAAATTTCTAATGTTAACCTTATGGAGGGTAAGTTTGTTTACAAAATGTCTACAATGAAAACATTTGATTTCTTAGCTACAGCTGATTGGTTTACTTTCCATTAGCAGTTTGCTTTACTATCCAATGCCATCTGAATCATTCATTAATATGAAACTATGAAGTAAATGTGTACTGTAAAAGATGAACAGCTTTATTCACCACGTTAATAGTTTATGGTTTTGGGGGATTATGTATTTATATTTTTATTTTCTGTCCGATTAAAGTCACGTGTTAATATGTCAATTACAATGTTTGTATTATTACGTTTATTATAATAATCACCTGTTGTATATCTTTCCTATAAAAGCCGTATTACAGTTGGGTTTCGTTTGGGTTTGGATTGGATTTGAAAATTGTGATTTAATCCACTCATATTTGTTTGTTTTATGGGAATGTTTTAATATGTCTCATCGTTTCAGTATTGTTATTCACTGTGACGCGACCTAGAATATATAACCTTTCACAATGAAGCCGTATTGCTATTCGACTTCAGAACATGGCCAATCTTAAAGTTAACATGTGTTTACTGTGAGGCGTTACGAAGTTCGCCGGGTCAGCTAGTTTTAAATATAAAGGAATAATAACAGCTGTTTAGATGAACTTAAAATATTCCCTTTAGACATATCCATGAGCTAACCTTTTTTCTACAGGGAAGTAAATACAAACATTTTTGATTACGCAGGTTTTCCGCTTCAAAGATTTTTTTAAATTTACTACTGACGTGATTTACTACTGGCTAGTGATTCTAAGCGTAGTGATTCGTCATTCATATGAAACGAACGGATTGTAGAAATCCGCGTTGCATTTGACTGAATACATTCTACCAGATTCAACCTTCAACAAAGGCTGGATAAAGCTTTACGGTTATGTCAAGTCAGATACAATAACTGTCTGCGCGTATTCAGAATGATTTATGGTGATAGACCAAAGAGAAATGACTTTATTAGCTTGCTGATATCTCCCTTTGATATATGTGTTTGGTTACGTTTTCAAATGATACTATTTTCAATAGTATATAAGGAGAATTAGAAATTGTAGCTATAAATAAAGTATAGAAGGTTCTTTAGATGTAATTTAATAAAAGGAGTAATAAGATACAATGTTTTATACGTTGATAGGTTGGAGGGAGTTTCATAACTCGTCAAAGCTGTCAAGACGTAATGACAAAATTGCGTTCTTTATAGTATATGCTATGAAAACAGAATGTTATAAGGTAATATATGTTCATTAAGCTGTTGTAAAATAACTGATTCTTGATGATACTTAACAAAATAAAATTGAAAATTTTATTGTAAGAAGATATTTAACAAAACAACTTCATAGCCTAACAAACCTCATAAAAACTAAAACACACATATTCAGATTAATGAGCACTCTAAAAATAGCTGTATACTTGTTTTGGAACCCATTATCTAAACTCGATTGTTTTTGTTCGGAAAAACATGAAATATTTTCCTTATTCACTCCTTTTGACAACGAATGTAATCCATGAGTTATTAGTTTGTAACTAATGAATTTACAATTTGGGTTTCATTTTCCTTTTGCTGTAACGTTTATTTTAAGTACCATAAAAGCAATTTTGGGATTACAACTAAGCCTCATGTAAGATGGAAAGGTGGTTTAAATGTTAATGAGTTGCCAAGGCCTTACACACGGTCCTGGAACTCAAAGCTGACGATGACTTAACGAGTTACGAGACAAACGGAGGTAACATCCTGTCAGTTTAGAGCTCCTTCATAATATTTTATTTATTTTTAAAGTTATTTTTTACAAACTCACAGTATGTTATTCTTATAGAGGGTAAAAAGATTTGTAAAATTTCCTTAAAGTTTGGTCAAATGTATAAAACGTAATTTATATGTAAAATTACTTAATATAGTCAATTTTTTGTACTAACTTTTTGTTATTTAACTTTGGGTACATCATCAAATTGTTATTTTACCATTTCAACCACAGAGTAAAATATACGTATTTATACCTATAGCGTATGCCTGATAATCGATACCTATCTAGGTTTAAAATTTAAATTATGCTTGTACAATGCTTGACTTAGCCTGTAACAATTTATTGTTGATCGGTAAAATTTTATGTAACATTATTTTGGACTTAATAGCTATAAACCATGAAATTTTTATCAAAATAAGTAAGTACGTCTTTTTATTATGAAACAATCTGCATACAAAAATAAAATATTGAAAAAATGTGTATATTGAAATAATTTGTGGATTTGTAGCTTATAAATTGTTACTAATATTATGGGCATGATTATGAAACAGGCCCCTGAAGTGAGACATGTTTCCATTCAAAAACAGGTGTTCCATCAGGTGTGCTATTCAGCGGTCCAGGAACAGATTGGATTATATTATTGGAATGGTTGACAAAATGGACTCTAAAGAATCAACAAAGTACAAGTTGAATTTGTCAGCTGGTGCAAAAGACAGATCATGAACATGAGACTTTGTTTGTGGCCTATTTTGATTTATTTAAGTCCAGGCCGCCTTGCAGGTATTGGGAGCCTCTGTTATGCACAGGGCATTTGAGTTTGTCTTTGATCCCTAAAGTTTTTACAATACCGAATCCTAAACCTCTTAAGTAGGTTAGTCAGATCGGGTCTTACACAAATCAAGTAACTAACTAAAATTATAATGTTCTTAAGCCTAGAGAGTTCAGGGGTATACCAGTCCTTAACAACAGGTGCATCACTATGCCTAGAGGCCCTTGACTATACGCCTATATGCACCTTTATGCATAGTATTGGGTAAAAACCATTCACCATCACCCGCATCTCTGCTAGTAAATGGTTCAAAGGTTATGGGCTTTTAAATGTTTTTTTTCTGGTGAAACAACAATAATTGTATTAAATAATTTGATCATCACCATTAACACTGGCCTAAAAACCAAACAAATTAGTATTTTGTATTATTGGTCTACGACCAACAGTTCTAAAGAAAAGTTCAAGTTAATCTTCTCAGTTAACGCAGTAGGTTGTCCGAGTACGTTGAATGTTATTCATGTGGAGAACATTAAAAAATAAAATCTCTTTCTTATTTCTCAACCGTTTACCAATAAACACTAATACAATATAAGGTATACAATATAAGGCTACATCACCCAACAAAACCCATTCAAAAACGTTTGTTATTACCATTTCTCTTGTTTTTAGTTTAATAGATTGGATGATTATTTTTATTATAAAAAA
This sequence comes from Nephotettix cincticeps, assembly GCA_023375725.1. Lineage (NCBI taxonomy): Eukaryota > Metazoa > Arthropoda > Insecta > Hemiptera > Cicadellidae > Nephotettix > Nephotettix cincticeps. The sequence goes on along the minus strand of CM041786.1, from coordinate 127,288,555 downwards.
TTTCAATTATATTTACATAAACTTTGTAAAAAAGTTGTAGTTTTTTATTTCAATTAAGGTAGAAAGTATGGTTCAGTCAAGTGATACCGTTTATTTTTCTATGTACTGTATGTGATTGGTTTAAAAACTCATTTTAATTTTAATGTGTGGATTTATTATTATGAAATCAAAGCAAAAAACGTAAACTTCAAAAAGATTTTTCCTCCTAACCAGATTATGAACACTCTAAAACACATCAAATTCATTTTTTATGTTAAAGTTACTACGGATCAATTGCTTTGTAGCCAGGCTAGATAATGTTATCTCTTACTAATTCAAACATTTGATGTTGTTGGCTTTTTACCTCAACTTTTTTCTTCAATGTTTATCATAGATCAGCATCAACATTAAACACCTTATGAATTTATTTCTACATCCATTCATATTTTGACACTCACATTTTGTCGTCAAATAAACAGAATACAATTTTCTTCAGATGAATATTAAGAGTTTGTTAGGAGAACTTTGAATATCGATTTACTTTTGACCTTTAGCAGGAATGATCGAAGAGAATAATGAATAAATCTGTTATATCTTCTCTATCTAGAAATTCAATGAAAGTTAATTTTATTAATCTACCAAAGCGTTCAACTATGTTACAAATTTTCTAAATATTATACTATATATTTTCTCTCAAAACTCTCAATTGTTGATTTAACCTTTTAAAGAATAGACTGAAATTACATTTAGTCAGAATCCTTCAAGGATTGCAAAGCTACGTTTTGAGCTGAAGATCAAGGGAAGTTTAGCTAAGATAAACTTTGTCATAATAGTATGGCCCAGTACAAACACTGAAAACCTTCTTCGACTGTTTACGTTTCAAAACAAAGCATAACTTCAAAAATTCCACTGCTTTTTTAAGGCACCAATTAAAACAAAACAAACAAATTCATATGCAACGGTAAATACTTTTTTTACTATTTTTAAGGGTTGAGAAAAATTAATTTATAATTTAGAGTTTTGAATACCTTCTCGTAACAACATGTGATTTCCGTGACTCTGTGAAACTGTAGAAAATATCCTTTTGTTTCTTACTTTTACATACACCACTGGTACATATATACTGGTATATATATAGAATAAATAAATATATATATATATATGAGCCACATTTTCGAACAAACTACTCATATTTATATTTTCGTAGTTTACATTAAAAAATGCACCGCCTATCGAGAATTAAAGGCATACTCACAATGAATAAATTGTACTCGGTAATTAGTTTTGTAAGTGCTAAAGTTGTGAAAATTACTGGAATTCAATGGCAGATTAGTAAAGTTTATGCTGAAAATATTATGAGCTATGAGAGTGTACATTCTTATAGATTATTCAATCGATGGTTCCATAAAGTCAAAGAAGTACAGGTAAGAGAGAGAGAGCAGGCAGTTCTAAATATCTTCGCTATTTCATGAGTTTCCTTTGGTGTTAAGAAGAAAGAGTAGTCAAGTTTCCTTTAAAGGCCATTTTTTATTTTAAATATTTATACAATCGGTTGAATGCACTAACAGACCAAATCATAATCTTAGATAATGAATTGTTGGCCTAACTTCATTATTAGGGAAGTTTTTAGAATAAACCTAGACAGCTTGTTAACTTTTAACTGCACGACTTAGCACCACACTTTAAATTTAGAACGTGTTTAATTTTAAGTTTCATTCAGGAACACAATTTCATTTTTTTCTAAATGGCCGCTATTTGACAAAATGGCGGCTAACTCAAAAAGTTCTTATGGAACACGCTACATACACACACACACACACACACACACACACACACACACACACACACACACACACATATATATATATATATATATATATATATATATATATATATATATATATATATGTATATGTATATTACTCTACTCACTAAAATAAAACATTGTTGTTATTGCGTTTTTTCAATATTTCTAAAGCTATAAAAACTACGAGGACTTGAAGTTTAGATTTCTTCGATATGAGGTTACCTGATCAAGTAGCTCACATTTTAATATCGGGATTTACGGAGTGTTCCATAGGATATTTTTTAAGTTAGCCGCTATTTTGTAGTAAAATGGTGGCCATATTGAGAAAATCTGAAATTGTATTTCTGAGTTAATCTTAAAATTGAGCCAGTTCCAAATTTAAAGTGTGATGCTAAATTGTGTAAGTAAAAAGTTTGCTATTTGATTCACTTTTAAAAAAAACTCACCCGGTATACTACCAGAAGTGTATTGTTTTTAATATGAATTTAAATTATTATCCTAATATTCTAGCAAAATTAAGGTTATTATACTCGGTAATACAAGGTATTTCGTATTTCGTGTTTGTATTACGAGGTATTATGAGGCAATCGATAACCGAAGGGATATCGCAGATTATCGAATTGAACTCGGTATTTCGTAAAACGCAGGGTTTTTGCAACCCTCCAACTGTTTTAAAAAGATATTAGAGTATATTTAGTATTCAGTTTTTTAATTTAATTATTGAAAATGTCATTCGATTTATATGACTACAAATTATTTAAAAAAATGCATATTCTGGTAAATCTAAAATTCAAAAGTAACAAACAAAATTTAATACTACGCTCTTACTATTTAATTTTACATAGATCATTTAAATATAATTTACATACAGAAATAGAATAAATTGATTAGTTTAATAAATCAAACACTATGTTATATGTTAACAATGGTGGGCCATCGAATGTTAAATCTTACTATTTGTACATTATTACCACTTCATAAATTTTAACCTTCACAACAGGATGATTTCAAATGAAAAAGCTTTAAGCAGAAATAGATTTTTTATGGAATGATTGAACTTATAGTTGAAGTAATAATATTTTTTAAATGTATTTTAAAGTAAACATTTTATCGAATCTGCAAACTTTACAAAAAAGTCTTTAAAATTACAAACTATGAAATATTTGCAAACGTTTTATGATTAGTAAACGCATTCATATCGTGGAAAACGGGATCCTCGAAATACCTAGCTAGCTTGTTGAAACCGAATTAATTTATTCTGTTGGAATAATATTCATCTGTTGGCGTCTGTGTTATTGTTTACACGTCATTCCTGTGCACATTTCCGAACGCCATATGTTCCATGTAGTTATTGTAGCATCCAGCATTATAACTACCACGGTAACAGGATAACTTAGTTACCTGCAGCTCCACGCTGGATGTAACCATGTTAATGAGGCTGTGGTTTGGTCGCTCTCGCGGATATATTTTTGTTCGGTGCCTCTAATCGATTGAGAATGAAAATTTCCTGTCAAAAACTGCATTTGCTTATAAACATAACCAAAATAAAATAAATAATTTAAATATAATATAAACAAATAAAATAAAAAACAAAAATAAAAATAAAAACTAAATTAAAAACAAATTTATACAAAAAAAATAAATACAAGAAAAAACAAAATAAATAAATAATAATAATAAACAAAATAAAATATATAATTTTGCTTTCTCAATGTATATATGCTCAAAAGGTTTAATAAGCATATTTAATTTTCGGTGGTTTTAAATTTCATGACTTATTATTAGTTTCATTATTACAGCTAGAGTAATATATTTCCGGCTATTACAAAGTAAACTAATCGTAAGGTTTGGAGTGAAGAAGTAATACTAAAAACATGTGTCAGTGATTATATCATTATTAATCAGTGAATTGGCAGAGACACATATTTTGTCAAATTTTTTAAATAACGATTTTTCACTATTTATTTTAACTAACACTACCTGACAAAATGCCCTATTAATAATCACAATAGACATTATGCATTATATAATGTATTAGTCTTTAAATAAACTTACAAACTTTGCAACTGACATCATTATACTTATTGGGTTAAACAAATAAGACAAACGTAACAACTAGGTCCTATCCAAATTACATCACAATGGATGAGATCATTAAAATTGCACGTGTAAGTACCGATAGGCTAGGGCTGAAATGTTAAAGTTCGAACAAAAACTCGTCTAAATGGACGAGAATGGATTAGTCTGAAGGCAACTATTTTTCTATTTGTCAACTATGAGTCAGTCTACCAATACGTTTGTCCTGAGGCAATCTGTGTTGCTAATATCCTGTACAGATGCTGTGAATTATAATCATTGAATCGGTTAGGGATTGAACACTGCTTGGTTGATTTCTTCTTCTTTCTCTATTAATTAAGGACCATCAGCCCTACGTTTATTTGACGATTTTCAATCAATTCAAGCTTTTCCTGCGTTGCCGTTTCCAAGTTTTTCTCGTTCAAAATTTGTTATTACCGATACTAAGGTATATTTCCCTTAAAACCTGATCAGCATAATCTGATTCTTCATTACTCTTAGCAGAAGAGAGTGTAATTTTAATTTGATTTTTTTAAATAAATATTATGTTTCTTAAATTGTGTAACGACAATAATTGGGAAACATTTTTCGAACCATGACACATACACAAGACATACTTTCCACATACTGCCGTTGAAATGCAATTCAACGGAAGTATGTGTAAATATATCACCCGCTGTACCATTTTTTAAGCTTAACAGCCTATACTATTACATTTTATGTAACCCCGATTTGAAGTCTTCCACCTTCATATCAGAGATTTTTCGAATACAAACTTTTGAATTCATCCACAGGTCTTTCTTATTAAGATCTGACACAACATCAAAGTTAATAATTGAATCGTGATCACTTAAACCATACGTTCGCCACCTCAATCCTGTACTTAGTCACATTTGTAATATGTTGTCCAAACACGTGGGTAGGTTATCTATTTACACAGTTTAAACCAACGTGTCTCAGTAAACTTTCAAACTCACGAACTGAGAGTTTATTAGTTAAAATGTCAAACTATGCATTTAAATCACCAGAAATTACTATTTACACTTATGTTTACGCTTCTTATATGTTTCATTTTGGCCCTGATATGTCTAAGCTGTAGGGGGAGGGGGGAGGGTGTTAGTAATTTGTGAGGTGCAAAAGGTATAACGGAAGTGACTTCATATGGTAATGAGAACAGCTGTTTAGAGGAACTGACATTATCCATGATCGATTAGATCATGGATAATGTCAGTATTTCCCACAAGGAAGCACAAGATACAATTTTTAGGACTCTAAAGAACACAAAACAAATATATAGATTATCGTCGTCATGTTATTTCCTATTTTATAACGTACAGATTATTAATTCTAATTTGTTTTTATTTCTTTAAGTTTGTTAATTTATTTTTATTTTTTTGAGGTTACGTATTACTATATTATAATAACCTATGATTATGTTTTAGTGTAATAAATATACTGCTTCTATTATTTATCTATCTATAATATTATAAAGAAGAGGTGGTTTCTGTATGTTTGTGGGTTTGTGGATTTGTTTGTGGGTTTGTTGTGGTAAGTAAATGCGAAAAATACTGAACCGACCGGTTTGAAATTTTACACAAAGGCAGATCTTAAACTCGTGCAACACATAGGCATACTCATTTCCTTAAAATCCTCTCGGGCTACGCCCTGTGAACGTCCTAAGTTTCAATGTTTACATTTTTAGAGAATGAAAACAAAAAATTACTTGAATGTCAACAGCTGTGAACACTAAAATTTGACAGTTCGAGAAGCAGAAGACATGGTTGCTGTAAATACCCTGGGATTCAATGTTTACAGTTTTTAATGTCAACATCCGTTTAATTTACATTTTGACAGTTCGGGAAGAAGAAGAAATAAAGTTGATTTTTCAGATAAACTGCTGGATCGAAATTAATGAATTATTTGAAATAGTGGAATGGTAGATTTTAAGTTTTTTCCGAAGACTGTCTCTATTACATTAATTCTTATCCTCTCCCAATATTTGACAGATGTTACTTTGAAATGTTGTAGACACTCCTGTTTTGTCATTTTGTAAACAATTAAGAATTAATTAACAATAACTTAAATGTATTAGTAGAGTCTACACCTTTCAGCCTTTTTAACCCGTGCGAAGAACGGGTACTTTGGCTAGTATTTCATATATATTAATGAACCGTTCAAAATCCCTTACTGTCTCCTTAACAAGGCTGAAATAAGCTGAATAAAATGTTATAGTGAGTTTTATTAGTCTACTAACTGTCGTCATTTTTCCTAAATCAAATCATAAGTAGCAGTAAAATAATTTATTGTAATGTGTAAATATGGAGCAGGAGACATTCAATCAGGCACATTGAAAGATTTACGACATCATATTTTATTTACGGCATAAAATCAGGCAGTTACGATGGTAATGTATCTGGGCAATGCTTGTGGCTCTTCTTCACGTTTATGTGGCAGTTAGAACTCTCACAGAGCAATATTGTATTAATGTCCTTGAGGGAATCGTAAATAGGAATATATTTGACTGGTAAAGTCTATATACTGATGTCGTATCGATATATTTCACGAATATTCATCTCATTCTTTTATACGTAATTGTAAGAACCTTCTTGACAATATTTTGTAGCCCTCAATCCTAAGAACGTTAAATAATTTTATTTCTACTAGGGGTTTTTCATTGTTTTTTTATATAAACATTTAGTTAATTGTTGAATTAATGAGAAACATTTATTCATTTTCAGACTAAAAATGTATTCTTAACCACAACAATTGCTTATTTAACGCCAAATGGTTTTAAGCTATTTGCTTACTCTTACTTCTTTGACAATTGAATAACTATGCGGTCTTTCGCCTAACCAACCTTGTGCTTCCAGGATCTCCTGTCTTCAGCCAGCTGGGTCTGCTTCCATTCTTCTCAGGAGCTTTGTGACTTCGTCAACCCCTCAAATTCCCAGAATTGTATTCCCAGTGGTCTCACGCATTCTAGGGTACCTCTTAGCACCTGCTTTACCATTTACTCTCACTCCTTCCATGAAAGTGCCGCCTCAATCTTTTACTCGTGACTACCCCCCCCATAATATCAAGTTCTCTTTACAATAATTTCAATTCTCCATTTATATTACTCTCCAAGAATCACCGTCATTTATTGGTGCAAAATTTCGTCTTACAATTTAAAATAAGTTATTTCTTCTAGAGTTAAATATTAAAGGTTTTTTAATATACTGATTATGAGGACTCACCAAAAGGACCCGAACATCACCCATACTTACAGTGTTGAATAATGCATCACTTGTATACACATGAAGGGAGAGGCCATGTAGCACTGAGTGGGTTTTTCAATTCAGTTTTGCCAATGTCAATAAAATTCAGCTGTTCGATAAATCCTACAAGGGTAATACTCGGCCCACCACTCTTTCTCTGTGCACTTTCAGTGTAATATTGTCTCTGTAAAAGGTTTCGTCTTTATGATTTTCCTCTGTGTATTTTTAAAACGTGAATTAAATAATGCTACAAAACAATTATTAGATGTATTTACACCGTGATAATTCTGTGAATCATAGTAAGGATGCATGAACATTGATGCTATACCGACCTTTCTAGCCAATTAGGGTGATACATTCGTTTGGATTTTGAGATTTACTCTTATACTATTTAGGTGGAATCAAAAAGATGGACGGCTCTGTAGAGGATCAAATGATAAATTCGGTGAGATATATTTTTACTTTGTAAATTAAATCAACTGATAAATGAACTTAAAACACAAATTAAATCAACATTCTTACATTATTACTGGTTGGCTGTATACATATGTGCATCAGTGACTCAGGGTACTTGCATACCTGGGTGGCTGTTACACTGACTAATAACAATATATTTATTAAAACATTACTGATCACTTGGATTTAAGATCCAAACGTTTATATATGTATAAGAAGTTATACAAATCCAACATGTGTGTGACATGAATTATTTTCTTAAAATTACTTTCAAAATATTTGAAAAATAGTTTCAATTATTTTACAATAGTTTAGTGCATTTTGATTTTAATTAAACACATTAAATAATGATTTCTTTACTTACAATATCTACATACAGCCAATTCCTTTTATCAACAGCTTCCAGTAACTAACTTAGTGAAAATTTTATTTGAATTTGTGCCAATCTCCAGGTGTACCATCTTGACAAATCGTTAGTATCCAACCAACTTAATTTAGCATTTCTGATCTACATACTGTATAATTGATTATTGTGTTGAATGTAATTTCAAATCCATACATAGGGTTTGGTATAACTCTGACTTGATTACTTGCAGCGATATTGAGCACGGCTCGTACAGTTCTATTCTAATTACATAAATAACAAACTACTCGAATTAATAATAGGTGGCCTGGAAAACCTGTGGCCTAGGATGAATTTAATTCATAAAATGAAATTGTTCTTATGGATGTTAATATAAAAACAGAAAATATTTTTGTATCCTTTTTGTACGAAGATAATATTAACAACACCTTAAGGTTTAATGTTAGCCTGAAAAATTATCTGCTATAAAAGAGATTCTAACAAAGGAATGTACTTAATACGACTTTCAGTTATACCCTAAATAAAAAAAACTGGTGTCAATAATATGAAAAAGTGTCAATATTATTGAAGGGACCATCCCCGTAACTAATAAATGTAAAAAACATCTCCATAACTAATGATAATAGAATGAGCAGCTAAGTATTCTAGGTTTATCGAATGAGATTAAAGTAATACGGAAAAACTCATCTATAATTTAACCTAAATTATGTGACTTTAAATTTTATTTATTTAACTACAGTAGAGTGTACCAAAATATCTACCTTTTTAGTTGAACTCTGTACAGAGGGAATATTTTAAGAACTAGAAAACCTTCTTAATTATCTACTGGCCATCTAGTAAAGATTTTGCGCCTCTAGTAGTGAAGTAGGCTTATTTCATTTATTTTTCTCATAAATTAAAAATAACCTACCCAGGAATCTGTTAAATTACTTCTTTTACGATATGAAACAAATTAATTCAAAACAGTAAAGTCGTATCTAAGTGAACAAAATGTTGTACTTAATATTAAGTTTGTATATAAAATACCAAATGTGGGATTTAAAAACGACCCTTATTTTCCAAAAAATAATTTAGATTTTTGTAACAAAAGAATTTTAGAGAGAGCAATGTAACTTCTAAACGGTTTACGTTGAGACGCTGGGATGGACATTTAAGTCGACGTTCTGGTAAATTCTAGTTTGTACAAAGTTTCGAGGAAAGTTATGTCTTAACTGAACTTGGTGAAAAAAGTGTTAGACAAAAGCGTGGATACCCCCTTAACTTTGACGTCGGGTAAACTAAACTACATATGTTTGAATGTAAAGGAATAATATAACGGAATTTTTACCATCACAGGTTTTTCTGATCCTAAGACAGGAAATATATCTGAAAATATAACTGTGTTTTATATTTTTCAATTTAGTTTGACTAGTATACACCAGAAGATTCAAACTTTAGTACAACAACCAAACATAAAACGTCAGACCTTATTCACTTGAGACAGGACCTTCACTTCTTGCATTGTAAAGAGATGGACTGTTACACTTTTATTTTTTATTTTTATTTCTGTGTTATGTTATGTTAATTTTTATTTTTATTCTTTTTTTGTCACCTGAAGACGCGGAAAGCGAAATATATAGTGATGAAACATAATTATTTCTAATTTTTATTTTTTTTATATTATTTATATATCATATGTTAAATTAATATATTCACCATTATCAAGGAATCGTGTTCTCTGCATAAAAATGGAACTCTTATATATATATATATTCACTGTTATGCCATAAAAAGGGTAATCTTCTAGCGAAGTTTGAAAATGTGCCAAATATCTCTGAGATATATCTATAGTTTTATAAGTACATTGTTTGTATACGGGATTTTTTTAATGTATTATACAAATGAATACGCGAAATAGGCCTTAACTCAATCTCTGTATGTTTTATTGACTGTCTGTCTATTTATCTGTCAAACTAAACTAGGCATTTTTATTTGCACCAATCACAGTGAGAACTAGGCCACACCTTATGGTGATATTTTCCATAGTATACATTTTGAAGACGGATTTTATGGTTTACACTGACCTAAACCCTTTGACTTTGGCTTTTTTGTAATGAGCTACCAAAAACTCCAAAAGTTTTATGCGTTATTAATCACATATTCACTAGCTAAGTGATCTAAATGTGATAAAACAGAAAAAATAATCAGCCGCCATAGTCCTTTAAAAATCAACATTATAATTTTCATTGATCATTCATCTTAAACCTAACTCCAAATTGAATTATATTCAATTTTTTTCAATTGAATTATATTTTAAAGTGACAAATTGTAAAAACTTTAGAGCAAATTTAATTTACAAATAAGAATACTTTTCTAAACACTAACACTAATAATGAATCTTACAAACTATAGTTTCACTACTAGCTACTGATATAAACGTAAGGGTTCCGAGGGGAAAATAAATTTATAAAATCAAATATTGAAATTTATCTTTTACTCCAGTGATAAATCACGCTAAAGCTTTAAGAGATGAGACAGAGCATTGAACAGCCGATGGGAGAGGATTTTCGAGCATTTCGCGGCTCAATCCGCAAAAATACGAGAATATGAGGAATTGAGATATATGTTTTTAAACAGCAGTGTTTAGCGACATTTAATTAGTATCAACTTCTATAAGAATCTACGAGAATATATTTATATCCACTACAGTGAATAATGGACAGTTCCTATAAGTCTTAAGCCCTTTTATACTATATTTATTCCTACAACAGTGTTTAGATAAAGCGTAGAGACAAGCGTAAAATACGAGTATTTATTCCTCCACTACAGTGTTCAATAAAGCGTGGACAGGTTCCATATAAGTCTCACTCTGCAAGCCCTTCCTTATACGAGAATATATTTATTCCTCCACTACAGTGTTCAATAAAGCGTGGACAGGTTCCATATAAGTCTCACTCTGCAAGCCCTTCCTTATACGAGAATATATTTATTCCTCCACTACAGTGTTCAATAAAGCGTGGACAGGTTCCATATAAGTCTCACTAATTCATACGAGAATATATTTATTCCTACTACAGTGTTCAAAGCGTGGACAGGTTATATAAGTCTCATCTGAAGCCCTTTTTATAATCATTCATAATAATTCAATATATATGCTTTTTGATTAATTAATTTGCTCACACTTGTCTTCTGAAACTCATATCAAGAAAATTCAAACTTTCCAAAATGAAATTTTAAAAACATCCGTCAACGCACTGTGATTAATTAATTAGAAGTTCACAACTGAGAGTTCTTCAAATTATAATAATCCAAGTAAAATCTGTATAATCAGGTAAAATTAAATTTGAAGTTATCGTATGTGTTAGCTGGTTGCCTGTATAGTAAGGTATCTACAAATATGGCGGCGCGAATAAATTTGTGGCCTGTAACCGATGATGAAATCTTCTAGTGTAAGTTAATAAAATGATGATGATGATTAAGATGATGATGAAGATGATGATGATGATGATTATGATTATTTTTATTATTATTATTATGATTATGAGGATGAGGATGATGATGATGATGATGATGATGATGATGATGATGATGATGATGATGATGATGATGATGATGATGATTGATGATGATGATGATGATGATGATGATGATGATGATGATGATGATGATGATGATGATGATGATGATGATGATGATGATGATGATGATGATTATGATGATTACGACCCAACCTGCACGCCAGAAGAAGCTAAAACACCTTAGCCTTTATATTGAATATTAAACAGATTATTACAAAACACTTATGACTAGGTAGGCCTAATTTGGTGTAAAACATGGTACCTGGTATGTAAATGCAGTTACCATTTTCGTTCGTAAGTGTTCACACTAGACCACTAGTACTTGTTATTGATTGAGATAGTTCAAATAAAATAATAGATGTATACCAAATTTAGTGTGTTTCAACTGATAGGGGGTAAAAATCTAATATTTGGGAAAGATATTCAAAAAAATTTTAATTTGTATTTTTTAGGCAAAAAATACAATACGAAGTGTTTTTGAACACCTTGTAAAATGTATTTTTAAATGTAACAATAGATTTTCATTGTGTTATGGGATTTCAATTGAATTTCCGAGATCTGTGATTATTTTTTCAATGTGTTGTTCTTATGGTAGCTCTTGGAAGTGTTGTTTTCATAATCCTACAAAGATTCAGTTTCTTACGGTAATTCTATTATTATAGTTTTGATCATTTGAATTGTTTTCTTTTTCTTATATGAAATAGAAAATTTATTGACAAATTAAAAATGTACTAAAATCTTAATATTAATAAAAATAGCTAATTTTTCCTGGCTTAAAAATTAAAAACTAACTTTCCTATGCATTGTTTGGGATTACTTAGTGACGAATTACTTACAACTAAAGGAATGAATAAATAGATAAATTTTGTTATTTAAATTTTTATGAGTAGTTTTTGGAATTGTAACTTTTATGGTAAATGAGAGCTTAAGGGAAATTCAGTAATAACTATCCTTTGAATTTTAATTTGGTTATCTCGTGTTAAATTATAAGAATTTCAAAAATACATGTTTTTTTTCAAAAATCCAACCAATATTGTTTAAAGCTTCAAATGATTTTCATTGAATATGAAACAATAAACATAATCTTCATCTACTATATCTATATTTTCACACATTTTTACGTACTTTATAACTTCATTACTCATTATTTAAAGTAATTATTCGTAAATATTAGCATTATACAATATTAAATATAGTATTATTTTGTAAGCATAAAACGTTAATGATAGATAATTGAAAAGACATGAATGTTTATTGGTGACAAAATATAAATCCCTTGGTTCTAAGTAACTATACAAAAACCAGTAACAGCAGAGTGTTGGATGGAGTTTGTTGTTGAGGAAAGCGCGAAAGTTTGAAGCAAAACACAACTTTAAACATTACATGCTCGCAAAGTTTCTAATTGCAAAATCACCCAAACAATTAGAACATATCTTACTTGGTGTTTTTATTAAGGTTGCGAGGTTGAGTCAGATAAAACTAATTTCATACGAAAATGGAACTTCGCTATATTAATCTGGGATTTTATGTTAGGTTATTCCTCAGAAAAAATATGCAACTGGTGTTTCATATATGGTCTGGAATATTTTTAATATCCAGACTTCTTTATAAGACGGTATAACTATTTTAGTTTTTGAAACAATGACACAATTCATTGTAATTGTTTCGTTTAGTACATTTATCCTGCTTAAAAATATCGGTTGAACAGAGTTAGATTTAATATACCTAAAGTGATGTAATATTATATGAAATATTGTATTTAGAAACGTCTTATATAATTTCTTACTCTCTTCCTCATCTTCACCCTACATTTCAAAATATTTAAACTTAAGGTAAATTTAATATACTGTATTCTTATTTATGGCACAAAAATTGGCTCCAAAATATATATTTCTTCAACTATGTACATCTTTTTCAGAAAAGAGTTTATGATATATTAAACTAAAGAGCATTAAATTAAATCAAAACAGCATTTTTATAGAAGGATTTGTAGTCGAAATTTACTGAAGTTTCACATTTCTTTTGGCATTTACATTTTTGTCTAAACGTATTGATTAGGAAACCAATCGAATCAATAAAATCAATACATTAAGTCAAACATGTTCATAATATGATATATAATTCATACATAGTAAACAATACTTAATATATTGTTTTTTGTTATGAGCATATAAAATATACGAGTATCGAGTAGGTATTATGTTCATGGTTGATATAAAATAAGGGTAGAGGTAGTTTGATTGTGTGATAAAATTATACTGCTGGCTTCACCTAAAATGTAATCTTCTAGGTATAATTTAATTTACTTTTAGGAATACAGTAAACTCCAAACTATTTTTAAACAGCCCACACAATAGACTTATCAAATTAGCCGACACAGCCGGGACTCTGTATTCTAATCCACCGTCTGCCATTATTTATGGCTGAGCAATCTTGTTTGCTAACTTCCTCTAAATCAAACATGTCAGATGTGATGTATGGAGCTGGTGCGTGGCAAGGCCCCACTTCCGATATCTTCTGTTCCGACGTACCAGCACTTCCTAGTCGTGTAGAAAAGGAATCCCGGAATGATTTTATAGTGAGAAATGTACAAAGAAGAATATTTTTAGCAACTTAAATGTGGTGTTATAAGTTATAATAAATAATCATTATATTAATTACTAGCAGTAAGCCCGTCCTTTGTACGGGTTGTAGGATTCAGTTTAAAGAAGAAGGACCATCATACCAAAATGTAAACCGTAAATCCTAAACAAATCTATACAAAGAAAATTAATCAATACGCAGCTTTATTATTTAGCATTACTTAACAATTAAATAGATTAGAACATTTATACCATTATTATAATTAGTTATACGTTAAAATAACTTAAATATAGTATGATATCCAATATAAACTAACTAATATTGATTTGACAGTTGTTTGTTTTTATTTCTATTATATCTTTAAACTACAAACACAGCTGATTATTACCAGTAGGTTATTCATTGAAAACTGAATCAAAATGCGAGTAAAACGCGTAAAAGTGGGGTTTTAAATGTTCGTTATTTACTTTTTAAGGGGCGGCGATCGATTTCAAGCATTTACAAACCTTCTCTGAAATGTACAGAATACATGAAATAAGTTTCATTGTAATCAGTTCTCCCGTTTTTTCGGAGAAGGTGGCGTAAAATGACTCCTGGAGCGTCACAGACAAACAGACAAAAATTGAGATAAGACCGATTTCGGCTTCTTTAACGCACGAAAAGTAAAAATAACTAAAAGTGAATAATTCTGAGCAATGTACAGACAAAACTCTAATTTTATTTATATAGATTTTGTGACGGGTTTTAAATCGTAACTAATATAAAATTTAGTTTTTTTATTAGATATAAGAAAGGAAATACATATCATGGGAAAATTAAAAAATAAAGCGAAAGGTGGCCAGTTTGAAGGAACTATGACGTGACGATTAATGACGTATGAACAGGGGAATCGTGGGGAGCGGCTTTAAAAATGCACTGTTCTATCTGGGGTAAGGACCATGGCTGACAATAAACCATGAGATAGCTGACCAATAGGTATTATTCCTGCAAAAATAAATATTCAAATGCGATCGAAAGAGAGCTGGACATACGCCGTAGTTGCGCGCCATGAGGAGGCCAACACGCACGGGAAGAATTCCTTAAGAAGTGATCACGAAGTAGAGTATAGTATTGATTTTTGTTTGAGTCTTTAGTAAAGTGTTCAAATAGATCAAACAGTATTCAAGTATTAGAGTCAGTGCCGCTCCGAAATGTGTTTCATTGTAAACTTTTATTTCAGGTAAGTTGGCAGACGTAACCTATGACGTCACTTAGCGCCCCTAGCGTTTGAACTTTTAAATTTTTAGAAGGTAATATGAAATACAGAATTAAATTGCATATGCAACAACATTTAAGACTTATGTTGCGGACATTTTTAAAACAAAGGATTTATCTTGTTCACATATAAATGTAGGCTAGTGTCTCAAATAAAACATTAAATCAGCTAATTATTTTTAAAAGATAAAACACGGATGATGAATAATCATAATTTATAATATATTAATAATTTAAATTATTCAACAGACAGTTTATATAGTGTATTTTAAATGATTATACTGTATTATGATTAGATATGGTATTGTTGGATATTAATATTGTTGAATCCTGCAAATTCTTCTTGGTATGGAACCCCTTGAGATGCTGGCAGTAGTTTAAATGAAATTATATCTATAATAATACTTAATTATATTTTTTGCAGTATTTGAAATATGAAATGACTGTTGGAGACGGCCTGTTCTCATAGGAAGACCCCGATATATATTGAATTCACTCATCGATATCCGTTTAGAATGAATTCAATTTCATTCGAACACAAGAGCAGGTTGTCTGAAACCAGAATGAACAATATTCATTCCGGTCAAAATCTGAGTCCGACTGCCTGCGCGCAGGTGCACATGTCCATTTACTTCCATTTTAGTAGCGTTGGACGTTAGGCTCACCGAGTCTCATCGGCGCTGACAATCTGAATCAGAAAACCAGCGTGCATTAGACAGGACTGTTAATTAATAGCCCTACAACCGATGGCAACTAACGGACCTACAGTTTTAATGTGGAGTCCAAACCACTGGCTCTGAATTATGAACTGGTCTAATTTATGAGGATGGTCTGTGCGGATCAATGTAGAATTCAACAATGCGGTCGTTGGTGTGCGGACCAGAGAACAACATCCACCAACCATCCCTCATAACTATCCACAATTCATTGTATCCACAATTCGTGGTATCCACAGTTAGTAGTTCAGCCGTCCCAATCAAACATATTATTGAACATTCTGTATTACTCATCAGCTTCATTGCGATATGCTACATGGCAACTCCTCAAGATGTATTTATGAATAGCAGGTATTAGTAAACTATAGTAGTAAATATTAAAGTATTTAAAAACAAATTAAATATTGAGAAATGTTCAAAAAATCTTGACTAAAATATTTGAATTATCCAATAAAAATTGTAATGGCTACGTTAACAAATATCGCTAAAAATTATTATCTAGGTACCCAAATCTGTCATTATTGTTGGGCCAAAATGCCCAGCCAGTAATATAAAGTCATCGCTTGGGAACCGAAGCGCTTCCGCGAATTGACAATGCCTAGTCGAGCGCTGGAATTTTATTCTGTTATGTTGGTAAAAGATTGGCGGTGTATATGAGGGGAAGAAAGTTTGGTGTCCGTTCCTTCCGCTGTAAATTCTCTTTCCCACCAAGACGCAACAATGTATGTTCAGAAAGAAAACATGGAAGAATAACAAGAAAAATGCAGTCGCGCGATGGCATGGATCCCCTTTTTAACACTTAACCTAACAGTCTAGCATCATGTTTTTACATGATGGTTAGGTTAAGTGTTAAAAGGGTTTGGTCAAGAGTATCTATATCATTTCTACAGCCACAATTTTCTTCGTTTATACCCTATATTCAAGCATTACAAAAATACATACAGACAGAAATTGAGATTAAACCTATTGCGAACGTAGGAATACGTAAAAATAATCAAAACTACCATAATTCCAAGAAATTGACAGACAACACTCTAATTTTATTTATATTAATGAATTAATATTAAATAAAAGTATGGTTAAAGAAAAGTAAAAGTTGGTGATAGATTGTAGACCAAATATCGTCTTGGTCGTTGATAACCTCTGGTAATCGTAACACCTCGATTCTTCGATGATTTCTCGCAATTGTAAGTAACATCTCTGGAAATGGAAATGTCTTGTCAGGTTGAGATTACGGCAGGGAGCTGTCTCTGACTAAGTAGCGAACGTAAATCCTTCGAGATTAATCTATTCTAATTTTATGTGAAAATAGCTTTTGTTATTTTTAATAACGGAATGTAATATGAATGGTTTAAATATTTTAGAGCAATGCGTGATGATAAAACTTAAAACACACAAACTCCATTTCCATTTCTATTTTATTTAAAATATACTTATAACATTATGTTATGTACAATTTTGCATTATAAATTATTCGCATAAAAACATCGCATTACCTTATGTTGTACTTCAACAATAAAATGCTGTTTAGGAATAAAATATTGTTGACATGGATGTCTTAGCTCTAGGGGGGTGTTGAAAAAAATTTGAGCGACCAAAATTTGAAACAGTGAAGTCATTTGGTTAGTGACGTAATAGTTTAGGTTATAAGAACAGCTGTTTAGATGAACTGAAAACATTCCCTTTAGACGTATCCATGATCTAACCTATTTCCCACAGGGAAGTAAATACAGTACTAACATTTTTAACCATTACACTGTCCACAGGTTTTCCAGAAGACGTCTGTGAAAGTAAATAAGTATATCAGAATCATCTTTATTGGCAATCATTGAGATTACAAATAGTCAGTTAGTGTCAGATATATTCATAGATATATTCATATATTCATAGTATTGCTGCCTCAAAATACCTGTAAAACATACCAGTAAAACACGTGTAATGACGTTTGGCGCAGAGGTGCTCTCGTCATGGCCGAGTACGTACAGTACAGACCTACCACCGCATAATAGAGCCGAGTTGATTCTCGGCTATGAAACAAAACTTAATTTGGACCTCAGACTGGCACCGTGCTTCGGAAGCCACATTAAGCGGTGATATAGCCTACCCCTCGGCCAAATCCGCCTCAGCACAAAGAACTACTCATAACAATGCTGAGATAGGTGCGAAGCAGAGGTTTAGAAGAATCGTATTTATTTATTACTTATGTTTAGTTGGTTAATTATGTTGTTTTTGCACTAATTAGTTACCAATACTATAAACTGGATTTAAAAATGAATCCATTTCCAGCATGAGTACGATTTTCTATACTTTTGACTGCGCATTGCTGATCCAATTTGTGTGCTATAATATAATATAAATTGTGGGGAATATAATAGTATTACTCGAAACTTTGTTCAACGTTTTGACGTATACCAGCCCCTTAAACCGTTGGTTCCCGATATCAGCTGATAGATCAAGTCAGAGGCATTACGACCTGAAAACTAACGCCTCTTACAAGAACCAAAGTGACACATTCAGATTTTTTATTCAGATGTTAATTGATTTTTTCTGATTACAAGGACCAATTTTCCAGATATTCAGTCCGTGTGAGTTTTAAAAAGTAAATTGAAAAAGTTTTGATACTTTCATAGGTTTATGTTTCATTATGTCAAGTTAATTCTTAGAATAAGAAAATTTGTCATACAGTACTGGGAATTCTGATTTATATTTATAAATATAAATCAGAGTTTAAATTTTACCCTGATATATATTTTATAAATCAGAGTACAAAACAAATATAACCATTTTTTATTACCATACTTTAGTAATTAAAACCACCATGAAACCCAACAGTTCTGACGTGTTGGAAATCATAGTCCTCCAAGTGATACATTTATGTGAAACGTTTGGGAATTTTGAGATCAATTTACTCTTTTTGTATATCAGAATTGTATTTACTGACACATTATACTAAACAAATCTTTATATTGTTTTAAAGCTTGTATAAATATGAATTCCCCTGATTTGTAGAACACTAGGGCCGTATTAAATTCCAATTTCTGTAAACATAGAAGTTTTAGAGGTCTTTTAAATTACAGTAGACCCTAATCATGTATGCACTGGTACATATTATGTGAGGCGATTATTATTAAATAAAAATAAACTAGGGTAAATTAAACTAATTAAATTTAATGAAACAAGGATATTTTGCTCCTAAAAAACATTTGTATAGATAAAGTAAAACTAAAATATAGACTTAAACCTTTCAAAGACGGATTTTTTATACATAAATGAAATGCAGTATACTTGAAATCAATGTATTTAGTCAAAAACTGTTGTCTTTATCGGAAATATAATTTTTTTTATCACTATTCCCAATACAACAAAGTAATCGAAAATATATACGAATTTACGCAAATATTTTGTTAAAAAAACAATGTAATCTGTATGTCCTACAGGTTTGTACAGTATTGAATGTGACTTAAACTCAATTTTTCACTGATTGCAAGCAGGGATTGACTTTTTAAATTTATGTTGATGTGTGTATATACTGTAGCATGTGGCCTGTATTACATACAATGTTTAACAGATTGATCATATGTTTTTGTTAACGAATAAGTAGTTTCTGCTACATTTTTCTGTTGCAATTACAAGATAAAATAAAGATTCGCCTGTTTCGAGTAAGATTATTGTTTAGTGTTTACTCTCAACAGCATTTATAATATTCAATAGCTCATTTTCCTGTTGGCAGAGGCTATCCGCACAACGTTGTGTGCCGTTACCGCACACGCATCCCACATGACGTCAATATTTCTTTGAAAAAACTTGTTTTTCCTTAGAAAAACTAGTATCCAGGAACAGTAAAGGTTCGTTGTTTGCAGAAATGGTTGAAGGTATACAAAGAACTAAACCTAACCCGAGTTCCAGTACGTACATTTAGACGTGGGAATAGACACTTCGTTTTCTGGGTGGCGATAAATATACAACAGGCATTGTAACCAGCGAAAATGCTTAGTATGACTCAACACTGAGTAGAAAGTAAATTTAATAAAATTTTATACTAAGCACTATAAAAAATCCAATATTTGCACATAAAACTTACAACAAAACATGTCACTGTGCACTGTGAATTGAAGAGAATGAGATATCGAGGTCGAAGTATCAGTATCATAATGGCATTACAGTTACACAGGGCAGCAAGATGTGACTGTACATGATCTGATAGAAGTTGTCTGTTGCTGCTGCAGGAGATTTTATCCAATAACGGTTCACTTAAGTTACTGGGTCAGAGTATTACCCCTGAGCTAACACATACACATTGATTATTTATCATGCACTTTAATTTACACTTAGTGAATTTAAACATTTTTTTTAATTCCTGGCATAATTGAATTAATTGTGCTAAAGGGTAATACAGACTTGGTAGGAATAAATGAGACCAAACAAGTCTCATTAGTAAAATGAATTATTTTTATATTAAAATTAAGAAAAACAATCTTATAAAAATGTTTATATTTACTTGCCTGTGGTAAATAGGTTAGATCATGGATATGTCTAAAGAGAATGTTTTATGTTCATCTAAATACCTGTTCTTTTAACCAAAATATGATGTCACTAACTATATGACGTCATTGTTTCAAATTTTGGTCTGAAAAATGTTTAAACCCCCCCCCCCACTCAGAACTAAGACATATCCATGGCAATAAACCTAGATGCAAATTTGGTATAATACTCGTAAATGATGGATTTTAAAATCTACATTTAAAAAATCAAAAAATAAGATAAATTTAAGTAACATACCAAGCTTTTTTAGTTGTTTACCGGGGGGTGGGGGGGTTCCCACATACAATTCGAACAATTAATTTAACTTTGTCTCTCTTGTTTTTATTTTCAGAAATGGGATGATTATTTTTGAAACAATAAATTATTAAATTAATGGTATATATTTAGATGAACTTTGAAGAAGATGATAGTTTTATTACAGATTGTCTTTCTTGAACTTACTTAAGGGAGAAAGTATGTGTCAGTTCACTGGTACCGTTTATTTTATATTATGATGAGGAATTTACATTCTAAATAGGGATGTGGATATAATAATACACAGTGCTCTACCCAAAATTATACTTAATATTTTACAACCTGAATCAAAAACATATTTGTGAGCGTAATTAAACATATTAAATACATACATTAGTTAAAATACTGTAAATTATTCAATATTGGACTTGTTTCATAACTCGGGGTGGAAAGTGGGGATTGGGAATTGTTCTGCAAATGTTTCAATTTCTTGTTTCAAACTCTCTATTTTCGGTCTGATCACGGAATCTTCTAAAACGACCTTTTTGAAGTCAGCCACCAGAGGTCCAGCCTTCAGTTGAGCCTCCTGAGCTATTTTCAACCCTGAAAAAAAATTATCTCATAATAGTTTATATTTGTTTAATTTAAAAATTCTGTGCTATTTATGGTTAAAATTACATTGGTAGTACTGTATAGGCAAAACCATGGGGTAATAGATTTAATTCTATACCTACCGTACAAGAATTAGTAACCATAACATTTCATTTGATTTCATTTCATGTTACATGTACCTCTACACAAAATTATTTTGACCCTTATTTATTATTATACAGCAAGAAACACTAGCTAGTGTCAGTTGTATTATATTACTCATATATAGATCATGATTTGTCTTAGATCATGGATATGTCTAAAAGAATGTTTTCAGTCCCTCTTAACAGCTGTCCTGATAACCATATGATGTTACCATTTCAAATTTCACTCTGACACATTGCCAATACCCCCCCAAAGCTAAGACATATCCATGCCAAAATCAAAATTATGAATAACTCCTAAAAAGTGTTATGTTAAATAGGTGATATTAACAATAACTGATACATATAACAATCACTAAATTCTTGCCACACTACTTTCTGTTTCTGAATGTTGTAATGTATTTTATGTTCATTTTCTTCAAGATTTAAACTATTATTAGTCTATGAAAAGGAATAAATAGTGTTTTTAATTCTGTATAATAAAACCTATATTCCCTTAAATGATTTTTTTTCTCTTTCCTTCCAGATTCCCAAAGTTTGTGTCGGTTACGCCATAGTTTATTAAATAATTCGCCCCAGGCTCCCATAGTAGGTGTGGTAGGAGTACTGATGTCATATTATTCCAAGTGCCTTAAAAATCCGTGGCATGTAGGGTCTTTGATTTCTGATAAGACATTTTGTTAAGAAAATACAGCTGAAACTACCCAATTTTTAAATATTTTTCAGCAGTAATTTTTTCGAAACCGTAAATATTGAAAATTACAAAATATGATGAATGTATTGTCGGAGTAACCCTTCAGGGACGTCCATAAAAAATTTCAAGTTTCCAGCTCATCAGAAAGTTAGTTTTTTGGGGTGTTATAGTAAACCCCTGCATTCTTATAGTAATTTTATATTTTTTTTATTTATGGGGTTGTAATATGTAGGTAGTTGTTATATTTGAGATTTTTCCTGATGTTTTGAGACAAAAAGAGAGGTTGGTGCAAATTTCAAGATTCTAGCAGTTCTAGAACACAAAGTGGCTATATAGTATTTAGAAGGAATGCCTCTAAGCTATTGTTGCCATATATTATACTATGGACCACTCTTAACCTCTTAATGCATAGAACTAATTACCTCTGTCGATGAAATCCACCACTCTGTCCATCTCAGGCTCCTTAAAGCTGCGAGTAGTGAGAGCCGAGGTTCCTAACCTTATTCCGCTTGGATTCATGGCACTTTTGTCTCCAGGAACTGTTGAGAAAACCCAATCTTATATCACTAATCAAACAAAAAATGGTTTTCTGAAGAAATATGTTTGTCATTTATTAATTAGAATTATTTATCATTTGGGTCGACTACCCACCAAGAGATTGGGACAAGCACTCATCAGGGGTTCAAGAGTTTTTGACAATCACTTATCAGTGTCTTAAGTGTTAGGGGCAAGGACCCATCAGAGCCTCAAGAGATAGGGACAAGCACCCATCATGGTCTCATGAGTTTGGGACAAGAAATTTACAAGGTACCCAGTTTGGACCTGTGTTTAAGCTGTATTAGGACCTGTTAAGTCCGTTTTTAGGCATAAGACTGACGGCTGTGCATGAGATTCCTATTCCAGAAATCACCATGCATAGTCTACAGTCTGCATCTGCATATACATAAACAGCAATATTATAAATGTCCGTGCCTCAATCACAAGCCTTTATCATTTCCTAATTTTGCAGTTTTTATTTTCATCTATGTTGCTTGAACAGTTTAAATCAAACCTGGATATTCTGATAGTTACCTGTATTTTTGTTGCAAGCAATGCTTAGCTCCTCGAGGACAAACTCAGCCTTGGCTCCGGTTAGGTTTGCAGGTCGAACATCTACTAGAGCAAGATGAATATCAGTTCCACCCGTGGATATTTTGTACCCTTTTTTCTCTAATCCAGCGCACAATACTTTGGCGTTCTTCACTACCTGTTCAGAAATTTGGATTAAAACAGTACATCAAAACTAGTGGTCTAATCTTAGTCAACAAGATAGTTGAATGACTTGCTAATTTTAAGAGTATTTACAATATACTGATCAAAAAACATCATTTGATGTTTTTTCTGCAGGCTTATCTTTATTTTCTCTCTTTATTTATACTTTATACTTTTAACTGAAATGGCGACCTACCCAGGTAGGTATTTTAAGCCAAGCATGAATGAGGAATGAATGTAGGATGATTGTGGCGTGATCTTGTAGTCTTGATACTGACTAAGGCTGACATGTTCCTTAGACAGGACTGTTAATTAATAGCCCAACAGCCGATGGCAACTAATGGACCTACAGTTTAACGTGGAATCCGAACCACGGCCTCTGAATTACGAATTGGTCTAATCATGAGGATGGTCTTTGTGGATTAACGTAGTATTCAATAGTGTGGACGTTAATCTACACAAGAGAACACTACATCCACCGACCATCTCTCACAACTATCCATAATTCGTGACCTCCAAGTAGCTGGATTACAGGACGTCGCCACCGTCCCAGTCTATATTAATAGTATATACCGTAGAAAAGGTATTGTTTTCGTCAACATTTTCAAGTATAGAGCTGATATATCTGTTTTGAGGCACCCTGAATCCAAAAAAGTGGTTTTCGGACTTTGTCTGTCTATAAGTGTACAAACCCCCAGATATACTTATATAGTTTGGTAAAACCATAATCCAATCAGTCATTTTATATGCAGCATATACTTCAACAAAATTCTCAACAAAAAAAGAAGCAAGAATAATAATATTTTTGAAAGAAAAGCATTGTGGAGAATCTTTGGCCCAAAGCAAGACAGGGTGCCCACAACATGTCTTGGTATAACAATTTGCGACATCAGATGAAATTTTGGGGGAGATTTTGAAAAAGTTAGAAAAAAACAAATTTTCCCGATATGCAGTTTATAACTGAATAAAATTATTCAGCACACTTCTATGTTTTCTTGTCTCGTAAATCAGAAAACGCTAAATTGAAATGGTCAAATAACAATACTGTCAGGTTCGATTGTTCTAATGTTTGTTGACGGCTTTTGTTGACGCCCGTGATTATGTCTTGTTGCCGTACAGGCTGTGCTCACACTCGCACTACTGCTTACACTACCCTGTAGTTACATGCTACAGTAATCGTAATTCACCATCTCACCACGAGACTCCACATATAATCATTTGTGTAATGTAAAAATATTTACCTATTAAAAAGTAATTTATGATCGGTCATTTATTTATTTGAATTTTATCTCCAAGATATTATGTTATACCAATATAGTGGTGTAATCTAGGTTTAGTTGATGAGTTTCAAATGTGAATTTTAATTTACAGTGCTAGATAAGATTAGAAAATAGCTTTTACTATGTGTGTTAAAATTGCGGAGAAAAAAAGTTAACGACAATTTTATAATGACGTGTTTGGGAGTATATTAGTTAAATCCTAAAATTTAATTATGGATATCAAATTTGACGTGGATATGTCTTGGGTGGAAGATTCACAATCCATCAGATCAAAATCTGAAACGGTGACGTCATATGGTTATAAGTACAGGTTTACAGGACCTGAAAACATTCCCTTTAGACATATCCATGATCTAACTTATGTACCACAAGGAAGTAAATACAATCAGTTTAGGGGGGGGATTTTTCTACATAAGCCATGCAGGGGTGGGTACCCCTGATGCAAGACAAGGCAGAATAGAGGATAAAACACAACCAAGAAATTCAAAGATCGTCTTTGTACATCTTTGGGTATGTACAAAGATGTGGACATCGTAGAAGAGATGAGAAGTAGGAGACCGAGATGGCCAGAACAGATGTTAAGAAGAAAAGATATTTTGATTGTGAAGAGCATACTGTAAGGAGCAATATTTTAGGGAAGAAACCCAAGGGAAAACTAAAAACTAAATGCAACAAGATATGAGGCAGATGTGGATTGCAGAAGAAGATGCTGAAAGTAGACAGATGGAGGTGCTGAGGATGATGGATGAGGTGATGGAGTGCTGAGAGAGGTGGTGAGGTTGCTGAGATCGAATACCGAGGAGGGTAAAAACGGCCATTGCAGTAATTAAATAATTGGACATTTTTATACGGAAAAAATTCAGAGCTAATGATCGGTTCTTATATTCTGCCCACATCTAATTGACAGGGTGGTCTAGATTTAAAAATCTCTCCAGGACCATAACGTTGAAAAGAAATGAATGGAGGAAGTCGTTATAAGTATTAATAGAGGTGAAGGAAATAAAGAATGAAATAATTTTTTGACAGTATAGTTCCTTGTCTATTCAATCAAGACTATGATGAAACATGTTGGCCATCACCTGATGCTGATACTCCTTGTACTCTGGACTCTTGGCTTGCAACATGGTGGTGGCGACTGCTGCTATCTGGTGATTGTGCGGCCCACCCTGCAGTCCAGGGAACACGGCTTGGTTTATTTTGTTCTCCAGGTCGTACATAACCTTCTCCCCGTTCTTGTTCACTCGTCTCACTCCTATGAAAGACAAATGAAATTGAATATTAAAATGCAAACTAAAGAAATTAAAACTCAAAATACTATATAATATTATATTCCCCCAAGAAAAATCGATTTTATATCATTTGGGTAATCTTACGAAGTTAGGTATTAAATTAAATTTGCAGGGGGGAAGCCACATTTTAAAGTCTTCTCCCATAAAATCTATCATCTGATAATTTAACTTTAAATTTGGTGAAAAGGATATTTTTGAAATTCAAATGCTTATATATGCTCTTTTTGTTAACCCTACAATATACAGTACTACGATGTATTATATTATGAAACAAATCATTAATAAGGTATATTAAGTTTTCTCATACACTAATTTACTATACTAGTCAATAGAAATTCGATCAAGAATTGTTGATCAAACAAATAACTTGATAATTAACTAATAACTAGCTAAAAGTCTAGCACTGGGTTCAAAACTAGTGTTTACTTTTACTATTTCTAATTTTGATAATGAAAATTATTTTAAAAAAAGTAAAAGTTAAAATTTTATTTTAAAAAGTCCTCAATGTCAATTAATAATACAAAATTGGACAATTTTTACCTTTCCGGTAGAATATCATCCCCGAGCGAGGCCCCCGCAGGGTCTTGTGGGTGGTTGTGCTGACAACATCGCTGTACTCGAAGGGTGAAGGGATCACACCAGCAGAGACCAGACCTACAGGTTATAAACAAAAGGTATATAGCTTCCTTTTTTATACATAGTGATTGTTTTAGTAATGAATGATTTAAAACCCAATTTTGGCTACACACGAAACTGCAGAGAAATATTGCTTTTTGGGAATTCAAAAGGGTGCAGAGCTTCGTCAAAGTCATGGTACCTTGCTACTTAAAGACAATTTACAGACAACAACTTAAAGACTACCCTTCACTTACTCAAGGAGCCTTTCTATTGCAAATGTACTATTAATAGTACTTTTGCAAAAGTGCCCTCATAAGAAAAATAGTTTATACATTTTTTGTGAAACTTCATAGATTGCAGAGTGCAACTGCAAACACTGTTTTCTGTGTTTGTTTTCAATGTATTTTTGTTTTTATGTGAAAATCATTTGAAACATTCTCTTTTCTAAAAAATATACTCATGAGTGCAGCTTCAAAACATTATCAGATGTGATCATACTTAACCTATTTTTTTGTATATATTTGATCTCTTAAATGTGATTTTCTATCTCATTTAAAGAAATTTGTTACAAAACTTGTCGAATCATTACTGAAAGGCACAAAAAAAGTATTAAAATTATTCTGCTATCAAAGTTCTTAAATTAATTCCTCAAAAGCATCTGAAGCACTATATCGCCTATACTGTATTTGTTCATTAATAACTAACAAAAAATTCACTCTTTTCTAAGAGTACTTTTCAAAAGATTTTTTTTAAATAGTAATAATTTTATTCAGTTAGGATATTTCCAAAGGCATTTAAAGGTCAAGTAAATATAATGGTAAATTAACTTAGAAGTGATTACTGTTCCATTAATAAAAATGTTATACATCTAAGTCAAGCTCAAAAAGTTTTTCTTTTTTTTCTTAAAAGAAAAAGAATAAAGTGATGTTGACTTAAACTACAATCAAATAAATTTGACTCTGGTGTATAAAATTTAAAATTAAATGAACTCTGATCCTGTAGGCCTAATCATGCCGCAGAAGTGTCTCACCTACCTGAAACATGAGCCATGTCTGCCATGAGGTAGGCTCCATGCTCATCTGCTATCTCTCTGAATCTCTTGTAGTCTAGTGATCGAGGATAGCAACTAATACCTACAACAAAGTAGAAGAAACTTAATTCTTGCCACGAGGTATACAAGTAATTTGTAATAAATCCACTCTGATTCTTTGAAATTGTATACAAAAGAAATTCAATTCCAATGAAGTAAATAATTATTCACTCCTGCTTGGTTCCATATATGTTTGCTGGGTTCAATGTAATAATCTGTACTTCATTATTTAGTCAGTTGATTTCAAGAAACAAAAACTTTTACATGGTCATGGAACACACTGGGAGGACACAAAATGGGTTGAAGAGTGATCCACAAGAAGTTTTTGGTCTGTAAATAATCTTCCAGGGTACAAATAATCAGAAAAAACATAAATAAAAGTTCAAATGGAATTACGAAGACATTCATGCACTTTTATCAATGAATAGCACAATTCTTTAAGTTCATATGCATGACAATTGCTATTCTATTAGATTTGTCAGCTAAGTATGACTAACTACTACTACTAACTACTAACTACTAAGATTAACATAAACATTTCTGAAATCGTTCAAAAAATCTAAAAATTCAGGTCATATATTTTCTTTCTTAAGAACTTGTGGTTCAAGTGTGTTTATTAAACTCACCCGCAACAATCATCTTTGGCTTGAAGAGTCGAGCGTTCTCCGCTAATCTGTCATAGTCTATCAGCCCCGTTGCAGGATCCACTTTGTAAGGCATCGACTCAAAGAATATAGATGATGCAGACACTCTCTTAGTAGCTGTCATGAAACCATGAGTCAAATGCCCTCCATCTGGCAGATCTAGACCTGAGAAGAAAATTTTTTCTTGTTCCTCAAAATGGTAGATTTTTACAGATAAAAATGTCTTGATGTCTAATTTCTAGACTTATAAGATATAAGACTTATAGATAATGCTTCACCATGCCATGGCCAAAAAATCTAACCAAATTAATTGTGTTTACATGATTATAGTCTTTTTATCATCTGTTTGTGCGTGTTTCTTTGTATCCAACTATGGTATGTAAACTCTGACAAGTTTGCTAAGAATGACTATTAACATTTATGACCACATAAAGACCCCATCCAGTAGAAACCCATTTGGTAGCTCAAATGTGACTATTTTGACATTAAAACTAGATTTAACCACATAAACCTTTATAGTAATAAAATAAAAATAATTTCAATAATTACTGCTACCTGACTTTCCTCAGACATTTTCTCAGTCAAATTGAAATACAGTACTTCTCATGACATACTGATATAGTAACATAAACTATAACTTTCAAATCTCATTGCAAACAACATTATATTAGATTTTAGCTATCCCTAGAGCAACCTAGTTATATTTAGAAAGGATTACTGTGCTTTTAGTGAATTTTCCATAGGTAAGAAGCTACAGTATTACCGTAGGTCTCATGGCAAGACCTGGGACCATATTACTTTTGCCTTAGGTGACTAGACCCAAAATCAATAGTCGTTAAAAATTTGTATATATATACATGTATGTATATATGTATGTACGTGTCTGTTAACCATGGGCGGAGTTAAGAGGGGTATGAGGGGCATTGCCCCCAAGCCGTTTGGTAAGTATAAATATTTTTATTGTTAGTAGTTTGGAAAATTAAACTTTACAATTCATAAGTAAACACCCAACCACTTGGACAAAGTTATGGGGGGCATGAGGGGGCATTTCCCTCCAAGCTGTTTGCTTGTATTTTTTAAAAAATCCTGAGGAAAATTTCCGTCATGGGGAATTTCAATCAGGGGGAAACCCATACCCCCAAAACCCCCCTCCCCCGGATGCTATGCCCCCCCAATAAATGACCCCTAACTCCACCAATGCTGTTAACATTATAACTTTTGTAAAAATGGTCTGATAGAGACCTTGGCATATATGTGCATTTCTACATGTAGCCTACTCGGATGGGTTCGTAATCCAGATTTATCAGTCAACTGAAATAGGTAGTTTGGGGGGGTTTGTACTCCAACAATGGTTTTTGCGGTTTTCATATGTAGTTTTTAAATATTTTTCCTTCACCATTAGAATCAGCTCAAAAAACTACACAGTTTAGAATTTTTAAAGTTTTTCTCTTCCTCCAATGGTTATTGAGGGTTTTCCCTTGTTAAACTTAGGGAATATGCAAACTCCTTTATTTATGGACAGACCCTTGATAAAACTTGGTATGTGGTCAAAATAAAAATTATAATGATAAAAGTGCCTACTTTATATTCCTCATAGAAGTAAACCTGCATACTCTTTCCCATGTTAATCTTATGGAGAATAGGTAAACTCTCTTATTTATCAACAGATATTGATAAAACATAGCATATACTGTTATTGTCATAAAATTAATTTGGAAATTTTCAGAATACCCAGATCTACTGTGATGAGGGTATTTGAAGTTTAAATATGAAAACCAACTAATATTAATATATATTTTTTAAATAATATTACAGAATTTAAGCATTACTGATTTCTACTAAAGAATCAATTTAAGTAGTCTGTTAGTAACACAGTGTGAAAGTGTACCTCCCATGGTATTCCTGTAAAAGTTCATTGACTCGTCTAAATATTACCCATGATCCTGTCGTGGGGCTGCAGCAACGCTGTGTACACTGCCATGTTGGCCGGGGATCCTGAGTACGGCTGCACGTTAACTCCCCACTCATCCGGATTAACATTGAAAGCTTCCAATGCACGTTTTTGACACAACAGCTCAATCTTATCTATGTATTCATTCCCTCCATAATACCTGAACAAGATTATAACTATGAGAAAAAAGTGTATATTCTGAATCTTGTTAATCATATTACTTACTTACTCTTACTCCCATGGCCATTTATCCCCTGGAGAGTATTTGGCCTAGCACACTGCCTGTCTCCAATTATTCCTGTCTTCTGCATCGTCCTCGTTCACTCTCATTCTCCTCATTCAATTCAGACTTCCTTTTTCCATCTTTTTTTGGCCGTCCCGGGGGTCTTCTTCCATCATGGGTTTCCTGCCCAGACCTGCTTCAGTAGAGTCTCTTGCTCTCGTCTTATAATGTGACCTGCCCAGTGGTGTAGTGGAGCCGGAGCGGTCCGGAGCGCCGCTCCGGCACAGCTCGTGCAGCCGAAACTCAGATTTTTATACTTTTGTACTTTGCCTTTTTATAGAGCGTGGTAGGTAAGCGAGTAGCTCGCATCATTTCATTATCACCACGCAATATCGAGGCAATTTTAGGCGTTTTACATTAACCCTAACCTAACAACATCGTAACACCAGAATCAGACACTAGGGCTTACTGTAAGACCATATATATTTTTATAGTATCTAGTTTTTTTATTCAATAATATATATATTTTTACAACAAACTTGAGGCTGATTAAGAACTGTTGAGATTATTTGTATTTTCAGACTTCAACCATTTAAATTCTATTTATTTTAATCTCCATCAAACATATTTATGTCAACACACCCTCTTCCTACAGAACAGCCTTTAATTTCGATGAAGTTGCGGTGTTTTTTACAAAATAAAATTTGAGGATTTTCCTCTGTATTTTGTGGTGGGTAAACTCATCTACAAATATGTTCTTCTTCCTTGACCTGCACTCGTCTGTTTGAGTTTGAAAAGAAAGCGAACCCTTACTAAAAAGGGACCCGTTTGCCTTCGACTGCAATACTTTGCATAAATACAACAGATAACCCAGGAGCATCACTAGTCGCTTTAGCAAAATTAAACTTCGGTTTATGTAACTCTTTTTTAAATATTGTACACAATTCCACGCGTTTGAACACGCAATGACGCAGGAACTTGCAGACTTTGACTACACAATACCCCCCCCCCCCAAAGAGTAATGGACCGCTCCGGCACAGCTTTTTTTAGCACTACACCACTGGACCTGCCCACAATAATCTTCGGCTTTTGGCTTCCGTTACAATATCTGGTTATTTATAAAGATCCCTTTGTTGTGTTTTATTCTCCACGTTCCATATTATTTTGTAGGTCCAAAAACTTTTCTTAGTATCTTATTTTCAAATGTGACTACCGGTAGTTTATTTTCTGTGCTTTTGTCGATAACGCAAGTTTCGGCTCAATATATCAGGATTGATCTAATTATGGTTTTATAAATTCTGAGTTTGGTTTTGTAGGATAAAATTTTAGAAGTTAGTAGCTTATTTAGAGCAAACATGCTTCTATTCGCTGAGTTTATTCTGCTTTGAATTTCAGGTGATTCATTGTTGTTTGAGCTTAATTATGGTACCAACCAAGACTTAAATTCATTTACTCTTTCAAAATTATGATTCCCAATTATTAAGTTTCTGGAATCATTAGGGTCCCAGCCGAAGAACATAAATTTGATCTTTTATTCATTAATTTTTAGTCCTACTTCTTGAGTTTCTTATATAAGAGTTTCTACTATAAGCAGAAAATAAGTTAATCATATTAACATATTTATAATTCTTGTAGCAAAGAATGGTATT
The DNA here is from genome assembly GCA_023375725.1 of Nephotettix cincticeps. Classification (NCBI taxonomy): domain Eukaryota; kingdom Metazoa; phylum Arthropoda; class Insecta; order Hemiptera; family Cicadellidae; genus Nephotettix; species Nephotettix cincticeps. The sequence continues at coordinate 127,256,286 of CM041786.1, read as the reverse complement.
ATTATAAATAAACGTTTGTCGTATATTATTCTTCTTATATTATTGATTTAGAAATTCGCTGAGTAAGCAGGTCTGCTGCAACGGGGGTATTTAAAATATAGCTATCTATTTACATTTTGAGAGTCTAATTTATTGATTTAAAATTACTATAAAAATAATACCTAATTTAGTTAAGTCTAAAACTTAATCATTTTAGTCACCTCCCTTCACTTCACATCAATGAGTTTGGGGATCCTTTTAAGAATTTATTTTATCACTAGCAGTAAGACGCATGGGTTATAGAATTCAGTTTAAAGAAGAAAGATTATCGTACCAAAATGTAAACCTAAAATCCTAAACAAATTAATACAAAGAAAATAAATCAATACCCATCAGCTTTATTATTTAGCATTACTTTACAATTAGATTAGAACATTTATACCATTATTATATTTTTATCTATATGTTAAAATAACTTTTTACTATAGTATGATTTCGAAATGGGTTTAAAATCAATGACCGATATAAACTAACTAATATTGATTTGACAGCTGATTATTGCCAGTATGTTATTCATTGAAAACTGAAGCAAAATGTGAGTAATATCGCTTAAAAAGTGGGTTTTAAATGCTTGTGATTTACTTTTTAAGGGTCGGCGGATAATATCAAGCGTTAAAAACCTTCTCTGGAATATATAAAATGCTTGAAATAAGTTTAATTATTATCAGTTCACCCGTTTTTTTGGAGAAGGTGTAAAATGCCTCCTGGAGCATCACAGACAAACAGACACAAATTGAGATAAGACTGGTTTCGGCTTCTCTAACGCACGAAACATAAAAATAACTAAAAAATAAGTAATTGAATTAATGAATTGAATAAATGAACAAAACTAATTTTATTTATATAGATTTAGTTATTCCATTGTTATCCTATTAATATTTGAGTGTTTAAAACACAATTCCTTTTTCCAAAATAAAACAACCCCTATATAAATTAAACCTTTAGGAAATGTCATGTATGAAGCAAAAAACTGCTCTGCAAATTCAAGGCCTCAATATAATTAATTGTAAATAATAATAGAGCTATTGAATGTTGATCAGTTACCCCACAGCACTGTACTCTACAGAGTCTGACTGCCTCCTCCACTCACCTGGCTCCCGGTTGGCCCTCTGAGTACTTGTTGGTGAGGCATGATCCAAGGCACTCCAGGGAGGCGGTGGAGGTGAAGTTCTCAGACGCGATCATCTCCAGACCTCTCAGCTGCCGTTTACGCTCTGCCTTTATCAAGTCGAACAACTCTGGATCTGAGGACTTCAATGTGGCAGTGACCAGAGGCATGTTGGGGGCTGGGTTAAAAAACAGTAAAAAGTAAACATTTTACAAAAGATTTCATTTTTTGTATGGTTATACATTTATATATAGAACAGATAGGATAACAAGAAAATTTAGGAAGTTTCCCAAGATTGGTATTTACATGGCTTATAAAACTATCAAAGATTAAACCTACTAAATAGGAAACAGAATGTATAGCTTATCTAGTGATTGTTCATATTATTATTTATACGTCATGAAAATTATACTTCAGTATTTTAACTTGAGAAGGAGTTGAGAGAAAGATTATCTAAATATGACTTAAAACTTATTGTTTCAAAATAATCATCCAATTTCTTAAACTAACAACAAGAGAAAACATTTTAAATTAATCGTTAGACATTGTTTGGGCATTATCCCCTCCCTAAAAACAGTTGTGAAATAAGAAAGAAATTGATTTTTTAATATTCTCAATGGGGCTCTATAAGACAACAAACTCTGTTGTCTTACACAAACACACACAAAACACAGACAGACACACAATGCTCTAAAAACAACTTTTTTCAATTCAGCGGGCACTAAAATAAATACATCCACTAAAAACAAATACAAAAATTCTGACCAAAACTGTTTATGTACTTTCCCCATAAACAATTGTATAGTGAAATAAAGTAAAAACGTACCTGCTAGTCATTGTAAGGGACAAATCTAAAAAGCTAAGCAAGTAATCTCAATCATTTCTCACTCAAATAAACTCCTATACTCAAATAAGTGAAAATTATCAAATTTAAATGGTAAATGTCTCTGGTAAAATTCTGAAACCTTCCATTATCTTTTTTGTCAATAATTTGGGAACAAAACAGGAATACACAATATTATCAGTTTGTGAACATGAATCCGTGATCTTTGGTCTAATTATATTCTAAAAAGTAAGGGGAATTTTACTTTGGGATATGAAATGTCAATTAGAGCCAATGTTTAAATTGTCTTCTAATTAATGATTTAGTTTATTAATAGTTATCTCTCATGTATAATATTCTCTTTTTTGTTCTTAAAATACTCTTAATTCTTAGATTAATTAGATTACATAAGTGATAGTGAGTATTGACATTAGCATTTTTATGTGCTAAAAACATATAAAAAAGCAGTTAAAAAGCATGAAAATAATTTGAAGAATTACAATAATTTTCAGTTCAGCAAAGAATTTCCTGGTTTTTTATTTAATATTTTTCAAATATAACATTCTGACTTTCATATCAAGCAATGTATTATTAAAACTAATTCTATACAATAATACAAACCTACCAAATGAAGTATCTATTACAGAAAAAAAACTTTAAAAAATCCAAAACTAATAATTTGTTACTAAAAAATCACAGTTGCAGCTTTAGAGCTTGGAAAAGAAAAGGAAGTTTGAGGCAGTTCTCTGACATTATTTGAGATTATGTTTATCTATTGTAGTAAAATTCCAATTGGAATATTGATATGTTATCTGAAAGAATTATGAGATTTACATTTATGAATGAAAAAATTGGAAATGATGTCACAAAAGTTCAAATACATGGTATTAGTGAACTGACTTATTCCTTTTCCCTTTAAAAGTAAACTTTAACTAAGAAATTATTTCAATTTCGCTACACTATTGTATTCTAAAATTCTCAATAGCAGAAAGATTATCATGATAAAATATAAACCTGAAATCCTAAACAAATCAATTCAAAGGCAAAAATAAATTCCCAGCTTTATTTAGCATTATATTGCATTAATCTACAGTTAGATAAATTAATTAGAGAATGTTTTCATTATTAAAATAAGTTATATGTTAAGATAACAATTTAATATACATTATGATTTCAAATTAGGTTTAAATTCAATGATTAATGAAAAAATTAACTAATATTGATTTTAATTTGGCAGCTATTTGTATTTCTTTCTACTAAAATATAGATCACATTGACAAACTGAAAATATATGTCAAATATAGCGCAAAACTGTTTTTTTGAGAGCTTATTATTCTATTTTAATAATATGTGGGACAGTTAGTTTATTCCAAAAAGTAAGTTTTGACCTCCAAACAAAAACTCTATATGTGGTGGGCTATTTTAAAACCCGTTTAATCTTCCTTTGCTTCGGTTTAGGGGGTTAATAACCACCTGAAAATACAAAAAGAAATACAAATCCGAAGATTTCACTCGCACTTTATAAAAATCTGCCTGTATCAAAAAGATTTCGTTGTGGTCAGTTCATATAGCAAAAATTGCCACTTTTCTTATTTAAAAAAGATTTCTACTGCAAATCTGAAATATCACAAAAGCGTTTTTATCCATAATATACAGAGTGTCGGCTAGTTGCTTTCCCAAACTTTCAAATAAATTAGTAATTTAGGTCAAAGGCAAAGGTAAAAACTGTGTAGGTAAAACTGTTCTTTTAAACATTGTACGGTTCTTAGGCCTTTATTAGTCAAGGCAACCAGACCACCGGCCCCACCGAGCCTTCCACCTGTGGAACTTGCCAGTCGTGGGGAATAGAATCAAATGAGTCCTATTATCCGTGGCAACCAGACTCGCCACTAAACATTCTACCTAAACCAGTCTACTGAGCCCCGCGCACTTGCTATAAATTTACAGTCAAAATTTTAGTATTTAGTTGTTATGACAGGTGTATTTAGAAAAATGTATAAAAAGTTAGATTCAAAAATTTACGTCCAAATTTCTCGTGTGAAAAGGAATTAGTAATAAAGCTTATCAGTGGGAAAGTCCATCTGGAGAAAATTCCCTAAATCTGTACAGAAAAGCCCTAGGTTGATCTAAAACGGCTTGAAAATATTTAAAATTTGTTTCTAATTTATTTGTACATTTGTAGTTGCTTATTCATACGTAGATCCATTATTTGCAAGAGTCCACATAAAAGTACATAACGTTTAATATTTTAAACTAATTTTCCGTCTGCATCCGGAGGGCAGTCACCGGTGGCATGTCTGGTTGCCTCGGATAATAGGACTAGTAGCGAGGGTCTTTGTTTTCCATCTATTCTGCTTTATGTGCTTTTACATAATCAATTATAGCTTATTAACAAATAATTAGTTAAGGTATCGACATTTAACTTTGGTCCTTGTGTGGTGAACGAGGCTTGACGAGCTATATGTATCAAGTGTTATACCGCATTTCAAAAAAGAGGCTTTATTGAATTTTCTAATATATTAAAATTGTTCAAAACATATATTATAAAAGGAGTCTAAATATTTTCAAATTAAAAAAGACACTGTTTATTTAATCATGTAATAAACAAAGGAGAATCGCCAAAAGTTTTTGGGTACATACATTTAAAAGCATCAGACTCAGCTTGAACAGTTTGAAAATTATTGTTGCCTTCCGCGGGATATAAAGTTTGAAGAAGTAGGCCCTACACAGATTGGTTCAACCGTTAATTTCGTCAGAGGGATGTAACGCCCAAAGACCCATATTGGAAGCAAAGAAAACTAACTGACCGTTATTATATTGTTCTACGCATGTGCCTTTATATGATTACTTTGAAATTATTGTACGATTTTTAATATCGACGTAAAAACAATTATGTAAAGGGATTTTGGAATTTTTGAAGCTAAATAGATTAATAGCGCTTAGAACTATACTCTACATCCCACAATTTCTTTTCCAGAACTAAAATATCAAAAAGGTCGAAAATAGAAACGTTGTTTTGTATTTTAGTTTGTTTATTGGGTAAAATCACATTTGATGACTCTTAAACGTCATTTATTGTTTTTAATTTGTTTACACATATCATATCAGGGGAATGGTATTTTGAGTTAAAAGACCGTTTTAATAGTCTCTTTAAAACATAGTTTACATTGTGAAATTTGATGATACCATTCATATTGTAAAAACCATTCAAGTATATAAAATACTTTGTTGAACGATGAATTAAATAGTTTAATTTAAAATCACTTATTTTCTTATTTAAATCAACTTTATTTTTCTTTTTTCGCCTATATTTCAATAGTTATTATTGTAGTTGAAGATGATGTGAAAATTGGGATTTGTTATCTAATCTATCCCTTCCCCTCCTTAAAGTAGTTGACACAATGGCCTTGGACCTCGTCAATTAATCTACAGAAAGTATTATTCATCAACAATTTACTTTTATTATTCTTCTGTTTTCCTATCAGACACGAGGTACAACTACTTGCTAACAAGTTACAATCAAATTCAAAGCAGAAGCGAGGCAAAACATAAAATTCAGGACTTTGATAAAGATTGTGTCAGTTGTCCGGCTAATATGGAAAACTGTAAGTAATTTGTAACTTGTCGATATTAAACATAAAACTGTACTTTTGACTTTCTGTTATCGTTTGATGATAACTGTTCATTATAACTTTAAAGTTTGATTATATAAGATTTATCTTTTAATTATGTTCAACCTAACCTCAACCATAGATGCTGATCATGCGTCAGAAAGCAAGATTTCTTTTTCCATAATTGTTACGTAGGTAACGGGGAAACGTCTCCATCTGCGTGTCACTATGTTCTCTCTCAAATATTTTGGTCAAAATGCTATTAGGTCACTTAGTAGGAATGAATCAACTGTTTTAAGAAATTGTGTTCAGAGAACATTGTCTACTAACCTTGCACCTCTTAGTGACAAAGGTAATTTCATAAATATTGCTTTTTGTTCCTATGGTACTGAAAGAGTATGCTTAGTAAGGTTGAATGAAGTGTGGATTGTGTATAATTCACAATTACAAATTATTAGTATAATATTATATACATTCTATTGTACTTAATATTATACATTCTAATTGGAAACTGGGGGGCAGAGAACTCAGTTAAAAAAATTTTACTCTTCTTTGATTTTTTAAAGTTACCATTATCATGCACAAATTTAGCCAGTAATTAACATTTATCACTTAGCAGTGCTGTACGAAAATTATTAATAACCACGTTTTCTCTTCATATGCTCCTTGATAACCAAGTTATATAACCAGGTTCTTTGTGAAGTAAAACTTTAGTACTTATCTTTTGAATTAATTGTTAGTTGTAGAGTAATTAAAAATATTCCTAGACATTATGACAATAATTAATGTTATTTTACAGTAACTATTATAGCCTATTTGCGGTAAATTAATTTTTCAATAGTCTAAAAGTAAAACTAAAATGCATAATGCCAAAAACATATATTTAATTTTTTCTGTTACATAATTTTAAAAGGATTAAGTAAAAAATATCGGAATTTTCTCTAATAGTGCTACCACTATTAGAGAAAATTATGATGCTTAGGCGTAGGCCTAAGCATCATAAGTTTCGTGACAAGATAGGTCTTGAATTGTAATTGTAGAATGAGGATGGAGACAGAAGATAAATAACCACCAGAGTCAAGAAACCTCTAGAAAAAGAATCTTACGGTGCAGAGGCATACACATAAAAAATTCGGCCCACTAAGGCGGAACTACAGAAAATATTTAAACGTTGTTCATTATTTTTTAGTGACTCCCTATGGGTTTCCTCTTTAATGTTTATTTATTTAGTAAAATGATAAACGCCATTTACAAAATAGTGGAACTCTTTTAACAAATATGTTTTTCAAAATTGAAAGATAATTTAGGTTAAATTATTTATTTTCTGTGGATTCAATTGCTTTCCCAAAAAGTGGTTATGGGGTGCTGTTAACTTGACATAGTAAAATTACTCTACTGGCATAGCTTCAAACAATTGCTTCAATCGTAAAGCCACATCTCTACACTAACAACCAGTTTATTATATACTTCAGTTCATTCTGAGGTATAAGTTATATTAAACTCCGTCCGTTGACTGGGACAGTGGCTAACTGTAATCCAGCTACTTGGAGGTGATGATAGTTGTGAGTGATGATCAGTTGATGTGGTATTCTCCTGGGTTGATCATCCACAAAGATCATCCTCATAAATTAGACCAGTTCGTAATTCATATATACGTAATTCAATAACAATACAATAAAAGACAGGACAATAAAAAAAGTTTGGATCCCACGCTAAACTGTAGGTCCCTTAGACGCCATTGGCTGTTGGACTATTAATTAACAGTCCTGTCTAAGGAACATGTCAGCCTTAGTCAGTAATAAGACTAGAAGATTGCGCCACACGCATAATCTTACACTCATTTCTCATTCATACTTAGCTTAAAATACATTCCTGGGTAGGTCGTCATCTCAGTTAAAAGTTTAAAGTAGGCCTACCCTATATAATTTCAGGGTTCAATATATGTTAATATTTATTAGTTTTATTTTAAATTAAACAATTTATTGTAATCATTCATTGCATAGTACTGTAAACTTAAATTTAGGTTGAACATTGTAAAGAGCATAATATCTTTTAAAAATTATAGGCAATGGGGAAACAGTTATCAGTCCCTTACTTTCTACGAAACTGGAGAACTCTGACCCTGAGCTTTATCAGTTGATTGTGAAGGAAAGGAAACGACAACGTCTTGGACTTGAAATGATTGCCTCAGAAAATTTTACATCCAGAGCTGTATTGGAAGTCTTGAGTTCTTGCCTTACTAATAAATATTCTGAAGGACTTCCAGGTGCAAGGTAAAATTTTATATAAAAATCCTTATACGATATACAGGGTGTATCTGAAATACACCGAAAAACTTTGGGATATTGTTCCTGAAGTCAAAACAAATAAAAAATGTCCCGTGAACATATAACCTATCTCGCTCCGTTTTCCGTCTGTCAGTGTGTATTTTGTTTTTAATTTTTATTTGGAAATGCCGTGGTTTTTCAGTTATTGACCTTTGAAAAATTAAAATGGCCGCCATTTTGTAATGGTTTAATTTAGAAATTTTATACCATGCAAAAAGATAGGTCCTATTACATACACCTACCAAGTCTGAGTTGGTTCTAAGTTATAGCAAGTTATGTAAAAAAACACATACACACATAAACAGAAGGAAAATGGAGCGTGATATATGTTCACAGGATGTATTTTGTTTGTTTTGACCTCAGAACCTTTATCCTAAGTTTTTTCGTGTATTTCAAATACACCCTGTATAGGACCAGGGAGGGAAAAAGTACAAAAATTTGTTAATTTATTTGAAGATTATAAATTGAACCTAAAATATTAATTTTTTTAGGCTGACAGTAAATCTGCTGGTATCTGCTGCTATAATGATGGTAGTCATTTATAATCTTTTTAATATTTTAATATGTTTTTTAGACTTATTTCAAAAGGAAACAGTTTGAAATAAGATTTCCAAGAGATATTTAAAAAATTAAGAATGACCTTAACTCTAGAACTGGCAAAGTCGTTATTCGCGACACATTTGCAAATTCAGTAATCTGTCATCAATTTAGTGAACTTGTTAGACCTCAGCACCTTCATGACGGTGTTGCCTTCACAAAATATTGTAAGTTGGGTCAGTCAATAATGGATGGCCAAGAAAAGAAACAATAGATGATCCAATCTTGAGACAATGGCTCAATAAATCAGAAGAACTTGAGTATGAAGGAGAGACTTTATTGTATTGTGGAAAGGAAGGATCGTCATTCCTAAAACTCTACAGCCGCATGTCTTGAAAGTCTTGCACGAAGGACATCCCGGGATCACAGCAATGAAATCGTTTGCGAGGCTACATGTTTGTTGGTTCAACATTGACAGAGACATAGAAACAATGGTTAAACGCTGCAAAAGTTTCTAACTAAACAGGCCAGTTGAACCTGAAACAACTTTAATTTCATGGAGTACACCGAAAGACGTGTGGACTGACTACACATAGACTTTGCTGGGCCATTTGTTGGACATTTTTGGTTTGTTGTTGTAGATGTAACCTCCAAGTGGATGGAAGTCATACAAATGAAAAAAAAACACCACGAATAAATCAGTATCGACCTTAGAAGAAATAAGATTTGGAAATCCATGAGTTATAGTATCTGACAACGGGCCCCAATTTACGAGTGAAGCATTTAAACAGTTTTGTGACATAACCTCTTTTCCATATCATCCGCAAAGTAATGGACTTCCTGAAAGGACTGTACGTATGTTCAAAACTCGTTACAGTGCATCAAGACATGAGAAACTTGACCTGGAAACAAGATTAAACCAGTTTTTGCTGTCTTACAGATCAACATTTCATTCAACAACGGGCCAGACACCAGCTGAAACTCTACTTGGTAGATAAATCAACACGAAACTCACACTACTGAAAACTCAGCACCTTCATGACGGTGTTGCCTTCACAAAATATTCTGATAATATAATCTTCTAATAATAATCTGACACCAAATCCGAACAAAACATAGTACCAGGCCCAAAGAAGAGGAAGTGGAAAGAATTTAGGAGGAGTCAACACATGTGGATTTTGAATAATTACAAGGGGGTACACAGAAGAAAAAATCTCTGACAAAACTAGAAACAACTCTTACTTGGTGGAAAAAGGTAGAAAATTACTCCGACGACGTGCCGATCAGCTGAGACCTTGCCTTGAGGCTCTCAGGGGAAGGGAGGATGTGTAATATCCCAAAGACTATCCAAGGATTCAGCTGTGAACTTATAGTTGTTTATTTACATTTCACTGATTATTCGATTCTTTACATTTTATAGACAGTTTACGTAGTTATGTTCCTTTCAAAAATTGGTGTTACCTTACAAACTAGTAAAGTTATTTCAGTGTGTGTTTTTCTTTCCTTACTATTGGTCATTTACTGGTACACTGTTGACCTAATTTGAGCTCTAACTATCAGAACAGTGTCAATTTATTGAGTTAGGGCCTATCTGGTTTGTGTCAGGATGGTAATATAGCTGCATTTCATCAAATCTATTACACATCATGTAAGCAAATATGAATCCGTATATAACCTAATTGACTAAAAACTTAAACTTCTTAGATATTTCTCATCTCACAAATGTTATTCAGTATACTCACCAATTTCTAATTTGAACTTTGAAGGTAATTTCCAATTAACTAATGTTTCTTTTTTATTGCTATTGTTTTATTTTATGTATTTATTATTATGTATTTTATGTATTTATTTATTTATGTATTTTATTTTATGTATTGCTTTATTTTATTTATTGCTTCTTAGAGAGAGTTCACACAAATGGTTTTAAAGTAAAATTTACAATTTTGGGTCATTGTTAAATTTTTCATTGCAGATACTATGGCGGCAATGAGTACATTGACCAGATTGAGCTGCTTTGTCAGAGGCGAGCCCTGGAGGCCTATAACCTGGATCCGGAGAAGTGGGGCTGTAACGTCCAGCCGTACTCCGGCTCTCCTGCCAACATGGCTGTCTACACTGCACTCCTGCAGCCCCATGACAGGATCATGGGTAGGCACATAAAACTTCTATATAGGCTACTAGTGTATTTTATGTTGCTAGTCACATATAGTTAAGTCATCATAAAATGTCTCCTATCAGTATGAGATATTGTACACATATTGTTATCACTGCTACTTAATATATGTGTATGATATACCATTATATAATTTTTTATAAGATAAGCGTAGGCTATTTTTCGTAATTTTTAACCCTTGAGTGGGTGCTTCACCGGTGAAACGTGAGAGGGCGCATGCAGAGTTTTACTGTGCAACGCCAGATCGCACGAATTCAACCCATCTTACTTGCTTTTAATATATCAATTTATTTATAAATTTTATTGAGACCAAAAAACAATAGTGTTTTTTTTATATTATTATTAATTATATGTTTATATTTATTTAATATATATAATATTATATATTATATATTTCTAGTGATATCTCGTATAAAATGGTGTACGAGACCAAATTTTAGAGTTGTTCCTACAAATGCTCGGACGAGTTCGTAAACCAGACATATTAATGGACAGTTTTTTTTGTAAAAATTTTTTTTGGTTTTTCATTGTAATTTAAAATTTTTTAGATTTAATCTTTCACCACTAAAATCAGCTTAAAAAACTACACAATTAAGTTTTAAATTTTTTTCTATCTCCAACGGTTACCGAGATAAAAAAAATCTAAACACAGTACGTTGTATTTTGAGGCTCCAATGTTAATCTTATGGAGGATAAGGAAAAATTAATATTTCACTTATCAACCAACATTTTTGGATAAAAATTTAAATTTAGCTTTATGTGGTTGAGGTTCATCCATTTATGCTTAAAAATCATAGTTTATGTGTTTATCATGGCAGCAAACCTGCATACTTTTTCCCATGTTAATCATATGGAGAATAGGCAAACTCCTTTATTTATGGACAAATGTTGATGAAAGTTGGTATAAATGTTTAAAATAAAAATTTTTGATGGTATTAATGCCAGTGTTCCTCACAGCAGCAAACCTGCACACTCTTTCCTATGTTAATCTTATGGAGAATAGGCAAATAATTCTCATGCTTATCGACAGATTTTGACCACTTGACTTGTCGTTGATTAGTATTATTATTTTATGTTTTATTGTTAAATTCGCTGAGTACCATCTGCTGCTTTTATAACATAGTATTGCATTTAGATGTTAAATAAATTATTGATAAAATACAAAGTTTCATCTTTAATTTAATTAATTACTAAATTTAAGTAACAAACAGTAATAAACATAGTTAGTAATTTTCTAGTGTATGAATGGTGTTACGGGACGAGCATATGCGGGGTATTGTTGCACAATAATAAAATTGAACATCGATGCAAACCAAATATATTAAATGACAGTTTTATAAATTAAATAAAAATAAAATTATATTTGGTTACATTTGGTACACATTTGGTCATACAGTGGAACGTGGATAATTCGAACTTCTGTAATTTGAAAACTTCCTTAATTCGAAATTTTTTCTTCGTCCCTAGAATTTTATATGAAAACAATGTTAAAATATCCTGGTTAATTCGAATAATTTTTGGATAATTCGAAGTTTTTACAGCATAAATCTATAAAGTGAACAAGTCATTGTGTGCGATTTTCCAGGAAACGACGTCCGGGCTTCCTGTCCTCAGACTATTTTTAGTTAGATCAACGCGCTCACCTCCCGCCAATCCTTCTCTTAGCATGTACACCTGCTGTTGACTGGTCACATTATACCCCTCCCCCTCACAAGTCCACTACTGCTCATAAATCACAACATTGACATCTCTAGTCTCACTACACGGCGCCGACGCAGTTCAGTAGCGTCTGTATCATTGATGGTGGCTTTATTCCGATATTCGTCGTCTTTGTTTCGTGTTGGCATTTGTGATTTCTTCTGCGTTCATGTTAACACGTCGTGTGTATGATGGCTTCGTCAAAGCGAACCTACAAATCTCTGACGTTGCAAGAATAAATAGTGGCGATCAAGGAGGTAGAGAAGGGATCTGAAAAAGTTTGAAATAGCTAGTTTCGGGATCCCTCCAAACACATTATCGACATTTAACAAAAATTAGGATTTTTAATCAATAATATCTTCATTAACCGAACTTATTTAATATACAATGTTAAAACATAATGTTTAATTGTTTATTTTAATCACATGCAAAAACATTTCTAATTCGAATTTTTGGATAATTTGAATTTTGTTCTGGTCCCTTGAGGTTCGAATTATCCAAGTTCTACTGTATTTGGTACACATTCATATGTGTATTCCGTTTATAGAAAGCCTCCGCAAACTGACATCGCTTCACTGCATTGATACTCACAAACAAGGAAACAAAAGGAGTGTGGGGGTTGTAAATAGTTTTGGGGATTCCTGGAATGAGGTGAATTCATGCAAAACTTCCCAGGTGACGACATATCGACACTCTGAACTATATTTATATTTATGCTTAATAACTTGTCCTACGGCAAATTAAGGACTATATTAAAAATAAGATTGTTTAAACATATTATAGTAACTCTCTTGCTGGTTTAAATACGTTTGTATTGCTTTGGAAGATTGATTTTATCTGAGTATTTCTTGTCCTCTGGCATTAGTGAGTGATGCTATTGTTGTGGTTACAACAGTGCAAGTGTAGAGGTTATGTTTATGTGTTTCTGTAGACTTTAATTATTATAATTGACTTTAATATCTTCAGTGTAGAGGCTATGTCAATATGGCCACTCCTTTTCTTTGTTTTGTTAGTTTTTATATAAATCGTCACAAAATTGCTATAGATAGATATAAAATTAATTTTAACTGTAGGGAATTAAATTTGGAGAAATAAAATTCCCTTTTCCGACAGTTAATTTTTTAGGGTAGTTTTTATTTATAAATCACATAAAGGTTTATTATTTATTTAATTTTTTAATTTGTCTTATAGATATAATTTTTTTATGGATACAATTTCATTTGAAAAAACTATCTATGACAAAATATTAATGAAAGGTATCTTTACCCATTTTAGACATTTATATTAATCTCAGAATTGCAATTTCTGAATGGAATACTTTACTTAGTAAGCTAAAATAATTTAACTTGATTTTCTTGAAAGTAATTTTTATGAAATTGATTTTCCAGGCCTAGACTTGCCTGATGGAGGCCATTTGACTCATGGCTTCATGACAGGCAGTAAAAGAATCTCTGCAACATCGATATACTTTGAGTCCATGCCATACAAAGTGAATCCAGAAACTGGAGTCATTGACTACGATAAACTTGCAGAAACCGCAAGACTGTTCAAGCCTAAGCTAATCATAGCAGGTGAGTTTACAATCATTGTAGGGAATTTTCTTGTTATAGAAAAATGTAAAAAATTATCTCTTTCTCATCCCTCCAAGTGTTGACCACTTTTTTTGCAGCAAGTTTTGGTTGTGTAGTTACGTAGATGTTGCAGACCTTACGTTTGTGCCGATTTACTCATATAGGATGAAAACATTGCGGATGAATTAGGAATGAATTAATAAGGACATCAGTCGAGTAGCAAAACTGACAATATATAATCACATAAAGTGATGAAGTGAGTTTAGGAAGTTTGATCTATATGCTGTGAACAGGTAAGACCTTCGTCTACAAGGACTCCTAGATACCTGGGCCTGGGTATTTCTTTCTACATCAAGTATTGTTGGTACATCTTCACGTCTTCTCCCATAAGCCAGTTGGCTTGTTTTTCCTGGATTTACTACCAAGTCTTTAGAGTGGCAATATTGGTATGCCATGTTCAGTGCTGTGAAAGATTTTACATCTAGATCATTGTTTCCACCCAAAAGCAAGCTGATGTCATCAGCATACATCGATATCATACAAAAGTTTCCCAGGTATTCTGATATGTCATTTGTGAAGAGTATAAAAAATATTGGTCCTAATATAGATCTCTGTGGTACTCCCCGATTCAGACGTATATGTTTTGATCTAGTTCTTTCTGTAACTGTTAATGTTTCTTCCTCTTGTCTTATTGCAGTTATTTTCTAGGAATCAGCTGCTACTCCCGCTGCCTAGATTACAAGAGGTTCAGAGAGGTGGCAGATGAAAACGGAGCTTACCTGTTGTCAGGTAGGATATGTTACGGAACTTCAGTGAGAAAGCTGCCCAGAAAGTAACTTCTATATTAAAACAACGTATTGTAGTTAAAAATTATTTTATTTTAGCCCTAAAATGCATCATATCATATGTTTGCCCTAAAATGGTACAGTAGAGTGTCAAAAATCCGAAAACCACTCTATAACATCTTTTAAAAACGTATTAGGACTGAAACAACAGATGTTTTAAATTTCGCGGGAGAAACTGCTGGTGCATGATGAAGTGAGCGACGTGGAGTGATAGATACGATATCCTGGTTGAAAATAATATAGCCACCTCAATTCAAGAGCCAAAAGAAAATGAAGGCTGTCACAGTGATGTAGAATATCCAACAGACGACGACTCAGTCCTTTCACATTCTGAAGCTTTTGCAGTGTTAGAGAAAGACAGGAGTGATGTTTTGGTACGATACATAGCCTGACTGTAATGAAAGTCAGCTCTTGCTTCTTGAGCGAACGAAAGACTTGGCTGACAGAAAACACGTATCGAAGCTAACACAACCAAAGATTAGTGCTTTTTGATCTAAAATAGAATAATTACTGTATACTAAGTAATTTTGTACAGTTCTATTTAGAATACAATAACTCTTTTTGAGTACTGTTCCATGTTATCAGTATTTTGTTCATTTCCATACGTATTTTTCAAGAAACAAACTTCAATAATATAGATTTAATATACTAACGTACACAAAACATTGTCTATTTCGTTTACTGTATCCCAGAACTGCATTTTTAATACTCTAGGCCTAATAACAGTACAATAGAACCCCTCTAATCTGTCACCTTCGGAACCGAGACCATGGTCAGAACGAAAAAAGGTTGGATTATCCTAAAAATTTTATATTTATAGGCAAACAAATAATAAACATTTTTTTATACCGAGATTAACAAACCACATTCATATACTCTGCATAACTATCAATAACGATATGTTTTATATTTTAAAATGCAATATCGTGTTACTGGACTTAATTGGTTACTGGAACACATTGTTGACCAATGTAATAATCATACCACATCCTTGGACCGACCAATGACACTCTTGCATTCCAATAGTTTATGAATTGCATAATTTTATCATTTGCTTCAACACTCTCATTCGATCTAAGGTGATCTAAGGCTACACGTAACAACGTGTCGCCATAATAATCTCGAACAAAAATTTTTGTTTTTAGCTTTCTGTTATAATTTTCATTTTATATACGGTACCGTTTATCCGTTTAAGTTCACATATTTATAGGACTTTACTGGATACTTGTTCTATATGTTCAATAACGTACCTGTTATTGTAAGTTATTAATTACAGTAATAGATACCAAAAGAGAAACAAGCAATGAAACGGAAGAGTGGAAGCAAGCGATTCTTGTCAGTGTCAAGTCGGCATGTGCTCGCGAGTCTGTGCATGGTCGGACTAATCGGAGTAACTGACCACCTAAGGTCACATTTCGAGAGGTACCACTGTACTTATTCGGTAGGCATCTATCTATAGGTTATGTTTCAAAATCTGAATAAACCGGTAATATATGAACTACCTATGTTCCCAATTTATTCGGATTTATGATGCTCTATTGTATAGCAATCAGATCATTATTTTTACTCATATTCCATTGTTCTTGTTAGAGGTAAATGAACACTCCATGTCATTGGCCTCATAAGTCATTTGTTGTCAGTTTAAGCTTGTTAAAACATATGAATTGAGTACACCTCTTGATTTCCAGACATGTCTCATGTTTCTGGTCTTGTGGCTGCTGGGTTGATTCCAGCTCCATTTGAGTACAGCGACGTCGTGAGCACAACTACTCACAAGACACTACGAGGCCCGAGGTCTGGCATTATATTCTTCAGGAAAGGTTTGTAGCTTGTGTGAATATATTTTTGAAAATAAATATTGCATATGAAGGTAAGTATTGTAATGAATAAAAAATTGTTGTGGTATATTTAATGTATTGAATATTTACTTATAAAAAACAAGTCAAAAATAAACTTAAAAATATTTGACCAACTAGTTTTCTCTAAATTCTTTTTATTTGTTACATTATACAAAATGTGGCAAAAAATGGCCCATTTTCTTCCGTGCACAGCTCAGCGGCAGAACGTCCGGGGGAAATGGAAATAGCATTTTTGCAATGCCAACATGATGGAGCAGTGGTCGCCTGTGCAAGGGGCGTTTGTTATTGAAGCATATTTTAAAAGTGGTGATTCAACCATCGCTACTCAGCGGCAGTTTCGTGCATGCTTTCAGTTAGGTTGACATGGAAAAGTTTCATCATGTTAAACAATCATGCGGTGGGTTACTAACTTAATAATGACGGGTTCTGCTTTAAAAAAGAAGCCAAAAAGCTGTCTAAAATCAGAGAACATCAACACAGTTTGTGGCCCTACGAGATTGTAGAAAACAGTTCTCGTAGGGCCACCCGAATACAAGCTAGTGCTTTGAATTTGTCTAATCTCTTGATAAGGCAAATTTTGAATAAAGATCTGATTTCCATCCATACAAGTTGGCTATTGTTCAGCAATTAAAGCCCACTGACCACGCAAAGCGTCTTAGATTTGCTGAACAAATGATTAATTTAAATACTAATGATGAAGTTTTAATGTTTAGTGACGAGGCTCATTTTCATTTGGACGGATTCGTCAGCAATCAGAACTTGAGCTTTTGGTCGTCAACAAATTCCAAATAGCTACATGAACTGAATGACATATTGCCCTAAGATTACTTTGTGGTGTGGTATCACAAAAACTTGTGTAATCGGGCCATATTTCATTGAGAAGAATGGTCGAACCATTACAGTGAATTCGGAGCGCTATCTGTTTATGTTGCAAAACTTCTTCATCCCTGAAATTTGGAGAAAACGCATAGTCTTGAAAGGAATTTGGTTCCCACTGGATGAGGCAACTGCAGACACAACCAATGCTGTGATGGGATTCATAAAACGGAAGTTTTGTGGGAGAGTAATCTCACGTTTCGGGGATATAGCGTGGCCAGCACGCTCCCCTAATCTGAGTGTCTGTGACTTTTTTTGCGGGGCTACTTAAAATCTAGAGAGTACATAAGTAAGCCTCGCATATTGGGATAACTAAAAGTGACCATAACACAAGAATTTGCACCCCTCACCCCTGATATGCTAAGTAAGGTGTTTGACAGTTTTAATGCGAGACTGGAAGAATGCTTATTCAAACAAGGAAACCATTTGACGGGCGTAATCTTTAAAATCTAAACCTAAACTGGTAAATTTTGATGTTAATTGTAATACAGACTGTTAGTAGTCTGTACTAACCAATAAAACCTATTGTACCCCTGATCATCTTTGAGTTATTCTTAATTTAAATTGTATCGGTTTCTTTGCTGCACCTGGTACTATATTATGTTATATTTTATTTTAATAACTATAATGAGCAATATGGTATGGTCTGTGTCAGGTGTGAGGTCAGTGACCAAGTCAGGTGAAAAAATCATGTATGACCTGGAGAGCCGTGTGAACCAGGCAGTGTTCCCTGCCCTCCAGGGCGGACCCCACAATCACCAGATCGCGGCCATGGCCACTGCCTTCCTGCAGGCCAAGACGCCCGAGTTCCGAGCTTATCAAGAACAGGTGTTACTGGTTCAAATTTGAATCTTTTTTCATTCTAAATAACTTCTTGATTACCCTTATGCGTTGGTACGATTACTTCTTGTAAATATGTCAGTTCCACAATTTCTCAAATCCGATCCTGTAATTAAGGTTTTAATTATACTTTATTGTATCTAGTATAGTTAAATCTTAACAACTGCCATAGTTTTTCATTTTCACAGTTAAAAACAGAGTATTTATACTGAAACTCGGTGCTGCAAATATGTACTAAGATGTGAGGATCAGATCGGTTATCCTAAAACTAATATTCGGTATATTGGTTGAATATACTGTTCTGATCTGAATATGTAACAAGTATACTGTATAATTTGAAAAATATTTAAATTTCATACTGTATTTTCGTTTATACAGTGTAAAATGAGCTTTAAAATCAAATAACCAAAACTTTTCATTGAAATTATATTTTTAAAATTTATAATAATAATTTTTTTATCATCTCGTAATCATTATCTTTACTTTTAAAAAAATTCCAAATTTATATGCTCTGAGTTTTTTTAGGAGCCTCAATGAAACTCTTCTGATAACCAAAGGTTTTTAAACAAGTTTTATTCGTCCCAGGTGATGAAAAATGCCAAGACATTGTGTTCAGGCTTGCAGAAGCAAGGGTACAAAATATCAACAGACGGGACAGATGTTCACCTGGTGTTGGTAGACCTGCGGAATGTTAAACTGTCAGGTGCCAAGGCAGAGTTCATTCTGGAAGAGGTCAACATTGCATGCAACAAGAACACAGGTCAGTTTACGTTTTTGCTAAGTAGCTGAATTAAATGTGAGCCATAGTTTTACTATATTTTTATTTAAAAAAAATTGAGTGTAACTTCTTGAAAAAACTTATTGTCTCTATGAAACTCAGAGACAATGTTATGTGGTAGGCCATTTGATTTATACAATAAAACCAAATAAAAATTCTGGTTTTTTCCAAAGTTACTTCAATTCATAGTGCGCTTTAACCCTTCAACACCGGTTGACGTACTGTACACGCGGTGCCAATGACGCACCAGTCGCCGGTTGCCGTGCTCTACATGCATTTGTCAATATTGCATTTAGCTTCTACCTTAAAGGATTTTTGTAAACTATTTGGAGCTTCTCAATATTGGAGAACGCTGACCTTCCTAGCATTATTGTTTTTGTCATTCTGCTTTTTTGACAGGAGGGAAACAGAACAAATCTCAGCTGGAAGACCATTTGGTTTGTTTACTGTCATCTGATGTAATGTGGGAAGCCAATGTTTTTGTGTTTTTGACAAGTTTGACAGTGTTTTTAACTGAAATATAATTAGTTATTGACTCTACAGAGTGTTTTATGTTTGTTACTGTTAAGTTTAGTGTCGTAATAGTAAATTTTAAACAGAAAATTTTTTTCAAGAAGACATTTCATGGTAAATTGACATTATGAAAAATGCCCAGAACTAGATTATTTTTGGATGTTTTCATTGAAATATTAGTTTGTAATGGTCTTTACGATAACATTGCATTGTGGTTAAATGAACAGTTATCAATTACAGCTCAGGTTTTTCGTTAATAGTGGTCCAAAACCCAAAATAAATCCGTTCTGGGGTGTTCGGATGGCTCTTAAAATTCCGGAGTTGAAGGGTTAAGCATTACAAATTTGGATTTTTCGCTAAAACTTTGCCTTGTACTGAGCATAATGTTTTGTCTTTGTCACTGGTAGGACATTTTGAAATACAATGAAAAACTACTAGCTCCACTAGTGTTCAGTTGATAAAGACTTTGCTGATAGGTGAGGTACTAAAACAAAATATTAAATAGGTAGTTATTTTAATGTGTATTCCATTTGAAACTTCTCAAGAGGGGATATCTGTGTCTTATAATCTTCTTATATTAATTTAAGTAATTATAATGACACAATTGTTATGCCCAGTTCCTGGAGACAAGAGCGCCATGAACCCCAGCGGCATCAGGCTCGGCACTCCCGCTCTCACCACTCGTGGTCTTAAGGAGCCAGAGATCGAAAGAGTAGTGGATTTCATTGATCAAGGTAGCATTGACATTAACCCTTCCTGTACTGCAGGGGGGGATATAATTTTTGGGCCTAGCAGACAGTCAGTGGATATATCCGTTAAATTTTTTGGATCGCAGATTGTAAAAAATGTGTATGTACATATATGTATGGATCATTTTTGATCAATAGGAACTCAAACTAATGATTAACATTACATTATTAATGTAGATTCTTATAATTTAGTGAATTTTTTTATTATTTGTTTCTCCTAAAAATTTATTTATGGCATGAATACAGTTTATTTAAACTATTTACAAATATCCAAGTAGTATAAACACAGAAACAAACAAAAATTTTGAATCCAACCTCATTTCTTATATGAGGACTCGCCCAATTAGGGCGTAGTCCGATAAGGGTTAGGATTTCTAAATTTTAGTTTACAAACTAGTTTAACTATTAACTAAGGAACTATTAACTGGTTTCTATATCATGTTGAAAATAACAATAGTTCTGTATTTATAAAAAAAAATAAAAAGTTAAAGCTTAACCAAAATATTTGAAGGTCACTGGTATCAAGCCTTTTATATTGGACATTCTTTACAAAATACAAAAGATACAAGGCTTGACAATTTTCAAAAATTAAATTCAAAAATATCCACATTGCAGATTATCCGCGGATTAACTGTGTTGTGGCTTATCCGCAAAAAAATATTAGCAACTGCAACAAGTGAATTTTAACGCATAAACGTCTACTTGCTACCGCCTGCCTTGGCCTTAACCAAGCATGCAACTTCCTGCCACTATACAAAGGAACTATTGGACCTCTTCTTGGAAGGGAAATTTCCTGACAATTTTCTGTGTGATATCATGGTAGGCCTACTTAGAAAAATTTGGCCAACCATTATTATATAGGAGGTGATAATCACTTGGTGCTAGGTTCGGCCTGTATGGTAGATGTTCAAAAACTTCCCATTTAAACTTTTTGAGAAGGTTTTTTGTCATATTGGCTCTGTATGGTCAGACGTTGTCATGGATCGAAACAACACCAGACGAAAGCATTCTTCCGCATTTGTCTTGTCTGTGAGCCTAGGTCCTTGAGTCATAATTGTGTACAAAGTAGATCTTGAAATGTCTGGAAATTTATCAGACTGTTTGCTAATTGTAAACCTTCCTTGGCATCTCACCGCCTAATCAACAAGCTCAACGAGGCCTACAGTGGCGACAGACTTTGATAACCTTGTCCACCTTCATCATGGACGTCTGTTCATTTTTAAAATTGTCAACACCATTCCCATACACTACCATCACTCATAACATTGTTACCACAGGGGTGCCCACAGGGGGGTCTATGACGCAGACTGCGTCATTGAAATTCTTGGGGGGGGTTTCAAACAATTTTTTTGAAGGGGGGTAAAACGGATTTTAACAGTGTTTAACGTGATGATATTCAAAAATATTTTACATCACTAGATAGAACAATAATGCACGTAGTATTAATTTAAACATAGTTTATTTTTCCATCTGAAAATGTATAAATGGCAATGACAATGCTCGAATATTGTCCGTGATTGTGGCGGCAGCGAAAGGTCGGACGAGTTTCGGAAGTACTTGGTTATCTTCGGGAGTCGTGAAGGTGGTCAGACGACAAACACAAGCTGCGCGACTAGGTTATGTGATCGTTGCACTTGCGCCTTTGTGTTTGTTATCCTTTGTTATCCTTTCCTTCTCAAACTGGTACAAGTAATGACTTAAGTCGATTGATTATCTATACCCACACCAATATCCGAATCTCTCCTATCTTTATCTCTCTGTAGTCACATGATAAAGCTTTGGTTGTGTTTAGTTTTCAAATGATTCAGCTGCATTATGATATGCTAATTCCGACCTGTGAAATAGAAAATCTATAGCTTTGACAGACTTCAGTTTCAAATTATTTTTTCGTCTTCGGATATTCAACTAAACATAATACTTTTTCGGATATCTCGAGTCGAATCAAATATCACGATAATCGAGATAAGTTGAGTTTCAACGAGCAGATCAGACGCACAGCCGACAAAGCCACCAAGGGAGTCGCTTCTCTCACCAGGCTTATAGCTAACGTCGGCGGACTACGTTCCAGCAAGCGTCGGCTACTTATGTCTTCAGTCAATTCCGCCCTCCTGTATGGAGCTGAGGTTTGGGCTCTCGCCTTTAGCAAGAAGTGTTACCGTAACAAGCTTTTACACGTTCAGCGAATCGGAGCATTGTGAGTCACTTCTACGTATCGCACAGTCTCCGAGCCGGCTACTTTTGTGATTGCCGGGGTCATTCCCATCTTTTGGCACACAAGCGCCAAGCCATTCATCATCAGAGATTCTAAGCGGATAGGGCGAACATTGCCTCTGATGAACGTGAACGCACCTGAGTGGCAAGTGACCTGGGGGTCTGAGTCGTGGAGCCGGTGGACCGCAAGATTAATCCCGACCGTTCGGCCATGGATTGACAGGAAGCACAGAGATGTGGGGTATTACGTGACCCAATTTCTTTCTAGCCACAGGCACTTCTGGAAGTTTTTGAACACGATCGGTAAAGATGACAGCCTTCTTTGCCTTTACTGGCCAGTTGTCACTCATACCGCAGAGCATACCATCTTCTCCAGGTGACACTAAAGCCGAGTCTCTTTAGTGTCCCAGTTTGGGCCTATGAGTCCTTTGTGGAAACAATGCTTCGTTGTGAAGAGAACTGGAACCAAATTGCTAGCTTCACTAAGTATATCTTAAATGCCAATAAGTTCGATTTGGATTGGCACAGTAGGATTGAGGATTGAGCTGTAGACGTAGTCCTTAACGGGCCAGATACCACGGGATTAGCCTTGATAGTGTGAAAAACAGTTTCAGGCTATTCCCTTGAAGAAGAGGGGGAGTTTTTGTGGGTCTGAGTTCCACACTCCTGGTAGCTGTTGGGGTGTGTTAAGCATTTAAACCCCCTCAAAAAAAAACTACTGCGGCGAAGTTTAAGAAAAAGGAAAACACTTCCACTGGATAAGCACCATTCGTGTGTTCACACAACTCTGTTAGGTTAAAGGAAGGTTTTTATGTCATCCAATTCTTGACTTCCTTTAGAAACTTATGTGTATTATGAAGAATGTTTAATATGATTTTTAAAGCAGGAGTTTTTTACTTTACAAATTAATTAAATATGGGCCTACATTTTAGTGAAATAAATAAACTAGGAAAGCTAGTGAATCAATAGCAGCATCTTTAAACAAAGGTCTAGATATTGTTATAATGTAGGAGTCCCAAATAATTTAAACGAGAAAATATAATTTATCCAACAAAATCACAAGCTTGTCAAAAAATAGTAATTTGTTTTCTGTCGACTGGATAGTGTTGCTATTTACTTTTGATGAGGGACTTATCAATACCTATGTCCACAAATTACTGGTTTCGATCATCTTAACAAACCTAGCTTTCAATATAACTATATGGTATTCACATGTTTGTGAATGAAAGTAAAGTTAAAAGAAAATACAGTAAATGATTGTGTTGTATGTAATAAATATCTGCTTTCGCCACAGGAAGGGAGTTTTGAAGGAAAGTTTTTCCTTCTTCCTACAATCAACTTTTAAATTGTACCATTTACAAAAAATAATTTAGGAATATACAGTAAAATGAAATTAAAGTTAAAATTATTACAAACGAACCAAATATTAAATTATATTAACTTAACCTTTTATGTTTACTTAATATTATTTATTAAAAACTCTAGGAAATAGAAAATAGAGGTGTAGGATGTTGTCTGTATGGATAATTTTGCTGCATTACAACTCCTTCTGTCATCATCAAATGCAAAATCTGGTCTGCTCTAATAACTTCACTGGGAACTCTACTGATCGAATACATTGATTTTGTAAAACATTTTATGGCCAGCGCTTCAACGACGGTGATGAGGTCAAAAGGGCAGTGATTGACCAGTCAGGCAGTAGAATTCTTTAACCCTTGAGCGGGCACTTCACCGTTCAAACGGGAGAGGGCGTATGCAGATTTTTATTCTGCACATATAGACTCAACCCATCTTACTTGTTTTTATAACATAGTATTGTATTTAAATGTCATAAAAGTTTATAAAGTACAAAGTTACATCATTAATTAACTACTAAATTTTAGTAATAATTTAAATAAACATATTTAGTAATTATTCTAGTATAAGAATGGTGTCACTGTTGTTACGGGAGAGGGTGCATGCATAGTTTTCTTCCGCAATAATGAAATTAAACATCAATGCAAAATTAAATGACAGTTTTATAAATTGAATAAAAACAAAAATATATTTTAGTTAATAAACACGCTCATCATGTATTCCATTAGAAATATTGCATTTGATGTAATCTCTCGTCTTCTAATAAATCCATGGTGGAATCAGTATAATATAAAATGGAAACACAAAATACTCACATACCTGAAAACAGTCCCAACTAAAATGGTAAGTTATCTCTAACACAGAAAGGCGCACAAGGAACTAAACTCCGCAATAACCACTAGCGTCATAGGGCGCACACGGAGAAAGCCTCTGCAAACTGACATCGCTTCACTGCATTGCAACTCAAGGAAACAAAAGGAGTATGGGGGTTGTAAATAGTTTTGGCGTATTCCTGGAATGAAGCGTGTGAGGTTCGGAGCCTGACACATCTGCCGACACCCGATATGCGTGTTTATTTTAACAAAAACTACACGTGCAGAGAAAAACTTCGCAAGTGCCCTCTCGAGGGATAAGGAAGGAATGGAAACCTTGTGTAACTTTTATTATCATATGATAAATACTCTGATGATATCCATGTGGAAATAAAAATATTTTTGTTAGTTTACTAGTTCATCTTGGATATCAATACGGTACTTTCTTTAAAAAAACATAGCAATTACCTTAAGTTTGAATGTATATTCTCAATACTTTATTTTGTTGCACAGCCTTGAAGATAGCTTTGGAAGCTCAAAACTTATCTGGCCCGAAATTGGTGGACTATAAGAAAGTGGTTTTAGAAGACAAGTCTATTGCTTCCAAGGTAGAAGCTTTGAAGAAAGAAGTAGAAGATTTTGCAGACCAATTTCCGGTTCCAACTTTTACCGAATTGTAAATGAGCTCAAATTTAGAATTTATTCTGAAGCTCAACAATGGATATTTAAAAATGGATTCATGAATGAATTATGAATTAACTTTTCCTACTTTGTGTTATGCAGCAGTATTTTTGTAACCATAAAATCTTATTAGCAGTTCTTGCCTTACAAAATGTTTACTTGAAGAGTCACCATTGTGATCAGTAAATTTCTTAGTATTTAAATCAATATGAACAAAACAAGTCATTGAATGTAAACCATTAAAGCCTGTAATTAACATTAAAATATCACTAGTAGGCCCAGTTCAAGTAAGTTTTTGCTGTTATGGGTAAATATTAAAAAGTTTTAGATGTGCAAGGTTTTTTTTGTCTCATAGATCAAGTAGGAAAAGATTTTTAATTCAATACTAAAAATCCTATTGTGCTTTTCCCTTATCTTATGTGATTCAGAGTCTCAAGAAACTTAAGTGTTGAACAAGAAAACATAGGATTAGATGTTAGATGTTAAAAAGTAATAATAAAAAATACCTCAGGCTTAAAAAATACTAACTCTAAGTATATTCTCAAATAAAAGTTTTAATTGCATATCATTCTTCAGTTGTAAAAAGAAGTTAATCATGTTTTCAAAACTCTAACGAACCTCACAAACATTTACATATGGTGTACTCCACAAATTCACTAACTTATCAAGTTCCTCTTACTCAAATGCACAACTTAAAATTATTTCTTTATTTTTACACACAGTAGTTGTGTTGGAAAAGATTCTACTTTTCGAATATTTGCTCAATGATTTTGTTATTTGTATGTGTTATTGAATTTATTTTTTTTCTTTTATATATATTTTCTTACATTAGAAATATTTCTGACCATAAAAGGCATGTCATACACAAGTGCACTTAATTTGTAATGTCCATATTTTAGCATTATAAGTTTTTAAAGATGTATGTTTTGAAAGTTATTTAAATGTAGGTTTTTTACATTCCTGTTAATTTTAAACCATATTCTGTATTATTGTTTAGTTCTTTGTTAAACTGTACACAGTAGTACTATTAACACACACATCTCCTAAGCAAAGGATGAGCTTATATTATTATACTTTACTGGTGATGTACAAAATACACTTTTATACTATTAATGATTGTTTTTTTATCCTTATTTTTAGGGCAGTTGTACAGTGTAATAAAGGAGAGCGTCAAAATTCCTAACCAATCGGGACTGTAGATTGTCCAGATTTTCAAACAAGTAACCTAAAAATGTCACTCAAACACGTCATTACAGTATTACTACAGTATTAAAAATGCAGTTCTAGGATACAGTAGATGAAATAAACAATTGTTTTTGTACTTAAGTATTTTACATTTACATTATTAAAGTTTGTTTCATGAAAAAATTATGTATAGAAACAAACAAAATACTGATGATATGTAAGATTACTCAAAAAGAATTAAATATCTTACCATAATTTTAAAGATGATGATTGTATTTATTTATATTTAGTTTTTTTATACATATAATTAATGTATTATTTTTATTGTTTTGTTACGCCATTTTTAACATTAAAAGTTGTAGCTTTTTAAATTTTTGGTTTACATAACTTAATGTTTGTTTTAATTATATAGACGCTAAACCAACATATACTGAAATAAAATTTGTTTGAAAATGGCCAAAACAAAACATAAAAAATTCAAACAACTGACTGTATATATTACTTTTAAACAAGTAAAATTTGTCATTACACTACTGTAAAAATATAAACAGTATGTAATTATCTATTTTTTTAGATTTAAAAGTAATTTTGTTTTTTCATGAAAATTATGTATAAAAAACAAAAATTATGTATAAAAAAAAAAATATATGTTATGTAATTTAACTAAAAAGATATTGTATACCTCAGTGCACAGTGTATTATAAAAAATTTTTTCCTCATTCTAATTTTTGCCATTTTCTAACTTAATTTATATATATATTGTCTTTATTTTACATTTATATTATATTTTGTTTTAAAACAACTTAATAAATTTGTTTAAAAGATTAACTGACACTGTTTTAAAAAATCTTTATAAAAAAAACCAAATTTAAACCATTTTTCTACATTAAAAATTTAAAAACAGTTGACTTAACTGGAAGGATAATTTTCTACTTTTTTATAAAAAAAAATGCTAATTTGTTTATTTATTAAATTGTATACATGTAACTAAAACAAAAACTTGCGTTAGACGAAAAATCGTTTGTACAGTGTAAAATTTAAGATTTAAACAGTAATAGTACTTAACTGGTATTTTAGAGATAATTTTTACTACTTAGGGATATTGTAAAAAAAAAAAATAAATAAAAAATTGCATTTATAAAATTAGAACATATATAATTTAAATAAAATAAAAAATAATATGTAAAATTAATAACAAATAAATAAAAAAAATATAAAAAATTATATAATAAAATATATTTATTATTCTACACAACAAAATATAAATAATTCTCTCAATAAAATTAAAAGATAAACATTTTATAACCTGGAAATTAAAAAGATACATAACCTGTCTAAAAAAAACACAAAAAAACTATAGTCTATAAAATAATAACCTTTTCCACACTTGCTTGGTTGACAACTATTTATGTCCAACAAGAAGTATCTGTAAAAAAGATAACAAAACATTGTTCAAACTAATAATCTGTGGTAACAAACCTTTCAAACACAATGACATCACATTTGTGTGCTTCTCATTACAATTTCACATACTAAAAATCCAGCATACCACTTTAACCATTCGGTAAAATGACAGTCACAAATATAACAGTTCTTTAAAATTTAACATACAAAAATAGCTCATCATATTTCACAGCATAACTTTGTTAGTGGAAGACTTATGAACACTTCACGCCATGTTCATTATTTCAGACTCAGTCATTTGAGCATCAAAGAATGATTTAAAAATAATTTCTATACAACTTATGATTACAATGATATAATAAATTTATTGTCAATAAGATTGAACCACAGCGTTACACTAAAATTGAGAAATGATTCTTTAAAAGTATTAAAATAAACCAATAAACAATACTTTAAAAAGACTTTACACACAATAGTATTTTAGAAAAAGATCACAATTGAGAGCAGAAATAACAAATATTTTTTAACGGTTGATGAAAAATGCTGAAAAAATCTGAACACAGGTTTGGTTGAAACCTTTTTTTCATCACTACTACATCTACTGCCCATCACCATGTGCCAAGGGCTTGTATGGTGAATGATTGCATCAAGGGACTGTAGTGGCATTTGTCATCATAAACTAGCCAGAACCTGAAGGAATCCCTGCCACCGGTTTTTGACCTGGTATAGTTAATTTAACCCAAAAATAAAAACTGAGTCAGTGAATAAAATATACTCTTTTAATACTATAATCTTTATATAGTCAATTGTGTATGTAAATACACAATTAAAGTTTAATAATATTCACCACTTTGAAACTTATTTAGGAACTCATTTACAAATCTTACTGCCTGATATTGTTTCAAGCCTTATTTACAAGTGTGAGGTAATGGAATATTTCGTACGAGTGCTTTCCAAGCATTTTTTCTAAATAATAGGAATATTCAGCTTAAAAACAATATATATATATTAGTTCACAAACTAATGAAAATGGGAACAAGACAATGACCAACTCAGCACAAGGACAATATTACGAGACTTAGCCAGATAGAGTTTATTTATTACTATCTAGGTTATATACCTTGTTTCCATCAACAGTTCTTTTCTTTTATTCAAAACCTTATATTGGTTTTATCTTCAGGTAATTCAAAACGTTTATTATCAAAACTTGACTCGTCATATCCTACTACACATAAAACAATCAAGTTCAACATTTAGAAACTTTGATAGACCTAAAATAAAAAGTTGTACTTGTTTCTTGGTTGCTGGGCCGGCCGGCGAAGGACTCAAACTCATAGGAACAAAGTAACGAGTACAGCTTTCTATGTCTGGCCTATATGTGATCAGTGTTTGAATTTTTTTGATTTATGTTTAGTGTGATATGACGAGTCAAGATTCGATGATCCGAATTTTGAACGACCTGAAGTTGAAACTATGTTAAGGTTTTGAAATACATATAGTCGTATAAAAAAACTGAACTGTTGACGGAAACAAGGTATATAACCTAGATAGTAAAAAAAGTTCAGGAAGCAGTGTAAAAATTAATAAAATACCTTATTAACTACATTGGTTATGTGTTGGCATTTTACTGTCACTGATGAGAATTGGTTGATTGTGAGATTTCTTAATTATTAATTACAAGCTAATCTACTACACTAGTTCGATGCTAATGGAATGTATGGCACGGAATGTTCCTTGGTTCCTTTGTCTTCAACTTAGTCTTCTGTAATAAAACAATATATTTCAGTTTTAGATAAAAATACAAGTTATTATTCACTTTAAACTCAATTAGGTCTACCTACCCTACACCCACTAGATAGAAGTTGAATTCAGATTAGTTTGTTTAAAACATGCAGGTTATATCATGGAACAGTCATGTTTAGAGAAAAAATTATACATAAGTAATATGCATAAGTTATTTACATGCAAAGCAGTAGACATGCTAGGTATACTGCATAGTAGTTATGCTAGTTATAATAATTACAACTAACTGATGATTTTTATATGTACATATAAATTTATTATAGCTTAAACTTATAAAACTGTCTATGAAAATATTAGACTATTAAGTTAAAATTTATTATTTGATTAACCGATAATGTGTAAAAATGTATTATAGCTTACTTAAGACTGCCCATAAAGGTGTTACTCGTTTGCTTACGTAGGTAATACTTGTTTTTATTTTCGTATGTATTTATTTTTAGAGAGTACTGTGCAATTAACCCATCAACTGGCTATTAAACTGACTGTATTGGCAGGCCATAATTTGATGATTTGGAAGGGTATTTTTAAAAATCATAAAAAATAGTATATATGGTCAAAATCTATATTATAATTATCATTTTCTTCACAATTTACCTTACTTTAGAATAAAATATATTTTATGATATTTTTCATTTTATTTTTATATTTATAATTTATAAGTGAACAAATTTGTTTTTCAAAAAGTGAAGGGGGAGACCATCCCCCCAAAATAGTTAATATGGTATAAATTTATTTCCAAAATATACAAACTGTCATTAATTTTATCTAGTTTTTAAAAATATCAGTTTGATTGACTTTTACACATCTATATGTCTATAATAACACCATAACCGAGAATTGGCAATATTTTCAAAATCGGCATTACCGTAGTAGCACTTTATAATAGTTGGCAAATTTACTCAATTTTTCACTCTCAAACAATATTTCTCTAATGTCACAAGATCGATCTAAATAGTCTCTATCCATTTCAACACATTTTATAAAAAAGAGAAATTCGATGATAAAATATGATAGGTCTACATATTCAAAAACATAACAGACATTATTTTTATTTCAGAAAGGTCCCACCACTTTCCAATCACACAACTAAATATAGATTATTTTAAAGCAAAACGAAACTAAAACTTCACAAATATAATAGTCAAAACATATATTTACTTATTCCAAGAAATAAGTAAGCAATTTTCATTCAAAACCAAACTGAAACAAAAACTGCAGTGAATGTAAACAGAGAGCTCATTGACGAATGACGTATTTGAAAAGTACCATTGTTTTATTTTCCTCTTCTCCAGCTGAACAAAATATAATGCCTATTGAATGGTATATATCGATAGATCGTTTCATTCGTAATCGAATCATACCAATATATCGTCAACCCAACATTTATTTTACTATAAAAAATGGACAATACGTAGTGATGTTTGATCGTCGCTTTTGCGACGGTCACCAGTTGATGAGAATGATAGACCGTCGCTTTTACGACGGTCACCAGTTGATGGGTTAACCTTCCAGTAAAAATTTTTTTTAGGAGTAAATAAATATATCGTTTGTCACTTTAAGTCATAGTTTGAGTGAAATATTTCGTCTTTTCAAAGAAGTTTGAGTATGCCTTAATTAATTTTTCATGTAAAATACCCGCACATTTGACTTGAAAAATCAGACAGTAAAAACACTAAATAATTGTGTTTAGCGATATAGTGTAAGACCCACCAAAAGTATTAAGTTACATCACAAGCATAGCCCAGGAGGCAGGAGTGGCTTGAATAACTAATAGGCCACACCCCAACCCTGCTATCTGTGGTCACATTCTCCGCCTTACTCATACTAATAACATAATTAACACCTATCAGTTAGTCATTAAAAAAACTATATTTAATATAAGTTTTTAAAAGGTTAAACAGCAGTGGACGTTCCAGGGCGGCCATACTCGTTTTACGTAAAAACTCCTTACTCACGATTAATCATAATTTGATGGAAATAATGTTCGAAACCTTATATATCAACTACAATAGAACCTCCCGTATCCAACCATGACGGAACCGGGCCATGGTCGGAACAGCCAAAAATTCGGATATCGGAAGGAGCAAATTAAACACTAGGAAGAAAAATAGCTATGCATCATTGTAAAAAATATGAATGTACCTATATTACATAAATTCAAACATGAAGACATGTATAGTATAATAACTGAAAAATAATAATACTTATATATATATATATATATATATATATATATATATCAAAGAATAAGTCTTTTATGTTTGGTCATACCTGGCAACAACGGGAACTTGGGAAAACAGATAAACGGACAGATGACACAGTCGATTATCAGGAATAGTCGGATATGGGAGGTTCTACTGAATAATCAATACAGTTTGGAGGCAAAAAGTAGATAAAAACCTGACATGTGAGTCATAGAATTAGGCTAATGAGAGGTATCTTTAGTTTCATGTGAGTATACACACAACTGAAATTAAAGTATCGGATATTGTAGCATTGCCCTGACCTGACACCGTCACTTACTTCTGTGACTGTTGGTATCAGAAGTCGGATTGATCATCACATACCTCGCACGTCCCTACAGTTTCAGTCGTTCCTGTAGGGCTTCCCACAGCACAGTCTTGTACTGACGGGCGAGGGTGGCCACATTTTCACCCTTCACAATCGCTCGCCCCACCACAGCCAAGTCGGCTCCCTTTGTACTGACTACCGCCCTCGGAGAGTTGTACTGCTGTCCCAAACCATCTGTTCCTTCTAAAACCAGAAATCATACTCAGTTGCCTTTTAAAAAATAATTAATACATAACAAATAATATGAAAGAAATGAATTGTAACTGTAACAAACCAATTGGTATAAATTAAATTTTCCTTTTGCTTTGTAATCCTCTAACACAAACACAATCAGTAGACAAAGTTTCTTAATAGTCGTACGAATAATTATGATAGCTCCAACAATAACGCATGGTAAAACATTCTAAACCACGTCTCAATACAACTGTGTCTTAGCTCATTTCCTACGCGACGGACTCATGCGATAAAGGTTTGAGTTCGATCCCCGACCGTGGCTAATATTTTTTTGTTTAGAGTTTATGCAGGTTAGTAAAAAAATGTTTGCGTTAATTGTTCAATAAACAATTATCATTTTTATTTATTTTTTTTTTTAAGAAAGCAACTAATAACATCATCTTCTGTCGCCAACAAAATTAAAACAATAACTATTAAACTATTTGTATTAATAGTATTATATTTATTCCCTTAAAATTGCCTTATTCTATCCGAGAAAAGTTTGGTCTCCAGGTATTTTATATAAACAGACGAAGCAAACTGTTATGTAAATACACATGCGTATCTTTGCTCACCTGCCAAAGAGACACCAGGAGTTAGTTGAACAAGCCCCGGGGACACAACGACATCGGATGCCTGAGCGACCAGTCCGGCAACCAGCTTCGGGTGTGCAGCTGCTTGTCTCATCACACCTGCACAGAATCAATTATTTCCACATCACATCAAATGTTCAAAGCCTACAATAACAAGGCCCCGAGGCTCTGGCCACTTGCCGGCCTCCGCCTCCATGGCACTCAACACAGCATCACCTGCAGACAGAGAAAACAACATGTAATCACCCCAAAAAAAAGGTTTGGATGGCTCTACCTCCTGAGTTTAGGGAAAAACTCTAAATTACAGATGATCTTTTATTTTTTATCTTTTATCTTTTTCCTGTTAGTATTAACGGGAAAAAGCTAAAAGTGATTGACCAACATAGAACCACATTTACTATTAGTGCTGAAGGGTTAGGAGGAAAGAGAAAAAAAGCAAAAATGTCAACCTCAAATACACTCCTTCATAATTGGCTTAAAATACCTACCTTGGTAGGTCGCCATTTCAAAAATGGTAATCTAATCTAAAAACATCTGAACTTCAACCATCCGATAGATGTGGAAAAATATTAAAATTTCAAAACCTATTTTTTGACCC
The DNA here is from genome assembly GCA_023375725.1 of Nephotettix cincticeps. Lineage (NCBI taxonomy): Eukaryota > Metazoa > Arthropoda > Insecta > Hemiptera > Cicadellidae > Nephotettix > Nephotettix cincticeps. Next base: position 127,222,512 of record CM041786.1, on the reverse strand, counting down.
CAACCAAAGTATTTTTTGCATAGTGGTCGCTGCTCGGTAAGGGTTAAGTCGCAAAATCATTGTTCCTGAAGATAATTTTTTTGGTTCTAATAATTATTTTACTGAAAACTGAATTTTGTCTGGTTTTGCTTTTGCATTCTTGATTATTCATAATTCTTTAGATGATATGATACACATATAAAAATGGTTTTCAAGTTATCACGTAATCAAATAAAAATGTACAATAAACAAATAGTTCAAAAAACAAACTATTGAGATTTTGAATCTTTAGAAACAAAACAGCTGTGATTTATATTTTAACATGTTCGCAGCTAAAATGCATGCATTAGAGTGGTATGTGCTAAATTTTTTTTACGTTTTTACACCTCATTTGACGTTTTGTGATGGAAAACAGTAAAAATATGCCATCCGGACCAAAAAAAAACAGCATTTATGGCCATTTTTTTGGGTTACGTTCTATTACTGAATGTGCACGTATTTTGTTTTAATATTTTTCAAAAAATTACTGTTATAAGTCAAAAACACATTTATTTGATTTTAAATCAATAAAATACTACATTAAAATAAAAAACCCACAGCACCCTTGAGTTAAGATTCTATACCTTGTGTTAGTATCAACATTTTACGTGTGACGCACAAAACCAGCTAGATTCCTCATACTTGGTGCTCCAAACGACCCTTTTATGGATATATTTCTCTTGCTGGCAGCGGCACCTATTTTTTTATATTTTAGAATAATAATTTTTTTTTAAAATTTAAAATAATTATTACATTTTTGATTTATTTTTCAATAATATTTTTTTCTTTTTCATAGTATTAAAAAATCAAAAAAAAAAAAAAAAAAAAAACAAAAAAAAAATCAAAAAAACAACACAGACTGAATTTAAATTAACAAAAAACACTTAGTATTTACAATTTTCATACGTGTTGAAAACAACATTTCTGAAATAAAAAACCCGAGAACCACGCGGAAAATAAAACACAAAATTATGGCATTCTACGTATGCCAGGTTATTTAAATTCACATTGTTCCAAAATAAAAATAAACACAAAAAAGAACATTTTGATAATGTTAAATTAACACGACAATAAAAAAAAGTTATCACCATCAAATAAATACTAAACGAAAAATAGTGAAAAACATACCAAACTATTGGAATTTTAAAAACGTTGTTAGAAAAAAAAAAAACTAACCTAAGAAACGTGTGCAGCTAAACAAACTTTCTGTCCATTCTTCCAAATAAAGTTTTCGGATAACTGAAAACAGACTAGAAGTGGTTAGAAAAAAACTTAAACATCAACCAACATTGCGTTACTTATATTTAAATACTAGAAATAGAAACAGCAGTTAAAAATGAGTTAAAAAATACTAACAAATAAATTTTCAATTAATCCATATCACATGCCAAACAAAACAAATACCACTTCAAAAAAAGATAAACTTAAAAAACATTTAAAAGTAAAACACTGCAGCCCTTTTATTATTTTCTTTCTATTTCCTCTTTTCTAATCTTTTTTATCGCTTTCCTACTATTCTTTTCTAAATTTTTTTTCTTCATTTCATTCAATGTTTTGCACATCCCATTAGCCATCAGGCCTCTTTCTTCATTTCTTCTTCCTTCTTCTCAAAAAAAATTTTAGTATCACAATTTGCATTAAAATTCAATAATTTTATGTTTTCATGTAATCTCTAAAAAAGTAAACATTGAAACTTAGTGATGACGTTCAAATTGGGCTAGTGAAGGATTTTAAAAAAGAGTATGCCTATTGTGTTGCATGGAGTTTAAGATCTTACCTTGCTAAAATCAAACCTGTCTCTTCAGTTTTTTTTATCGTGTTCATATTTTAACAATATTATTTATTTTCTGATTTTGCCACAAAAAACAAAAACACAAACCCACAATAACAAAAAATACAGACAAACCACCATTCTCGTTAGTATTATAAGTTATGTACAAACAGCACATTTTTTAAACACCATAGCAATACAAGTTGTCTAAGGATATGCTTACGCCTATTCTACTGCCATTTTAAAAATTTACAAATTCTTGTCCTGGTGGCAGCAATTCCACATAACGTAACACTGAAGGAAACTTAGTAAGCATTGTAAAATCCATTAATCATTAAGTATAAGCTTTTTAACAAGTCTTCTGCTTATTCTCTTTTTTTTAGTCCCAATCACAGTCATCATCTTATGTGTAACTGTTGCGCACTCACAGGCAAGGCTTGCACAGTCACCAGATCTGCCCACGAGACATGGCCAAAACGACTGCAGTCCGACATGTTGCCAAGTGTCAGCCAATTCCTAATCCTGCAACAAGATTGCCAAAGATCATGTACTACGGGTACATCACTTTGCATTATTAAAAAAATTCAATAGTACATATAATATTTTGAAGTTTTAATTCCTTTGCAAAAACCATCAATACAAACAGGATTAAAATGACAGCTTCTTTCTGATTTAAGTTTTCATAGACCAAAAAAAACTTACGAAATTAGAATAATAAATCGATTGTTCCTGAAATCCACAAAGAAAAAACATGTAACAGATCTATAATATAAAATGTGAGCCATGCAAAAGCATAAACTAGTAGAAAAAATGTAAAAACACTCTAACCTTTTTGGAAAAACAGTTAGAAAATCCAACAGGTAGCAAATCTAAATATGACACACTGCACACTGCTTTATTTTTCCCAACATATAAAAGACCAATTGAGTTTGCTACTAGATGACAAGCATGAAATCGGTTTTGTTCAGTTCGTATGTTTGTTTAGTGTCTTGTTTCGCACCATTTTTGAAGCTATTGGTTAATGAGTTATCCCGATGTTTTCAGATGGCTAAGCTGAAGAAGTTGATGATGCCTGATGAGCAAAATGCAGTCAATGTTTGTTTTGTGTCTGAAGTAAAGATAAATTTTGGGTAAAAGCAATAATTAAGCAAGATTGAAAATGATTCTTAAAGAATATCAAATTTATTTAGTAAAATAAAATAATTAAAATTAAAATAAATTTAGTAAATAAACTTATGGAGGTTGTGTACGGGATGCAGACCTGCAACCTAACCCACAGGTCCTTGGTTCAGCAGCAGCCTCATTACCTGGTGGAGACGCTTGTAGCGTTTGGGGAGGTGGCTCGGCATATGATCCGGCAGGACACCTAGCTCCGCTTGCCTAGAGTGTGGTTGGCAGTGGATAGGAGAGTGTTCTCCTACTTTGGCCCTGAACTCTATAATAACTACCCCTTGGACCTAAAACGGCTTGGGGTCCTTGCATTCAATTGACGCCTACTTTGGCCCCTAACTCTATAATAACCACCTGTTGACCTAAAACGGCTTGGGGTCTTTGCAATCAATTGAAATTTTAAAAAGTATATAAAAAATGTAATAATTCCAAAAAGACAAAATTGTAATAATAGAACTATTTAATTTCCCAAAGTGACATTAAAATGTGAAAAATACTACTAACCTAAAAACTAATGCATTCTTATTCTAAAATACCCTGAGTTACCTTAACCCTATGAGGACTGACTGTCTATATTTCGTCAGTACAGTTACTGCCGAAAAAGACTGCACTGACAATAGATTGTCAGCATCTAGTACCACGAAAATCCCCGCTGGTCTTCATTCTCACCTTTCATATGTTGTTCATGTTTGGGGCAACTCTAGTAAAGCAAAGAGCTTTTATTTGGCAAAAAAAATAAGATTGATAGTTGGTCTTTCTCTACAAGAGTCATGCAGAAATTATTTCAGTAATTTGAAAATTTTCACACTTCCTAGTATTTAATTTTTCAAAATTTGCTCTATGTAAAAGAAAATATTAATATTAATTCTTTAATTTCTAATGAATCAATCCATAGTCATAATATTATTTTTGAACAAAATTTTGTCCTTCCAAACCTACTTAGCAAGACATTACATAGCCATGGATTTCAACAAATTTAATTACTTAATAATCTACCTTCTAGTATTTAAAAATTACCTTCCGGTAGATTTAAATCTGTAATTGAATCCTAGTTGAAGCACAAGGCATTTTATTCCACTGATGAATACATGGCATGTGAAATGAATTATGTCTTGGATGGGCCTTATGTTTATGTTATGTTTTGCACTAATGGATTATTTATTTTTTTATGCTATATAAACTTTATTTATGTAAACTCCCCAAATTAAGCAATTTTATGTTTTTAAGAACACGTACTTATTTAGATTTTATTTTTTAATATAAACATTCTATTCTATTCTGCCGAAAAATCGTCAGCAAGTCCTAGTTGAATTGAGTCCTAGTTTAGGTATATGCTCTCTGGCACATTTTAATCTTACTCATTTCATTTTAGATGTCTTTGGTTTCTTTTTTTACTGTCTGGATGGTTTTTTTGTTGTACATCCAGAAATAAATATACAGTTGACTCCCTCTAATCTGGACACCTCAGGACCGGACCTCTATCCAGATGTAAAAAATTCCGGAGCATCCAGCGGTTATAGCGGTTATTAGCCTAACTCAGCAATCACACATGTAAGTGTGAGCACCAAATTTAAAAGGACTACCCAAGACTCACAAAGAAAACATACCTATTAGACCAGTTGTCAATTTTAGAAGTTCACCCACTTATAAACTTTGTAAATTCTTGAATAATAAGATTAAAATTAATTTAAACTGGAATGAAAGTTATAGCGTAAAAAATAACATGGAATTGGTAAGTAAAATCTCCGATATTGAAATTCCTAATGATTGCATTTTCATTTCATTTGATGTGAAGGATATGTATTCAAATATCCCACCAATCGAATCCTTGAACATTCTCAAAAATGACTTAGAAAAGGGTGGAACTTTATCAAACTCAGAAATTAGAGACATTCAAATTAACTAAAAACTGTTTACAGCAAAATTATTTTCAATACAACTCTGAATTCTACAAACAAATACACGGTCTAGCCATGGGCTCACCTTTATCGGGTCTACTTTCAGATATATACATGCACTACTTAGAGGTCAATAAAATTAACAATGACATAAACCCATTTAAATCAAAAATAATATATTGGATAAGATATGTCGATGACATATTATGTCTTTTTCAAGGAAATTTAAACGAAAGCAACAATCTACTAGAATATTTAAACTCACTATCAGATACAATTCAATTTACAAAAGAAAGCCAAATCAAAGAAATTAATTATCTAGACTTAACCATCAGAAAAGAAAATAATAGACACAAATACAAAATTTACAGAAAACCAACCCAAGCAGACCTTGTAATACCATTTAAATCTCATCATCCCTGGAAATACAAAATGGCAGGATTCAGAACCATGGTAAATAGACTCATACACATCCCAAAGGACAAAGAAGATTATAAAAAATAAAAAGACACCATTAAATTTCTAGCTGTCAAGAATGGATACAACTCTAAAATAATTGACAAAATGATTAGAAACATAAAGAAAACCAAAAACAAACAAAATAAAGAACAAAAACCTAAAAACAAATACATAAGTTTACCATATAATTCAATACTAAACAAGGCAACAAGAAAAACATTTAGAACATCTAACTATGAAATCAGTTACAAAACCCAAAACAATGCATTTAACATGATACATAATAAAACAAACAATAAAATACATCAACAAAATAAATACAACCAATCAGGCATTTATAAATTAAAATGTTCAGACTGCAACGAATTTTACATAGGCCAAACAGGAAGAACATTCAAAGAAAGATTCAGAGAACACATTCAAGCACTCAGAAGCAACAACACAACCACCATGAAATCAAATTTTGCAGAACACTTACTAACACATAATCACAATTACAAGAACATGGAAGAAAATCTGGAAATACTCGAATTCACAACTAAAGGACACATCATGGATTCAAAAGAAGATTATTACATTTATTCAGGACAAAAAACCGACCCTCAAAACATTTTGAACAGCCACATAACAAAAAACAATCCAATTTTTGAAAAAATCAGAAAACTCAAACAAAACATATAATCACATTTTACATTTATATAGATACAACAGTTTTTAACTAACTTCTTCAAGAACACTTGTACATCTATTAAATTGAAATTATTTAATTTAAACATATGTGATTTAAATATTGTTTATATTAGATTATCATTTTGAATTAACTTGAAAATGGCCTTTAATGGTTGAAACATGTTGTTAAAATAAAATAATGTTTGTCAAGAATACTCAGTTAATTATTTTAACTTTACTTTATATATCTATATATATATATATATATATATATATATATATATAAATCATATTTTAAGACAGTTTTAAAGCGTGATTTCCCAAACATTAGAGGTTTCTATTTCAAACTCACTGGATTGTTTAGATAAATTATGTGTCATTATAAACAGGAATGAACATGAAATTATAAAGCACCGCAAATTAAACCTTTACAAATTTATTTTACATAATGAAAAAAACAAACTCTAACTTTAAATTAATAACATTATCTCAAACCTATTTACTATAACCTAAAAAGAAAAAAAATCTTGGCTTTACAATATTGTAGATATTAAAATAAATCTGTTCTGAAAATGTGTTCTGCGTAGGTTGTATAATAAATCTGTAATAAATCTGTTTCTTCTGCTTTTTCGCTTAAACTGTTTTCTTGAACGCATAATCACGCCATTTCCTCACAAACATTACATCCACAGCTGACGCACCGATCTGTTGCTAGACGTAAGTTGTTGGCAGTTCCAGAATTCCCATCCACATCAGTCAAAATTCCCACACTGGCATTGCCATTTCCCGCTTAACTGAAGACCCTTATTGAATGTAATTGTAAATTGAACTGATGCTTGTCATGTTATTTATTTATAGTTAGGCTGAAAATAAACAAACACGTTCTATCCTGTCAATTTCTGCTATAAGAAACGTGACTGTGTTCTGATGACACATTTCCAAGAAGTAGTCTGGACCATCCAAGTCCGGAGTAGAGGGAGTTGATTGTAATGCGTTTGTTTGATAGTCTGTTTGTTTTCTGTTGTGAATGAAAACAACATGTGTTGTATCAACATTATCTATGATTACATTTTTATTCTTGGTCCAAATCCCATGAAAATTTGTATACACACTCTCTATAATGGAAGAAATCATTTTAAATGTGTTTTCCATATTAAAATCATTCTCTATTTGTAATCTGTGGAAAGTTAAATTTTAAAAATTCAGTTTTGAGATAATCTAGATTAAATTTTACAGAAGAGGAATGTGCATTGCAGATTACAATGTTTTATATATTTTTCCATGGAAAGGAGTTGTCAGAAAAAATTTTAATTTCATAATCTTTCAAAAGTATTTACTTCCCTGCGGAAAATGGTTAGATCATAGATATGGCTAAAGGGAATGTTTTCAGTTCATTTAAACAACTGTTTTTATAACAAAAAATTAAATACAATCGCTATGGTTTCTGGAAACGGGATCTAAACCTTTTTGCTGCACTTTTTTTGTTTTAAAAATTTTGCGTTACACAAATCTGCTAACACCCACTATAGGTTAGATATATCCATGTCAAAAAAGAAAATCCATTTGAATTATTATATTATTTGCAGTTCAGACATGTATATTTTAAAATCCAACATCAATATATGAGGGGGTACCCAAAAGTAACCAGAATTACACTGCCACACCTTCGGCCTGTGTAGTATGTATGTCTGCCGCTACGTGTGTGTAGCGCAGCTCATCCGGAGTTCATTGCCGCTAGTGCCATCGCCGTGGGTGGAAGTGTTCAGTTGCAGTGAGTTTTTTAGTGAATACTGTTTCGCCATTTCGTCGTTTTTCGTTTTGGCGAATGTAAATGAACAGCGCAGCTTTGAAGTTTTGTTTCTAGGAAAGAGTGCTGCTGATACCATCGTTACGTTGAAAGCTGCTACAAAGATGAAGTTTTGGGTAAAACTCAAGTACGAGTTGTTTCACATTTTAAAAATGGCAAAATGTCAATTGTTGAGAAACCCCATTAAGGACGTCCGTCGACTGCCGAAACTGACAAAAATGTTGAGAAGATTCATAAGAACGTGCATGAAGACCGACGACGGACCATTAACGAGCTATCAGAGATATCTGGAATTAGTTGGGGCTCTGAATTTGTAGTAAAGATTTGAAAATGACAGGAGTGGTTGTCATGTTTGATCTGTGGAGTTTAGACTGACCATCAGAAGGAATGTCGAGTGGAATCTTGTCGAGCAATGAAAGAACACCTGCAAATTCACTTCAGTTTCAGCTGAGCCTCATACTGAGAATGTTGATCTGTTTGCTGCATTTTACGTATGTTCTGCCACAAATTTTGGTAATTATCGTAATTAAAATATGCTTATGTTGTAGAGACAAATTTAAAAAGAGAAGAGGAGGGGAGAGGTGTTTATTTATTTTTCTAATATTCTGTATTGATTGTTTCTCTTATATACCTACTCTTATATACCTCTTATATACCTATAAATCCTATCATGTAAAACAAATGAGAAGGGAATTCATAGTTTCACCATTACTTTGTGTAAGGTAAGAATAAAAGTTAATATCGACTCTCCATTATTACAATGTTCTGTATCAATTAACACTTACTTACTTTAGCATTTCATATACTTGATTTACAATATTTCTACGAACCTCTTATCCATTACAAATTTATTTTACCATTACTAGAACAACTGCTATTGTTAGTTGTACCCTTACCTATCTTCCATGATTAAAAAGTCATATGTCCTCGCCAGTTCCCTGAGCTTATTCCCCACTTGACTAGACCAGTCTGTCACGATGTCAGCGTGTGTCTTGACCACTGCAGCGTACGGACCGACCTCTTCTGCAATCTGGGGCGGCCAAGTTTCAATCAAGTACAGGTCTTCAGATTTCATGTGAAATATGATAACTATTACCTTTTTTATTACCTTTCGGAATGATGACCTACCCAGGTAGGTATTTAAGCCAAGTATGAATGAGAAATGAGTGTAAAATAATTGTGGCATAAACTAAGACTGTAACTGTAACTAATTGTAGCTGACTAAGGCTGGCATGTTCCTTAGACAGTTAATCTTTAGTACTTTTAATCAATAACTATCGTAATCATCATAAATTCAGCTGATTTACTTCTTCAATGAGAACAATAAGCACGTTGTGGCTTGTTAAAAAAACAATTTCCTTGTTTAATACGTGAAGGATTGCATCCAAAGAGATACATCTGTGGACACACAGTGGTTTCTACATGGATACAAAAAAAAGCTAATAAAAGAATAATATAATTCAAGAAATGTTATTAATTTAATCTTTATTGTTTTTACAAACAAAAATAAATTGAGATATAGTTTCTCTAACTGACATTATATGAAATTGTTAGAAAAAAATGTATCCAATTACAGCAAGCCTGTATTTTTCTAAATCTAAAAACAAATAAGTTTTTACTGGAATAATCAACATTATTACTCGTATACAAATTTATAGGTAGATAAAATTAAACACAACAATTTTGAACAAAGGGATCAGAATAAAAAGTGTTTAGTCGTCTTCCTCCTCACCAGCAGAAGGAGAATAATATCATGCTTATCAATAGTAATATTTTGACAAATGTTTTAACATGTTTGAGTGGGTTTAGTGGGTGATGAGTCGTAATTGACTGATGAGTCATGAGTCCCGCACGGTGAAATCCACAGATGTATGCTGTAAACACACACCAGATTCAGACTACTGGCGCACCGGAACGACGTGAGGAGTGACGTACGGTCAAGTGGCCAGCGAAAGAGTCCGCTCCAAGGTATACAAGGGGAGCAAGGTAGCGCCCTTGAAACTCCAGAGCTATTAATTAAAAACAGGAGACCCAATGAAAAAGTCAGCAACACAAAGTTAATGTTTGATAGTTTTCAGGGATGTGTTTCCAACTGTTGCTAATCCTGGATCTAAGATAAAGCCTGACAATCTTACATCATATATGGAAATAAATATAAAAACAGAACGAAAAAACTTACTTTTCTAGAGACGTAAATTCACAAACAAAAACTGTCTTTAACTCAACAAATGGTGATAGTCATTTCAATTAGATTAGATTACATTATTAAAATGGCAACCGTACTATAAGGTAGTATTACAAGAGTGTAGGAGGATTGTGGCGCAATCTTGTAGTCTTGTTACTGACTAAGGCATGTTGTACTGACATGTTCCTTAGACAGAACTGTTGATTAATAGCCCAACAGTCAATGGCATATCTAAGGGACCTACAGTTTAACGTGGAATCCGAACCACCACCTCTGAATTACGAACTGGTCAAATTAAGAGTATGGTGTTGGCAGATTAACGTAGTATTCAATAGTGCGGATATTTATCTACACAAGAGAACACTAAACCATCGCTCACAACTATCCACAATTCGTGACCTCCAAGTGGCTGGATTATAGGATGAGGCCACCGTCCCAGTCATTTATTAAACTCTTAGTCGCTGAGTCGTTTAGCTGATTCACTGCCACCTGTGAGCTAACGCTGGAAGTAACTCTTTATCGTTCACTGCCCTGCCACTAGAGTATGCATTATAACCACTTGAACGCTTTTTTAGACGATGGTACTTGGCGTAACTGGCTAAGGGGTGTCGTTGACAAGAGAAACTTTGAAGCCAAATGGAAGTACATACACGGGTATGAATACCCACCATGAAGAAATCCTAATTTGGCTTGCAAATGTGTGGTACACTGGAGGGGGGCCAATCTAAAATAAAAGGTTACCGGCTTGTGTAGAAGTTGACGATACTTGTAGCCTGAATTGGGATTGCAGTGGACACCTGTTTTGCTTCTTTCACTATTGTACAGTTAAGGGGGGGGGAGTTTTGTGCATATTTTGTTAAACTGATGGAAGTGTTAAGAGGAGTTGCATAATGGTTTTATCATTCCGTTAAGGCTAAAACACACACCAGTGGTACGATTAAAGATGAGTAGTAATAAAAATAAGCAGCCTTGTCTTAAAAATGTATTTAAATTAACGAAATGAATACTGTTACCTTTAATAGCTTTTCTGATGTTGTGACATCCACTGCCACACATAGAGGACTCTGCTTGTCATGAATGATCCGAAGAAGTTTTGCTGCAACAGGAGACTGTGCCAACTTGACTCTGTCCAACAGCGGAATCTGTAGTCGAGACGCTTCAGCTGAAAAATAAATAAGCAGCTTATTTATTAGAGCTATACGTAAGAGTAAGATGCCCAGTGAATGTATTGTGTACCTGTTTTATCAGTGAACTCATTCCATAGCAACTTTAACCCTTAATAGAGTGTGTGGTGTAAAAACTCTGCAACAAATGCTTTTATTATGAAGTATTTTTTTAGTAAAAGAATGAAGTAGTGGATCCTCTCGCAAACGAAAGAGTATTCCTCCGCCTTCAAGGGGCCACAATCTTTTTGCGGGATCTCTCAGGCACGTGCTGACGATACAATCATGGCTTGGGTGCATGAGAGTCATCGCAGAAGATGGTAAGAGCTCCCTCCTCTAAGAGTGAGTAAGTTGACCCTCAGCTTTCCCTCTGCGAGGATTGCAACGACTTAGTTAAGGTTGAAAATATGACCTGCCTAATAAGGTTGGAACTAAGATAGGTCTCATCACAGGCCACAGACAGTTGAGAAAGCATCTTGCACGGTTGGGATTCTATGTAGCTACGCCTCCCTATGTAGTGTAATGCTTATAGTATTGTATAAGACACAATTCGGCAGCTTTGCCACTTATACCTAGAATAAGAATTGTTTTTATCCTCTTGGAAAAAAATACACATACAAATACAAATAAATTAAATAAATCTTGCCAGGTAAGACTAAAATAAAATAAACTTAACAACTCAAAAAACAAAACAAAATTACGGTACCAGAGTACAACAAATTTACAAAAGAAATAGCCTGGTTTAATTTCAAGAATATTTTAAGATTTAAATAAAACTTGTCTAAGAAAATAATTAGGGCCTTTTAAGGCAAAGCCTGTGTAAAGGTTTAAAATAATAATTATAAAATAAAATTTCAATCAGCAATAGACAGAAGGAAAAAATACAAAATATGAATTTAATGAGAGAAAATAAAAGCCTCTGGTGCTTCTTCAAATATAAAAATACACTTGTGCATTATGTAAATTAAAATATCTAACTAATTGTTGACAATATCCATACTAAAAAGCCAATTCTTGAGTTCTTTAAAAACCTCACCTTATCTTCCCCTCACTACCCTTCTACACGACCCTAAAAGAAAGAACCAGTTAGCTGAATTCCGCTGTCAAGGTTAACCATTTTTGTGAGCCATGTTGTCTATTGTATGCCATGCGTCCCATTGTATCAGTATTTGTGCGGCCACTTGTAAACCGCATGCCTCCAAAATAGTTTGAAAACATTTTTTCGGTATTAGTTTTGTGAGATCGTCTGGTTTTTTGTTGCTGTCTGAATGTGTGATTATAATTTATTATAATTTCAGTACATAAACATAAAAATTTTTTAGAATTTTTTACTTATATTTTCATTACAATGGAAAATCAGGACATCAAATTTTAGCTCAATTTGATAGTATCAAAAAAGAAATTCAAGAAGAGGAAAGAATAGGGACCTTGCAAAGAAAATTGTTTGCTAATAATGAAGATGCAAGTGAAAATAGTGAACCTATGCAAGAAGATGCCATTTAACAAGAATAATTTGATCAATTCGTAGATGAAGCGCAGCAGAGTGATAGCAGTTAATTTGTTGCTTAATATAAAACTATTGTCCATTTTGCCTACTAAAAAACTATTTTTGACTGAAAAGTAAAAGTAAACATGTATTTAAAGGCCAAATTACAGTGTATGTGTAACTTTGTACGCCACACGCCCTATTATGTAAAATTACATAATATGGCCATATAAGGGTTAAGGATAGTTAGATTGTGTTACCTCAAACTGAACTTCACGCTATATTTTTTTAACCTCACATTAAATTATATTTATTGTATGTAATTATTTAACTATATTATTGAGTAATGCCTTGTTGTGAAGTTTGTTTGGTGAGTTTACAAAAAGGAACAACTAAAGTTGTCTTGTGCTTAATATAAAGGTGAGTTTTGTGAAAAATGTGTGAAAATAAGCCAGGCTGATATGAAGTGTTTAGAAGAAAGTAATCAAGTTTGGAGGTGTAATCGAAGCACCGCAGGAAGTGTGCCTGGAGACAATTGTGCAAAAAGGAAGCACACTTCTCATGAAAGAAAATCTCATGAAAGTACTAAATGATGTCAAAGTAGAGCAGAAGAAAAGCAAAACTGAATTTAGGTTGAACTGAATTGAAGTTCCTATAAAGGTTTATAGGACACAATATTCTCTGTGAAAATATAGACATACTTCAAAGCCCACTACCAGGAATTTTTAGGCAATTACATGCAGCATCAATGAGATATTAAAATTGTGTTTTGCCAAAACCAATTTTTTAAATAAGAGTGAATTCATTAACATCATTAACATATACAATTTTTTCGTAACTATTCAAAGAAAATAGAACACGAGCCTGAAGAAATGAAAGGCTCAGGCCTTATGTATTTCAAAAACTACTACAGTTGTTTTTAGGGACTTAGGATCAAGAAACCTTCATTTAGTAATTTCCCCATGAAGTTTGTAAATTTGCATTATTAACTTTATGACTACTACATAAAAGTTTATTTGTTATACGTGTTATGAGGAATACATTTAGGAAATCTATAATATTAAGTCTGTATCTACTGATAACAGTGAAAATGTATAATGCTGTGAAGTATATTTTAGGCAAAAGCCATATTTACAATTATTTATGAATTATATTATTTTTTTCATATATAATCTTTTTAATGGAAATGACTTATTATTTGTCTTAAGGTAAAGTACCTGGTGACCGAGCTTTGCACGGATAGAATAAGACATGTATTATATAGGTTTATTACCAAAATTAAAACACATTTATTACTCAATGTAAACACAGTTTATATGGTTTAAATAAAACCGATTTAATACACCTTAATTAATTAATATAGCAAAAACACTTTTTTACCATCTTGCATAAACTCTGGACAAAAATGTAACATTCCCCGGACAGGGATAGATCTCATTACCATCCGCACGTAATTCCTCCGCTCTAGTACTGAGCTAAGGCATCTACTAAGCGTCGATGTCGTTTAAGGTTTTTTATCCAAGGACAATTATTATTGTATGACAATTATTGTATGAACTGATCATATACTGATTATTTAATTATCCATACAGTTATTATTAGCCTGTGATCAGCTGATTTTGTTAGAAACAGAATGATGATTAAAAAGCAAAAGAGAAATTTAATTTACACCAAATGGTTTGCTACATTGGCTTCAAGCAATAGGCTATAATGAATAAGTTTTCTATCAAAACACGAAAGATTTTGGGAATACTTTTCTCTGCTTTTATTTTGCACAGTTATTTCACCCTTCAGATTTTACAAATTGTTTACTAATTTAATAATTTTTCATTTATTACATACATAAAATAAATATTCATGCAAAATCTCTATTCACATATTGTTCACCACCATTTTCAATCAACAACAAACTGTCAAATGGTTATGATCAGATGTTTAGTTTTGTATTGTTTACATGTTATTCTCAATAAGCTTAATGTTAGTTTTTTAGATTTTAAACTTAATATTAGAACAAACCAGAATTTTCCTGGACATTAGACCTATCTAGGACTTATTTTCTACTCGGAAATTAGTTATTTCCAAAATTTAGAGAAATTAGTTTTCGAAGAAATAGAGCCGTTTTCGAGATCTGTGTGCAAATATATATATATATATATACAAACCTTGCTCGTATTATATAGTATTAGATAATTGGTTTGAAATTATGCTCCCCATCAAAATTTGTCAAAAATTATATTTCTAGAAAACTAGATATTTTGATCAAATAGAATATCATTAATACGAGAACAATAAACAACAGAAAATAAGGTTAATTTGACTAAACTGTAAACAAACAATTGTGTTTTGCAAATTCAATCGTACATTAGAACCCCTCTAATCTATCACCTTTGGAACCAGGACCATAGTCAGAATAATAAACGGTCGGATTGTCCGAAAATCTAATATTTATTGCAAAAAATATAAGATATATTACAAACAAAAATGATTTAATACTTATTTTAGTTTTTTCTTTGAAGAACAAAGTACGTCTACAGTATAAGATATTTTTTTACATAAATTAAACAGCGTATTAACGGAAAAACGTCAGATGTTTAGGAATCTTGGTAAATGGTCAAAATAAAAAAATAAATTACTAGTAATGCCTACTTTCAATGTTCCTCTCAGCAGCAAACCTGCATACTCTTTCCCATATTAATCTTATGGAGAATAGGCAAGTAACTCATATTCATCGACAGATATTGATAAAACTTGTCATATATCATTATTATTATTATATTATTGATTTGGAAATTCGCTGAGTACGCAGGCCTGCTGCTACGGGGGTATTTTATAATTTGTATATTTTAATAGCCTCACTATCGTATAAGGTGGTGATAACTTTATTTAGACTGTTAAATATTTCACTTACTAAACACTAATAATTTACTTACTCAATTTAATTGGTTCTCCTCTGCAATCCAACTGATTGGCTGAGATGTAGGCATGAATCTTCTGAACCGTTTCATCATCAATCTTTCCTGCAGCTCTTAGGTATTTCAGAATCTTGAAAATATAATGTTTAATTTATATGTTAAAGTGTATTATGTAATAGATAAATTAAGTGAACACAACTTAATAGGAGGCTAAAAAGATATAAATTGATAATGTAATGTACCATGGCCTATGATATCTCTAAAAGAGTAGAGCTAGTTATAAATGAAGATAGATGTAAAAATGTCCCACTGATAAAACGAGATGCTACCTTCCAATATGGATTAAAATAAGAGTTCATTCTAATATTTCATGTTCACATAATGCCCTATCTACCTCGATTAAGTTAGAGTTTTGTTGCTTGAAATTATGATGTTTTTGTTTATTTTTACATTTTAAATCCCAGAGAAGTCTAAATGGGTCTTATCTTCAATTCTGTCTGCTTCTGTCTTAAGAAGACATTTGTGTTTGTCTTCTCCATTAAAAAAAAGGAAACCCTATAAACACTGTAAATATTTAAAAAATCATGCTTCTCTTAACCCTAGAATTACGACTTTACGTCTTAATTCATGACGCATTTACAAATTCAATAAGTAGTGGCAGGTGGAGGCATCTGTTGTCAATTTTAGTGATCCTATCACCTTTGTGACTGTGTTGCCCTCTGTTTTTGTCTTTACTTTTATTAAACTAAACAATAAATAATTTAAAATTAATAATGTTTTAGGGAATTTCCCATCGGGAAGACAATATTACCTTAGGTCTTATGACAAGACTTACGACCAGAACCATGTTATTTTTTTGTTTGAGGTACCTAGAGTCCAAAAACAAGTCATTAAAAATTTTGTAGCCTATACATATACATATACCTATGTATGTATGTGTCTGTTAACACAATATATATATACAGTAGAACCTCGATTAACCGTCACCCTTTTAACCGTCAGTCTCTATTAACCGCCACCCCCTACCTCAAAAAGAATTATGCGTCAGTGCCGAGCTGGATCGTCTGTTGAGGCTCTATGATGAGTTGAGACAACTGTACTGCACACCTGTACTGTGTGTGAATCATTGGCGACAAGGGTAGTGACCCAGCTGGTTAATCCCTTACACTGTCTTCTGCAATCTACTGCTACTGTTTCATTTCAGTTCAGTGTGATGCGTGGCTTACTACAGTGAACTGAAGTTATTGCCGATTTCGAGTGCAATGCCTACTAGTGTTTTACGTGCTTCATGGTTTATTGTTGACAGTGTTGTTTATACGTAGTATGTAATGCTCTTCTGTTATGGCTGAGAAACGGAAACGTGTAGTTTTGGGACTCGACAAACAACAATTAATGATTGAACGCTGGTGCTTATTCTAGGAAAAATTAGAAAAATGACCGCCTGAAAAGCTCGACTAGGAAAGAAACAAAAGAAAATGACGGATTATTTTAAAAACTAAATACCGGAAACGGAAGTTTTAAGAGTAAAAGTACGTACATGTACAGTTTTTTGTTTTCTTAATAAAGTATTTTTCATTTGAACTGGCGTAGTATTGTTTTGTCTCATTTAAAATAAATTCATATTAAGTACTGCGCAGCAATCATGAAAATTAATTAGGACTTAACAATAGCACCGTTATACCATGCAAGGCAGTGAATTGCGATGTAGCCATGCCAAACACTGTCTAGGTGCTAAGTTGTATCGGCGCTATTATTATTTCTGTTATCCGTCTATTCGCTTATCCGTCATAGTCCCGGTCCCGAGGGTGACGGTTAATCGAGGTTCTACTGTATATATAATTTATTTGTTCTGGAGGTGCTAGACACAATACACTTCGGTCGCCTCATGGGGCCAACCAATGGGGCCTGATGGGATTGTACTTTTATTTGTATTTGTAGTCAAATATTTGTATTTATAAACCAAACATGTGCCATAAGGGTCAATTACGGATATATCCACAAAAATATAAAAACAAAATAAAATCTTACAAAAAATGTTTGAACAAAAATAAAAAATTTGTTTTGTAGCATTAGGGTTGTTAAAAATCAAAGTAATTAGTTTTCGACAAAAAAATCTTTTGACCCTAACA
Organism: Nephotettix cincticeps; assembly: GCA_023375725.1. Taxonomy (NCBI): domain Eukaryota; kingdom Metazoa; phylum Arthropoda; class Insecta; order Hemiptera; family Cicadellidae; genus Nephotettix; species Nephotettix cincticeps. Next base: position 127,204,845 of record CM041786.1, on the reverse strand, counting down.
TCGACCATGTTGATCCTCCAAGGATAAATTTCTATCACCTCAAAAAACCTGTAATTGAATGGAAATACACTGGGTACACAGGTCTGCTGCTACAAAGGGTATTTAAATTTATGTAATATAGGAAATTCGTCTTATTAACATAAAATATTCACTTACCTCCTGATGAACAAAATAACTCTGAAGAGTTAACTTAGAGAGGGAAATACACATCTCCCTCAGAATTTTGACGGAGTTTCCCATTTTTCTTACATTAAGATCTCCTTAGGCCTACTTAACTTAATTATTTAACAATAAATGTTGATAATTAAATATTCTAATATTCCAGTTAGCAATCTGATTGTTTTACCTGGGTGAGAGTAAGGAGGGGTCTCATTGAAATCCTTTGCTTGCTTAAGTTCCCACAACCTCCTTGTTCTCGGTCCAGCACTACTATGGTGTCTTCCACTTCCAATCCCTCTCTCTTCAAATCCTACAAAAGGAAAACTTTTTACGAATCAAATTAATAAAGTGGAAGCTGATACCTACCTAATAAGTAATAGATCTACTGCAAAGTGTAATATCTAATTACAGTGTCCAACACTGTAAACCAATAATAACTTAACAATAATAATGTTGATAGTAATTGAAAGGCCTAAACAAAAATTAATTACTTACTTCAACAGTTTCCAATATGCTCGAACCAGTTGTCACAACGTCTTCAATGATTATACAACGGTCTCCTTTTTTGAAGACTCCTTCCACTAATTTACGAGTGCCATAATCTTTTGCCTCTTTCCGCCGGATGAGCATTGGCAATCCTGCATTCACTGCAATAATCGTCGCTAAGGGAAGTGCTGTATAAGGCACACCGCAGAGTACATCACATTTCAATTCTTCCGCCTGAATGTGTTCCCACAGAAGCTCAGAGAGTAATTTCTAAAAAAATAAAGGTAATTTAATTAATCTTACATGAAACAAACTCTAGCTATCAAAATGTTGTAACCGTCCACCCTGTAATGCACAGTTCCCCCCCCCCAAAAAAAACTGGGATCTCATGGATGATGACAAGGACAGAAGTTGATACTCCTGATAAAAATATGGTAATTTTGAGTGATATGGGCTGACCCCAAGTTTTCTCACACTTCAAAAAAATGCAGGAAAAACAACACTATCAATTGCCATTTAGTACAAGGATGAGCCAGACCGTCAGTCTGCCCTGCATATGCAGTGTTATCACTATATATTGGAGATGTAAACTCCGCCATAGAACAATAAAAGAAGTTAAGTTAGTTTTTATTATTTAAAACTATTAATATTTTTGTGCTATCAATAACCAACCTAACTTAATGATGTAGAATGCAGTATATCACCAATGTATATTATGATGTGCAGTCAATCAGCCCAATAGTTTAAACTTATGCGTCTTCAGTAACATTAGCTAGTCCACATGGAACTGAAGTAGGACTAGGATGATTGTAAAAATTAAGATAGGTGACCTTGCAATGGACGGTGGAGTCATTCTGTAATCCAGCTACCATTATGAACCTTATATTGAATCCAATATTAAACTATATGGAGGTTATGAACTGTGGGTAGTTGTGAGCGATGGTCGGTGGGTGTAGTGTTCTGTGGATTAACGTCCGCACTATTGAATACTACGTTAATCCGCAAAGACCATCCCCATAATTAGACCAAATCGTAAATCAGAGGCCGTGGTTCGGATTCCACGCTAAACTGTAGGTCCCTTAGTCGTTGCAATCAGCTATTGGGCTATTAATTAACAGCCCTGTCTAAGGAACATGTCTGCCTTTGTCAGGAACAAGACTACAAGATTGCGCCACAATCATCTTACACTCAATGCAATACACAACACAGAATGCAATATGTAGAATTAGAGCACCCAGCAAAAAATTATAATCACCAACACCAGATATTCTTTCAGAACGACCTCAAGAGGAAATCCACAGGGATCGATTCTTGGACCCTTGTGCTTCATCATGTACATAAATGACCTTCTAAAACAGCTTGACAACCCCCAAAAAAGCATTTTATTCGCCGATAACATCACTATCATCATGCCAACTGAACTCAACACCAACAATAGTCACCGAATAAACACAGCCTTAACTACAGCTACAACCATCTGCAATTCCCTTAATATTAGTGTAAATACATCAAAAACAGCCCACATCTCATTCACCCCAAACAATAGAAATAAAAATGAAGAAATCTGGACTGGAGTCACTATTCCAACGTAAAACTTCACTAAATATTTGGGAATAATAGTAGATCAGAACTTAAAATTGGCAGCACCACATTGATTTCCTTTGTAGAAAACTATCAACAGCATTGTTTTTCGTATGAATAATTAGGAGTATAACCTCTGAGAAGACTGCCCTTGTGGCTTACCACTTTCTCTTTCCACCCCAACTGCGTTATGGCATCGTTGCATGGGGATCCACAGCCCAAAACAATCTGGACAGAGTTCTGATAATCCAAAAAAAGCAATCAAAGCGATATACGGGGAAAATTCACTGGAACACTGCAAGTTTTGTGCAGCACCTAAGCCCGGGACTATGTTACTTTGTCGTTTTTAAGTGCCAGAGACAAAAAAATTGTCGTTAAAAATGTTATATCTAAATATCCTATATATATACATAAGTTGATATTTTTGCTTTTTTTTAATTTTTAAATATTTTACTTTTGTTCTATTACGATTATAATCAGCTTAAATATATACAATTTAGTATAATAAAGTCAACTTGCTCTATCTCCGATGGTACCAAGATATTAAAAAAAACTATGCACACTAAAATCAATGTATGTTAGCCTAAACTGGCTGGATGGCCAGCCTATAGTGCCTGCCTTCAAAACTGGTCGCCAGATCAAATCCGGCAAGGGTCGAATTTGGACCCAGTTGCCATTTCGTCATTTCTATTAATTAATAATGCTTCCTAACAACAGGTCAACGTTAGGTAAGTAACAAGACCAGGGTTTGGACCGTTCCCCACCAAAACGTTAAAAATGCAGAAAAGCGTAGAAAGAAAAAACAAATAAACAGTACTTTGTATTTTGAGGCTCCGATGTCAATCTTATGGAGGTTATAAAAAAATAAATATCTCAATTACTAACATACATTTTTATATGAAACTTAGTATTTAGCTTCATGTATTTGAGATCTATTTATGCTTAAAATCATAGTTGATGTGTTTATCATGGCAGCTAACCTGCATACTCTTTTTCCATGTTAATCATATAAAGAATAGGCAAACTGCTTTATTTATAGACAGATATTGATCAAACTTGGTAAGCTTATATGGTAAAAATAAAAATTGTTTATGGCAAAAATGTCTACTTTCCGTTATCATCACGGCAGAAAACCTGCATACTCTTTCCCGTGTTAATCTATTAAGAATAGGTAAACTACTTATTTATTGACAGATAGAGCCTATTGTTAAAACTTGTCATATATTACTACTATCATATTATTGATTAGGAAATTCGCTGAGCACGCAGGTCTACTGTTACGGGGATTTTTTTTCAAATCCATTGAAGCCTATTTGAATAAAAAATAGTGAACACCAGGTGTTAAACTTTTACCGTTTTGACTATTTGTCTGGTCCATTATGAAAGTCTACAAATTTGGCCCAGTCGTTAAATTGTTAAAACAGAAAAAGTACGCCTTAGTAATTAATTGTATTTAAATCATAGAAAAAAGGACCTTTCCAATAACTTTTTTAGATTTTTGAATTACAGTTATACCGAAACCCCAGTCACACAGGCCCATGGAATTGTTGTTTTTTTCTATTTGCAAAACTGTTTGAGAGGTACCTTCCATCATGCCATTTCTATCATAATACCATTTTACTACCTCTCCAATTTCCAGCCAAACCAATTTTCTGTTTAGTTTTGGGGCATACCTTGACCTTGACAGTCCATCTTTGTGCGAATAGTCGGTCTCCCGTGCCAAGGTTTGGTACATAAAAGTACACAAAAATGTTATGCATTATTTTCTTCTTTTATATTATTATTTTTAATCACTATTTTACATGGTTTCTGGTGTTTTGAAAAGAGATGTTTGCTTCCTATAACGATGTTAGAAACTAAAATTAGGTTCACAAGTTAAATTATTGTAGTTAGATTATTGTATTAAATTATTACCGTACTAATTTCATTTTAAATTTAAAAAAAAAGCTTAGGCCTATTTAGTTCTTTAACGACAGTTATATATTTTAACCTTTAAATAACTTACTTATTTAAGTCATTTTAAAATTTATAAGTACATAATTGTAACCATATGGGTTAAAAACTAGACTGAGGGTAAGTGTGAAATTAAGTAGTAAAGTTTATAGAATGCCACATTTAAAAGTCAACAAAATCACATCTGATGGATATACTTTAATTCTTCAGTAGCACTTAGTACCACTAAGTCTTATTTCTATGAAGTAAGACTTAAGACTTTAGGCCTAGTCTACCACTAAGAAACCATATAGGCCTACACCCAAAAGCCTTAGTCCACCAGAGATGCTTCGACAGCTTGACAATAACTTGAGCTTAAACTTGAGTTTTGTAATTTGTTAAGGATAGCTAAATTGAGCATGCTTAAAATTGAATATACAAAAACATTCTTAGGTTAACTACTAACCATAATTTTGGGGTAAGAAATCATAATTCTCAAATCAAAATAGACAGGCGAGTTAACTCCTACTTTCATTTTAAAATCACCAAATTTGATAGCTCCTATTTCAAAAAACTTAATGCTTAACTCGTTCAATTTAGAATCCATTGTAATTAATTTGGATATTTGATTGGAATTTAACTAAACTATCAAACTGAAGTTGTTTACTTGTTTTTGAACACGCGGTCCCAAATTGCATAATCCCAAAATTCCTAATTTACGTATATCCAAATATGTATATTAATACTTATTTTTTTACATTTAAAAAATTATATTTTGATTCGGTAACAAACATTGATTTAAACTTTCAGAAAATAACCAATCAATATTTGAAAAGAAAATCAAATACCCCCGTCACAGCAGACCTGCGTAGCGGTTTCTAAATCAATAATATAATAAAATAATAATAATATGACAAATTTCATCAATATCTGTCGATAAGTAAGAGAGTTAGTTATTTGCCTATGAGGAAATAGTTTAATTATATGCGCTGTGAGGAACACTGAAAGAAGACGTTTCTAGCATAAACAATTTTTATTTTGACCATTTATACCAATTTTCATCAAGAGAACAGCTGGCTGTTTGTTTTTGAAAAGAAGTGTTCAATTTCGCTCCATAATTTAAGTGTTTTTTCTCCAGTTAAGTGTGTTTTTCACAAACAGTTCTAGTGTTTACGTGTATTCTTACAGGTTTTCTTCTAATTTAGTCTACATTGATCCATTATTGTGAAAATTCGTCAAAGAACTATCTTCAAACATTCACTAGTTAAACCTAACCAAACAAAAACAATGGCAAAACCTGTATTTGTTTTTTCAAACAAACCTTCTGCTGAACTAGAAACATGTGATGAACATAACACACCTACACCAAGCTGTTCAAGTTTAGGCGATTCAAATAATTTTCTTCGACCGTCAAAAAGAAAACCTGTCAGTTCTGCAGTCAACGTTCAACCAAAGAAATATGTTCTGGACTCTGATCAACTTATTGAGAATAACAAATTCCAACCATTGACAGATCATACATATGCTAAAGTCTCCCTTGACATTAGTAAATTAAATGAACTTGAGCTTCCTTTAAACATTTTTTTACATGATAAACGGCACGTGTTTCAAAACTTAGTTCATTTTCACAGTTTTGAAACACGTATAGTGTATCATGTAAAAAATAAAATGTTTAAAGGGTGCTCAAGTTTATTTAATTTACTAATAACTATATATATATACCTCTGGGCAAATAATTCGAAAAAAACGTGGTCCCGGGCTTGGGTCTTGACGCTAAAATTTCGGTGTCTATAGAAGAAGTCCTAAATTACATAATCCTAAGAAGTCTAAATACCCTAAAAATACATGCCGTTGTGTTAGACTCTGCTTGCGGAAAATTTCAGTTTTGATTTGAAATAGGACTGTAGTTGTGTCTTTCTACGCCTCTCGGCATTTTTTTTAACGTTTTGATGGGGAACGGTTCAAACCCCGATCTTGTTACTACCTAACGTCGACCTGTTGTTAGGAAGCATCAATAAACTCAATGACAAATGGCGCCTGGGTCCAGATTCGACCCTTGCGGGATTTGATCCGGCGACCTTCAGTTTTGAAGGGGGTTATTATAACCACTACACCACCCAGCCAGACTGCTTAAACATTCAAAAAATATGTAAATAAATTTGCTAAAAAAATATAAAACTCAGAAGTATTTACAAATTATTAATTTGATACTATGCACGATCACCAATTCCATCAAATAATTGAATTCTTTTCAGAAGTATCTCAAAATATTTAACATGTTGTTCTGAAAGTAAGTTTTTACCTAATGGATTTGGCAAATTGAACTGGTGGTGTTTTGCCACTCTATTAATTATTAATTTCCTTTCATCCCTTATTTTCTTCCAGATTTAGAGGTATATTGGATTCCAAAGGTATCCAATTCAGTGCATGGGTATCCAGTTCCGTGGATATCAATTTCTATCGCCTTGCTGTTTAGGAAGAGCGATCTTTCACTAGAATGTTAGTTTCAGAAACAGAGTTCTACAAGTAAATCTAACACACTTTAAAATGAGATTATATATAGATTTAGTTCAAATTATATGGATAGTTTTTGAAAGTTTAATCCTGTTCAATTTCGCCCAATCAAAATCGAAATTTCTCCAAAGCACTAAACATTATCTGACGATTCAAACAGATGTTTGTATTTACTCCCCTGCAGGAAATATTTTAGATCATGGGTATAAGAAAGGGGAGTTCATCTAAATAGCTATTCTTATAACCTAACTAGGACATCACTGACCAAATGACGTCACTGTTTCAAATATTGGTCTCGCATATTGCCAACACCACCCCCCAGAGCTAAGACATAGGTATCCATGTTAATTAAATATTTTGGAACTGTACATGCAGTTTTGGACTGCTCAACGACGTTTCATCTTTTATAGTAGTACGGATGCTTTATGAAATAAAATAGCATAACATTTTAAATATGGTTCTATTTTCAGTATGTTAACAATAATTTTAGACAGAATCGTACTAAATGTCTAAACTAAAATTTGTGACACGACTTAATAATTAATCTTTTGTGGAATTAGGATTTTGCTTAAAGTTGTATAGTTAAAACTTAAAGCTTCACGTCAAGGGGAAGTAAGGACTTAAATACAAAAGTACTGTCAACATCATTGAGGGTGCTTTTGTAAAATCTAGGGAAAGAAATCTATTAAAAAATTATATTAAATTATTAAAATATTAAAAGATCTATTCCTGTACTTCCCAGGAACCTTAGAAATACGTTCTTTCATAAATTGACAGGTAAATAATCCAAATGTAAGAGTGTCACTAGTACCAACCAGCAACTTATAAAATTAATTAAATGTTAACATTACAACCTACATACGGTTGTGACTAACGAAACCATTAATCTCATATTAAATCAGTGGAAACAACCAGGAAAAGTGTAATGAGAGGCTTCATGGTCTTCACACCCTAGCTTAAAAGAAGAAAACAGCTATTAAAAGAAGAATAAAAACTAAATACATGTATCTGTCATTATAACCTAAACATAGTCTAGTTTAAAAATGTAATGTTTATTTTTACAGAAATGTGTCACATTGAATTATTTCTCAGAGATATATTTACTTAGACATTTTTCTGTATAATAAAAATGTATGGTTGAAATTCTTTGTACGTATAAACTATTTTTAAAACAATAATGGAAACAATGGACATTAAACCTAAATCGCTAGTGCCCTATATTTTTGACTTATTTTCTATTGAAGGTGTTGATGGTGAAGTAGTATTGACATTTGCAATTATTCTCATTACGTCCATTGTACTCTTTTTAAAATTGATCAACCACTTGAAGCAATCTTTGGAAGAATCTCAAAGAGAAAGAACTGATGGTTTACTTTTGCAACCTCCTCAGCCTAGTTACAACAGATCAGAAGAACCTTGCCCTGTATGTTATGGATCTATAAGTTTTGCTGTTGAAACTGATTGTTTCCATTTGTTTTGTGGGACGTGCATGCAGGGACTGATTCAATATGCTCGCCATAGAACATTCAATTGCCCTGTTTGTAGAGCACAAGTTGCAATGCTTTATCCAGTATTTTCTGTTGAAGAGTATGGATATGAAAGAACATCTGATTTAGGTCACACTCGGGACAACTTAATAAGTGAAATTCAAGAATACAATCATCTTTTTTCTGTTAGAAATCGAACATTGCTACAAACAGTATTTGAACTTCCAATTTTTGTACGGCGCTTGTGGAGATCTTTCAATAATCCGAATGATATAGTAGTTCAAAACCGCATGAAAACCTTGCTTTACATTATATTGTTTATTGTTGCTTCATATATTCTCTTTCCAAATGATTTATTTCCTGAAGTTCATTTTGGGATCCTTGGATTTTTGGATGATTTCTTAGTTCTTACAGTATCTTTAATTTATTTAACAAGTGTCTACCGAAACTTATTTTTTAATCTCGAGAATCCAAATAACTAACATTTTAACTGTGGAAGTTGTAATCAGGGTCAATTAAACTTATTTATGTCACAGATTACCCTCAGTTAATAAGAACATAGTTAATATAGGCTATTGTTCCAACGTGGGCAACCACTTTCTCCTGTTAGAGTCTGATACCAAAGTTCAGGTAAAGCGGATTGTCAAAAGGAGTAAAACTATCTTAGTTTTGTTTTTGTCAGATAAGAATTTATAACTAGCCAAAGGAAACATCTCAAATTGTTCATAAAGTTTTACTAAGCTTAACCCATAAGATATTTTATATTGAAATTTTAAGACTGAATATTGTGCTGTCAAACAAATAAAATACAAAATAGCTTTTTATCTTTAAAGAGTTTTGTTAGAATTTCTATACTATCCCATGTTAAGCTTAAATATTCTTTTTCCCTAGTTGTTTTTTGTTCTATACCAGAGGCTATATAGAGTGAGATATATATACAGTGAGATATCTCATATAAAGAAACACTTTTTGGGAAAGTAGTCAAAACCAAAATGGGTATATAGGTCCGGGTAGTATATTGGGGTGCGGAACTTTTACCAAATAGGGTAGTTAGTATAACATGTTTGAGTTACAGAACATATTTCACTACGGGTAGCCTCTGGACCACATTTACATGATTAAAGGTTTAATATAGCCTATCTTATATCTCACATGATCGTCTGATAATTTATTGAACTGACTATAAGTTTCATGTGTTTGGCCCATCCTTGTGTTGAAAGTTTTGTTAAGTAAGCTTAACTTAAAATAATTTGACTTCGGATAATTTTAATATGTGGAAAATGTTATAAACTAAATTAAAAATTATTCTTCATTTCTTCACAAACTATATTTCAATGTACTGAAAAATTAACTTATGTGAAAAGTTCTCACTGACTGTGGGATAAGAATTTTTAGTGGATTCGAGTGGTGGGGGAAGGGAGCGACTCAGTCGGATGCCAGCGTTGCAACAGATCGTTTCGTACGCATTTAGCAACAATAGTAGTTCACTGTCCCTTCCCCTATAGCGAGCGGCGGCCCCACTCTCGCACCAACTGCCCCTCCTCCAGCGCATCTCACCGGACATGCTATAAGCTTACCTGACGAGTTGTACTAGGCTTTAAAAATAGATATCATGAAGTTGTTACTTCCTCATTTTAAAAGAAACTATCTTTCCAGTACAAGCTGTTTAGGCCTATGGCACTATGGTTGCATTGTGGGTCAGACTGTTACCAGGAATTAACATTAAAAGTGCCAAGAGTTTTATTGTGAATGTAGATTTTAAATTCAACTAATCTTAGTCTAATTCAGTTTTCTTGGACTATGGTTAATTAAATAATTAATAGTTCTTTAAATCACTTTGTCTTTTGGAATGGTATCAGCTAGGCTATGGATTTATAATAAACAGTAGGCCTATTAGTGGGCTGACACATACTCTCCCTTAAGTCAATTTAAACAACAATCTTATATAAAACCGTCATATTCTTTAACGTTTATCTAAATATCATTTCATAATTTTTTTTCAAACATATTCATCCAATTTCTGAAAATAATAAGATAAGCAAAATTAAATTAATTGTTAGAATTTCATGGGGGTTTACCCCATCCCTGTAATACCAAGCTCTTTGTGTGATTTTGTTGGGTGGTGTGACCTTATGCTACATATCAAGTTTCATGAAAAAAAGTTTATTAACATATTAATCAGGTAGATCACTGATAAATATCTTTATTTAAAAATTTGTGTTTTAAGTGAGGCATGTTTCTGAGTTTTAACATTGCCCTTAGGGGAGTCAAAATCCAAGATGTCGGAAGAGGTACTGCAGAATTAAGAATAAACATAATTTTTTTCAGCTAACATATTATGCAATTTTATACAAAAAAAGATACTATAACTGGTAATAACTCTCATTTTAATTGTTTAAAATTTTCTTAATATACATAGGGAATTTCAGCTTCAAATTTTCACCTGATAAAATCTTAAAATTTGAATTAACTTTTAATATAAACAACATGCGATGAAGTTGCAATAAAAAAATATTTTTCTTACACCTAATATATAAAACCATACTTTACTTTCTGAAAAAGAGTACTTATGTAATACTTTTAGTCCCAAGGGAGGAAAATTAATGCTATAAGAATAACATGGGAACCCGGGAACACCCTATATAGTACCATCAGAAATAATAGCAGCTGACAGTAGTAATTAATTTGAAAAAGGTCAGCTGATAGTTTGCATTGATTGCTTTGAGGTTATGTTAGCTGGTATTGGAAAATTTTAGTGATTCAGGTTATTTAGTGGGCAATTTGTATTTTGTGTTACATGTAAGTGTAGGTAGAGGATGTGCATCATGGGATTAAAGTATTTTTTTACCTTCAGGAAATCACCTCAGGCGACAACAGTTCCCTTTGTGCACAATAAGTTTCACTTTTATCCCTTGCCACACAAATAACTAATTCATAGTTGTAAGACATTATTTAACTTTATTTACAAAACATAAGTTTAATAAAAATAGTTCCTAATTCAACAAGAACAAAAACACACAAAAATTGTCTTTCAAAAAAAGTTTTTTACAGAAACAAAATATTACTGTTTAAAATTTTTTAAATAAAGTAAATTTACCTGTAATAGAATTTGAAGTACTGTACTATAATAATGTATATAAAAACTTAACAAAATAAAATTCGAAAAATATGTAACAATATAACTTAATGAAATAAAATAATATAGCTAATTAATACATAAACTCTTATCTAGGCTATTTACAAAATTCTTATTCCTATCCTAAATAAAATTGATCAGGGCTTTTGTTCACATTTTTAGAAACATTAAGTAGATAAACAATCAATAAATAAAAGAGTTTAAAATGTTAAGTTGGTAAAATGATGTTTTGTTTCTTCAGAAGTATAATAATAATTAATATAAATTTAACAATTAGTTTTATTAATAACATAGATGTTATATGCGTTGTAGAGTCTTTAGATTTATGAGCATTCTGATAACACTTTCTTGCAAATTTCTTGTTAAGTAGTAAAATTTATGAGGTCAAAGAAAACCCTTAAATAAGTTCTTCATAATATTTTGATCAGCCAGATTGTGTTGACAACTAAATATTAATCTTTTAAATCTCAAATAACTCTTTTTTTAAACATTTTCTAAGTCAATAGACCACAATAAAAAATATGTGTAATTATTCCAATATTAAATCTCATACACTATAAGAGAAGTGCAATCAAGTGATTGTTGAACAAGTAAAACTGATATTCCTAATCTGTGTTATATTGTAACTAGAATTTCATCTTATAAACTGAAATAAGTTTTTATTCTTAAACCAGTAGTAAGAAAGGTACATTTTGCAAAATTATTTAGCTAATCTTCTAGGGGAGTAATTTCTTCTAAATTAAAATAATAAGAAAATCTTGAATCTTACAAAGTTTTAAACAATTGAAAAACAAACACCTTAAAAAGTAGAACAATTCCAGATCCTTTGGTCGTGAAGTTAAAAAATATTTCAGATAAGAAATATTTCCTAATTTTACTTTCATTAATTGTCTTATAAATAAATTATCACAATAGACTTACCACTTTTACACCTATAAAATTCAGATTTTTCAGTCTGTAATAGATTTAAGACACACTATTGTGCATTTAGAAATAGTGTTGTTATTAAAAATGTTAAAAATAGACCCAAATTGTGAGTAGATTTCACACCAATGTTCTTATTGAAGCAGAAGCTGTCGTCAACGCAAGTTTGTTCTTGGATGAAAGAGGTGAACCTCTGCTTAATATAGTTCCACTCACATAGCCCAACGCTACAGCCTGGATACCTGACAATGTCTTCCGCTTGATAGAAGATGGTTTGGAGCGACTCACCTCTCGCGCAACTACACAAGACAATAATACATATTTGTCTATCAATATTTCAATTTTAAAATCTTACCGGGATATAGTAACAGTTAGTGACTTAAAATCAGTATCAGAGATTAATTCCATTGAAATCCTCCATAGGGTGTGTTGATTTTTAACAGAAAAGGTTGCTCACCGAAGTTATCTCCGGGTATGCAAAAACAATAGAAACAATATAGAAGGAAAATAATAAAATTGAATATTTTATACAATAGGCTATTTATATTTTTATTGCGTACATTTTCCATCACGATGTAAAACAAAGTTTCACCTAATGTCCACAGTAAAAATTTAAATAACATAAATCCACCATCACCAATAATAAAACAAAAATAAAATAAATAAACAAACAAACAACATAAATAAATTTCAAACAAAGAAAAGATCAAATGTTTGAATAATGTGAACAAGTATTGGTGATCATACAAAAAATACTCACAGATAGTTTTAAAATCAAATTAAGTTAATGTAAAATAAAACTGAAACTGGTAGATAAAATTTAATACAATTTGTTAATTGAAAACTATACAGCATATGAAAATATTTGAATAATGTGAACAATTATTGGCGATCATACAAAACATAATCAAACATGGTTTTCAAATCAAATTAATGTAAAATAAACTGAAACTGGTGGAAAAAATGTAATCCAATTTGTTAATTGAAAATTATACCACCTATGAAAATATTTTATTACTTTTATAACCATAATAAGTATCTGAAAGGGAACCAACAACTATAACTAAAAATAATGTTTACCTATAGTATTATTCATAGTGAGATCAAATAAATTTTTCGCAGGTAATTTTTATCTAAAGAGAATTTGTGAGTTACAAATGGTCAATATTGATTCCAAGAAAGACGTACGTCACCAACACTCAAAGACAACGTACTCAGATGTCAAGAGTTATTAAAATTCCAAAAACAGCCAATTCAAACTTTACAGATTAATACACCGGTAACACCATCATTAGAGAAAAATGTATCTGCTACTCCTATTTACTATGTCCTTAATAATGTTTATAATCACCATCATCATAATTAGACCAATTCGTAATTCAGAGGCCGTGGTTCAGATTCCACGTTAAACAGTAGGTCCCTTAGTTGCCATCGGCTGTTGGGCTATTAATTAACAGTTCTATCCAAGGAAAATGTCAGCCTTAGTCAGTAACAAGACTACAAGTTCGCGCCACAATCATCCTACACTCATTCTTGGCTTAAAATACCTACCTGAGTAAGTTGCTTTTTCAATAATCTAATCTAATATAAATAGTTCCTGAAGACTCATCCCAGTTAGTAAGTCCAATTAAAACTGGTTGTTTCTTGTTTAAATTTTGAAATTTGGTATCCTAAATTAACACATTTGTGTCGGCGTCGGCCATGCCGATTTTTCGAAATGACGTTGTGGTCCTCCTGAGACCCATGCTCAGCATTAGAGCAAAGTGTGATGTGGGCCTGAAGAGGACCACGTTTGTGTGGAGTTCTATTCAGTGGATTATGACAGTGTGGAGTTGTAGTGTTCTCAGCAATATGTTAACAGCAGACGATGAATAGTGTACGGCAAATGAGAATGCTTATGATTGTCTGTCTTTAAAACTTAGCCCACAGCCTTCATAAAAGCCTTCACAACCCTTCAAAATTGTAGTTGAAGGGTAACAAAATGTATGTAAGAGTTAAATTTGTATAAAACATATAAGTAAGTGCTTATTTTGAAATTAAGTGTTGGCACATTGCTTAGCTCATCAATACAGATCGTATTACAAAAAAACATAGTTCCGGATTTTGCAAATATAACCTGAATATTTAAAATATCAGCAAAACTATGATCGTATTAAGAAGAAACTGCCACATTTCTGGTAATAGTCCTTTAACTATCCCATGTAACAGGTTTTCCCATCACCTTAGTTCCTAAAAATTTTAGTTTTAGTATTCCTCATGGCAGAAAACTTAGAGTAGCCTACTTTTCTTCCATGTTACAATACTCTTACATATCTTTTATGTAAATTGCTATGAATTCCCTATTTATTACTGTAAAAACATTAGGTACACACCAAATGTTTTTCCTATTGGATAAGCCAAATATGTGGCTTATCCTAAGATAAAGCTTTGTTTTTATCATCTCAAATATTTTATCAATGAATGGAAATTCACTGAGTACCCAGGCCTGCTGCTAAGAAAGCTTTTTAATCTATTCTATGAAACTAGTTTTAAATGAATAAAAAGCTGAACATTTTTCTTCCATAATAATTAGTTTTTTTTCCAATTGAAACTCAAGGGTTTATCATCCCTTGTGAGCCAATAGGATGGTTCTCTGCCTCTTGGATTTTAAAAGTGATTGATCCTGGATCACAATACATGAAAGATTCATGTGAATTCAATACCCCCCCCCCAACAAATGACCGTTAACTCAGCACATGGATATAGAGTGTACACAAGTTAAATTAATCAACAAAATTTGTATCCCCACTCACTTATAAAGAATGGCGAGCACGTTCCCTGTGAACGGTATGATTTGAGAGGTGCGGAACTGCCGCCGTGACTGGTCAGGGAAGTTGTCGGCAGTCAGAGGTAGTGAGTCATCCGCAAGTCCTAGGCGAGCCGAAAGCATGTCCACCATTGTGGCGTGGCTGAAGTAGAACGAAGCCACTGGATGGTCTCCTTCCGGCTGGGCTTCAACCGCACTATTCAATTCATTTTGATTCAAATCAACTTTATTAATTAAATTTGTCTAAATATACAATTATAAAAATGTTGAATCGTGTCAATGTTTTTACAATAAGTTACATAAAAATACAATATTGAAACTTAATATAGTATTACAGATGAAGAATGCTGTTTAAATTAGAAATACATGTGGCCCCAAGTGCAACGCCAAAAGATATATGAGAATGAATGTGTGCAAAATAAATAGTTTTCAATATTGGAACTACGAGGGGGTACCCAAAAGTAACCGGAATTCGTCTGCCAAGGTCGGAGCTTTGGTAGTATGGGTGAGCGCCACTAGGGCGTGTCTAGTGCAACTCTTTGCCAGTTCAGAATCGCGAGGGTCGTTGGGCTAGCACATTCTGTTCGTCTGTAGCGTCATTTTTTGCTGTAGCTGTTTCACTGTTGGTTCGTTTTTTAAAATGCAAGTTTAAGTGAACAACGCGTCGCTGTGAAATTTTGTTTTTCCATGGTTCATCACCAGTAACCTTTCAAAGATCTGGATCGGTTCTGAGCTGTTCTTTCAGTTCATGACATGTTTAGACTCGACGTGATTTTTGATTGTCAGTCAGTGCCCGAGGAACAAATTTGGCAGCAATGCGTCTCTTTTCCTAAATTTTCAGTTAAAATTCGCTGAACCGAGATCCAATTTATTGCACTAATTTCTGACAGTTTATCAATTGTCTTTAGACGATCTGTGAGCACAAGCTCTCGCATTTTTTCGATATTTTCATCAAATCGGGCAGTTGAAGGACGTTCGGAACGAGGGTTGTCATAAATCGAAAGGTCACCATTTTTAAATCGAGAAAACCTGTCATACACTTGAGTTTTCCCCAAAGCATCATCTTTGTAAGCGGTTTTCAACATTAAAAAAGTTTCAGCAGCGGTTTTACCGAGTAAAAACCAAAATTTCACAGCGGCACGTTGTTCTTGCCATTGTAAAAAACGGAGCAACAGTGAAACAGCTACAGTAAAATATGACGCTACAGACGAACAGAATGAGCTAGCTCAACGACCCCCGCGGTTCTGAACTGGCAAAGAGTTGCGCTAGATACGCCCTAGTGGCGCTCACCCGTACTACCAAAGCTCCGACCTCGGCAGACAAATTCCGGTTACTTTTGGGTACCCCCTCGTAAGCAATAAATTTACATAGTTTTTAAAACAACCAGCAGAGATTTTCTTTTTTAAATTTAAAATGTGATTATTCCAAGATAAGTTTTCATCCAATATTAATCCTAACAATGTTTTATCTTTGATTTTCACGTGTACTGTAGTAATAATATATCAATAACATATGTGTAAGCAGATGTATTTTAAAAACTAGTAAAGATTTAAAATATTTTTTCAATGTCACATCTTGAACTGTAATTTTTTATATTTCATATTTTTATATTGGGCGCAGAACAATTTTTATACCTTAAAAAAACACTTCTTAAAAAATGATTATGATAATGACAGCAGACAGAAAATGGCATTCATCTTAATAGCCAACTGTAATCTATATCTATCTATAACATTATAAAGAAGAGGTGGTTTCTGTATGTTTGTGGGTTTGTGTGTTTGTGGGTTTGTTGTGGCAAGTGAACGCAAAAAATACTGAACCAAACAGTTTGAAATTTTACACAAAGACAGATCTTAAACTCATGCAACACATAGGCATACTCATTTCCTTAAAATCCTCTCAGGCTACGCCCTGTGAACGTCCTAAGTTTCAATGTTTACATTTTTAGAAAATGAAAACATAAAATAGCTTGAATGTCAACAGCTGTGAACACTAAAATTTGACAGTTCGAGAAGCAGAAGACATGGTTTCTGTAAATACCCTGGGATTCAATGTTTACAGTTTTTAATGTCAACATCCGTTTACTTTACATTTTGACAGTTCGGTAAGAAAAAGAAATAAAGTTAATTTTTACACATAAACTGCTGGATCAAAATTAGTGAATTATTAGTTCGTAATAGTGGAATGGTAGATTTTTAATTTTCTCCCGATGCCTGCCTCTATTACGTTAATGCTTATCCTCTCCCAATATTTGACATATGTTACTTTGTCATGTTTAAATATATACTTAGACACGTGTTTTGTCATTTTGTAAACAATAAAGAATTAATTATCAATAACCTTAATGTATCTGTAGAGCCTACACCTCTCAGCCTTTTTTACCCGTGCGAAGAACGGGTACTTTGGCTAGTTAAATTATAAAGATAACTAGCTGACCCGGCGAACTTCGTAACGCCTTACAGTATATACATGTTAACTAACTTTAAGATTGGCCATGTCCTGAAGTGAATTAGCATTGCGGCTTCGTTGTGAAAGCTTTAAATATACAACAGCTGATCATTATAATAAACTCAATATGTATAAACATTGTAATTATTTTTTATTTGGCAAACATATAAACACGTGACTTTAAAAAAAAAGAAATATAAATACTGTACATAATTCCCAAAAACCGTAAACTATTAACGTGGCGAAAAATGCTGTTCATTTTGTACATCATATATTTACTTCATAGTTTTACATTAATGAATGATTCAGATGGCATTGGATAGTAAAGCATATTGCTAACGGACAGTAAACAAACAGCTGGTTTAAGGAATCAGATGTTTTGATTGTAGATAATTTGTAAACAAACTTATTCCCCATAAGGTTAACATTAGAAATTTAAAACGCTATAAAATGGAAACTAATTGAATTTATGGAAACTGAATATGCCTAAAGCATGACCGGAGCAGAGACGAATCAAAAAAATCAAAGATCATTAAAATCGGTCCAGCCGTTCTCGAGTTATAATGTGTATAACTAACACGACTTTGTTTTATATATTTAGATAAATACCTTATCAGCCTGCAGTTTGAAGATGCAATAAATCACAAACAGTGCTGATGTAGAGTGAAGATCTTAGAGGAGAAATAATTAAGTTCATTGCAGAATATTGCCAGATTGTGTACAAAAGTTGTAGACGACAATGTACTACAAAGCCCTTTGTTGTATGTTGAACATTGTTTCGAGTCCCGTTATTTGTCTTCAGATGCTTTTAAAAAATTATTGGACAAAGATTTAAAATCTGTCTGTACCAGTGGCGGCTCGCCTATAAGGACTCTCGGACGCCGCCCCCCCAAAGATTTGAAAAAGGAAAAATAATTGAATACTTATTTAGTTATAACTATAGATCCAATAAATCAAAATGTTTTAACAGTCGTATACAAAAAAAAATTATAGGGGGAAAACATACAAAAATAGCACGAAAAGTTCGTATTTGTAGCCGTGGGGCGCTCGCCAGAACGTCCGAATCCATTACAATGCATTTATATGAAGAGAGGTCGTGGTGGGGGTGGCTGGTGCTATGGCGCGTCTAAGCGTATCTCTTATGGAAGTCTTCGGACGGCGTCCGCGCATGCGCAGAGTAACATCTGTGGTGAGTTGACAGTTAGTTGCGCGCGCCGGTTGTCTGTTTGTTTTGGTGTAAAACAGAGGTTATGTTTGTGTTGATCTAAGTAGTGTAGTTTTGGTACACAGTTAGCAGTAAGTTAATTGTGCCCCAGAAAACATAGCTTACATCTACATTAACAAAGCTCGCGAATTATAGTAGTTTGTTGTCTAGAGGAAGTAAACATTGCAAAAAATTAAAAAAAAATTAAATAAAATATATTTGATTAAGAACATCTTATGTTTGCAAAACAAACAACAGTAGTGTATTACAGGTACATCCGCGTGAAAAATTAAGGGGCTAAAACGTTAAGTTAGGTATTTACGTTTTTATTTACAAAATATAGCAACAAATAAAGGTTTTTTTAATATAATTTATTCATACAATTGAGAGTCCAAACTAAGTCGATCTGTAAGACCAAGAGTACAGTATTTATTATTCAAGGTTTATGAGGAAAACTAGATATTTTAGTTAAAAAACGAAACACATTGCATCACAAATTTAATATCTAGATTGCTTTAAAAAGTCACTAAAATACACAATATTTACAAAAATTTGCCGCGGGGAGAACACCCGGACCCCCCTCTGCTGGGGGTAATCCATAACCCCCAGACCCTCCTGTGTGCGCCCCCCTAGCATTTCACTCACGAGCCGTCACTGGTCTGTACCAGTGCTTTCACTACCATTAAGCAAGAGGCTACCCAACGAGTGTCTAAAACACGGCCGAATCTTCGATGGCAATAGTTTCCCGGACAAGAATTTAGTGAGAAGCTGATCCCCGGACCGTCCTCTTCCTTTACTCGCTGGCTGCTGAGGTCAATACTCTAATCACTGAACACTGCCATTTCTGGAAACATCTACTCACTCTGAAGATCATTTGTGATAAACCAGAGTGCAGGCTATGCAAAAGCTCTTTGAAGACAGCCAAACATATCATCCTAGACTCTGACAGATTGGGGGCCAAGGAGAAGGGTTCTTTTTGGTCTTGAGCAACCGGGATGAGGTATTTGACACTAGCATAGGGAAAAAGCTCCTGAGCCTCATGGAAGATACAGAAATTGGCTAACCCATCTAGCGCCTATTGTTAATAAACCACAGGTGAAAGTGTTGGGACCTGGAGTCCGAACCCCTTATCTCAATCAATCCTTCTGGGGATTGTGAACATTCCTTAGTTTATAGTCTATTTATAGGGTATATTGGACCCTCCAATATCCGGACGTGATTTTAAAAGAATACAAAACTTTAAAATTACTCTCGGAGGTCAATGTTTGTTAAACCAGTAGCCGTGAACGATGTTTGTAGGCCGATTAGTAGCGCGCCAGTCGCCAAAAGCGAGGTTGAAGCCATGTGGACAGCAGTAATGTTCAAAAGCGGAGTGGGGAAACGATCAGTCACCCTAGTCCCGAGTGCCTGAGTCTCTAGCGCTACTGTCTGTATTCTATCCGGTGCAAGGTCACTGACTTACGAAACAATAAACCTACCCTACCCACCCCAATAGCCAAGCCAACGCATCACGCGTAGTGTAGTGACAACACCCGCCTCCGTGGTCAGTGTCGCCTTTGTTTTGCTTCAGTGACCTAGTCTTTCTTGTAATGGTTCGCTTTAGTTTCGGGCAGGAAAAAGCTATTATGGCCGAAAAAAGAAAAAAGGTTGTCATTATGATGGAGGAAAAATTGTATTACTCTAGTACTGTACCGCTTTGTACTGCATTACGTAATGTTTTGAGTTTTGATATTATTAAAGTGTTAGTATTACAACCAAAATTATGTTTTTTTATTTAATATCCAGATTTTTTGCTATCCGTCGCCACATTAGTCCAGATATGAGAGGGTTTACTGTAATTGAATAAGCATACTGGTATTCTTACCTGAATCTTGTATATAGATCCTTCACTAATGGACATGCTAGTCTTAGATTCATCGGATTCCCTGGTCCTGATTTGTAATAGTATTTTACGTCCTCACTATACTCCATTACCTGGGAACAACCACCAATTTTTCATGAGTATTTTTAATACAAATTAATGGTTAAGCTTTGTTTTTCCAAATTTTTAGTTATAGGCTATCTATTATCAATATTAAATTGTAAATGAATACATTTCTGTTGATACATCTGATTAATATTTGAATAAAATATTTTCAAATAATACACAGACACAACTAATCTTGAAATAATTAACCCTTTAAGGAATGTGGATGTCATATGACATCCAATTTGGATTTACCCAAAGGAGTAGGCCTAGTAGGATTGAAAATCTAATAAATTACTAATAGAGTGAAAGATGAAAAAATTTTACAATAACTTGATTATTTAATGCAAATAAGCGTGAAAATCTCCTTACTCAAATGTTGTACTTTTAGTACACTCTTGAAAGGGTTAATTTTTCACAATGACATGGCAATATTGCATTTTTAATTTGCTTTGCTTTAAAATGTTGTTTTTAAAACCAATTTGTTCTTCCTCTCTATCTTTAAGTTATTAATGATCTAATCTAACTGTAGAAAATAAGCACTCGCTGGGACAGTGCATGCAAAGATAATGTATATTGTTCAATGAAATACATCGTTGAGTAAAAATACCACATTTCGACAGTGTACGGTACTTAAAAAAAAAGACAAGTTGAAATTGATTAGTCTATGAATGAAGAATTTGGCAGTTAGTTAGTCCCAAACAGTCTAAAAGTTAAAGCAGCAAATAAAAAATACCTAACAATATTAATCAAAACTAATATATTCAAGTTGTTTTCTATCATCTGATTGTTAATTTGTTTACTTAATTTACATAAATATTATTTAACAGTTTAGTTGAACGCACCTGAAGCTCCTCTTTAGTAAAGGCAGCACACCAGGGGGATGTACCGCTGACATTCCATGCCTTCTGGTACCGGCAACCATCATAAATGTCTTTCACATTGTCTGTATCAAACAAACAACCTGATTGAAGTCAACTTTCTTTTAGTCTACTCATGTAGCATTTACTTAAATATGTTCTTGTTGATGGACAAACGAAGTGAGAACATCTATGTATAGTGTTGGTTGTTTTCTGTGGAGTGAGCTTCCAATGTCCATCGTTGTGATTATTTTGTTTGTGTAACATGCAATAATGGAAAAACAACTGCAAGGATCGGTTTTAAATTTGCAATATGTACAGTCTTTGACCCCCTAAATATAATGAGTTAAAAAAAGGATATTATTCATTATATTATAGTTTACTGTATTGTGCTGATTGTCTTTCTGTTAATTTAATATTTATATTAATCATCTGTTTGTTTGGGATTTGTTTACGTTTTTAATAATGTAGAAATGAAGTGTTTTAATATAATGTTTAAAATGAAAATGTAATAATTTTTTTAGTTATGTTTAATATAATAGTACCTGGTGACCGAGCTTTGCTCGTTTAGAATAATACATGTATTATAAAAACTAATTAGAAAAATTAAAACACATTTATTACTCAATGAAAACATTTATGTGGTTAAAATAAAACCGATTTAATACACCATAATTAATGTAGCACTGAACAAAAAGTGTTGCCCCTGATGGGGTTTGAACTCGCGATCTTCGTGTTACGAGGCCAATACACTACCGCTGGACCACGGCGTCTGCCAAATGAACATCGCCGGTTAAGGTATTTTAGCCAACCTCAATTATTGTTAGCCGATTATTTACTGTTTAACTATACATACAGTTATTATTAGCCTGTGACCAACTGATTTTGATATAAACGGATTGAGGATTGAAAAGCAAAAGAGAAATTTAATTTACACATATTAATTGGTTTGTTACAGTGGCTTCAAGCAATACAACAAATACGTTTTCTATCAAAACACGGAAGATTTTGGAAATACTCTTTCCTGCTTTTATTTCGCACAGTTATTTTACCCTCAAGTTTTTACAAATTGTTTAGGAAATTGTTTTCTCCATAAGCTTAATATTAAATTTTTAGATTTTAAACTTAATATTACAAGAAAACACGAATTTTCCTGGACATTAGACCTCTCTAGAACTTATTTTCTATTCGGAAATTAGTTATTTCCAAAATTTAAAGAAATTCCTTAGTGCCGTTTTCGAGATCCGTGTGCGAATATATATACAAACCTTGCTCGTATTATAGTATTGGATATTTTATTCAAATGAGTGATTGATTTCTTAGTAAATAGATAACACAATATGGTGTCAGAATGCTCTTAAACAGAAGTAAAAGGCAAATAAATGTAAATGTTAAGGAAAATTAGTCCCAATTACAATTGGAAACTTAATTCCAAAAACACCGGACTCTACTATTCCTCCAGTCAACGGGAGAAAGACGAAGTTCTTTTAAAAAGCAATGGTTTGACCAAAGATTTAACACAAATGTAAAGGATCAGATGAGACAAGGACAAACTATGTGAGAGACAAAGCCAAGAATGAAAAATTGAACGACCACATACTGATCCCAGGTCGTACATTGTTGAGACTGATGGTGGAGGTTTATTACAAAGGAATCGCATACACCTTACTCCTTTCAAAAAGGCTCCTATTATTAACTTAAAGAGCCCATCAACATGAACTACTTGAATACCGCACGAAAATGGTCCGATGAGGTCTTGGACAGCTGGTTACGCCCACAGCCCCTCTTGCCCAGCAGTGTTGCCATTTTTCATTTAGCCTATCAGCTTACGTAACCATATGCTATAATAGAATAGGGCGATTTGGCAATACCGAACTTACTCTCATTGTATCATTTTTGTGGGGTTTACTCTAGTACATCTCCGGCTTCGGAAATAACTACAAATAAGAGAAGTATAAAACCTCCACTACGGCTTAACTTGTGATGGAGAGATGTGCTGGTTGTCTTTCTGTTATGTTAAAATTTATATTAATCATCTGTTTATTTTGGATATGTTTATGTTTTTAATAATTTAGAAATGAAGTGTTTCTTTTAATATAATAATATTTTATCAATTGAGCGATTAATTTCTTAGTAAATAGATAACAACACGCGTATAAAGTTTTTTTATATATTAGATGTCTGAAATTCTTTACGGAAATTAACATAGGATAGAACTAACATACTACTAGTCACATAGAGTAGCTTCGTTCATGTAACATTGATAATAAAACAATTGTAGTTGTTATAAATCAATAAAAATATTGTTATTGTTATTTTATCTACTACTGTGTCTGTATAATAGCCTAGTAAGAATAAGGTGTTATTTATTCTCATTTTATTTAACTAAACTAACCTTTAGTGAGATTGTAGTCAAATCCTAGCCTCTTGCTCACGCTATGAATGACACTGTTCATCCATTCACTTTTGTCAAACTTCGCTTTCTCTCGTTTGGACGCCTGGCTCAGATCTTCCCATGCTGGGCAGTTGTTGTAAGGCTGTGAGATTGAAAGTCCATTCAAGTAAAATATTTAGGTCCCCTACTGTACACGGTTTATAACAAAGAGATAAAATCTTGTACTCAATTCCCTTGGTTTGAACTCCAAACAAAGTCTTTATGTCAACTTCAGTTCTCAAGAGAAACCCCTTATCTATACCATCTCATCAGCAGAAACATACAGTTTGACATACAGCCTACTGAATAAAATATTCTCAAGTGTGTTTGGCAAAGTTTCCATGTTTCGGTATTAAGTGAATTTGTAGCTACTGTATAGGTATAGTACAAGTGTGTGCACCAAACGCTGAACGTAGATGTGCAGGAAGTGATTAAGATTGTATTTAGTATGGTACTGCATTAAAATTTAAAATCTAACCTAGTGATAAAAATTCAGGTGTATGATTTTACACTAATTGTAGGTATTCCAATTGCATTCAGATTACTGCATTTTTCTGTAAACGGCTCTTGCTATTTTTTTTATTTGTTCAATACAAGTAATTGTATGAAATTTCAACAAACAAGATTAAGGAGACTAAGGATTAAGGAGATTAACGAGACAAAAAAATTAAAAATTAAGGTTTTTTTAGTTTCAATAAATTATTCACATCTTTCCAGTTAAAATGATGTAACAATTATAATGATCCGAGTTGATATGAGTATAATGATATAAGTTGGTAAAATATCAATCATCATCGTGTGCAGCAGATAAAGAAAGCCACCTCGGGGGTGTCATTTTTTTACGTTTTCCCGAAAGTTTTGTTTACTGGGATTTATGTACCTTTTCCTAAGGAACCCATTAAGATATCTGGATGTAGTTTGAATTTTATTCCTCTCTTTCAAATACACATTATAACATTTGGTTTTTCTATTAGGGTAAAAATAATGTATTTAAAAAAATTAAAACTCAGATAAAATTTTATCAAAAACAATTATCAAACATTTATCATACATATTTTTAGAAAATTCCTCTCTTTCAAATACACATTATAACATTTGGTTTTTCTATTAGGGTAAAAATAATGTATTTAAAAAAATTAAAACTCAGATAAAATTTTATCAAAAACAATTATCAAACATTTATCATACATATTTTTAGAAAATTATTAAAAACCACTTACTGAACCAAATGTAATGAAATGTTAAAAATATGTACACCAAAGTGCATGAAACCTGTGTTAAAAATTTCAGGCTCTTATACCTTATAGTTTCTGAGGAAAAGGTACATACGTTTGACTAAAATAACATGGGAAGGATACAAGTTACACAGTCCCCTTAAAACACCATCTTTACCATACAGTACGGTATTTCGTTACTGCACTATTACATTTCATGGCCAATAACTATAATTTTATATGATATCTTGCCATCTCTAATGATGTTTCATTGAAATTACACTTGAATATTTTTTGTAAAATTACCTTGATAGTACGAGCCTCAGTTAGATTTGCACCTCAATAAGACAACTTTTTTATAAATCCCCTTGAGAATCGTCTTATCGAGGTAATACTGTGGTAATTAACTTGCGTTGTAATTTTACACACATTTTATATTCTTTTCTTTCTTATTACGAAGACGCATATTTAGCAATTTTTATGAAAGTATAATGTTGACTAATTCGGTTTGGAAAAAAATATTCTATTTTGTAAACATTTACTTACGGATTGAGAAGAACCTATAACAACACTCACATAGATGAGACGATCATCAGCAAGTGCTGGAGGCAGGGAAGGAGAAGGGTCCTCAATACTCATACCAAACACTCCTCGGTAAAAGTATTCAGCGCTTTCCTTTGTTCGAGAGGTGTTGGTGTGCCGAAACTGTGAAGAAATGCAGTGTTTATTAACAGAAAAATATTCAACCTACAATCTAATTAATTGGGCAGAATACAAAGAAGTAGGAAAATATTAAGGAACTGAATTATACTACAGATTAACCAAACTATAAACAAATAATGATCATGCAGAAAAATCAAATGAACACAAAAATGAAAAGTTAAGCGGATGGAATTATCAGATAACTGATACCCCCAAACCAACCATATGCGTGCTTCTGTAAGGATGTAGTAAGGATGTTCATATATGGTATCCACCTTCTACACTTGCTCATTAGTTGGTAAGGGAATGTGTAATTCTCAAATACTCGTAGAAATAGGGTTTAGATTTGAGTAAAAAGTTTATGTAGTTGAAGTTACAAAACGTAAGTGTGTAACTCACTACAAATTTATCAGGTGAATATGATATGTTGAGCAGTTGAGGGAAAAAGCTTCTTAATCTCTTCCCCAGGAAGTAGAGGTCCTGACGCCCTTGAGTGGTGAGTGTGTCCCCTTGGTCTGGAGTCATGCTGAAACGCCACTCCTTTAGGTTCTCTATATCCTGTTCGCAAAGGTCCCCCTCTGAAACAAAGATAAAGCCAAATGTTTTAGGATAAAAGTGTTAAAAAGACCAGAGCATAGCTACAATGTTTCATTTCCTGCCTTCAAACCAATTTGGGTTTATGCTTAAACTATTCTTTGACATATAAATTAATTGTTACAACAATGTTGTTGTTATGGGGAACCCCCCCCCCCATTAATACCAAGCTTTTGTGAGTTGATTTTATTGGATGATTTGACCTTACGCTTCATACCAAGTTTCATAGAAAACGGTTGGGGAAACAAGGAAAAAATTTATTTTTTAATATTCTCCATAAGAATAACATTGGGCGCTTTCAGACAACGTACTGCGTTTGTCATGTACAGTAAATTTAACCTTTCTATGGAACTGTTAGTCGTAGACAAATAATTAAAATTACCAATTTGTTTAGTTTTTTAAACTGGTTTCAATGGAGCCAGTCAAGTTATACTTTACCTGTTATTGTTTTCGCTGAAAATTTCTAAATTGGACTTTTTTTACAATTAAAAGCCCATAACTTTTGAACCATAATTTTTGCAGACATGCGGGTGATGTCAAATTATATTTAGTACTTTGTGCTATAACTATCTATCAACTATCAGCTATAAACTATCAAATTTTAATTAAAATCGTTACAGCCTTTTTTGAGAAATTTGGGTTTTTTACGGTTTTTTAAGGTTTTAGTGGTGAACTACCCTTAAAAATCCAAAATTAAAAAAAAATGTAAAAAACGCCTAGAGTTACGGTGAATATATACATACATCCGTCGAAACCCACTTTTTTGAATTCATGGGACCCCAAAACTGATATATCCACTCTCAACTCAAATTCAAAAATTTTGACGAAAACAATACTTTCCCCATATACTATGTATAAGGGGAGAAAGTAAAAGGCAGCGAGATCCATTAGAAAAATATTATAAAATGTAAATATTTTGCTCAGGATTGGTTTTAACGGAATGAACTATGCTAATGCTGTACAGTCTTAATATATATTTACAACCACCTTGCTCATTGTTTGACAATTAGCATTTTTAGAAGAAACACTTCTAACTAGTTTCCTGCAGATCGTGAGGGGGTAATAAAAAAAACCCTATAATTTTGAGAGACATACATGTAGACTTAGGTGTAGTAGGCACAGAACTTAAATCTTATGTTCAGATGGGGGGTTGTTGAGGGAAAGTTTGAATACTTTTGTGACATTGTAACACATGATACAAAATAGTTAGAATAACGTTTTTAATAAATTAGGAAGCT
The DNA here is from genome assembly GCA_023375725.1 of Nephotettix cincticeps. Classification (NCBI taxonomy): domain Eukaryota; kingdom Metazoa; phylum Arthropoda; class Insecta; order Hemiptera; family Cicadellidae; genus Nephotettix; species Nephotettix cincticeps. The sequence continues at coordinate 127,177,160 of CM041786.1, read as the reverse complement.
TACTATTAGCATTGTAGTTTGAGATGATATGGTTTTTGATGTCGTTAAGTTGAGAGAATTCGGGAATGTCGTCGGTGCTCGGCCACCTAGTTCCATGGCGCGCCACCAGCCACAGCTGGACCGGCTGGCAATCTGCGGACAGAAAAGGACAAGGTTCAATAAAGTCCTTTTGATAGAAGTAGAATAAAAACATAAGTTATACATAATACCAAGGAAGATTCAAAACAGTAGCAACAATTAAAAAAGTGTTTCCATTAATAATATAAAACTAATCAGAAAATAAGATTCATAAGTTAAAAATTTAGTGTAAGCACAATGGGAAAAAATTATGTTTTCCCATTATACATCGTATCCAACAAAAGTTTTTTTAACAATTTTTCTACTCTTTCCCTTTATCACTCAGTTTAAAAGACAAGAACCTTATCATTTTGCCTGTCATGCCAAATATACGGACAGCAAACAATATACAATACCCCCGTCACAGCAGACCTGCGTACTCAGCGAATTTCGAAATCAATAATATAATAATGATAATAATATATGACAAGTTTGGTCAAAATCTGTCGATAAATATGAGAATCATTAGCCTATTCTCCATAAAATTAACATGGGAAAGAGTGAGCAGGTTTGCTGCTATGAGGAATGCTGAGAGTAGACATTTATACCATCAAAAATTTTTATTTTTAACATTTATACCACCTTTCATCAACATCTGTCCATAACCCCATGGTACTACTAACCCCATGGTAGGTACTAGGAGTTTGCCTATTATCCATATGATTAACATGGGAAAAGAGTATGCAGGTTTGCTGCCATGATAAACACATAATCTATGATTTTTTAGCATAAACTTATGGGTCCCAACCATATAAAGCTAGATATCAAGTTTTATCCAAAAATATTGATTAATATGGGAAATATTAATTTTTCCCTATCCTCCATAAGATTAACATTGGAGCCTTAAAATACAACGTACTGTGTTTAGATTTTTTTATATCTCGGTAACCGTTGGAGATAGAGAAAAACTTTAAGGAACTAAATTGTGTAGTTTTCTAAGCTGATTCCAATGGTGAAATATAAAATTAGAAATATTTAAAAAAAATTCCATTTTGGGGTACAAAACCCCCCAAACTACCCATTCTCATTGACCGATATGTCTGGTTTACGAACTCGTCCGAGCATTTGTAGGAATACACCTAATTTGTCTCTACCAAATTTGGTCTCGATCGGACCATTTTTACGAGAGTTATCGTGTTCACAGACACACACACACACACACATATATATATATAAATTTTAACGACTATTGTTTTTGGACTCTGGGCACCTAAAGACGAAAAAATAACATGGTCACGGGCTTAAGTCTTACCATGAGACCTACGGTAATAGCTTCTTCCCTATAGGAAATTCGCTAACACAGATATTATCAGTTCCTTCATGTAAACACATAAAAAAACAAATAGACAGAGATAACTTTTAATGTTGTGCTGTTTGTGTAAAGGTTATTCTAGTATGACATAAACAAATTAAAGATAAATAAATAATTGATTTCTGTGATTTCTCAAATTTGTAGAAAATTGATTTCTGTGGAAGTAGTAGTGTTGCGAATTATCTATCTCTGGGTCTTTCTTTCATTTTAGTTAAAAGTATAAAAGTAAGAGTTTCTTGCTTTTATATATATATATATATATATATATATATATGTGTATATATATATATATATATACTGTATATATATTTATTTATTAGCATAGTCCGGTTGTACTATGCATTTATTTGCTTGTAACTAATATATATGTAACTATATATACTGTCCACTTTGTTGGCAAGCAATACTTGGCTGACCTGATTTACTTCAAAATATATTGTGGGCAGAAATAATTACAACATGCCCAGCTACTGAGAAAAAAAATCAAACCATGCCCATTAATTAATTATTGAAACCAAGTAATTAATTATTGAAAATATCAGTTTTAAATGAGAAAATAAAATAACTTGTAAAAATTGCTTAGCCTAACTGCTGAATTTCCTCAGGACCTTCTTCAATAGCAAAAGTTGTAAAAATGTATGGATACGTTTTTGAGCAGTGTGAAAGACTAGAAACAAATATAAGTGAAAGTAGGCGTTGTTACAACTCAAATGTTAAAATGTTTATGGTATTTCAATATTGAAACGTGAAGAGATGACAAAAACAGACACTTCAAAAAATTACTTATACAGACCTGGAACAGGTTGAATTCCTTTCTTGTTATAAGCATGTTCATAAGCTGTTTTGGTTCCAAATTCGAGGTAGGGGTTTTTGTTGTTTGAGTAACATATTTCCTGTGCTTGAATAATTATTGAACAGCAAATCACCAAACCGGCTGTCACCGTTAGACCCATGCTGCCTGAAATTGACATTTGACAAATTTAGATTTTAATACTGTTTAATTACGACAGGTTTACTTACAATCAATGATTAATTTAAAGAATTCCTGGAGAAAAAGATATCAAGGGTATTATTTTAATAAAGTATTAAAAATTATTGAAAACTGATCTTTATTCAGTAATAACTATAAAGATTAGAGTTATAATTTAATGTGATTTGACATAAATTCTTAAAATCTGTCCTCTATAGGCTTAAGTGTTGAATTAAGGGATTTGATATGTAGAAACGGAACGTGAGACTTTGTACAAGTTTGCTAGCTAAATAAGTTCTTTAGCTAAATATACCTTGGACAAACTCATATAATTCATATTTAAACACATATCTTAATATTTCACATAAAAACATACAAAAATCCAAAATCAAAATAAAAAATAAAACAATAAATATTTAAAAAAAATATTCTAATAATAAATAATAAAAAAAAAATTAAAATATAAAAATTCAAAAAAAAAATTTCAGATTTATAAAAAAAATAAAAAAAAAAAAAACTCTTGGTAATAAATGGTAATTAAGATTAATAATTTAATTTTACAAAATAAAAAATAAAAAATAATAAATTTATTACACTTACACAAAAAAAAATTACCTACTACCTCCAATCAAGATTAAAATCATTCTCAAATCAGAAAATAAATTAAGGAAGAATGGATTTTGTGTTATAAACATTCTTATAACATTGATTGGTGGCTCCGCATTGCAAGACAACTTACTTTCCCTCAACTCTTTACTCGGTAAAAGCAAAAAAATACCCCAGATCAGTAATACTAGTTTCAAAGACGTTTTAAATACAGGGCCAATTGTTTTAGTGAAATTACAATTATTAACGATGACTTACAGTGCAAGTTCAGTGGACTGTGAAACACCAAAGGTCAAGTAGCAAAGAAATGTAACTGGCTTGTAGGCGGTGTCTACCGAAAGCCGACGCGCGCGGAATAAACGTCGGCGATCAGCTGATACGTGGGCGGCGGGAGTGAGAGGTCAATTTTACCCGCCTCTCCCAGTCAGCGGACACCACACCAACTTCTCTAAAGTCTTTCGCGAACTTGATGCTACAAATGAATAGCAATATATTGTATGACTTAAATTTAATCCTTAAAAATAAGTATGAGGTACGTTATTATTAGTTAACATTTTGAATAATATCCATGTTGAGCGTCCAACAACCTGTGCGAAGAACTTTACTTTGGCTAGTAATATTATAAAGAAGAGGTTTGTTGTTGATGTTGTTTGTTTGTTGTGGGAGGTAAACGCGAAAAATACTGAACCGTCCGGTTTGACATTTTACACAAAGGTGGATCTTAAACTCATGTAACTCATACTGGGGGGATAGTCAGTGCATGGTCGGGCCACCCGCCTAACCTCCTTGTTATATAGCCAAGTAACTTTATCTCTCAATGTGTGTATAGGTTTAAGTTCAAAACCCGGACATACGGCAGGCATTATAATCAGCTCAAAAATAAACGATTTCGTCTGTTGAATCTTTGCTCTATGTCAAACGGCTACTGCGATATACCAGGGTTGGTCAAAACTGTAAATATGCCCTTCTATTACGGTTGAATGGATTAAGCGTAACTATTTATTATAAAAAAAAACTGAGAACTGAAGAACTGGTGTTTTCGAAACCTTATATACACTCTAGACAGAGTAATGGACACGTTGTTATTATAGTTGACGCTGAGAAAACTCATTTAGGGCGAAATGTCTAATCAATCCTGTACGTCCATTCGATTGTTTTTGCCGTTGTTCCGAGTAAAACCAATTTTCTAGTTCAACGACTCGAGTATAAATATTAATTGAAGGGGAACTTTAAGTAAAAATGTCTATCCAGAGTGTGTTTTATTGGTGGAACGCTTCTCATTAATGACTCATTCAATCAACTGGCTAGACTCCAGGTCGAAGAGAAAACGCCTACTTGCCCAGTGAACTGCCATCGTGCCTTCGTTCGGAGGGATTTAAAAAAATACTACGACATTTACAAGATATATTTTTTTAGCATTGGCTGAGGGTGCGCTTAACCCTTATTGAAGTACGCGGAGTCGTTTCCCAATATTATGCTACAATTAAATTACCAAGTGTCTCTCAAATTGAAGAGAATAATAGATCATTATCCTATACACTCAACTAATCAAAAAAATTAACCAATTATAAATCAACATGCCTATTGGCAGTTTTGAATCTTGAATCTGTATAGCACTATGATGCAATTACTAAGGTTTGGTGTTTCGTTGATTTTTAGGTTAGTACTACAAATGGCAAGAGCTGAGACCTGCGTACTCAGGCTCCATTGTTCTATTCGTTTGTAATTACAAGAGCTGAGACCTGCGTACTCAGGCTCCATTGTTCTATTCGTTTGTAATTACAAGAGCTGAGACCTGCGTACTCAGGCTCCATTGTTCTATTCGTTTGTAATTACAAGAGCTGAGACCTGCGTACTCAGGCTCCATTGTTCCATTCGTTTGTAATTACAAGAGCTGAGACCTGCGTACTCAGGCTCCATTGTTCCATTCGTTTGTAATTACAAGAGCTGAGACCTGCGTACTCAGGCTCCATTGTTCCATTCGTTTGTAATTACAGTACTTGAGATGATACAAACCAAGCTTCATTGAAGGTTAATCCGTATATCAAATGTTACTACAAAACTGCAGTATGTATATAAATAAGCATGTTATATCGATTTACGTTTATACATAAGAAGGACATATGGATGAGTAGCCTTTAAGTCAAGTATGTTTGGTGCCATGAGAATTATTGAAACTGGGATATATTGGTGGACAATTAGATGAAGCTGCAAAACAATTTTGTTCACAATAAACTACAAGACTCCACAAGAATAGCATGGTAATTGAGGAGTAGGTTTGCTGCATAAAGAAACAAAGAAATAAGAAAAAAATGAAAAAGAACTAAAAAAAATAAACTATAGAACAAAAAAATTATTTTTAAGCATACATTATTAGTAGGTTTTTGGTAGATGGAGCTGTATGCCAAACTGCATCACAAAATTAAAAATAACAAGCGAGACATAAATTTTTTCTTTTATCCATAAGGTATCTTACAATTATATTGTATACTATCAGTAAGCCCGACCTTCGTACGGGTTGTAGGATTCAGTTTAAAGAAGAAGGATCATCATACCAAAATGTAAACCTGGAATCCTAAACAAATCAATACAAAGAAAGTAAATCAATACCCAGCTTTATTATTTAGCATTACTTCACAATTAAATAGATTAGAACATTTATACTATTATTGTAATTAGTTATACGTTAAAATAACTTTTTAATATAGTATGATTTCGAAATGGGTTTTAAAATCAATGACCAATTTAAACTAACTAATACTGATTTGACAGCTGTTTGTTTTTATTTCTATTAAATCTTTAAACTACAAAGACAGCTGAGTATTACCAGTAGGCTATTCATTGAAAACTGGATCAAAATGCGAGTAATATCGTGTAAAAGTGGGTTTTTAAATGCTCGTTATTGACTTTTCAAGGAGCGGCGGGCGATTTCAAGCATTTACAAACCTTCTCTGGAATGTAGAGAATACATGAAATAAGTTTCATTGTAATCAGTTCTCCCGGTTTTTTTTCGGAGAAGAGAGCGTAAAATGCCTCCTGGAGCGTCACAGACAAACAGACAAAAATTGAGGTAAGACCGGTTTCGGCTTCTCTAACGCACGAAAAGTAAGAATAACTAAAAAATGAATAATTCTGAGCAATGTACAGACAAAACTCTAATTTTATTTATATATAGATGTAATCTCACCAAAAATCCTACTTTGAAGTACAAACTTTCCCCTTTTAACCCTTCTTATATACCGATTTGGCTTTTTTTGGCCATCTGGGATCTCAAAACGAAAAAGGACTTGATACCGGTCTTTGTCTTGTTGTGACCACCACGGTATTAGATCTATTTCCAAAAGGAAATTCGCTATAATAGACATAATAAACTAAATAAACGGGGTATTTTTGTCAGGAAATATAAATCGCTTACAAACTGCCTCTGTGTAGACGTATGGCCAATTGATTAATTCTGTAGTTGGGCATGTGTCAATACGATCCCAGCTACTACCGTACTACTGATACTGGAATGTCATTACAGTTCTGTTTTAATTTTCTTTAAGGCAACGACGGTAATTGATTTATTGTTTTTGCTTCACCTTTACGTACATGACGTACAATCATTATTTACATAAGTCTTTTAAAACAATGATCTATATCAATCGTTAGTTCATCATGAATCACAATTCAAAAATAGACATCTATATTTTGGAAAATTCCTCCCCCAATACCTTTGGTAATACATTTTATATAAAAAATCAACTCTTTTAAAACTTAAGATAAAAATGCAGTTATACTCTACTTATTCACTATTATTTGTTTATTGTAAAAGTGGAGCGCATTTAGTTAAAAAAACTATTGTTTCTGTAATGCCAGGCTTTAACCTTTCACATAGAAGGCGCGCCCAGTTGGTAAGTGGAACAATGCATTTGTAATACCGCCAAAGTAAATAGTGAGTATAAAATGCTTTAAAACACGTAAAGCTCGAAAATGAAAAAGTTGACAAACTTACTCACGTCTGACTGAGTTATCAGTGATATGCTTAACTCCTCTCAGGTTTACACCATACACACTACACACCTCGTGGCCCCACACCTGGCTGAGCTTTCCCGTGATGGTGATAGTGCAAGGAGGAGCGGGGGAGAAGGAGGGGAAGGACCGGTTTACACATTACGTCATTTCTACTCAAGACTGTGGCGAGAGGTGAATCCTTCCCTCCTCTGATCGGTTGTTTCATTGACATCCGACTGGTGAGTGGTGAAGGAACTGATAAGAGTGATATGCAAAATGAAACAGTCGATCTACTAAGCAACAGCACTTTAATATGATAAATGAATTAGAAATCTTTGAGTATTCGTTTTACTCAGCAGTTTACATGTTAAAAGAATACACGAGTACATGACCACAAAATTAATCTTTGAATTCAAATATGTAACTTATTCGTATTTTCAGTTGGTACTACGGTCAGAGAATAGTTTATTTCCGGTTATTTATTATCGTCCGTATTCATTCAACTCCTACTCCTTTAAATTCACGAAATATTAACGTTTTATTTTGCTTGGAAGCCCACTCGTATTCACAAGTTGCAGTATAGTCATGGTCATCTAACTATAGACCTCTAGGCGGCCTAACCACAAAATGGACCTCGATGAAACTAAATGTCGTGATAAGGAAAAACGAGTATTGCAAAGGTTTCGAAGAATCCTAAAAACGCACTAGTAATTGTAAAAAATGTTTGTATTTACCTCCCTGTAGGAAAAAGGTTAGATCATGTATATTTCTAAAGGGAATGTTTTCAGTTCATCTAAACAGCTGTTCTTATAGTTTTATATTAAAAATTCAATACAGTAGTTTCTATGGAAACCTGTTACATATTTTCCATCATAAAAATCACCATAGCCCCCCCAGAGCTAAGACATATCTATGTCAAAAATGTTTGTATTTACTTCCCTGTGGGAAATAAGTTAGATCATGGATATGTTTAAAGGGAATGTTCAGCTAAACAGCTGTTCTTATTCTTTTAAATTAAAAACTCAATACAATAGCTTTGGTAGTTTCTATGGAAACCTGTTACATATTTTCCATCTTAAAAATCACTAACACCCCCCCATAATTAAGACATGTCCATGTCAAAAATAAACGGAATTATATAGACGAAAGACGATCCCGGTATGGTTTGTTCCAATCAAAGATGTAATTAAGATACACGTTGGAAATTCTTAAGTTAAATTGATAATAAACCAAGTATTTTAAATGTTTCATCAATAATGTAAGAAAATAACAGAACAGCGTGAGTTATATACACCGTTTACTCACAATTGCCTTAAAATACTCACCACCCAGACGGGTTATATACTACCTGATATATTGATATTCATATATATTTGTTGTCGGTGGGTAATGGCGTTTTACGTGCGAGCTCTTTTTCCGATCACTGCAAACAATAGTATGGAACTTGGTAATCATAGAAAGTAAAATATTTGATTACTTGACCGCATTAAACAGTTTAAAATTCCATCTCATCAATACCATCATAAAATAAAAGGCATCAGTGGACTGACACATACTTTCTCCCGTTATAATAAGTAAATTATACCGTTTTTAAAGTAAATTTAAAAAAGAAAATCTTTAATATAAACCCGTGTAATACCAGATTAATATTCTTCAAAGTTTATCTAAGTATCATTTAATAATTATTTATTGTTTCAAAAATAATCATCCAATTTCTGAAAATAACAGCAAGAGAAACAGAGTTAAATTAGTTGTTATAATTTTATAGGTGGGACCCCCCCCCCGGTAATACCAATACTTTTTTGAGTTGGTTTTGTTGGGTGATTTGACCTTACGCTTCATAACAAGTTTCATGGAAAACGATTGGAAAATAAGGAAGAAATTGATTAATATTCTCCATATGAATAACATTGGGCGCTTTCAGACAACGCACTGCGTTTATCATGCGGGGTTGCATTATTTAGTACTCTATGCACTATGAACTATCAAATTTTAACAAAAATCGTTAGAGAGCCATTTTTGAGAATTTTTGATTTTTCACGTTTTAAAGGATTTTTAGGGGTAAACTACCCTTAAAAAAATAATAAAAATAAAAAAATCCAGGAGATACGGTGAATATATGCATGCATGCCAAATTTAATCTAAATCAGACCAACGGGTAGGGTAGGCTGTGGCTCTGAACACATCCAGACACACGCACGGACGGACAGATATCACGGCGAAACCCACTTTTTTGGATTCAGGGGACCTCAAAACGGATATACCCGCTCTAAACTCAAATTTGAAAATTTTTACGAAAACAATACTTTCTCCATATACTATGTATGAGGGAAAAAGTAACAGCTGATAAGTCAACACAATAATAATACATTCTCTCACGAGTTTTAGTAGGCCTAGGTATGATAATTTTTCTCTACAATACGGTAAAATCACCTGTTTGCGTTGTATGTTTACCACATGCGAAAATTCTTCATTACAGTAGTATATTACGTAATGCGAATGTTTACTATGTTTTTTTTATTTTACCAATACAAATAAACATTTGTTAATGTTTCATAACCTATAATTGGCCTATCTTGTTATTTTGAAATGTTTTGTTCGTTTTTGTAATGACTACAATATAGAAATATTAGAATGTCTATTTGTATTTAAAACAATTTTGTATTTACTTCCCTGTGGGAAATAGGTTAGATCATGGATATCTCTAAAGGGAATGTTTTCAGTTCATTCCAATAGCTGTTCTTATTCTTAAATCTCTATAAATAAAATTGAATGTATGTATGTATGTATGTATGTCCTTAATGCGTTGCCAAAATTCCTCATCCGATCGCCATGAAATTTTAGGAAGTTGCTCTAGTACCTACTCATGTTAATTGCTCTATTTTAGGAAAGTTTTAGTGAAAACATGTTTGTATTTACTTCCCTGTGGGAAATAGGTTAGATCATGGATATGCCTTAAGGTAATTTATTCAGTTCTTCTAAACAGCTGTTCTTATTCTTTTGTATTAAAAATTCAATACAATAGCCCTGGTAGTTTCTATGGAAACCTATTACATGTTTTCCATCTTAAAAATCACCAACACCCCCCAGAGCTAAGACATATCCATGTCAAAATATTTTCGAAAACTATGTAAGTTTCCATTTTATGGCGTTTTAAATTACTAATGTTAATAATGATTAAAAAATAATAATCAGCTGTTGTATATATTTCCTATAAAAGCCATATTACAGTTAGGTTTGGTTTGGGTTTGGATTGGATTTTAAAATTGTAAATTAATCCACTCAGATTTATTTGTTTTATGGGAATATTATTAATATGTCTTATCGTTAACAAATTTTATGTTTGAATAATTTAACTTTGTGTTTTTTAAGTGTACTAATGTGTTTGTGGATATTTATTCAGACGTAAATGTGTGTGTGTGAAGGTCATCATGACAACCATTGCATGGCTATGCTGCTGAGGATGGGCCGTCACAGGTCCGAAACGCGTACAGCGTAAAAGTACAAATTATTGACACCTCATGGCGTTTTAAAAAGGTAAACAACTTTGAATCATATTAATAGGTTTGATTAGATTAGATTAGATCATTGAAATGGCAACCAAATTATTTTATGACTTAAACGTTTGAAAAAAATTGTTTGTGAAATTTTGAAAAATATTATTAAATTGTAAATTAAATCGTAAATTGTAAAATTGTTCATTTTGAAAATGTATGAAAATTGTTACTTGCAAATTAAAAATTTGGCCATTTAAAAGCTCATTGATTTTGAACTGCCACTTTTTTCGGTCATCTGGGTGGTTTAATATTATACGAGACCCTAATCACTAAAACAATTGAATTTTAATTAAAATTGTTAGAGCTGTTTTGACACATTTGGGATTTTTACTCATTAAGAGGTGCACTACCCTTAAAAATTAAATAATTTTAAAAATGAAAATTGGTTGGGATATTGTCAGTGCACTCTTCATTATCAACTATAACTATTCATTAATAATGAATTTTTATTAATGATGAATCCTGAACATAGCTCGTACCAAGTATCTTAAAATTCGGAATATGAATGTGGATGAACAGACACAAGTTCTAAAGCCATTTTTGGATATACAGGGGACTCCACGCATAAGTCAAGTTCGAAAATGTTGATATAAATACTTTCTCCATATCTCTATATATAAAATTGAATGTATGTATGTATGTATGTATGTCCTTTATGCGTTGCCAAACTACTCATCCGATCGCCATGAAATTTTAGGAAGTTGCTCTATATGTGTCCGGGAAGGTTTTAGTGAAAAAATATTTTCGAAAACCCCATAAGTTTCCATATTATGGCGTTTTAAATTTATAATATTAACCTTATGGAGAGTAAGTTTGTTTACAAATTGTCTACAATGAAAACATTTGATTTCTTAGCTACAGCTGATTGGTTTACTTTCCATTAGCAATACCGTATGCTTTACTATCCAATGCCATCTGAATCATTCATTAATGTTAAACTATGAAGTAAATGTGTACTGTAAAAAATGAACAGCTTTATTCACCACGTTAATAGTTAACGGTTTTGGAGGATTATGTATGTATATTTTTATTTTCTGTCTGATTAAAGTCACGTGTTTATATGATAATTACAATGTTTATATTATTACGTTTATTATAATAATCAGCTGTTGTATATCTTTCCTATAAAAGCCGTATTACAGTTAGGGTTCGTTTGGGTTTGGATTGGATTTGAAAATTGTGAATTAATCCACTCAGATTTATTTGTTTTATGGGAATGATGTTAATATGTTTTATCGTTTCAATATTGTTATTCACTATGCAGCGACCCAGAATATATAACCTTTCACAATGAAGCCGTATTGCTATTCGACTTCAGAACATGGCCAATCTTAAAGTTAACATGTGATGATAGAAATTCTGAATTACATAAATTTTGTCACTATTTTCTACTATTTAATCAGAATTGAATATTTCGGGAACTCAAAGATCAGCGCATTAACAGCCATATTTTCTATAAATAAAAGTTCTTATATTCACGTTTATTGGTAAAATAACGTAATAAGTTATTTTTGAATACAAATATTATTAAGTATTTTTACTAAAACAGGTCGAAAGTCTTTCTTTCAGTTAATCTGTGAAAACACTTTTAAGTTGAGGGTCTATGCAGTGAAAAGAACCAAATGAGCTTAACAAATGAATAGCTAAGAATCAAACATAGACGTTAAACACCTCTAGTGAAAAGATTCGATAATCGATTACAAGTTGGAAGAGTTGATGTAAGGGCAGTATTGGCAAACATGATTAACCCTAAAAATGTTAGGACAAACTTTATATAGATGAACAGGATATAAAGTGTAATTCTAATATGGACATCTTAATCATGAATAAAATGTTCTATTTATCGCTTATTATCTAAAGTCAGGCGACGTTCAGAAATGGTTTTTTTTAGGAACACATCTATACAATATTTTTGTTATAGTATTTCGTTTTGAAATAAAATACTACAAGAGGCTAATAACAAACAAGATTTTCTTTTTTTAATATTACCACCAACAGATGTTATTTGTTACCTTACATACATCATACCACAAGTATAAAAGTTCATGTAAAATAGAAAACTTTAAAATCTTCCATTTTATTTGTCTGATACATCATGCGTTATTCATTTTTTTAATCAGCCACCATTCCTCCTTCTACTTTTTCCCCTTATACAAATTATATGGAGAAAGTATTTTTTTCGTAAATATGTTCGGGTTTGAGTTGAGAGTGTATATATCTGGTGTGTATAAAACCCTTAAGTAGGCCTACGTAAAAATTCAAATTTCTCAAAAAAGGCTCTAACGATTTTGATTGAAATTTGTTAGTTTGTAGTGCATATAGTCCTAAATAATATGACACCACCGCATGTCTGTAAGAATTATGGTTCAAAAATTGTGAGCTTATAAATGTCTTTTTTTAAGTTTTCCGCTAAAACAATAAAGGTAAAGTATAATTTGACATTTGGCTACCATAATTGAACCCAACTTTAACAACTAAACAAATTAGTATTTTGAATTATTTGTATACTACCAACAGTTCCAGGGAAAAGTTAAATTTACAGTCCATAGTAAACATAATATAGTACCAAAGAATATTGAATAAAAGGAGAATGGCAGACCCTGTATAACGGCGTGAGAGATTTATTCGGGCCACTAGAGCCAGTTAGTATTAAATACAGTATTATTTTGTATTCATTCAGTTATTTATCTAATATTCTTTGATAGTACGTTGTCTGAGAGCCCAATGTTATTCTTACGAAGATAACAAAAGTCAATATATTCTATATTGTTGAACCGTTTTCCACGAAACTTGGTATAACGTGTGTAACAAGCAAAGAGTAAAGCTATAATAACTTTATGTGTAGAAGTTATTTTCACTCATCGAAAGTGAAAATATGCTAAAAATGCTTAAGTGAAAATGGTAAAATAAATAATATGAATAATAATAATAAAAATAATATGTAACAATTATTCATTACTTTTGAAAAAAATCCAAAATGGGACCTCAAAAACGTAAAGTTCCACATTATTTTAATTAAAAATTATGCAACATATGAAAAGCTTAATCTTACAAAATAGCGTGAAAAATGTCTTGAAGAATTTATTTTTCTTGTTCTCATACCATGTGCAGTCGCAGTTTCACTCCCAGTTGTAACCAAACTGCACTTATGTTTTTGCATTATTCGTTAATAATAAATTATAGGCATATTTTGTCATCGTTCTACTCCTAGTAAATAAATGTGAATAATTAAAAATTTCTATAGGTAGGTTTTTATCAGCTTTGATTATTTTGATTAAATACTTTGACTACTCCGCTCAATGTTTCCTAGAAGGAATTTCATGAGATTGACGGAATATGCAGATTGTCGAAGAAACACAAACCACTGACGTGTTCTCCTGCGTCAACAATAATACAAGCAGACTCATACACTCACGTACTGATAAGAAATAACAAAGGATCTATTACTTTGATCTGTTTAGCATCATTTATGTGAACGATTAAATTTCTCATTCCAGAATAAAAACTGATATCGTATGGTGTATGAACGACGATGTATATGCCTAAAGGTAGATAATGTCGTTTTCAAATATACATCGCGTTATAGCATATTATTAGTTTTTATTCGGGAATGGTAAAAACTGTTAAGGCTTAATACAAACTATATCTCAAAGATTATCTTAAAGAGAGTATACTGTTGAAAATTTTGGGAATCCCTAACGTAATGAGATTTTTAAACACAATTCACCAAACTATATTTTGTAATCAGACTTTACAATTATTTCATTGTGGTCACATAGCTACGGTGTTTCTGTAATTAGAGTAAGAGTAAAATCTAATCCGCGGTTATAAAGGAGTAATATTCTCGTATAAACCCAGAGTTTTAGTAAAAAAATTAAGAAACTTTTAAAACAACAATGTATTGGTTGGTATTAAAATACAAAATAATTCACTTTAGTTTTGTTCACCTGTTATTCACATTTAGATTCGTTTCCAAAATTATAATTCAAATATCGTTCAAAATTGGTTTTGTCCTTATAGCGAATTTCCCATAGGGAAGAAGCCAACACCGTAGGTCTCATGGCAAGACTTAAGCCCAAGACCATGTTATTTTTTCGTCTTAAGGCGCCCAGACGTGTGTGTGTGTGTGTGTGTGTGTGTGTGTGTGTGTGTGTGTGTGTGTGTGTGTGTGTGTGTGTGTGTGTGTGTGTGTCTATGAACACGATAACTCTTGTAAAAATAGTCCGATCAAGACCAAATTTGGTAGAAACCTGTATTCCTACATTTGCTCGCACTAGTTCGTAATCCAGACATATCAGTCAATCAGAAGGGGTAGTTTGGGAGGGGTTGTACTCATAGATTGGGGCTTTTGCGTTTTTATTAAGTAATTTAAAAAAATTTTATATTTTATCTTTCATCAATAGAATCAGCTTTAAAAACTACAGTTTAGTTCCTTAAAGTTTTTCTCTATCCCCAACGGTTACCGAGGTATTAAAAAATCTAAACACAGTACGTTGTATTTTGGGGCTCCAATGTTAATCTTATGGAGGATAAAGTAAATTTAATATTTCACTACCGTAATCAATCAATATTATTGGATTAATCTTGGTATTTACCTTCATGTGGTTAAGATTTTATGCTTCAAATGCTTAAAAATCATAATTTATGTGTTTATCATGGCATCAAACCTGCATACTCTTTTCCCATGTTAATCATATAGCGAATAAGCAAACTCCTTTATTTATGGACAGATGTTGATGCAAGTTGGTATAAATGTTAAAAATAAAAATTGTTTATAGTAGAAATTTCTACTTTCAGTGTTCCTCGCAGCAGCAAACCTGCACACTCTTTTCCATGTTAATCTCGTGGAGAATAGGAAAATAATGCTCATGTCTATCGACATATTTTGATAAAACTTGTCATATACTATTATTATTATATTATTGATTTGAAAATTCGCTGAGCATGCAGGTCTGCTGCGACGGGGATATTTAATAGATTTATATTTATTTTTAATGCATCAACCTTGGCACATCTTAAAAACATAATTCTGACTACATTATAATTTATATAATTAAAATATTTTAACAGTGTATTATTCCCAATCAAGAAGAGAATATTTCCATTTATACCTGAAGTTATTCCTGATTCCGTCTGATTTCTTTTTCTATTGTAATGGTAGTGCGCTGTATAGACCTTCCTTATATCACAGACAATGTTTCTCTTGGCTGTGATTTTATACTCGAGTCTCGAATGATACGGATTCTCATGCATTAGTTTAAAGCTCATCTTAGCGAGTTAGCCAGTACATGAGGTTAATAATCATGTTTTTATTACTAGCCTATATTTAACGTGAAATAACATATTTTGAAAATAATTAGGTTTTAAATAATTTGATAAACATCGAAAGTGATTTTAAACACTGTCACTACCCTGTTACTGGGTTCGAGGCACGAATGATGGAGAGTTCTACCCGTATAAGTTAATTTCAAACAGTAATACTACATATCGCAGGTCCTCGCTCCAAAAATCCAGTTTCCAGCCGTGACAAAAACCTTTGAAACCTGATCTAACGGATTGGACGCGCCGCGCTCGTGGAGTGAGGCTGGATAATCTCGAGTACTGGATAAAGTGCAATAAGTAAATATTAAGAGTCTACAGTATCTCTGCCCTCTATTTCTAAAACACACCTCTCTTTATACACAAATTTTTAAATTAAAACATATCGGATTAGTTTTAAATGAGAATGAGATTCATGAAGCAACCAATGACATTAAAATGTTAATAATACTTTTTGGAATGTTCCAATGGAGCTGATTTTTTGTATTTAAATTCAAAATTTAATTTTTGAGAAAATTAAACTCTAATCAGATAAATCACTATCACTAGACATTATTAAGCTATTTAAAAGGAAGCCAAAAACAATGTTTTTTTATAAAAAAAAACAAAGACACCGCGATTGTTTGAATTTAGGATTAAACTTGTCCTTGTGGGAAGAGTAAAACAGCGCAGGTGCCGCACACTCTATTGAGAGGCACGAGTAAAACATGGTTTCAAAGAATCATTTTTGGACGCATTTATTATATTTGCTACAGTGTATGGTACTCAGGTTGGTATATTGCGTTCTGATTTAAACCTAAATGAAACATTTTCAAATAGCAGGCTTTTTATTTGCTAACTTGGTTTTTGATTTATTTTAACTTGTTGGTATAAAATTCGGACTAAGACCGGTCATAAGACCATTATTACAATTATTTTTTATCATCTATTAAATCCCATTTACACATTTCTCACATAATTAATGTGATGAAAACTGAATTCTCCATAACCTCTTCAGCTCTCGTTTATCAAGCTTGGCAATGTTAATTTGTATCACCCAGACTTATTTTTGTATTATAAATGTTTCTAAATTCAATTATTAACATACCCGTTCGTAAAATAACTCTATGATGTGTGTGACTAATAAAATGAAAATTTTACATATGCAGTTTTCAATTATTTAATAAAGGAGACTAATAATAATGGTGTTGCCAGAAACAATTTTAAGATGAACAGTATCAGTGGACTGACACATACTTTCTCTTCTTCCTTAAGTAAATCTAAAAACGACAATCTGTAATAAAACTATCATGTTCTTTAAAGTTTATCTAAATAACATTTAATAATTTATCGTATAAAAAATAATCATCCCATTTCTGAAAATAAAAACAAGGGAGACAAAGTTAAATTAATTTTTCAAATTGAATGGGGACCCTCCCCCGATGATACCAAGCATTTTTACAGACATGCGGGGGTGTCAAATTATTTAGTACTCTGTGCACTATAAACTATCCAATTTTAATCAAAATCGTTAGAGCCGTTATTGAGAAATTTGGATTTTTCACGTTTTTTAAGGGATTTAAGGGGTGAACTACCCTATCAAAAGTTCAAAAAAAATATATAAAAAACGCCAGGAGATACCGTGAATATACATACATGCCAAATTTCATCTATCTCGGACCAACGGGGTAGGCTGTGGCACTGTACACATCACACACACACACACACACACACACACACACACAGACACACGGACGGACAGACATCACGTCCAAACCCACTTTTTTGGATTCAGGGGACCCCAAAACGGATATATCCACCCTCAACTCCAATTCGAAAATTTTGACGAAAACAATACTTTCTCCATATACTATGTATAAGGGGAGAAAGTAAAATTCTGCACAGACAGAAGTTCTTATAAATTTACAGCCCCTTTAACGGCGAGAATGCCGCGTTCAAAACGTTTTAAGCTCAAAATTATCTTTGTGCTGCGCTCTGAAGCAGTACGTTAGTTGGCACAACCTAAATACTTTGAAATAATCGTTAAGCATATAGATTGTACTGTATACAAAAAGTCCAAGTGAATAATCAGCACACAACATTTTTGTGCGTCTAAAGAATAGTTTTCTTTTCGTTAAAATCGCAAAACACTGGCAAGTGAAATCAGGAGCGTACAGTGGCTTCTGGGACCCATGACAATAAGAGTGACATGTGAACGTGAAGGTCGTTGCACCCGAAATTCCCGCCAAATAGGCGGAGGAACTATTTGTACCAGGTGACGCACTAAAACAGCCGTTCGCCGTTCCAGACACCTGTAACTGGTACTAGAAAGAACCACGTTTACTCGGGGATAAAATAAGAATTATAAAAGGTTGTAAAGTAGACTATATTGCAGTTCTAATTGTAAATTATAAAATTAAAAAGATAATTTTCTCGACAAACTTGATAGGGCAGTGTTATGTTCTTAGATTATTACATGTAGAAAAATATCACACAATTCTGTCAAAGAAACCCTAAAGTATTATTATTCTTCTCTACGTAAAGGAATCCATTTACTAACTTGAGTTGAATAAAATTAGTTATAGGCCTAAATATTAACGTAACAAACTACAGAGACACTACTTTCCGGTTAACAGGAGTAGGCCCTACTAACTATAATTTAAAGCTATTGGCTTTTCTCTTGATTAGCACGCTGGCACGGGTTGAGTAAATTTAACAGAAATTTATTTTCATCATAGTAATCGAATAGTACTGAGTATGCAGGTTTGGTGCAATACGGGTTGTTTTCATGGTAATGTGCTTATATTATCACTGTTCACTAAGTAAAAACACAAACAACATTTTATCAGATTACCTAAGCGAGTTATATCAATGTATCTATTCTCCATAAAGAATTACATGAGCAATGAGTACATAGGTTTGATGCCTTAAGAATCATTAATTTTGGAAGAATATTTAAGTAAATAAGTGAGTTATTGATTTTTAGCTTTAAGATTATCATTGCACAATGTACTGTGTTTACCACTTTGAACATCTCAGCAACCAATTGACCTAGAGTCATGATTCTATATACTAAAGTGGTTGTTTTTTTAAATGGATCCAATGGTATAAAGGGAAATTTATTTTTTAATTTATATATAAATAAACTGTAAACCCAATTTTTAGAGCACAATCCCCCCCCCAAAGTGTAGTTAATGTAATCCGATTGAGTTAGCCAACGAACTCATCCAAAATATTACAGAAATGAACAACTCCGCCGAATTAACACGGGCAAATGGCAAATGGATATAGTATAAGGTGACCAACCGTGACGTCATTTCACAGAACACTGACAACGTTGGGGTAAAATAATCCTTTGTAAATGTAACCTTGTGCCATGCGAAGGAAGTCTTGAGTTTGAGAGTTGACCATTGTTCATCGGTCCCACGGAAACAAAAGACCAAAAGAGAACTATACAGGTAAAAAATATACGAGAATAGATTTTCATTTTGCTGTTATTTTACACAGATGGTGCTCGATTCTAAGTAATTAAAACCTTTTCTCCCCTATACCATAATATAAGAAGAAAGTATTGTATTCGTCAGAATTTTCGAAACGAGACTATTGGTCCGATTTTCATGTAATTCGTAATGTAGGTAACAATCCACAGTATCTCGGACACCTTTAGAATTTTTGAATTTACTTTTATTTTTTACGGGTTTATACCCCTAAAAATCCCAAAATGAAGGTATCTCAAAAACAAGTCTAACGATTTTGATGAAAATTATATGATTTGCTAGAAACAGAACCCGTTGTGGTTAAATACAACGGTCTCTAGAAAAAGGGTACCCCAATGTATTTCTTACGGAAAACATTTTTTTTTACTTTTTCACCATACATACTAAAAAACGTCAAACTTTCATATTTTTTGGCAAATCTACAGGATGAAAGCTTTCTAATGACATATTAATTAATCCATGAAATTGGTCCAGTGCAACCCTAGATTTAGTTGTACAAATTTAAAAAAAATGTCAGACTCAGTATTTCTTCAACGCAAAGAAATTTGTTGTATCTTTGGTTTTTTGTACATAACTTTTAAACGGTGAGGAAATCGACCAAAGTGGATGGTGATTTTCTGATAGAGAATTAAATTTCCAACAAATTACTACTAAGAATCTTTTGAGACACCTCAAAAAGACGGTAATATATCGCTTTCAAAAATAGGATTTCGTAAAAACCTGTTTTCAATGTATTTCTTATGGAAAACATGTTTTTTACTTTTTCACCATAAATACTAAAAAACCTCAAACTTTCATATTTTTTGGCAAATCTACATGAATGAAGCCTTCCAACAACGCATTAATGATTAAAATCGGTCTGGTGGAACTCTAGATTTAGTTGTACAAAGTTGAACAAAAATATCTTTAATTCAATATTTTTTCAACACAAAGAAATCGGTAGTAGCTTTGGTTTTTTGTAAATAACTTTCAAACGGAGAGGAAATCGACCAAAATGGATGGTGATTTTCTAAATTACTATTATGCATTCCTTGAGAAACCTCAAAAAGGCTGCCAAACATTGCCTTCAAATAAGAAATTCGTAAAACCCCATTTTCAATGTATTTCTTATGGAAAAACGTTTTTCAACTTTTTCACCATAAGTACTAAAAAACATCAAACTTTCATATTTTTTTGCAAATCTACAGGACGAAAGCTTTCTAATGGCATATTAATCAATGAAATTGGTCCAGTGGAACTCTAGATTTAGTTGTACAAAGATTTTTACGACTGAATTATTATAAGAATAGATAGTCCTTTATGAGGTAAACAAAATGAACCACCTGCTATTTCAAAAAAATCAGGGTTTTAGAGTTATGGGCATTGAAAAGTAAAAAAAAACAATTTTTCTGCAGAAACAATAAAGGTAAAGTATAAATTGACTGCCACCATTGAATCTAGCTTAGAATAGGGAAACGGATTTTTGGCAACCGCCCAGCCCCCACCGAGGGTCGGAACCCTAATTAGCCCTCGACAGCGGCCTTTTGGCAACCTCAGTTTCATCCCAAAAATTCTCCCTTTTCTCTCTGAAAATCCCTGCCTCGTTATTTAATCCCACAATATATCACTCTTATCCCTTAAAGTCCCTCCCGGAATGGCAGGCTATTCACGACTACGGGGAACCGGCTATGAATGAGCCAAGTCCTTTGAACTAATACCATTATTTCACAATGGATGTTACAGGATGTACGGCCAGATGGAATTGGATTTTCCAAGTAGAATGTTTGAAAGACAATGATACAAAAGACAAGACAACACCAACAAATATAGGCCAATATGGTGAACTGTTGAAGTTTTACGATATCGTCAACAGAAATTGTTTATACAAAGTCCTAAATATTAATAAACTTCATGTTCATGCAACTTCATTCATAAACTTCATATTCAAACTTATTTATATAGATTACTTGCTGACCCGGCGAACTTCGTAACGCCTGACAGTAAATACATGTTAACTTTAAGATTGGCCATGTTTGAAGTCGAATAGCAATACGGCTTCATTGTAAAAGGTTATATATTCTGAGTCGCGGCATAGTGAATAACAATACTGAAACGATAAAACATATTAATAACATTCCCATAAAACAAATAAATCTGCATGGATTAATTCACAATTTTAAAATCCAATCCAAACCCAAATGAAACCTAACTGTAATACGGCTTTTATAGGAAAGATATACAACAGCTGATTATTATAATAAACGTAATATTATAAACATTGTAATTATCATATAAACACGTGACTTTAATCAGACAGAAAATAAAAATATAAATACATAATCCCCCAAAACCGTTAACTATTAACGTGGTGAATAAAGCTGTTCATTTTTTACAGTACACATTTACTTCATAGTTTAACATTAATGAATGATTCAGATGGCATTGGATAGTAAAGCATACGGTATTGCTAATGGAAAGTAAACCAATCAGCTGTAGCTAAGAAATCAAATGTTTTCATTGTAGACAATTTGTAAACAAACTTACTCTCCATAAGGTTAACATTAGAAATTTAAAATGCCATAAAATGGAAACTTATGGGGTTTTCGAAAATATTTTTTCACTAAAACCTTCCCGGACACATATAGAGCAACTTCCTAAAATTTCATGGCGATCGGATGAGTAGTTTGGCAACGCATAAAGGACATACAGACAGACAGACATACATTCAATTTTATATATAGAGATAAATTGAAAGTTACAAGTCTTATCTGATTTCAAAGAAATATAAATCGTTAATTCTTTCCTCAAGAAGTTAAGTATGGGTTTAAAAATAAGACCAATACAATTCATTATATTGTACCTCTAAACATAGTTCAAACTTAACAACAGACAGTACTTAGACGGTTAGTAATCACACACTTGAAAGGAATTGGGTATCAGGCGTTGTGCTTTGTTATTCTTCGTCTGTCTTCGCCCGCCGCCTCCCCTCTCGCCCTTCTCTAGCGCGCTTTCTCCCTCACCCTCAACCCCGCCCGGCACGAACGAAATCCCGGAAATACCCACCAGGGAGAACAGCGGTTGCCAAAAGTCCGCACCACGGGTTGTGACACTTTTATAGCCCTCTGCGATGACGAATGGGATAGGCGAGGTTGCCAAAAGTCCTACACCCCTTAGAATAACTAAAGAATTAGTATTTTTAATCATTAGTCTACGACTATAGGTTCAAAAGAAAAGTTAAATTTAATGCCCGTGGTAAACTCAGTACATTGGCTGAGAGCGCACAATGTTATTCTTATGGAGAATATTTAAAAATTAATTTCTTCCTCATTTTCCTACCATTTTCCATGAAACTTGATATGCAACGTAAGGTTAAATCACCCAACAAAATCAGTCAAAAAAGTTTAGTATTAGGGGGTGGAGGGGGTAGTCTCCCATGAAGTTCTAACAATCAAATTAACTTTGTTTCTCTGGTTGTTATTTTCAAAAATAGGATGATTATTTTTGAAACAACTTTAAAGAATATGATAGTTTTATGACAGATTGTCGTTTTTAAAGGGAGAAAGTAGTCTCAGTCCACTGTTACAGTTTGTTTATTTTGCTCTTGTTACAAAATTTAAATTTTGTATCGTCCCGCAAAAACTGGTATTGTCGGCGAAAAAAAGTTCGTTAACATTTTGAGGCCCCCACACAGATGCCAAATTCAGAAACCCAGATGTAAATATTCGAAATCCAGTCAAATGTGTCCATCGGAAGGGGCGTTTTACATGCAAATTATTTATTAACAAACCAAATTTTCATAGCACCAAAAAGTACCATTGCTAAATAAATGAATAGGCTAAAACACGCAATTTAGAATTTTGAATCTTTCCTCTATGCCAATCGGTTACTGATCAGTAGAAACTGGCAAACACAGTAGGCCTAGCGTACGTTGTCTTTTGGAACACCAATTTTAAATCTTGTGGGGAAAAGGCAAAAAAATTAATTAAATCTGGCACATTATTTGAAAAAGTGCGGTAAAAATTGGTAATCAGCTTCGTATAATTAAGATCTAATAATTTATGCTGATTTTTTTTTGTTCATCGTGGCAGCAAACCTTCTTACTCATTCCTCATTCATGTCATTCTTATAGAGAAAAAGTAAATTGGCCAAATTTATTATCCATTATTATTTGTAATATTGCGATAAAACTTGTTATGCACTCTCATCTGGTTGAAGACTACTAATGTTTCTAAAAAATCTAGTTTTAATATTTCTCATGGCAGCAAACTTACTCACTTATTTCCCGTATTCTTATGGAGTAAACATTTTATAAATGGGATATAGCATTTGGCATATGGATTATACCCAATGACCAAGCTTAGTTTGTTTTATCTCAAGTAATCTCTATATATAAAATTGAATGTGTGTATGTATGTCCTTTATGCGTTGCCAAAGGTTTGGTTTGGGTTTCGGTTGGATTAGAAAACTGTGAATCAATCCACTCAGACTTATCTGTTTTGTGGGAATGTTATTTATATGTCTAATCGTTTCTGTATTGTTATTCACTATGCCACGACCCAGAATATTTATACTATGAAGCCGTAAAGCTATTCGACTTAAGAACATGGCCAATCTTAAAGTTAACATGTATTTACTGTTAGGCGTTACGAAGTTCGCCGGGCCAGCTAGTAATTCATAAATTAATTTAGAAATTAGCTGAGGAGGCAGGTCTGCTGCTGCGGGAGTATTGTTTTGGTGTAATCGTCATTTTTAATTTAACTTTCATGAGAATCATTATTTGAAATTCCTACGCAATAATTAAGGGAAGGTTTATTTCAAACCAAGTGTAAATAATAATATATAAGCTAATTGAAGTTAAAAACGTATTAAATAATAAATTTAAATATCACGAAGGCGGTTGCCATGTGTGCGTTATATCATATTCCTTTAATACCTTAATAGATATACGTTTACTATGTGGGAAGGAACAAACGTATGATAGGCAATTATGATTAACACATCACAGCACAAAAAGGTATTTACAATTATAACCTATTCCATTATCAATATTTTAATTTACCGAAACTTTCGTGTTTGAATTTTTACATTCTATATATATTAAATAAAATATTACAAAATAAAAAATATAACAATCGACGTTAGTCGGTGCCCGTTTAATGTTCTAACTCATAACATAGCGTCATTTTAGTTTTGTTTACGAATTAACTGATAACTAACTAACTGGTATAATTTTTACAAGAGTAAAATAAATAAGACGCTTTATGTTGATTAGAATTATTTAAAGATGCTACAAATAAAAATTTAATAAAAACTTAGATTAGGCCCACTATGGATAAGAGTGACGCCCTTCCAAGGACTCACCTCCCGGAAGGACTTCGGTCTTCCGTCAGCTGAGTGTGAAGTGTGACTGGGCCAGCTGTGACTGACTGACTGCGACTGCTAGCCGAGAGCGACTGAACGAGATCGACTGAACAACTGATCGACTGATCTCGGTGATTCGGTGATAACTAAAACCGAACGAATATCGAAAACCGCTACCCACTTCAAAATGCGATATTGATGAAGCAATAGTTTAATTACTTTTTCAAACTTCAATTTTTAATAAATCTACGAAGGGAACCTGTCTTTTTGGCGTTAAATATACATAAAACATTTTATTCGCACCAAGAACCATTGACAAACCATCTATATTTTATGTAAGAATATTGAATTTATTTTTCGCATGATACAACGCTGGATATATTTTTAGATGTGATTATGTGTGCCTGATAACTCACTTGCTATGGTTTGGTATATTATACTAAACCGTGATTCATATAAATAAATTAACTACAACACAGCTGCGTAGGCCGGAGTTAACGGGCTCACCTCGTAATCCGAGAGTATAGACGGTTCGAATCCAGACCCAGTCTAATTTGTAATAGATCTACGAGCCAATTGTTTATTTAATAACATATTCAACTTTATATAGAGTTATAAGACCATTGGGTTTGGACAGTTTCCTATTAAAATTTTTAAAATGTTATCCGCGTTGATAAAAAATAAATAAACCCTATCATTGACTTGACACATTCCTTTTAGTAATTTATAGCAAATTTTTATTTTGTGTGTGCAACGCCAGAGGCATTTTTAACGTTTTGATAAACCCCGGTCTTGTTACTACCTAACGTCGGCCTATTGTTAGGAAGCATCATTAATTGATGGCCCAATGACAGACAAATGGCGACTGGGTCTAGATTAAACCCCTGCGGGATTCGATCTGGCGAGAGTCTAGGACTTTTGGCAACCTCGCCTATCCCATTCGTCATCGCAGTGGGCTATAAAAGTGTCAAACCCCTTGGTCCGGACTTTTGGCAACTGCTGTCCTCCCTGGTGGGGATTTCAGGGATTTCGTGCATGCCGGGCGGGGTTGAGGGTGAGGGGAGAAAGCGCGCTAGAGAAGGACGAGAGAGGAGGCGGCGGGCGAAGAATAACAAAGCACAACGCATGATACCCAATTCCTTTCAAGTGTGAGATTACTAACCGTCTAAAAACTGTCTGTTGTCTAGTTTGAACTATTTTTGTATGTGCATGTTTGTACAATATTATGAATAATTGTATCGGTCTTAATTTTAAACCCACACATACCGAGGAAAGAACTAACGATTAATATTTCTTTCAAATCAGAAAGACTTGTAACTTTAAACTTATAATACTGTAATAATTTTATAACCAAAATAATGATATTCAGAATGTGCAGAATCAATTAAACGGAATGTACTGTCATACACTTTGTTTTATTTGTTACAAATATTGGTGTAAGACATTTACGAATGTAGGATTCATACATAAATTTCATGTAATAACAAACATCTTTGTCATAAGTTAAATTTAAATTCTCAGCTTGGTGCAAAAAGAGTCCTAGTGCATAGCAAAATATTATTAAACCTTAAAATTCTAAATACAAATACTGGAGAGAGAATAAATACAATGAAGAAATGAAATCGTCTGTCACAATTGAACAATACGTTATGTTGTTACAATACGAGGTGTATATCGACTGCCCCTTGCCGTCTCGCTCTTACATCCCCTGATTCCGGTGATTCCGGGGCGAGGGAGGGACTTTAATAAGGGATAAGAGTGATAATTTGTGGGATTAAACAATGAGGCAGGGATTTTCAGGGAGAAGAGGGAGAATTTTGGGGATGAATCTGAGGTTGCCAATAGGCCGCGGTCGAGGGCTAATTAGGGTTCCGACCCTCGGTGGGGGCTGGGCGGTTGCAAAATATGCGTTTCCCATCCGGCGACCTTCAGTTTTGAATGCGGGTATTATAGCCACTACACCACACAGCCAGTTAACTCACTTAATAATAATAACATATACCTTTTATATAACCATAAAATTATTCCAAACTTATGAAAAAGTAACAATTTTATCATTATTAAATAGTTATAACACTTAACATACCCAGTGTTTCAAAAATACTTCATATTTCTTTCAACTATAATAATAAATAAAATCATATTTCTTTCAAACTAACTTTTACTACAAAATGAAATACTATGAAATGGGACTATTAAACATAGATAATAAATAACAAACTTTTGAATCTTTTTTGGTCATGTTACCTTAAGCTGCTTACCAAGAATTAAGTTTTTTGCGCATTAGTTTATGGTGTCTGATTATTTGGGACCCTAAACACTAGCTATAAAATTAAATTACTGTATAATCAAAAGCTTTTGAGCCATTTTTTAGAAATTTGAATTTTTACGTCTCTTACAGGTTTTAGGGATGCAGGTTACGAGGATTTTGTGCTTTTAATGGAACCACAAAAATGAAAATCAAACAAACTAAAAAAACTCTGTGATCGGCAAATTGTAAAATTGTGCTGTACCAAATTTTACAAACGTCCAACCATCGGTGTGCTCAAATTCAAAATGATGACGAAAACAATAATTTTTCTATTTAATAATATGTAGAGCAAGAAAGTAAAAATTAAAATAGATAAATAATTACAATTAATGAAGAATTTAATAGGCGTTATTTAATGGCGAATATAGGTAAATCAAAATTCTGACAATAGCTTGACTGAATGCAGCATTCCATTTTTACTTTCTCCTCCTACACGATAGTAAATGGAAAAAATTGGACAGACAAACATCACGTTGAAACCCACTTTTTGGATCCAGGGGACCCCAAAACGGATATATCCACTCTCAACTCAAATTCGAAAATGTTGATGAAAACAATACTTTCTCCATATACTATGTATAAGGGGAGAAAGTATAAACATTTTCCAGGAAGCAGAAACTCTGAGCTGAAGTTAACTGGAAACATTGCAGCCAGTGAACATCATTGTTGATGACACAGGCGCTGAAGAGAATTAACTCGCCTGTGTTGTATGTGGGGTGCACCAGAGATTGTATGTGCGGCCCATGCAAGTATTTTTGTTTGTGTGGGACATGCACAACGACTCATAGAACTAATGTGCATTGCTACAGTTCTAATTTTATGCTGCCAATGAGGTGCCCTGTATTTAGGGGTGGACACCAGCAGATATTTCAATAAAAAAATAAATGAGGAATTTTTTAAAATCTTTTGCATAACAATAACATCTATAACTGGATGACATTTGCTATTTAGCTTCATGATGTTGAGATTCATACATTTATGCTTAAAAACCACAATTTTTGTGTTTATCATGTCAGCTAACTTGTATACTCTTTTTTCATGTTCATCATACATAGAGAAGAGGCAAACTCTTATTTATGGACAGATGCTTATGTAACTTTGTATAGTTGGTCAAAGTAAACATATTTTATGATAATAATGCCTACTTTCAATGTTCCTCACAGCACCAACCTGCATGCTCTTTGCAGGCAGAATGGATTTTACATGAACTTTTTCCTTTATTGTCTCTAATTCAGCCCGCCCAACACGTTGTAGTCACTCACAAACCCTTCTCTTAAACACTGAGACACTGTCCTCCTCAGCAAAAATTATTTCGGGGGTTAAATTTCTATGCAAAAAATGTGTGCAATGTAGAAGGATGAGTACTGGATCGAGCTGAACTTTGGTATTAAAGAATTTTGGTATTAAAGTGACTGTAAATTATTATTAGTGATTATTGTTAGTGACGAATTTATTTTAGGTGTTTAGCGTTATTCAAATCAAATCTTGGTTATGCTATTCTTATGGATGTCTTCTCCTGTATTGCTTGACTACGTTTTGGTTTTGGTGGCTTAGACAGTAAATGGTCAATTATTGCAAGCATAAATCTATATTCAAATTCAAACTAACTAAAAAACTTGAATCGGCTTGGGCAGTTAGTGCCCAAGCTGATTGCCCAAGCAAATCAGGCCACTACAGCTTGCTCATAAGAATAACATGTCAATTAAAATGGATAGTCAAAGGTAATACCCTACTAGCAATGGACATCTATATGGCACCAAGGGCGGAATTAAGGGGGAAATGGGGGGCAATGCCCCCAGATCTCTTAAAATTTTTTGAATTTTTATTACCAATCTTAACAGTTCTATTATAATTTTTCATTTGATACAGATATTTTTATGAGTTTTTACTATTTTTATTAGTTTTAAGTAAATGTATCTTTTCCTCCATTTTTAGTCTATATATTGTGACAAAAACTAGGAAATTAACTCCATGCCCCCTCCCCCAACTTATAACCTCTATTTCCACCCATGTATGGCACCAAGACTTACAACTCCAAGACTTCTATAACACCAACAATGGGTCTGGGGTACACAATCGAAGGAAATAAACTGGCATATGCAGCAATACAGATTCTTCACTTTTAAAAACAAAAATTTAAATTAAATGATAATCTCACGCACTTTTATTTTAATAAAAACATTTGTATTAAAATATGTAGCTTCTGTGCTAACCTTACCTACCTGTAAACCTAGCTTTAACTGATTTATTAGGTTTGGGTTTTGAGATTATACACTTGTTGATAAAGATGCAATTAGATGTTGAAATTAAAACCTTAGAGAAAAAGAACTAAATATAGTATGAATATTTTATTTACATGTAGCATGATAGTATATTAATATGTAGGACCTGGTGACCGAGCTTTGCTCCGGATGGAATATGACATGTATTTTACAAGTTAATTAGCAAAATTAAAACACATTTATTACTCAACGAAAACATTTATGTGGTTTAAATAAAACCAATTTAATACACCATAATTAATAAAGCATAAACACTAAACAAAAGTATTATCCCCGGATGGGGAACAAACTCGCAACCTTCGATGCATGGAGCCAACGCGCTACCAGCTACCACTGAGCTGTGGAATCGGCCAAATTAGTGATGTCGTTTAAGATATTTTAGCCAACCTCAATTGTTTTAGCCAATCGTATACTGTTTAATTATCCATAGTTTTATCCATTATCCATAATTATCCTGTTTAATTATCCTTATTGGCCTGATATCAACTGATTTAGTTAGAAACGGGATGAGGATTGAAAAGCAAAAAAGAAAGATATAATTAACGCCAATTAATTGGTTTGTTACAGTGACTTCAGGCAATACAATGAATACGTTTTCTATCGAAACACGGAAGATTTTTTAAATACTTTCCTCTGCTTTTATTTCGCACAGTTATAAGTTCCTTTATTATAATCCATCCAAACAAATTGAAACTATGCATAATTTCCACTAGGGTAGATTAAATTTTGGATTCTTAAACTGGTTACAATATATATGGGATAGACATTCAATATATTTATTCACTCATTGTGAGAACAAATTTAGTTTATCGGAAAACTCATTAATAAACTAAGTAAAGGAAATATTTCAAGAACGTCGCGTACATATTTCCATATTTAAAGTTGTTGTGTGTTTGTAAATAATAGCTTGATCGACGCTTGTGATGACATATAGTAACAAAATAAATTTTTAAGTGGTCTTTGAGGTAGTGTATTGCTTTGTACATTTCCGGCTGGGTTCTCTTCGAATTGTATGTCTTTGCCACATCGAAGTTTCCTTCCACCATCAATACCGTCAACGGATAGGTGTAGGTAGGTATATTTTGCCATTAAATCGAACTCAATCTCAGTAAATATTCAACTAAGATTCAAATTCTCCTTGTATCAATTATAATTAGGTCAAATACTTATTTGTCTTTATATTAATAAATTTGTTATTTCATTCTAGGGCAGTTGCATCTCTCCCTTCAAATAACCTCGAAAATGGTAAGTAGAACCTGGCATAACTAAGGTCTTTATTCAACAATAAGACTTAAAAGGAATTAGCTTTTTATAAGGTAGAGTCCTTAAATGTCTATCAATTTCGGAGGTCATGTTAGAATTTTGATGAATCAAAGTTACAACCATAAACTGTAATAATGTGGTGTAGATGAATCAAAGTTGCAACCATAAACTGTCATTAATAATGTGGTGTATAGGCCATAATGAAGTGGTTATTTACCTTGCCTTATAGATAGGGCCCTGTGGAGTAAGTATATTGAATTAATTGATCCAATAATTTATGGTATCCTCAGTGAAGATGAAACGCAATATTGTATACATTAACCTTCCAGCTGCCCATCATTTCACTCTGGAATGCCACCTCATTTTTGGCCAATTTTCAGGTTATGTTTAAAAAACCATAACAATTTAAGATGATATGCAAAGTATAGCATAATATATATTTTCGTGTTCAGTATAAAACAGGCTACAAAGAAAAAATAAAAAATACTAACTTACATGTAACGGAAAAAATTATTTAACCCTCCAACGGTTCACTATTTGACCCCTTGAGGTTCACCTCATTTTGGCGCTTTTGCAGGCTTTTACTAATAATTCCACATAAAATACTAAAAATATAGTAACTATAACATATAATACACCATTTTAATCTACATTAAATTATCTATAAGATAAAAGTAACATGTTTTATTTTTATCTTGGTTTTGAAGGGTGTATCCGATTAACCCTCCAACGGTTCACTATTTGACCCCTTGAGGTTCGCCTCATTTTGGCGCTTTTGCAGGCTTTTACTAAAAATTCCACATAAAATAGTAAAAATATAGTAACTATAACATATTATACACCATTTTAATCTACATTAAATTATCTATAAGATAAAAGTAACATGTTTTATTTTTATCTTGGTTTTGATGGGTGTATCCAATTAAAATTGATAAAAAATTTTTTTCAAAAGATTTTTCAAAGTTTGCTCCCCCACAAAACACAGAAAATAAATACCAGTCAAAAATTGAAGATAGCCAAGTTTTTAAAAATTTAATAAGTAAAATAAAAATATATAGTTTTATACACATAAGTCACTGCTATCAATTTTAAAATGGTGAAATTAACATCAGAACACCAAACAAACGCGACGAGAACGTGTAACGCCACCATTGTAAACAAAGCGACATAACCGCGCAACTGAAGACCGATGTTTTAACTAACATAGAATTCTGACGCATAGAGTAAGCAAAACGAAACATACCTCGGCGGAAAGCGTATGATCTGTAGAAAACAACGATACTATATTCAATGTAGTTTTAACCGAAAATGTATTCACACCATTGCTTTTTGTAAAAGCTTACCTACCGTCGATTGATCGACGGTGAACCTTCGACGACCGGCGGTGGCGTCGATGAATCGACGGTAAAACCGTTGGAGGGTTAAGTTATGTAAAAAAATGTTTTTATGAAAAAAAATTTTCATCATGTTTGTGCTCCCTCAAATTGCTCAAATAATTTTTTATAAAAAACCTGAAATAGCCATTTTGTTAGAAATTTCATAACGAATAAGAATTTATACACTTTTATATAGCTCTATGTAAATAAATAAAAGTACCCATGTTCAAAAACCTTTATACTTTTAACTGAAATGGCGACCTACCCAGGTAGGTATTTTAAGCCAAGTATATGTACAGGAAGCCCCTACTGCCGAGTCTGGGGCCTATGAGAATAATCGCCAAATAAATTATACATTTGTGATGTACCGTGAGTAGCTACGAGAAGGTTAAGTCTCGCCGGATTCCGGCGAATGGCAGCTGGAGGGTTAAGGTTAGAGGTTGTTGGATTTAGATGTGTTTTTAACTCATAAAGCACCTATTAAAAACATTTGCCTGTAATATTGTTAAGGATTTGATGAAATATTAACAGTGTTTACTAGTCACAATCACTGAAAAATTATTTCATGACCAGCTCTTGGACCACTTATACCAATTAATGAGAGGTTATGTTACCCTTATCAGCCAAGTGGTCCTGGATTCGGGTAGGAACTAGGCCTACCAAGATGTTTGCAAATTTTTTTGAGGTTTTAAATGATAATATTAGGCCTAGCCCATGCTAGTTTTTGTCATCTCTGATTTTATTTAAACTGGTTCCATATTTAGCTGAAACAAACTTTCTCTAACCTACTACTCTTAGTTTTTGGAAAAACCCAAAAGGAATGTACCCACTAGTGTGGGTAGTTAAATATAAAATGGATATTTACCTGGGTCCCGGGTAAATTCCCAAAACCTGGATATTTATGACTTTTTATTTATTCACAGGGTAAATACAATTATTTTGGAATCTCCATGCTCTTAACCCTCAAGTGCCGTGGCCATTTACATGGTTCTCGTGCCCAAAGTACCACAGCGTTTTTCATGAAAATTTAATGTTTACCAAGAAAGGTCATAGAAAATTAAATTTTACAGACTAATGTAAACTTAATCTTTTTTAATTCCTTTTTAAACGTCCTATGTTAAACTACAAGAAATTCTGTTTCTGAAATAAATTGTATAAAACAATATTTTGCATGGTTTTCATTATTGAAGTTAAAAAGAGCAAAAAATTTTAAGTAAAATTCATGTAAGTTATAGGCTAATTTATCAAGATTGTTTAAAATTATAACAAATGTAATATAAGTTCCTTTTTCAAGGAAAATTACAACTTTTAACAATTGTAAACAAACATTTGTAACATAACCGCAAATAAAACAGCCACGGCAGATTACGAGGAAACCATTACGGTAAAAACAAAGAGTAAGAAAACTAAAAACAGACAGAATGCAAAATAAATATCATAAATTAATTGCTGATGGTTTTTGGTATTAAACTAGGCAAACTAAACTAGTAGTAGTAGTTAGGAGAACTAGGCTGGTACATTTAATAATAACTTAGTTATAACCTATTTACGGAGTGTTGCTGCCAGCGACACCGGCACTTTGTGCATAGGGCCTAGAGTCGCCGAGAGCGATGCTGTGGCACAGTTCAGGAGTATGAAATGTACTATGCATCTAAAGACAATCCTTAAAACCTTGATAAATGATCAAATGATAACCACCATAAATGATAAATAAAAATAATGATAAATGATAATCATTATAAGTTGTCATACGAGGCCAATTTTATATAGGCTATAACATAGCCTAGTATTCTTCAGTAGGTCCACAGATTCTTGGCAATGTTACTATGAACGTTAGACATAGATGATTGTCCAATTTTCCACTTCCTGAGATAAACAGATGATTTCTCGATCGTCGGTGTTTACCACCATATTAAGTTTATGGGGAAAATCGCGACTTTGACCCCATTATTTTCCATGTCCACAGTGAATTTTCAAAATCTGGCAAAGATGGCAAAACTACATGCTAAGACCTTTATAACAACACCTTGGACATGGTGATTGGTAGCACCACCGCTCCAAAACAAATTAGGGCCTATCACAAAAATAGTGTAATAAATATATGATGAAATAATTTATTTTTATTTTTGTATATAATTGAAGTTTTGAAAAAAACTAAAGTATCATGATATAATATCTTTGAAATTCGTGAAATATAAATTGTTAACTAGGCATTTAGAAAGGTGAGCATGGCGCTCACCCCTCAACCATCATGTTAACATGGTTAATTGTCGTGTTAACAAAACTGTTGCATCAAAATGTCTTCAAACATTATTGTGGTTGTCATCCTAAAGCCTGGACCAGCCTAGTAAATGGTTAGAAATTTAAAAATCATATTAAGTATTTTGTAACATCTTTGTTTTATATTTTACAGCCGCGAGAAATTAAAGAGATTAAGGATTTCCTGCTGAAAGCGAGGAGGAAAGATGCAAAATGTGAGTTATTATTTCAGTTTTTTTGCTACTAACTTTAGTGAGAATGACTTAAAAAACCCCTATATGTGTTTTTACTCTCCATCGGGTGACGTATGAACTCAAGGGACATTAGTGGCTACTTATAATACTGTGTAGAGAATTATATTAAGTGGAGAGAACATACTGACAACAAGAAGGAAGCAGCCCTCCATATTTATTTTTTCAATCAGTGGTCAACACTATTTAGCCTACAGTTTTCTCATAGTACAGTGGAACCTCTGTAAGGAACCTCGATGTTACGTATTGCTCGGTATTAATGTATTATTTTTCAATCCCCTTGAAAACACTGTATAACTCAATAGAAAATATACCCCTGTATAAAGAAAAAATATTTACAAAACCCTCTATATAACATATATTCTGTATATTTTTTAGTAATTTTTTTACCCCTGTATAGCGAATACCCTAAGTAAGAAACTCCTATATAACGTATTCCCATGGTCTAGACCCCTGTATTTTATTTTTATCTAGGCAATGACTAGAGCAGAATGTCCATTACTTCCGCCCGCCTCACATTATATTCATATAAGGTGCACATCTATCGTCGTGTTGCATATTGTACCAGTGTTTCGTGTGTGATTGTGATTAACACGGTGGCTCTAAGTGTGGAATTCAAACGTGAAGTAATAAAAACCATAGAATAAACCCAGCATATGAAGAAAGTGGACATTGCTAAGGGGTTTAAATAACACCAACAACACTTCAAACAATAGTAAAAAATAAATATAAATCTGAAAATGAAGATAGACTTTCTGGTCAGAGTAAAAAGCTAAACGGCCCGTATTACAGGACGTTGAAAGTGCTGTGATGTTATCCAATCTGTAGCAGTAACACACATAGTAGCTTATAACAAAAATAACATGACTAAAAATCTATTTTAAATAGAGGTTGACTGCTTTCAATATTCTTTATTTGGAGGTTATGACTAACCCCTGTATTACAAATTTCGACTAAATTGCCTCGATTAAACGAACCTCGTTTTTAAGAATTCCCCTCTATAACATATATCTTTCTTGGTGCCTTGAAATTCGTTAATTGAGGTTCCATTGTATTATTGCATGACAGAAATTCAATAAACAATCACAAATTAACATTCAAGAAAACACTGCATAAATAATAACAATTAACACATCTCCCGGGGTCGAGGTTCTCACCTCAGTGAATAAAATTTACTAGTAAATGAATTTGTGTATAATGTCCTGTCACCTCAGTGTCACCTCCTGGTGCTGTCTTAAATTGCAGGCTTCATTAAAAATACCTGTGTTGAGTTTAAACATTCTCTATGTCTTATTTCAAGAACGTCTAATTTCGACCTTATGTTATGATACTGGGTGGAGATTGAACTTGTAGAGTAGAGGAAGCTCCGCGTGAGCTAATCTCAAGCATAAAAGCTGATTTTGTATTTTGTTTTTTCTATGCCTTTTTTAATGCTTTGAGAGGGAATGGTCCAAATTCTGGTCTTGTTACTATGTAACATTGTTGTTGACCTGTTGTTAAAATACCCAAATAATAAAAATGCCCATTTTTGTTGGGCCTAATGATAACAAAATGACAACTGGGCCCAGGTGCGAGCCTTTTCAATTTTGATCCTCTGATTATCTGCAATGAAAGAGCTATATTAGGTAGCCTATAGACTATAGTGAGCTGTCTATTGAAATGAAAAAGAAAGAAAAAAAAATTTCTTTAGGAATTTAGTTAGAGAAAATGTTTAGATTAAAGCTTATATTAGTACAGTAGAACTCCAACTATCCGAACTCTGATCATCCGAATTCCTTTTAGAAATACATAAAATTTTAATGAAAACCTGTGAAGACAGCAAAACCACTTACGCTGATAGATAAGTTCAAGCAAAGTTTAATTCATACTGTAAAGTATATAAAATGGATTTTTGTTACTGAATTGCCCGTTTTTTGTGAAAACTCCCATTATCCTAATATTTGATTAACCGAAAGGAATCCGGTCCAAATTCATTCGGATAATTGGAGTTCTACGGTAAATAAGGATTAAATGTGTGATAGAATGCCTAAGAAATTAAATTATTTTATTCTATTTGAGAGTTAGTGCTGGCAATGTTATCTTTTTCTACAGCTGTGTGTAAAATAAAATAACAAAAATATTTAATTCAATTTGATCTTACTAAATAGAATGTCTTTTAAGAGTTGTCGGCTGTAGAAGGATGAATTGATATTATTATCTCAATTTTAAACTCGCCTACATTTTTTTGTAGCGGTCAAGATAAAGAAGAATTCAGAGAACACCAAGTTTAAGGTGAGGTGTTCACGTTTCCTCTATACTCTTGTTATCCGGGACAAGGAAAAGGCAGAGAAACTGAAGCAGTCCCTCCCTCCAGGTCTGTACTCCTCAAAGTGTTAATCAGCATTCTTTGTAATCCGTCCCTCCTAATTCAGATACAGGGCCAGATAATGAGATCCTACTGTATAAAACGTTGGTTAAAATTATATAAGTATATGATAAGTAGGAATTGTAATAATATACCCAATACAAAAGAAATACTGTGATAAGATCACAAATACAAATTACTGGGACAGTGGTGTCGTGTAATCCAGCTTCCACGAGGTCACGAATTGTGGATAGTTGTTACCTTCAAATTTAGATGGCTAAGAGCCAATAGAGGTACACGAGTTTCAAAGACAGAGAATCATAAACATTCTCATTTTCCGTACACCATTTTTTCATCTGTTATCATTTTGCCGAGAACACTACAATAGTCATAGCAACCCAATAAAAACGTCCTTTTAGGCACACTACACATTTTGCTAATGCTGAGTGTGTGGGCCTCAGGAAGACCACATCATTTCAAAAAATCTGCATGGCTGGAATAAGACCCACACTGTCCAAGACATGTTAAAAGTTATTTTTAGGGTCAATTATAATGAAATTGGTACAAAACTAACTGTATCATAAAACTAACTGTTGATTTATAAAAACAAAATTTCATGAAATATTACTATCCTCAATATTTTTCCATTATCAAAAAAAATCAGTTTTTTAATAATTGTCTTCGTATTTGTTGCAGGTCTTCAGGTGAAAGAAGTAAAGTGAAAGTTTTATTTTTATTTAAATAAAAAAATTAAAAACTCACGTGAATTTTTTTACCAAGTTTTGATGATTTATTTAGTGAGAAGTATTCAAATTACTTATAGGAATAATTAAAAAAAATATTTGTATTGATCAGACAAGAATAGATGGATTTTTAATAACTATAAATATTTCAATCAATATTTTACATCTCAAATTAAAATATCACACCAAGAAACTACACTAAGTGAAAGTTCAATTGTTCTACAATATTCCACAGTAAGAGTCCTACATTATATAGTGTTACTTTGGTCACATATGGCTTGGTAGAACAACTAATTATTTTTCCAATGAAATGTTTTGATATGATCAGTTAGCTTATTTTTGTGTAGGTTTTGTGTATGGTATATGAATAACTGGCAATTTAAAAAAGAATACTTGTGCGATGCATTTATTTGCAATTTTTGGCAGGGGTAAACTAGTCGCATATAACAAGTAGTTGGTGAAGTTTCATAATGCAGGGGTTGAAAATTAAGTAGCCAACACATTTAGGTTGGGTAAACAAAATTGTGAACGTGGAGAATGGGAATGCATAGTGGGAGTTGAATTGAAAATGTGGAAGAATGAAAGAAACCATTTCAAAACACATTTTTATTATTTTCATTAAAATTTTAATACAAAAAATTTATGTCATACACTTGTAGGTAGTAAATGAAAGAGGCAGATGCTCGTGAATAGTCGTCCCATTCATTCCATAGCTTACTTCAAACACAACAAAATCTAAGGTACAGAAGGTGAGGAGTGGGTACCTTTCATGAGAATTATGTTGAAACTGCTTCAGCCAAGTTATTTCTGCTAAATAGTAAAATTCACAGCATTTCAATCTCAAGTACCCTTGACAAAGACAAAGTCTAAAGGTTTCAGTAGAATTTTTTTAACAACTTTAGTTATTAATACTATCTTTTGCACATACATAATGTTTTTCAAATTATAGACATTAAAATAAAAATTATAAAATCTAATTACTGATTAATCAACCCCCAAAAATATTTCTTACTTCAACACATACTCCCATTTTATCATTTCATTGCTCAGGCAAGGTCAACCCAGATCTTTTTGTGCATTTTTAATCCAGAAAATAGGAATTTGGCACTATAAACTTCCACTCGAGTGACATAATATTATAATTCAATGAATAATTTATTAGGAAAATAAACCTTATTGACCAATTGTGTTTCATTTTTAAAAGCAGATGAAAAGTTTAGGATATTAAAGATTTTATAATGATATTGCCCACTTAACTTTGCTACATTAATAGGGAGACACTTGCCGACAAGTTCTGCATTATACAGATTATCTAGATAAAAGATAGTGTTGGTACAACCTAGGTAGTGCTCCTATCCATCAGACACAGTAAAGATCAATGGATGGAGAGAGCTCAGCGCTTCTACAGACTGCACTTCTCAAAATCCCAGGAGCACCTGATTGATACTAAACCCATTCACTGTTGGTAATTAAAATATAAATAATATCGGTTAGTTGGGTGCTTGGTACTAACAAGACCAGGGTATGGACTGCCCCCAATCAAAATGTTAGCCACCGTTGTTAAAAGTACTCAAAGTTGATTCATAGTACTTTGGTGGCTATCCATCTGAATTAACCTTTTACACGCTCCGTGACCAGTCTGATTGCCCACACCTGCAGGCGCTAGTGCTCTGATTTATTTGCGCTCAAAACGTACAGCCGAGTGAATTATTTTGACAACAATGTGCAACAATCATATTCAATACTAGATTTCCATAGTTGTACGCAAAGTAGATATTTACTTTACTGGTTACAATTTAATTTTTTATGTAAGAACAGTTAATATAAAATACAAAAAACAAATAGGTTTTTAATATTTTTTTTAGATTATGAAAAGTTATGCTAAATCAAACAATACATTTTACAGAAAAACAATTTTTATTGTTTTAACTTAACAGAAGGTACAAAAATGTTAAAAAAGTTATTGGTTAAATGTCTGAATTACTTGTACTTTATACAGTGTGGTACTTTAAAAAATTAACTACTTTCATTCTCAGGTCCACTAACTTCACTGCCACCAGGAACGTCATCCTTTTCATTAATCAAACCCCTAATCTTATCAGAACCTAACAGATTATTGTACCTAGTCATTTCACTAATAAATAAAAACTGTCTAATTATTCACAGAAAAATGCACGTGGCTAAAATCGATATTTGTTTGGAGGAAGGAGAATGTCCAAACAATGCTTTATACTTTTGCCAACTGTGCAACGCTAAATATTACATACTTTCTAATACGTTGGACATTGAAGATCAGATAAGAAGGTATGACAGACTTGAATTAAATTTCCTATGGAAATGAAATAAGAAACAAAAGCATGCCAATTAGACTTCAGTTAGGTACACTTTACTGTAATATAAAGGCCATTTTCGTTTAGCTCTAACCTACAACCAAGTGTTAAATGTAGTTGAGACTGTTACAGAGAGCAGCACTTGCTGGACTTATTTTTCCAACGCACAACCGAATAAAAAAAAACAGAGCAATGACCATGGACTGTCAGACTGGCCATGAGAGTGGTAGAGCGTTTTGAGTGTAGAATAAAGAGCTGATGGGAATATGGCAGCGATCAGTCAGACTGGCCATAAGAGCTATGGGAGAATTTTATAATTTTGCCTCCAGAGCGCAAAGGATTAAAAACCTTTTCCATCACTGCCATTGCTTAATAGAACATTATTTGGACATTGTTTATAATTTTGACATGGCTATGTCCAAGCTCTGGGGGGGAGGGGCACATTTGTGGAACGCAAAAAGTGCAACGGAAGTGCCGTCATATGGTTTTAAGAACAGCTGTCTAAATGAACTATAAGCATTCCCTTAAGACATCCATGATCTAACCCAGTGGTTCCCAAACTGAGGGTCGCGACATGGGGCCCCAAAGAAAATTTTAATAACAAAAGCATAATATTTACTGAGCACATGAATTATGAACCAAAGTTATGATTTATCTTAAGGTAATGCGAATGAGTTAAAATTAAACAAATATTAGCTGGGAAGTTAAATTACATAGTGTCTAGCCGGTCGGCACCGGCACGGTGACTAGGCGCCAAGTACTTTCTGTACGATCCTGTTCTTGCAATGAATATATTGATGGTGTTTAGTACTACATACTTATGTGAGCAATCATTTCAACATTGGTAGTGAAAAATAAATACAGAAATTCCCGGACAGTGAAAATGACGAGACTGGAAATGTCCTCATTCAATCCTGACATTGAATCTGTTTTTGGGGAAAAACAGTGCCATAAATTACATTGTAAACGGCATTTTCAATCCATTACTTTGTACCTAATGGTATTTTTCTCCTTTTATATGATCAAAAACCTAGTAGGCCTAATGATATTTCATTATATCCTACGTGTTGTACATTTCCTGGTAAAGATTAAATAATCTTTTAGTTTGTTACTGCCATTTTTTATCACATACCATCATTTTTTTAGTTTATTACTAGTCAATTTTTAGTACAGGTATATTATTGAAATTAAAGGAAAAATTAACACATGACATAATTTTATTTTATCAAGCATTGAAGAGGATCACCTGGTGTTTGGAAGTATCCTAAATACTAGTAGGTCACAAAATAATGTTTTAAGTTGTAGTGGTTCACAGGTTAAAAGTTTGGGAACCACTGATCTAACCTATCACCCACCGCAAAGTAAGTATAATTCTATTTTATCTAGCTCTGAAAGCCTGTCAGGTAAAAAAATTAAAAACATTTTATGAAATAATATTATCACTTCATTAGAATATATCAGTTATGAGACGGGGTTATGTCAGCAAATCTATCATTAATAAGCCTAATGTATAAAATTTCAGATGAACAGAGATTTTCTCACCACCGGTCTTATGGAAATTATGTAAATAATTTAGTCTTGCTTTTCTATGAAAAAACAATTAAGAGATAATGGAAGCATAAATTAAAATATGGTACTACAATAACATACCTATTTTGCTATTTCCCATCAAAAACAAAATGATAAACATATCACATCCCACACAATAGAGCATGGAAAGCAACATGACAATTAATATTAGTCCTATTGGCTCTTTTTAAGTAATATATTTGACTATACATTAACATTATTAATAATGTATAGTCAAAGGTAATATTCTCACCACACCCCGATGATGGCCTTTTTGACATGGATATGTCTTAGCTCTGAGGGGGGGGGGTTTGGTGATTTTTAAGGTGGAAAATATGTAACAGGTTTCCATAGAAACCACTAGAGCTATTGTATTGAATTTTTAATATAAAATAATAAGAACAGCTCTTTAGAAGAACTGAAAACATTCCCTTTCTAGACATATCCATGACCTATCATATTTCCCACAGGGAAGTAAATACAAACATTTTTTACACAGCAGTCAGTATCTAGCACTGCCTAGGTCCTAACCTCCCATCTCTGATTCTGGTATAAAAATTTTAAGAATCTAATCCATTTTACACTGTCATGAAAAATTTTCCAATTTCATTCTTATTTACATTTCTATATCAATATAACATTAAATTTACCGATATTCTTGTAACTATTATGACCCAATTAAAAGTAATAAAACATAATACCCTTTTACAATAAAAGACAAGATACCCACTCTCACCAGAAGAAAGGTGGTGTAAGGAATAGAATAGGAAGCAAAGTTATGGACAATGTGTGTGAAAGTGTAAGCAATAAATGCAAAAGGCAGTGCCAGCTTGTGAAAAGACAATACAAACTGACTGACAAAAAACTTTTCCAACAAAAATTTCAATTTTATTTTTCCATATGAAAAAATTTTTTGAAAGAAATCACAGATTTAATCTATGTGCATAATTTTAAGTATTATACATACAAGTATTACCCAAAATAGAATGACTAGCTAGCACTTGATATATCCAAGTTAAGAATATGAAATTACAGCAACAGATATTTGAAACCAAAATTGTAACCAGGTTTTTTTTAATTAAAAGAATAGCATTATCTAATTATTTAATTTCAGCTTAAAAAAATATTCCCCATAATAATCTCAAAACTAAATGAACAATTGGAGATCATGTTTACTGCTGCTAAAAACGTAAAGTGTAGAAGGATAACGTTTATATTTGGTCCCTACAGCAAAATTGTTTGTTTGGATGAAATAAAAACCTTTTGAAAAAAAATTCTCAAGCTATATTCAGTCTTAAAGAAAACGAAACGTTCACACACATTGATTAGAATAGAAATAATTTCAGGTTGACCCTTATATTACACTACTATGTACAACATCGGTACAATATATTACAGTCATAAAAACACTAAGGCAAACCTACCTTTTGTCTGTTCATATTTAATTGTTATTCAGATCATTATAAAATATAAACGTCTTTCATACTACATTCCTAATCAATCATACTTTTGTAGTTTAGGCTTCTCTGCATATTTTTCTTGCCAACTAAATATGAACAGATCAGTAATTATAAATAACCCCCACGAGACACTAGTGACATAAAAACACCCTTAAATATAGGTAAATTACTTCTTATTTTCTTTAAAAACTGAGTTTTCTTTAAAGGATCATATTTTAAAACTGCTCATAAATTAAGCATACTTTAGAATTTTTCTCAAAATAAAAACTATTTAAAAATGTTGGAATTGACTTGTGAGATTGTTGTTCCCAGTCATGGATCTTTTACAATGTAATAAAAGTTTATAATTATGTAATTTTCACTTTACAAATTTTCATTCAGAGCTAACACCAAACATAATTATCACCTGAACCATTAAGTAAGGTTCAATAAAAACAAGTGCACCTTATAAGGAACATAAAGTATGGTATTTCGACATATAAACCAAGTAGATCTTAGCAAGATCGTGTTGAAAATCTACATTATTACTCACATTATAACTTGCACAGGTTTTAACAACCAAACATGCACGGGAATTACAGTCAGCAAGACAGGTATGTTTATATTAATTATATTT
Source organism: Nephotettix cincticeps (assembly GCA_023375725.1). Lineage (NCBI taxonomy): Eukaryota > Metazoa > Arthropoda > Insecta > Hemiptera > Cicadellidae > Nephotettix > Nephotettix cincticeps. The sequence goes on along the minus strand of CM041786.1, from coordinate 127,133,666 downwards.
AAATTAGTTTCAAAATTATGAAAGAGCTTTCCTTGGAAATTGCAAATTTAAATCTAATGTACAGTACCACTGAAATACTGGTAATATACAGCCACAATCTCTCTAAACTCCAAATACAGTTTACTCTCGCTAACTTAAACCCTAGAAATCTTCGATATCCCAAATTAATTTCACTTCCCTTGGAAAAACTAAGTCGAAAAAATAACAGTACATATCTGAAAATAATTTTACTGTTATACCTTGTATAATTTTTAAGTCCAAGAGTCACAAAGATTACCTCTTTAACTCGAATTTCAGTGGTTAAGTCAAATTCAATTTGCACTTCACTTCCACAAGTCGAAGTGAACCTTTATATCTAGAAATTTTGTCAACGGACCTGTGTAAGTCGAAACGCTGGTGTACAGGTCGCAATGTGTCAGTGTCAGGATCATCGTGTGACTGCTGTGACAGTGTACTCTCACATCGTACGTTCAGTATTCGACTGATGGAAGACCTTTTTTGAGAATTTATAGTTACTGTATTACGTCATATATACCTACATACTGTATTAGGTACAATTTTATATTGGTAAAGTACAGGAATATATATTGTAGTTAAAGGTTTGTTTTGTAGATGCTGTTTGAAAATAAAGTAGTACTGTACACTGTTTTTTAACTCTGTAACTTGAATTTTCATTTGGTTTACTTGGAATATCTCAACACTTCTATTAAGTTGAATTTAATCAAGAATGACCTTTATAACACGAACTACGCCTAAGTAGAGATGTATGTAACTCTTGCAAAAATTGTATTCCTGTGAATTTCGAGTTAGCGAGAGTCGAATGTATATTTTTTTTAAACTGGACTTATTTAATTTAAACACAATTATAGGGTCCCTTTAATAAGCAAAATACTCAAATTTTGTAAAAAAATTTAGCAATTAAAATGTTTTTCTAATGAATCCTTTAGAAACAACACAAAGGAGCCTTTAAATTAAAGTGAAGCATTAACGTTTCTTTATTATTTCCTTTGCGAGGTTTCCAAAAGTTGCTATATTTTGACATATAAAATTATAGAATTGAATTGCACTTTTTAAACACATAATGATGTAAGAAAAAACAATAGATGAGATAAAAAACTCAAAAATAAAATTTGAGTTATTATTCTTGTAAATGTTGAATTCACTTGAATATTCACAAGAGTTGGATTGTTTGGTTAGGTCACTTGGGAGGAAATACGTGTCAGTTTTGATCCGTTTATTTACAATAAATATTATATAAAACAAGAGATCCACTCTGTATAGAATCCAGGACCTAATACAGGTTAGCAGCAAAAAATTAGATTATGATAAACATAATAATCTGAATTGTTAAATTCACAAATAATTATTTTAAGATTTGTATATACATGTCAAGCAAGATGTGTATATGCAAATTACGCAAGGTTAATAATTTCTTAGTTTGGTAAAAAAGGTTATTTTATAGTTAATGTCCTGCAATCAAATTTGGATGTGTAAAACCTGGCAAATTTTAAAGATTGACAACTTCAGAGGATAGAAATTCTGCCAACATATCACTAACCTACCAATGTAAATCATCATATTTATGTGAATACAATACATTGATTTTATTAATTACATAATACGAATGACAACTCTAGCGATGACTAAGAATTAACTAAGTGAAAACAAAGATTTAAACTAACTAAAGGATTAGGTTTACAATAGGCTTAGTGAAGTATTGTACATATTATATTTACAATCAGCCAACATATAATAACATTGATACTTCATTGCTGGGAATATTATGATTTGGATTAAGGTATATGTTCATCAGTAAAAAAATTAATTAAATTGCTTGTTAAATGTTCAAATCATATAACCATATTTAAATAAACATTATTCTGTATTTAGTAATAAAATTAAACCCCTGCTAGGTTTTATAATTAATTAGTTAAAATAGTTAAAAATACATTATAAACACTGTTTGATGTATTGACAACCGTATTCTTTTAACAGTGTTATTTAATAGTTGAAAGTAGAAAAAATTAACAAAACATGCAACATACTGAACATTAATTAAATATTATAAAAATTTAAGAGCAATTATAATTCAATACATTACACTTTAATTTATTTATGATAACGGGATACAAACTTAAAAAAAAATATCACCAATGATTATTTTCCTATTAAAATGAAATTTTTCCTCTTGAATGAAAAATATAAAGGGGTGTGCAAGGCTGGAGATAAAAGTATATGGGACAGTTCTGACTTGGATCTTCTAATTGGGAGTAGCACATTCGTATTATTTACACATAATTTACAATGAATAAGAAGATAATTTACATTCAAAACACATAAAACTTAATGTACAGAAAAATGCTGTGCACAAAGATAGTTTTCACGGAAGCGCAAAATTTTGATTAAGATGACTGAATAGCACTATTCAAACATCAAAATAGTTAGCTGTAAAAGCTGCTTTATTTCTAGGTGAATTAAATTGAAAAGGTAATGTTATCTAAGGCAGTTTCTTAAATTTTTTTAGTATTTAACCTACATAATTATATCGGTTGAAAAACTTCTTTTGTCCACAGCACAACATTACTGCACGACTATTAATTCAGTCACAAGGTAAAGTTTTCACGAACATTAAATATACGCAAAGATACACTTACAAAGCCTTACCCAAAGCATCCGAGGCTAAATTTTTTATATAAAATTTTTTAAGGCGACATAACATTACATTAGGACAAAAACCACTTAACATAGGCCTACTAAAAAACAACTAATGATAAAATTTGAAAAATATTTTTATAAATCTAAATTAATATGTAAAAACTACAAAACAACTGATGATGAGTAATGGTTTAATAAGCAACACAAATTTCATTTCTACAACAAAAGATTCCTACGTAAAAAAAAATAACAACCGGCACGACCTTAAGTAACATTCGAAAAGTCAGCTCTTCGCTGTCCATTGTGTAAAGTAAAGAGTAACTACCCTACCGACAATCGACATTGTAACATTGTTAAACTAACACATTTAGTTTAACATAACATTGAACAAACAATAACGAGAAAAAACTTAGAATTTATATCAGTACTATATTCACGACAGCTGCCCTTAAAAAAATTCACTAGTAGGATCATGTCGGCACTCGAGTAAATATTTGAGAAAATCTGGTAGAAAATTTCATCGTGGAAAACCGTAATAGCTCAGCACGTATAACGAAAAAACATTTATATGTTTATAATTGCACAAGTGTTTCTTATACACCCACCTGCCATCTAAAACGATACACTGAACTGAACACTCTCAACAAAAAACTCGGAAAGTTTTAATAGTTCAATCTCAGGTGGTACAGTAGATGATGAAACTAGTATGAAATCGTCCCCCCCTTCAAACAACAATATGTTACACTGATGAGACTTTACGCTGGTTAGCACACGGACTGACAACACTGATCTAACGGTGGGGGGGAGAATGCCTTCATTTCTTACGAGGAGTATCCGTCTGCGCAGCTTCAGGGCCCGGTAGGGAGCTGCAACAGGAGAGACCAACATTAGGGCCTTTGTAACTTGTTCCACAGAGAAACTTCATCCAATTTATTTCTGTATAAATTTTTTTTGGAAAACCAAAATTTCATTTCATTTTTTTATGAAAAAAATTTATATCAGAAGAGATCGATAGCCATAAATTTCATATTTTATAAATAAGTAATATTTCTTCTTCCGTAAAATTTTAACTGAAAAAATCAAACCTTATCTTGTGTTAGTATGTACTCCTGCTATTTACTGTGTTTCATTCACTAAAAATGTAACAAAAACAATTTCTGAAGGCCAAACTACTCTAAGAATCAGCAATTGACTAATATAGATAAAACTAAACATTATTTACTGTGTCGTTATTTTTCATGTTTAGTAAATAAGTTTTTAATTTTTTTAGATTCGGTTGATTCATTTTAAAATAAAAATAACCATATTTTCCACGCAAGAGAAACTACTTAAATTTCACCCGTCCCTTCTCACTTTACAACATAAAATACTCACAAGTAAATAAGAACAACCTTATTAATATAAAAATTTGATTGACAATTCCAAGAGGTAGAAGAGATGGCTGTTTACTTTTTCAGCGCCTTGTTGGCAGCGGGTGTGTTCTTGTCGTCGGTCGGCTGGTGTCCCGAGAGCCGCATGGAAACACGCCGGTGAGGTTCAGGAGCTGCGTCTGCCCCCCGCTCTCTCGCTGACGCTGCAAAACCAACAAAATCTGTAAATATTTGCTAACCATGTCCACTGATAAAAAATAAAAGATTATCATGCCATGAAATCTTGTTTCATTAGACTACATTCTATTTGCCTTTTATTATTTTAAAAATATAAATAATTTAAGTACAGTAGTCCCGTTTAGAAGTCTTAGTTAGCCGAGGTTCTGTGTTAAACGAGCCTACCTGAGTACATAAAACATCAAATAGGCTATTGGCCATGACTGTATTTTGCATTAAATAATATTAAAAATTTTATTCATAGTTTTAATTTTCTAAAATTCAACTGGATAATCTAAGTAACACATCGTGATGATTTCGAGCACGAAAGGACTTGTTATAGAATAGTATGGATTGGTGAGCCACATACTTGTATACAGCCCAGCAGTGGGCGTGTGGGGTGTTGCGGCCGTATTCACCCTTGCCCTCCTACTGCCAGAGAAGAGTTCCTCGGGGCGAGAGACAAACCTCATCCCAGCCTCGCCTTCGGTCCCAGAATGTCTCGTCCCTCCCTGTAACCAAAAGGTGCAATTAAAGCTCATTGAGTCCCAACATATTGAAAACTATCTCCCATCAGCTTTCCAAAATCTTGAATATCTCTTCCAAGAGAGACACTTTCATGTATGCCTGAAACATAACAAAGTGGGTTTGTTTAGCACCACAGCAAAATGGAGTACTTATTGAAAAAAACTGTATGGTATTTTCCAGAACTAGAGTAAAAACCTAATTACTTTCTTAACCTTCACACAGATAAATAACACTTATCTTAGTAAAATTACAAAGACATATGCTAACCATATCAAACCTATGCATGTGACAAAGGTATTGAAAGAAACATGACTTGTGGTACAAGTGTTGATACAACTACTATAATAAAGTATACATAATACGGGAAATGCTAAAAACGAAAACAAAAAAATCTTGTAAAATAATCTAAGGTGAAAATGCAGTTTATTTGTATCTTGAGTGGACAAATCTGAGAAACAATGTCATAACAAATATTTAAAAGTTTAAATCTCACAATAAATTTATTCAACCATTATGGAGTCCAGTAAAGGATTTAGATTTTCTAGTCCAGATATGACCACAAATACAAGGGGTGAGGTAGGAAATGTAGTATAAAAATGTTACATTCCAAGTTCTGCCTTCTGTTCCAGAATGTGTTGTCCGTTCCTGTAACGAAAAGGTGTAATTAAAGCCCATTGAGCTTCAACATATATATAAGTCTGTATAACAGCAGTTAAAAATCTTGAATGGAAACTTCCAAGCGAGGCAGTTTTAACCCTCCGAGTGGTAAAGACGCTGCAGCACTTCTTTATCGCAATAATATTCAACGATGCGTGAAGCGCTATCATAGTTTTACAATTATGTCACTGTGCTGACATCTGCAAGCTAAAGCATCATGAACTATTGTGAACTCGTGAGTTAGTTCATTGTTTATAGCCAATGCCATTGTTTATGCTTTTTATAGCCAAACAGACGGTGGTCCTTTTAGTGTACTGGTTAGACCGTTTTGCTGACGAGTACAAAGACTGAAGCTATTCAGAGGGGCGAGGTTTCAAATCCCAACCAATTAGGCTTGCAAATGTGTGATATAGTGGAGAGGGGACCCATCTTAAATAAACGATGACCAGCTTGGGTGGAAGTTGATGGCATTGATTGGAATTGCAGGGGACACCTGTTTTCTTTTAAGACTGTATGGTTTAAGTGGGGGCATGATTTGTGTTTTTTTTATTTGAACTTTTTATTTTAAGAAGTGTTGCAGAGTCAAAGTAAAAAAAATACAAATTAAGTTCAAAAGCTCCGGAAGGTCAAGTATGTCTACAAGTTCTTTTCACAAAGTTCTTGTCTTTCTGCTCCAACACAATGATAAAACCGCTATAAAACAGAGCACTTATTACACTGGCACTTAACGACTATATCAAATCAATGCCGATATCTTAACAGAAACTGAGACAAGGAATAGGTGTTATTCCGTTGTATATACCACGAATACTTAAAAAATAAACAGTATCAGTGGACTGACACATACTTTCTCCCTTAAGACAAATTAAACAACAATCTTTAAGTAGAACTTTTTAATTTTAGAAGTGTTTGCAGAGTCAAAGTAAAAAAAAATACAAATTAAGTTCAAAAGCTCCGGAAGGTCAAGTATGTCTACAAGTTCTTTTCACAAAGTTCTTGTCTTTCTGCTCCAACACAATGATAAAACCGCTATAAAACAGAGCACTTATTACACTGGCACTTAACGACTATATCAAATCAATGCCGATATCTTAACAGAAACTGAGACAAGGAATAGGTGTTATTCCGTTGTATATACCACGAATACTTAAAAAATAAACAGTATCAGTGGACTGACACATACTTTCTCCCTTAAGACAAATTAAACAACAATCTTTAATAAAACCAACATATTCTTTAACACTTATCTAAATATTAATCAGCACACTAAAACCTCGTTTATCCGATACTAGTTTATCTGAAATTCTGGTTTATCCGAAATGGTTCAAAGAGATAAATAAAAATGTTGCTGGAAAAGTACAGTGCGATTTGCAACAGCCTAAACGGCGCGGATTGTATTCGACCAGCACTGCACGGCGTTTACTGCCAGTCCTGCGCGGCGTTTTCGGCTGGTACTGCGTGGAGTTTTTTGCCAGCACTGCACAGCGTTTTTGGCCGGTACTGCATGACGTAATTACCCAATTCATATTTTATTGGAATGTAAGAACCTAATCCGCCGGTCTGAGGAGGCGGTATGATTATTTGATTCTTCAACTATGTATTTAAGTAACCAATTAAGTTCAATACGATATTGCATTTTGAAATATAAAACATAGCGTTATCGTTAGTTTCACTGAGTATAAGATTGCGGTTTTACATTATTCCGCATAAAATATGATTTCAGCTACAAACAACCTTGAATCATTGGTCTAATATTAGGTAATAATGCTCAATCATCATAAGAGCTAATTTTGCAACAGTATTTGCAGCAAAAAAATATACTACTCCATTTTGCTCTTCTACGTAGACGATCATATTAAACTTTCATTATTTTGATACAATGGACTAGGCTGATTTTACGCATTATTAGTTTTTATTAAATGGTACAGTTGCAGATAATTGTAAGATTAAATAACTATATTACGCAAGGTACCACAGGTACCATAATTTCACAGGTTTTAATTTTGTAATAGGGCAGCCCGATACGCAGATGACAACGAGATTTGACAGACGACGTTGGGTCTGACAAATCTTGGTTCGTTGTTTATGGGGACTCGTTTTTATCATTGTAATAAATAATATAGTTGAAAGCCATGAAATAAAATAGTAAATTATTATTTATTAATCCATCCATGGTTTGTATAATTAACTTCATGATCTGTTTATGTAATTTACTGGCGAATTAAAAGGTTTTTCTTGATTTCATTTGTGAATTACGCCATCTCAAAATTCTTTACTTTTAAATGCAGTGAAGTATAAATTTTAGTTTTGTTGTTCAGCCCACGAAGAAGTTAAGATTTTATATGACCAATTTACTAACTTTGATAACATTTTTATTGATTTTTTTCTAATTTATTCGTAGATAAGTGTGATTCCACTGTGTTATAGGGAGTAGCCAAATCTGAAAACTATCCGATCCGAAAAAAATTTTCACTATTTACACGCCTCTAAATTTTACTGCAGCACAGTGTAAACATAGGAGGAAATGTGTATTAGGCTCAAAATACACTAAAATGAACATTTTAGAACTTTTATAAGAAAGTCTTTAAAAATATTAAATATTCAAGCAAAGTACCCGAGGGAAGCATGGAATCATGTTTAGATAACGAATAACTCTCACCTAATAAGATGCCAAACATCAATAACAAGTGTGTGAAGAATGCTTTCAAAGATTACCTACTATATACACCAATACATATGTGCCTCATAACTACGTGTATATATATATATAAACTTTTATCTTTTTCCAAGATAATTAACATTAGATCTTTAAAAGGCAGAGTACTGTGTTTACCAGTTTCTATATCTCAGTATCCACTTGACATAAATCAAAGATAGAATTAATCCATATGAAGTGATCCGATGATGGTTGCTCGACCAATTTTAATATTTTTTATTTTTTTATATGTTATTCTTACATTACTCAGTAGTTCAAAACAGGTTTTAAACATTTTTTATCTTATCCTTTTTTTTGATACGGCCATTTTTGTTTGGTCATGCAGGCTAATTTTGACCAATAGTCACTAGCAATAAATTAAATATCTCCTAATTTGTTAATGCTAAAGTAATGGGGTTTTCACTATTTTTTTTATGGAAACCCATTCTACAATTTAGATTCTTACAGCTTAAAGTGTAAATCTAACATAAATAGCTCAAAAACACAGCCAAAGTTAATGATCAAATTTGAACAAATTTGACTATTTATGGCTGAAAATTTAAATGAAAGAATAAAATATCCCAACTAATATTCATATTACTATAAGATATAATAAAATACTTACCAATTTTAGAGAAAAAAGGCTGATATATAATAAGCAGGCTGATATCTGATATCTCTATATATGTATTGAATGTATGTCTGTCTATGTAATAAATGTAAAATTATCAGGTTACTAAACAATTTGTAAAAACTTAAGGATAACATAGCTGTGCGAAATAAAAGCAGAAAAAGTATTTCCAAAATCTTCCGTGTTTTGATAGAAAACGTATTCGTTGTATTGCTTGAAGCCACTGTAACAAACTAATTAATTGATGTAAATTAAATCTCTCTTTTGCTTTTCAATCCTCATTCCGTTTATTAATTATTATATTGTTGATCAGTAGTGCTGCGCACGGGGGTATTTTTTTCATATGTTTATTCTTAAACTGTATGGTTTTTAAACATTTTTTATCTTATCCTTTTTTTTTGATACCGGCCATTTTTGTTTGGTCATGCAGGCTAATTTTTGACCAATAGTCCGAGTTGTAGCAATAAATTAAACTATAGGCTCGCTAATTTGTTAATGCTAAAGTAATGGGGTTTTCACTATTTTTTTTATGGAAACCCATTCTACAATTTAGATTCTTACAGCTTAAAGTGTAAATCTAACATAAATAGCTCAAAAACACAGCCAAAGTTAATGATCAAATTTGAACAAATTTGACTATTTATGGCTGAAAATTTAAATGAAAGAATAAAATATCCCAACTAATATTCATATTACTATAAGATATAATAAAATACTTACCAATTTTAGAGAAAAAAGGCTGATATATAATAAGCAGGCTGATATCTCTATATATAAAATTGAATGTATGTCTGTCTGTATGTATGTATGTCCGATCGCCATGAAATTTTAGGAAGTTGCTCTATATGTGTCCGGGAAGGTTTTAGTGAAAAAATATTTTCGATAACCCCATAAGTTTCCATATTATGACGTTTTAAATTTCTAATGTTAACCTTATGGAGAGTAAGTTTGTTTACAAATTGTCTACAATGAAAACATTTGATTTCTTAGCTACAGCTGATTGGTTTACTTTCCATTAGCAATACTGTATGCTTTACTATCCAATGCCATCTGATTCATTAATTAATGTTAAACTATGAAGTAAATGTGTACTGTAAAAAATGAACAGCTTTATTCACCACGTTAATAGTTAATGGTGTTGGGGGATTATGTATTTATATTTTTATTTTCTGTCTGATTAAAGTCACGTGTTTATATGATAATTACAATGTTTATATTATTACGTTTATTATAATAATCAGCTGTTGTATATTTCCTATAAAAGCCGTATTACAGTTAGGGTTCGTTTGGGTTTGGATTGGATTTGAAAATTGTGAATTAATCCATTCAGATTTATTTGTTTTATGGGAATGATATTAATATGTTTTATCGTTTCAGTATTGTTATTCACTATGCAGCGACCCAGAATATATAACCTTTCACAATGAAGCCGTATTGCTATTCGACTTCAGAACATGGCCAATCTTAAAGTTAACATGTGTTTACTGTGAGGCGTTATGAAGTTCGCCAGGTCAGCTAGTATAATATATAATAAGGCTGATAATAAGCAGGTGTCTCTCTATTACTATCATGTCTGGACAGTCAGGCTCCTGTCCAGACATGAACTATTTATCTCTATAATTTTTTACCATTTTTAAAATGAACTATCTTTTGTTAGAATACTATAGTGTTTAGTATCAGTATATTTATTTTATTCATTATACTTTTATTTTACATTTTTATCATGACTGTATTTGTTTTTCTTTTCACATTGAAAAGTGTATTTTTGTCAAAATTTTAAATTTTATAACATTGCTCAGGATGAAATAAATACCAAGATTGAAACTTTTACATTAGTTTACTACCATAAAGGTGCATCTTGTGTAAAAAATTCAGATATTTATATTTTACCCCACCAGAGTTATTAAGCCTCAAAATTTCAAAATTGTGTTTTTTGAAATATTATAGAAAATAGAGGGGGACTTATATCAGCCTTTTTTTCTCTAAAATTGGTAGGTATTTTATTATATCTTATAGTAATATAAATATTAGTTGGGGTATTTTATTCTTTCAATTAAATTTTCAGCCATAAATAGTCAAATTTGTTCAAATTTGATCATTTTGGCTGTGTTTTTGAGCTATTTATGTTAGATTTACACTTTAAGCTGTAAGAATCTAAATTGTAGAATGAGTTTCCCTAAAAAAATAGTGAAAACCCCATTACTTTAGCATTAAACAAATAGGAGATATTTAATTTATCGCTAGTGACTCTATTGGTCAAAATTAGCCTGCATGACCAAACAAAAATGGCCGTATCCAAAAAAAGGATAAGATAAAAAATGTTTAAAACCTGTTTTGAACTACTGAGTAATGTAAGAATAGCATATAAAAAAATAAAAAATATTAAAATTGGTCGAGCAACCTGAAAATTATTTTTTGGGTCACTTCATATGGATTGACCCACTAGTAAAAGTAGAGTAAAATCTTAGGTTTTTTCTACATAATCGTCAAAACGATTGAGGTACCGTATTGAGGTACTTGTCGTACCGTGACTCAAGCTTTCCGATGACTTCCTCAAAGAATGTTGCCACCAGTGAGGTCAGGTAAGTCTTGATGATGTGGAAGTCCTTCGTTAGTAGCGAAGCGCTTCCCACCTAACCATGACTTCAGTTCTCAGAAAATGTGATATTGACTTAGTGCTAGGTTCGGTCTATACAATGGATGTTCAAAAACTTCACGTTTAAATTTTTGAGGCCTTTTGTCACGTTGGCTCTGTGTGATCGGGCGTTGTCATCGATCAAAACTATAACAGACAAAATCTTTCTTCTGCATTTGTCTTGTGAGTTAGCCTGGGCCTTGAGTCACAATTGTGTACAAAGTAGACCTTGAAATGTCTGGAAATTCATCAGACAGTTTGCTAATTGTAAACCTTTGTTTGCATCTCAATACCTAATCAACAAGCTCAATGAGGCCTCCAGTGGCGACAGACTTGCGATCTTGTCCACCTTCATCATGGACGTCTGTTCGTCTTTCTTTAAATTTTCGACACCATTCCTGAACACTACCACCACTCGTAACATTGTTACCATACATGTTGCTCATTCTGTGATGGATTTCGGCAGCACTACATCCTTCTGTTTTTACAAAATGGACTACACATTTGGCGAGATCATCAAGCTTCACGGCCACGCTCACACGGACGTAGCTCAGCTAAGACTAACTCACTGGAGCTAAAACCGGCAGAGGTTGAGGTGGGGAAGCTGCGCAATCGCATGACACGCAGATCCGGCCCCTCTCTACCCCATAGTTGCTTAAATGGACGGTCAGAGGTTGAAAAAATAGCCCTAGCCCTCGTATATTTAAAAAAATATTTTAACCCATAACATCCTGGGTGCGGTCTCACAGACCGCTTGAGTTATTTATTTATTTGAATTTAAGGGTTTCAAAAGACGATGACCCCAGCCATGCCAGGTAGTTGTCCCTCCCCACCACCGAAACCAATCCCTATTGTCACTTGACTTCCGGTCATAATATTTATAGATTTGTTTGTCTTCACCAGTCTGTGAGACCGGACCCAGGACAGTATGCGATAGATTCACAACCCGGCCCATTGTCTTGTGTGTGTGTGTTTTGGACTCGGATTTCGAAGAGATGTTTAAAAACTGGGGCGAGGATGCCTTTTTAAGTGAATTGTATTCACTTGGATGGTGAAACCACAATTGTAGCGAAGTTTTCAGAACACAAGGCTGACGTAGAACTTTCGAGAATGCATCCGTCGAGCACTGGGAGTAGAACAACCTAAACCCGACACTGTTGGTGATAGGCTGAATAAAACAAAGGCATACTATATATGAGATCCAAAGAAGATAAGAAAAACTGCCTTCAGTTGCTATTGATGTAAAAAACATGTTTGCCTCGAGTGTACAACAGAAGTTTGCAATGAATGTAGATCTACGTTATAAGCTGAAATCAGCTGTAAAGCAAATGTCTCAATTTAATGACGTATTATTCAATGAAAATACGTTTTTTAATGTAAAAAGATTACATTTTCTCATATTTAATATTACGTTTTATGGTTTTAGAAAATACATTTTTCATCAGATTTCGCCATGTCCAAATTTATTTAATTTTATACATCTATTATATGTACTCAATAAACTTAATTTAATATTATTCATAAAGTTAACATTTCAAATAGCTTATTAGATTGATAAAATGTTTTCCATCAGTAAAAAATTATTTTTATTTATAGTTTTTTTTTTCAAAAAGATGGTCTGTGAAACCGCACCCAGGACTGAATGTAACAAAAAGTTCACCCAGGATGTCAAGGGTAAGATAAAATCCTTACTAAACTGAAGCAGTACAGCAAGTAGAAGTTTCTTTATGTTTCTAGGATGTTCAATTCTTAAAAACTCGTCCGTGCTACCAACACAAGTAGCACATGCTTATTTACTTTACCACAGGTTTGAAAATACACATTTTGAGACAGATATGTGCCAAAATTTAGACCATCCCATGTGAAAAAATCTACAAACTATGATACAAATAGCTCTTTTTCCTTGATCAATCAATGCAATTTTAATATTCTTATTTTTAAGTTGCAGTATCGATTCGGGTGAACAAAACTTGGTTACTGTTGTCGATAAAACTAATATAGATAGTATGTTGAGAATTGACCGCCTAGGTGTGTCTCAAATTTTTCTTATCTTTTGTTAACACCTGGTATAATCAGGAACTGTCCCTAAAACTTTTATTCAAATACGAATACAATCTTCAAAATCCTACCAAAACTAACAATAAAAGCAATTATGTTTATTATAATTACAAGTAATATTTATTTTTTTATATTGTCAAAAAATGGTATTTCACAATGTTATATTTTTAATATGACATGGTTACTCAAATTAGATCAAAATACTCATTACATTATTTAAGTTTTATGAGCTTTTTTCAATCTTTACTGAGCTTTACACAAAATTGTCCTTATTGCTGCAGTAAAGATTCTTCAAAGCGCATAGCACTTATAAGCATTGTTAAATATTTTATTTCTTCTAATGACTTCTGATCAACCTTGTTCTCAAAAATTGTCATGGGTTCTACCAAATTAGGAATATTACAACAATTTTTTTCTAGATCATTCTCGGCTGTCATCCTATTATAATTTTTCCTTTCAAGAATGGTACTTGTACAGTCGCTTGTGACAGTAATTGCAATTTTAAATCCTTCACGTGTTGTAGCATCCATATTCAATTTTGAATGTGATTTAAATTCATTTTGAGTTTCAACATTAAATTTGAACAAGTGGGATTTTAGAGAAATATTTTGAGATTGCTGATTGATTTTTTTCATGGACTTTGAAGAGAACTTTTCCTCACCACTCCTTAATTTATTCGTTTCTGCAACCCAGAATACATTTTCTGTAATTTGTTCATCTAAAATACCTTTTTTTTGTATTTTAATTGTATAGTTGTCATCAGTTGTAAAATTATCTTTACTGCATCCTGAACTTCTGTCACACGATTGTTGTTTTAAACTCTTTCGGTTTGGTAATTTACTTTTCAGTGTCATATTACTTCTGATTCCTTTATTGTTCTTAATAATTTTAAAGAATCTCAATTGACTATCAAGCTTTTTTTGGCGCAAGGTTCTATAAGTACCTTCCACCATTTCATAGTGTTTTTCATTTCTTTTCTTCCACGGCTCTCTTGGACGTTTGGTACCTTTTCTATCACTGAGTTTCTCTTTGTCATTGGAATGTGATTGAGAATTGCTGGAGTTATCACAAGGTCGGACATTTCCCATGTTATTTTGTTGGTTATGAGGGATTACCTTGTTATGGGTTGACAACAAATTTTCTTTCATTGCTGATAGAATTGAATCGGGTAATTTTTTTACTAAAGGAAGACCATTTTGAAAGTTGTTTTTATTTGAAGACATGGTCTTTGAACTTGGGTAATGGCTGACAGTACATAATATTTCAGGATAAGATATGGCATGATTTTCAGAATTATCTGATGAGATTCGGCATAAAAATATTTCTTCTAATTCTTCAACGAACTTCAACTTCTTAGAACTCACAACTTCATCATTGTTTTTGATGGAGTTTGGTATTTCATAAGTTTTTTTTAAATCACTTAGTTTATCTTGTGTTAAACCTGAGAATTCCCCAGCAACACTAATGAAAGAGAACGATTTGGCTTCTTCAATGCACATGCTAAATAATGATCCATCAAGACAGAAACAATTATCATCTGATTGGTGAGGTTCAGTTTTTACATGCCTCAGATTACTATTAGGACTTAGAAATCCTTTGAGCCACTTTAAAGGTACGGACTGTTTTTTAATATTCAAATTGACCAACCCGCTTGCATCTGAATCAACATCAAAAATAGTTTCTAATGGTCTTTGTCCACAATATTTCCTTATAGACTTTAAGATTTCCCTGTCAGTTTTATTCTCAAATTTCAATGGATGTTTAGGATTACTACCACAGTTGATTGAATAATTAATATATTCAATAAAATCCCCTGAAATATTTTCAAATAACTTTTGTTTGCCTTTTAAGGAATCACTAGTTTTACTTTCGTGATCAGAAGTAACTTTTCCCCTATCTGGTGAGTTACTTTCTGTTTTGGATAACTTTGGCATGTTTTCAACCCATGATTTGTTTGTTAAAGCAGAATCGTATTTATTTAAATTACAACCACTTGCTACAGAACTTCTTCTCGAAACTGTACCAGTTTGTAATAATCTTTCCAGAGATGTTGTACACTTTGGTCCAACAATAGGTTCAAATTTTTTTTTTAACTTGCAACAGTAATGGCTGAGTTTATCTTCTATAGAGATATTTTCATCTGTTTTTGATTCTAACTTTTTGTTACTGTTTGACAGAACATTTTCTTCTGACAAACTCAGAGCTAACTTCACATCGTCTATAAATAAGTAATTGTCTTTTAACCTAATTTTTTTGCTCCATTTGTTTCCTTCATTTTTTAACAAAAGTTCTCCGTTCAATTCTTTGCTGTAAATTTCCACTGATTCTAACGGAGACTCAGCTTCATCAAGTTGGGTTACCGACGTTGAATCAACACCAGATGACTCTATCTTGTCAAAAATAGCATTAAGTTTTCTCACATTTCCCTTTTTCAAATTCGACTCAGTTCTCCATCCGTAAGCAACAAACATCGGATAGTTATCCATTTCATCGTCACACCACTCTTTAAACACCTCCTCTATGTTTCCACCCTCTTCAGTTACTTCTACTTTTTCCTCTTTTCCTGCTTTTTCACCTGTCTTTTTGACCCTCTCCACTAGTCTCCCCATCGCTTCCATTTTTAAAGCTGAATCGCAACTCCTCGTTGCCACGTTTGAGATAAAACTCTTATCCCTCACTTTGTTCAGAAGGTTCTTCTTCTTCATTTTCTTGGGCTTCGACTGATGTTTGATCATTATTGACTCTCTCATAGTGATCAACTCCTTTTCTATTTTCAACTTCAATCCCGAAATCTCCCTTGGCATCTGCAACATGACGGGTCAGGAGAGGGTGAGGAAAGCGGGGAAAGGAAAGTAGGTAATGGAGATCACGTTAACACCTGTAGCCTGTAGCTAAAAAAAAAAATCAAAGTTCACAAAGAAGACAGTTGTATCAACGTCTTCAACCTAATGATTTATGCATCGTAAATTATTCGTTTGTGCCACTGAATTAGGCACTACACAAAATGTTCAAATAATATATACATCTAAGTATCATCTTATCTTAAACACAAATATTATCAACTGGTAGGAAAATAAACACTAATAATTAGTGGGGTTGGTCAATGAAGACAACAGTGTATGTACACCATAAAATAAAATCAATGTACACATGAAATATTCACTTAACCCTAGAGCTGGCACCAGTGTAACCCTGTACTGGCACAGGGATATTATTGATTATGTAATATAATTTTAAAACCATCATAAAGATGATAAATAGCAACATATTTATGGACTATTATGTACCATTTTGTTCAGAATAAGACAAAAAATCATAATATGATTGGTTTCTGTGGTTATCACAAAGGTTTTTTTCATATTTTTTTTTCAAATTGTAGGCATAATTAATTTTTTTATAAAATGTTTTTATATTCCGTCACGTAGTTAATTGTAGGTAAGATTTATCATCATGAAGTAAATTATAGAGTTGTAGGAAATGTTATGCTGATTCCAAAAATATATAGTTTGTATAGTTTATTTTTTATATTTTGTTTGATAGCACTATTATTATGTTTATCGCGCCAAGCTAGTATTGTGTAATCATTAAACCCAGGCCTATCTACAAAACCGTGCACCTTATACTAATGTATTACAAACAAGCAAATGCATATAACTAATAGGTTATAAAAAATAAAAAAAGTCATGCAAAAGGTTATTTATTTCACTTACATTCATCAATCACTAAAGTACACTAGTAAAGTACTAAAGTCACTAAAGTACTCGAAACATTTATCGGAACACAACGAACGTCACGACGACGGCAGACGACAACAAACAACAATAACAAGCGATCACGATCTTTTACATAGAGTATAAAATTGTTTAAAGAGGAATGAAAAAATCTTTGAACAATGTAAATCGATACTATACTTCTTGCTTTTTCATTTGATATGCGTTTTTAGTCACTTTCAACGAGTTTTCAAGCGAAAAAATGTATAAATAGTGACGCCTGCAATGACGCCGGATTTCTGGTGTTGCCATCTTCGCCGCGCCCCTTCGCGCCGTATATCCGGCGCTCGCCAGCGCTAGGGTTAAATAATATGTTGCAGTAGGCTAAAGTAAAAGTTGTTCAATGCAGTAATAATATATTAAAAAATTATGGAGGGCCATCAGTCAAACACAACATCATTGACAGTGTTGTTTTCAATCGTCCCAGATTCAAAGGATATCCCACACGTCCTCTAAAAATGTTCAAAGTAAAAAAATGTTAAAAGAATGCTGCATTTGAGTAGAGGTTTGAAATAAATAATTTCATCAAATAAACCTTATATTAACCCTTTGAGTGCCGTCGCTGACAGCAACTCTAGGCACTCTATGCATAAAGTATAAAGTGCACTTAGTTGTTATTTCATGTACTGGCTTTACTATTTGTGTAGTTTTGTTCCAAAAATCATCGGCAATTAATTTATTATGTTAATTTTGCCTACCGTATGTTTTTCAGTTTTTGTACTCTTTGTTTTTACTGTAATGGTTTGGTTGTCGTCTGCCGCGGCTGTTACTTATTTGCTTAATGTTTGTTTAAAATCGTGAAAAGTTGTAAAATTGCTTGAAAAGTGTTCTAATATTAATACTAGTTTGTTATCATTATTCTAAAGCTTTTTTCCCATGAGTAACAATAATAATAGCATCAAAGAATGTAAGAATTATCCGTATTCAATCAACACAGCAAAAACGGTAACCATGACTACATACAAAACTTTTGTTTTTATTTCTGTGATGTCTTAATTTCAAACAATCGTGATGTATTATACATGAATTTTACTTAAAATTTCTTGGTCTTTTTAATG
Organism: Nephotettix cincticeps; assembly: GCA_023375725.1. Lineage (NCBI taxonomy): Eukaryota > Metazoa > Arthropoda > Insecta > Hemiptera > Cicadellidae > Nephotettix > Nephotettix cincticeps. The sequence continues at coordinate 127,115,393 of CM041786.1, read as the reverse complement.
AAAAACAAGTAAAATATTGTTTTATACAATTTATTGAACTCAAACACAAAACGATGAATATTTTTTTAGTTTTAACTTTACGTTAGGTTGAGAAAAAGAATTTTTTTGTAGGAAGTCTAAAAAGAAAATTGAATTGTCTACAATTTAAAAAAAACATTAATATCTGTAAAATTAAATTTTCTATGACCTTTCTTGGCAAACATTACATTTTCTTGAAAAAAGCCGCGACACATTATGCGTGAGAATCATGGAAATGGCCTCAGCACTCAAAGGGTTAAGTCACATTTTACTTCTAATAATTCTAAGCTCTAGTGAGGTGGTAATTCTAAGTTAGATTTTATAATCAATTGGAGTTATGATACTTACAAACTTGAGCATGTTCCAATCAAAGACATAATCATAAGTGAAGCCTTGGCGATGGAAAAGGGTGCGGAATATTTGACGCAAGTACGAGTAGTCTGGTCGTTCTTCGAACCTCAACGCTCGGCAATAGTTGAGGTAAGTCGAGAACTCCACTAACAAAAAACAAAGATAAACTATATAGTTTGTTTTAAATTATTACCAACTAGGGAAAATAATTTTTCAGTGGATAAATGTACATACTTCTTTTTATTTTACTACTAGTATAAGCTTTTGAGGAAATGAACTTATGTGAAGCTTTTGAGGAAATGAACTTATGTGTGGTTATCACTTTCGACACTTAATGCTTATCATTAAACCATAAATGCATGTAAAAGCCTAGGGTCTCTTTCTCTCACTTACATATTAATAAATAATTCTTTTGCTTTCAGACAAGAAGGTTGAACTTCATATGCTCATTCCACAAGTTCCTAAAGCTCAAACTTAGGTTTCAAGGACTGATAGGTTTAGGCTCGTAAAACAATGTTTATGTTGGACCCTAAGAGCTTTTAAAGGACCTTTTATTCAATTTGTTTACGTTCTACAAATTACTAAGCTAATGTTTTCGTCTGGGTGAAAGAAAATAAAGTATACATTCATATGTTATAGTGTTAAACACAAATGAATAATCAAAATACTTTGATTATTCCTTTGATTCATATTGATTATTACTTTGATTATTAAATTATTTGATTATTGGTTATATATTAAAGAAGAAACCATATTATACATTATGGGCAATGCTTGATATTCAATCTCCTATCTTTACGTAGCTTCACCTTTCCCTCTAGGTGAACTGACAAGTACTTCTCCCTCACCCTAATCTAGAACAGTCTGTCAAGTCCAGCATGTATTACTTGGGTATCCTTTGCACAGCTCCTCGATGGATGTAGACATTTTCTTCTCCGAGATCCGTTCGTATTTCTGCCGCTTCGTGGCCGCTTTGAGGCCTTGCCATGGTAGTGAGCCACGATTGAAGTACATCAACACGTAACCCAGTGACTCCAGGTCATCACGCCGACTTTGCTCTAGGGACAGGAACCAGAGGTGAATTAACCAATATGTATTATATAGTTACAATTTTCAATATTTTATGAAAACCAATAACACTGTATAACCTTTTACTAACATTATTTATATTTAGTTATCTCAATTCATGCATTTTAAATTTTTTATTTTTAAATCGTCTTGTTTGAAATACTATTAATTGTTCTGTACAGATTGATGTAGTTGATATGCAGTCTCACTCGTGACAAAACTATTTTAAATTTTAATAGACAATATTTCTGAGAAAGCTAAGATTAAAAACTGGACAATAGAAACAATCCTTCTAGCTGGTGTTAAAAATATTCAATCTGATAATGGCAAAGAATTTTTCAAACCCTCATGAAAGAGTTTAATATTAATCACTACCACACCTTTTCTACTACTAAAGCTGCAATTGAGGAATGATTTATAAAGTCTAAAGAATTGGTTATTTGGAGAGTTTTCTGCTCATGGTTGGACATACTTCTAAAGTTTATTGAAAGGTATATAGAACAATAGGTATGAAACCCTACACTAGTATGAAAACATAAGTCATGTTATGTGCAAGAGTTGAGGGTGATGTTGAAGCTGGCGTGAGTTCCGCAGCGCTTATCACGTGCTGGATTTCCCCAATCCTGTGAGGTGTATGCTTTGTGATTTATTTTCATAAAAATGATTTTTAATAGTATACAGAAGATTGGATATGGATAAGGGTCATTTTTGACTGAGCGAAACAAAATGTGCAAAAATTGCTCACAATGCTATTCTTATAGGAAAAATGTGCTGATTCTGGCGTTAAAACCTCAGTTTGCCACTAATAGTAAACAATGTTAAACAAATCTAAATGTTTTAGTCTAATTTATATTTTAAATAACAGTTAACCTACAAATTTCACTTTCATTTTATAATTCATTTTAGAAATGATTTCCAGTCTTTGCTCAATCCTTAACACTACCTTCATCCGCTTTTCAGCCATTTGAAACATTAGGAAAAAGCCAAACCAGGTAGCAAAAGCACTAATCACTAAAATAAGAGAAAAAACAAACATTGACACTCGATAGCAACTTGATAGGGTGTTATGAGTGGTGAAAATACAGCAGAGGTGTCAGATGTCATCGCGCATTAGATTGCTTGCCAGCCAACTGTGTGAATCCTGAGAGGCGCGAGGGTCTTCTGTACTTGAAAACTTCATTATACATATTTCTCACTTTTCGAGGCGTGCATGGATAATCCGTCTCGCAGACTATCCACCCGTGAATAATCAAGAGCTTACTGTACATCATAGGCTATTATAAATTCAAAAGAAAAGGATATTACAAACATCTTAAATAATTTGTTACCTCAAGAAATGTTTGATATAAAATGTATTTTTAAACAGTTGAAACAATTGTTACTGCCTTTTATTTGCAAGTGGAGAGTATGTTAAATAATTGCTTGGAAGAAATAAAAAATATAGAAATTTAAGTAAAGTTGTACAGCCTACTTAACAAATGATCCTTCATTGTTAATTAGGTTTCATACATCTTTCAAATTATGAAACAGGAACTAAATTCCTGTGCATAAAATTGAATCACTAGAGTAAGTAATACTCTTATAACAGCTTTCTCGTTGTGTCTCAGTGTTGTTTTGCCACTTAAACTTTATCCAAGAAAACTTTTAGTGGCATTTTTTCACTATTGGATGAGTAGTACATTGGTCAATAAAAAAAATATGTGAGATAAAAAAAAGTTATATCAAAAACATCATTTTGACTACCAAAGAGTTCATTTTTGTTCAAGGTCATACTCACCGATGCCCAGGTGCGTGTTGATGCTTGCGTAGCGTGCAGTCCCCGTCAGATTCTTATTCTCCCGGTACGGAATGTGCTGATGCGTCCGACCATCCCTGTATTTCTTGGCCAGTCCAAAGTCTATAATATACACCAGGTTGCCTTTCTTGCCCAGCCCCATCAGGAAATTATCTGGCTTGATGTCCCGATGGATGAAGTTGCGACTGTGTATGTAGTCTATCCGACTTATCTGAACATTTTATTTAACACAAACATTAGGGAACTGCATGTATTTAACTCTTAATTTCTTAATAATCCTGAAAATAGCTTGTCTTGATATTTATAGAACTTATCTCCAAGTACCAGGGTGAATGACATTTCTTGGTATAGAATTTAAATTTATAACAAGAATAAGGAAATAAGTTACTTAAAAAGTATATTTTTTATTTCTACCATTTTAATCAGGTATTGAATAAAATTTCAATAGCAATACTGAGTTATTCTATTCACTATAAACCTAGATGTTGACATTTTTATGGAGATGTAATTTTATATAATACCGTACTACTGCTACCATGCTACTGTACATACTGCAATGTTTTCTATGAACCCACTATAAACAAGATCAAATTAATATTTAATCAAATACCCCCGTAGCAACAGACCTGCACACTCAGCGAATTCCCAAATCAATAACTTTAAAGTGTAAAAATAAACATTTTATAAGTATATAAATATTTGTACCATTAAAGTACAAACCTTAAAATATAACTTTGAAATAGTGATTTCTCAGAATCAATTTGTGAATCAATCACGCGGAGACATGCAATGACAGTACATCTGTGTCGCTTCGGCTCTCCTCATTTACGTGTTTTTAATGAGATTATTGTATGCGCCAATCAACTGTGGTTGCGTAAAGTTAGATTTAAACATTGTCGCTCACAACTGTGCCGTTTAACGTGCAACATATGTTCATAATCTCTTATAATTTGTACGCGAGTGGATATTGAGGCTAGGCATTGGGGCAGTTTGAAGTCAGTCAAGGTCACAAGGAACATTACTGCCATGTACGCCAAGCGCCACTATGCCGACCCCGTCGACTGATAAGGCTTGTACTCGTTTCCATAATAATATGCAGGCTATTGAGGACAAATTGGACTTAAATATCACTGAGATGTCTAATATTAAGGAATCTAATAAATTGATAAAGGAAGAAATCAATTTAATAAGGGGCGATATTTTGCAGTTTAAAAAAGATGTAAATAAAGCAGTGGACTCGTGTTTTGAACATATTCATGAATTATTAAAGGAGGTAGTAAATGAGACTAATTCTAATGTGTTAAATCAGGAGGACACTATTGGTACTCTTAGACGGTTTCCATTTAGAACCCTCCATGGTAGATGCTGCTCATAGATAAGCCCCTAACCCGCACAGGCCTCAGATCCTTTTGAGATCTAACTGCTCTTGGTTCTGTTGTCACCCCCCCCAGCGGTCTGCACCCTGGAAAATGCGTCTCCAGGAGAAGGAGAGTGCGTTGAGCCTCATCCTCTGTATAGCCCCCCGCCGGGGTTTTTAGTGACATTGTCCCATAAGTACAGTCCCTAACCAAGGTCTTGTGCAATCTGGCCCCCTCTGGAATAGAGGTAATTTGCCCACAAAACCTCCTGAAGCTGTCCCTTTTTTCTCGCCTTATCTCTTTGTTGTACAGAGTAAGGGCCTTGGAGTACCTTTGCCACCCTCCATCTGTTTTTGCCCTATTGAACAGCCTTCTAGTTTCCACCCTTAGTTCTGATAGTCGGTTGTTCCACCAGGGGACATCCCGACTGGCTGGTTCCTTTTTGACCCGACAGCTAGAGACATATGCGTCCATAATGGCTGTGTTCAGATTCTCCACAGCCTCTTCCACCTCAAAGTTGCTAGAAACCTGAGAGCTCAATTGGTCCATATTGCAGCCTAATATCGACCTATACTTCTCCCAGTCCGTATTTCTGGGGTTTCTGCCATGGGTAGTACCCGTGATCGTCCCCACCAGACTAAATTCTATAATCCTATGATCAGAAAGAGAGGGCTCATCAGACACCCTCCACCTTTCGATGTTACCCCTCACACTGTTACTAGCCAGTGTGAGGTCTAGCACCTCCCTTCTGTTCTTCGTTACGAATGTAGGTTTACTCCCTACATTCATAATGCTATTCTTATAGGAAAAATGTGCTGATTCTGACGTTAAAACCTCAGTTTGCCACTAATAGTAAACGATGTTAAACAAATCTAAATGTTTTAGTCTAATTTATATTTTAAATAACAGTTAACCTACAAATTTCACTTTCATTTTATAATTCATTTTAGAAATGATTTCCAGTCTTTGCTCAATCCTTAACACTACCTTCATCCGCTTTTCAGCCATTTGAAACATTAGGAAAAAGCCAAACCAGGTAGCAAAAGCACTAATCACTAAAACACAAAAAAGTTCATTTTTGTTCAAGGTCATACTCACCGATGCCCAGGTGCGTGTTGATGCTAGCGTACAGAGGTGTCAGATGTCATCGCGCATTAGATTGCTTGCCAGCCAACTGTGTGAATCCTGAGAGGCGCGAGGGTCTTTTGCACTCGAAAACTTCATTATACATATTTCTCACTTTTCGAGGCGTGCATGGATAATCCGTCTCGCAGACTATCCACCCGTGAATAATCAAGAGCTTACTGTACATCATAGGCTATTATAAATTCAAAAGAAAAGGATATTACAAACATCTTAAATAATTTGTTACCTCAAGAAATGTTTGATATAAAATGTATTTTTAAACAGTTGAAACAATTGTTACTGCCTTTTATTTGCAAGTGGAGAGTATGTTAAATAATTGCTTGGAAGAAATAAAAAATATAGAAATTTAAGTAAAGTTGTTCAGCCTACTTAACAAATGATCCTTCATTGTTAATTAGGTTTCATACATCTTTCAAATTATGAAACAGGAACTAAATTCCTGTGCATAAAATTGAATCACTAGAGTAAGTAATACTCTTATAACAGCTTTCTCGTTGTGTCTCAGTGTTGTTTTGCCACTTTAACTTTATCCAAGAAAACTTTTAGTAGCATTTTTTCACTATTGGATGAGTAGTACATTGGTCAATAAAAAAAATATGTGAGATAAAAAAAAGTTATATCAAAAACATCATTTTGACTACCAAAGAGTTCATTTTTGTTCAAGGTCATACTCACCGATGCCCAGGTGCGTGTTGATGCTTGCGTAGCGTGCAGTCCCCGTCAGATTCTTATTCTCCCGGTACGGAATGTGCTGATGCGTCCGACCATCCCTGTATTTCTTGGCCAGTCCAAAGTCTATTATATACACCAGGTTGCCTTTCTTGCCCAGCCCCATCAGGAAATTATCTGGCTTGATGTCCCGATGGATGAAGTTGCGACTGTGTATGTAGTCTATCCGACTTATCTGAACATTTTATTTAACATAAACATTAGGGAACTGCATGTATTTAACTCTTAATTTCTTAATATACCTGAAAATAGCTTGCCTTGATATTTATAGAACTTATCTCCAAGTACCAGGGTGAATGGACATTTCTTGGTATAGAATTTAAATTTATAACAAGAATAAGGAAATAAGTTACTTAAAAAATATATTTTTTATTTCTACCATTTTAATCAGGTATTGAATAAAATTTCAATAGCGATACTGAGTTATTCTATTCCCTATAAACCTAGATGTTGACATTTTTATGGAGATGTAATTTTATATAATACCGTACTACTGCTACCATGCTACTGTACATACTGCAATGTTTTCTATGAACCCACTATAAACAAGATCAAATTAATATTTAATCAAATACCCCCGTAGCAACAGACCTGCACACTCAGCGAATTCCCAAATCAATAACTTTAAAGTGTAAAAATAAACATTTTATAAGTATATAAATATTTGTACCATTAAAGTACAAACCTTAAAATATAACTTTGAAATAGTGATTTCTCAGAATCAATTTGTGAATCAATCACGCGGAGACATGCAATGACAGTACATCTGTGTCGCTTCGGCTCTCCTCATTTACGTGTTTTTAATGAGATTATTGTATGCGCCAATCAACTGTGGTTGCGTAAAGTTACATTTAAACATTGTCGCTCACAACTGTGCCGTTTAACGTGCAACATATGTTCATAATCTCTTATAATTTGTACGCGAGTGGATATTGAGGCTAGGCAGTGGGGCAGTTTGAAGTCAGTCAAGGTCACAAGGAACATTACTGCCATGTACGCCAAGCGCCACTATGCCGACCCCGTCGACTGATAAGGCTTGTACTCGTTCCCATAATGATATGCAGGCTATTGAGGAAATTGGACTTAAATATCACTGAGATGTCTAATATTAAGGAATCTAATAAATTGATAAAGGAAGAAATCAATTTAATAAGGGGCGATATTTTGCAGTTTAAAAAAGATGTAAATAAAGCAGTGGACTCGTGTTTTGAACATATTCATGAATTATTAAAGGAGGTAGTAAATGAGACTAATTCTAATGTGTTAAATCAGGAGGACACTATTGGTACTCTTAGACGGTTTCCATTTAGAACCCTCCATGGAAGATGCTGCTCATAGATAAGCCCCTAACCCGCACAGGCCTCAGAGTCCAAGAGGAATTATTGTTAAATTCTGCCGTAAAATGGATATGGAAGAGATGAGACACAAGGCCATTCGCAAAAAGGAATTCTGCGCATCTAATTTGGGTCCGTTCAGCAATCACACTGTGCGTGTGCACCTGTCGATGACGCAGAAGACACGTATACTGTGGTTTAAATCTACCCAGAAAACCGTAAACAGGCCCCCTACTGCGAAATCATTAACAAAGTGATCTGCATGCCAGCCTTCAGGAACCGCTGTTTGTCCATCCTCCTCCACAGTATCAGCATCACTACCATCCACTCAGAACCAGGTGTGTCGTAATCAAGATTCTTGACTTTGGTAACTGGTCATGGGGAATGGTTCAGTAAAGAGTTACGTTTGGGTGAGGAGCAGTGGGGCAAACCTTATTTTCCTGCTACCTCCACGGTAGCAGGAAAATAACCCGTCAACGGATTTTTCCCGCATTATCGATTTCCTCGAGGATGAGATGATCATCGATCATCTCACATAGCTTTTTTTTTTACTGAAAGGGGCGGATTTCTCCCAAGGCACTTCAGCCGTAGCGGCTTTTTGCGTACCCCTGTGTGGGTTGCGGCATTATCACATAGCGAAAAGCCATTGGTGATTGGTGGGATTTGAACCCGGGACCTTGAGCACCAAAGCCCCGCGCTCTACCCCTAGACCAGCACGCTCCCCTCACATAGCTTATCATGATGATTACTTTGAACACACAGCTTATCATGATGAACATCGATCATGATGATTGTGATGATCACCGCAACGAGGAAAGCCCTAGTAGTGTATTAATCAAAGGTTTAGCCCAAAGTAATGTTAAAACAATTCCAGGTTAGTCCTAGGATATGAGGGGGAGTGTTTAGTGGGTGTGAGCCTCGCGGTGTCCATTAGCATTACCTTCTCCTTCCCACAAAAAAAAACAATGATACTTTATTACATAGCTATATTTTTCCCTCTCACCAGTTGATCCGCCAACAGCAGCACAGTTTTGAGGGAGAACCGACGAGAGCAGAAGTTGAACAGATCCTCCAGTGACGGGCCGAGCAGCTCCATCACTAACACATTGTAGTCACCTTCGGACCCGCACCATTTTATGGTGGGTATGCCAACTGTAACAAATAAAAGACACTGTGGAATCTGTGTTTACTGATACAGTGAATAATAATTGAATAAAACCAGACTCTTCCGTTAAGAATTAGGAAATCTCACCAAGACCAGCTTCACTGATATCAGTTTCCAACGTTTTTTAACCCTTAAAGCGCTACTGAAAATCACACTCCCTGCTCATTTAGGTTGAAAAAGTCAAAATTATATTTTCCAAATGTTCTTTTTGGATTTAGGTAGCTTGAATAAAGTAGAAAACAGAAATATGCTTCATTTTTATTTATTGAACATTTTAACACTATTTTTTAGGTATCTAAAAAATTTATTTCAAAATTCTGAGCGTATGAAATATAACTTGTAGGCTTACATAAATGGTCAAATAAATGAAAAATTATTGATTCTAAACATGAAAACAGTGAAAAGAAACAGGTAAATAAAGTAAAAATATATTATGTACATTACCACTAAACATAGTTTTGCATCGTATGATACGCCTCGAAACAGTCATAAGTCCATTCATGAACTCATCAAATTCCGGATCGTCTGGATGAGCCATGTTTCGCTTTTTATTTTATTATTTAGATTCACAAACATTCACACTACATTATCTGTTTACTTCTCAAACACAACACAAATAAACACACGTCAATGGATGTCAACAAACAACAATTGGAACACAATTGGCTGGTCGTGGTGGCACGTTAATTTTCTCGTCGAAAGCAGTACGGGAGCACTAAAATACAAACCAAAGTCGCATAACATCTAATTTCATTCACTAGAAAATCCAACAAAGCCGCCACATTGGTTTTGTGAGTTCATAGAGGTTAAAGCAACATTACCATCCACTCAATTGGTTGTTTCGCGAACTACAGCGCAGTAAATGTGACGAAATGACTGAAAGTGAAAACCTCGGTTTCCGCGCCGTGTTACCCGACCCTACTGTGCTGCGAGAAATCTCGTCAGCCGCCCGGTAAGGGTTAATAACATTTTGATTTAGGATTTTAGTACACCCTTAATAAATAGTAAATGTCAAATTAGTTAACAAATGCACCATAACATTTATTAAACTAAGAACTTTCTAACCAAAACTGTGGATAAAACCCTGGAGGACTAAACATATTTAAGTTTTAGTACAACTTTAAACATTTCAACTCATTTAAAATTATGTGATGTAAATAAAATACTTTGAATGTAATATTGTATCACTTAAAAAATTAAATTAAATCAAGCTACAGTCGATTGAAGCAAGGAGTTAAAACAGCATCTACAAAAGCAGGAGTTAAGCAAGGTTAATATTTTCCAGATCCAGTTGCACAACTCCATAGGTTGCACAACTTTTGACAGGTTGATAAGGAATATCAAATAATCTGGAGATTCCAGTAGACCTTATTAATGTTACACAAGTCAGTTGTTGTGCAGCTAAACTTGACAAGCGACATGTATCAGTATCTGTGGTTGTTTGCTTTTTGCAAAGGTCACACAACTTCTAAAGCTACGTCGAAGCTAACTCAAAACTAAATAACAGTTAAAACCACCATCGTTTATCCTTACCATCTTTCTTTGTTGTAAATTTTAACAATAACCAAAATAAATGATTTTTTACAGTTTAATGCAACACGTAGTTAGAACTTTTAGGAAATAGTACTTATTTTTTATTAACAGTTAATAAGAATAACAACAAATAAAAATTAAAGCTAATTTAAACTTAAATAAATTCCACAGTATTCCATTTAAAAATGAGATATTCAGATTTAATCACACACTATTAACACGGGCCAATAAAAGTGCTCATATTATAAAAGTTAACTATGTAGTTATTTCAACTACTTTGAACTAAACTTCATCCTATATTGTTATGCCAAAAACCTAAATTTGTGAATATATAAAATAGGAAACCCATAAAGTTGCGTAATCAAAAGTATGTTCATATATATGTTAGTTTTATGTGAACAGATGGTATATCTATTTAAATTGGTTATGTCTGGTATATCTATTTGAATAATAAAAAATTATTATATTTGTAAGCTGTATGTTTGTAACAAAATCATCTTGAGTACAAGTTTTTCTCCATTTTGCACCAATTGTAGGAGTCTACTATTATTACCATGAAATGACATTAACTTAAATATCACTATCTGCTGTATGCTGTTGAGGGGATTGCCTCTGACGCTCGTGGGTTTGTTTGGTTGTATAAGCTCTGTCCGCATAACCATTAATTAGCAATGGAAATGCCTCCTGTGCAGTTACACATAGGAGACATTGTTCCCTCCCTATCTTTGACTGCAGTTGTAACTTTATTGTTATTTTTATGTGATTTTTGTTGCATTATAAAGGATACAAAATTTAGTTACCTTGTCATATATTGTTTAAATAGCAACAGATTTTAAATTCTTTAAATAATAAATAGCAAGAATGATATCCAAACATGACCAAACAAGGTTTTTTCATTAACATAACCATTGTTATACCTTTAGTTTATTTCAGACTATAAAAAATACCTCTGGTGTTTTTATGTTGTGAAATTTCTCTTAAAAACTTTAGTACCTTCAACATTTAATTGCTGTCTTCTTGTTTTCATATAAAACTGTATGGATTATTTAAATTATCTTAAGTTAACTTGAGTTTGAGAATCCTATATCATTGCTTTAAAATGTTGGGTAAAAGTCCCATTTTCTTAATATGAGATTTGTATTTTTTATATATTTTTAACGCATGAGGTTATTTCTTGCAATCATTTTTTATGGGTCATTGCTGCTTGCACTGATTGCCAGCCTTGTAGCTCTCGGTGCAAGTGGAACATAGTGGGCTACAGAGGAGCGTTCTGTCAAAGTCAAATGCTTGACTTTGGACATTCAAATTCAATGAGACAGAAGACAAATCAATCACAAGGCAGCTAGACAGGCGCTCACCTTAACATTGTGTTGTTTGTTTCCATTCGTCCTGTTGAAAGAGGTCTTGCTTTTGAAATAGTCTAAACCAGTGAAAAGATTAATTTATTCATTCTCTCGGACATTGTCCCTGAACTGGTGAAACTTATAATAAAAGGTTTTAAATTAACTAAGTCTTCTACAGTTCACTTTTTCAAAGTCGAATTTTTTTACAATCTAAGTATCAAAACTTGTGTCATTATCTAGTAGTATAGACATTTGACTATCATTTGCTAATACTGCATTTTTGTTTGTCTTGGCTTAGGCGTTATTTTGAAAAACTGACATTTAATAAAACACATCACTGTCATTACACGAAATATGAACATTTATTTGAGGACACATTGCTACATAATAAATCGATAATGTTAACATGACCAATAATGCAGTATTAGTGGATAATAATTTAACAACTACACTTCTTGATAAAGACACAACTATGGAAACCTAGTCATAGAAAAATTTATTACTTGCACAAACTGAAGTTGAAATCTCCTATTAAAAGATTAATTTCAGTTTTGAAAAATAAAAAAACCTATAATGATATTTCATCTTGTAAGAATGTTATGAATGTGTAAAACGTCAATTACATCCCATTAACATCTTGCTTAGTTGTTCAACTCTTTCAACTTATCTGAGATAGCACTTTTCTCGAATAGTTGTAATTTAATATCAATGTACACTTATTGGTTGTTCGCAATTTATTGATTTTTTACAATCATATTTTTTTCTATTGTCGCCATTCTTATTTACACAATTAATCTCCCTCAGCTGTTGAAGGTGTGAAATGGCCACCTACTTCCGTGGACACATATCCTGCCACCAGCTTGTCAACAATTGACATGTCGCCATTTTTAAAACTGAAAACCACTCGTACTTGAAATTTACCTAAAGCATCATTTATGTAAGTGGTTTTCAACATAACAATGGTATCTGCAGCACTCTTCCCTAACAAGAAACAAAACTTCACAGCTGCACACTATTCATTTACGTCCACCACAACGAAAAAAAAAACGAAATGGCGAAACAATGTTCACTAAAAAACTGCAGATGAACACGGCAATGGCACTAGCGGCACTGAACTCCAGATGACCTTCGCTACATAGACGTAGTGGCAGACATACATATTACAAAGGCCACGCCTTTGGCAGCGTGATTCCGGTTACTTTTGGGTACCCCCTTGAATGAGTAAAAAAACAAATTTACTGCTGTGTAATGTTACTATTAGATTTAGGCTACTAGAATTAAATAGAAATGAATATACCAAAGGACTTTGACCAGAGGATATAAAAGGGTGAAGTGTCAGGTTTAGTGTTTACACAGTTAACAGCAAATAGTAGCTTAATTTACCTAAAAAAAACTCAATTTGGGCGCACCAACGTGCGCCGGGAAACACTAGTTCTCTAAAAGATTAACATGGGAAAAGAGTATAAAGGTTAGCTGTCACGATAAACACAGAAACTATGATTTTTTTAAATAAATGGTTGGATCCCAACCAAATGAAACTAAATACAAAGTTTCATCCAAAAATATTGGTTAATAAGGGAAATATTAATTTTTCCTTGTCATTCATAAGATTAGCATTAGAACCCTAAAATAAAATGTACTGTTAAGATTTTTTAATATCTTGATAACCGTTTGGAGATAGAGAAAAACTTAATAAAGAACTAAATTGTATAGTGTTTGGTGCTGATTCTAATTGTAAAAGATTTTATTTAAATTTTTAAAAATTACGTATGAAAAATGCAAAAAACCCCATTTTGGGATACAAACCCCCCCCCCAAAAAAACAGGCCTTTACATTAGCTGCCTGGATGTCTGGAATACATACTCGTCCAAATTAATGTAGGAATACACATCTCTACCAAATTTGGTCTTGACCGGACCACTTTGATAAGAGTTATCGTGTTCATGGACACACACACATGTATATTATATATATAAAACGGGTGTTTCAAAAAGGACGCACATGGAAGTTTGAGAATGTGAATTTATTACTTTAAGTTATTAAAGTAATTATAAGTTATGCTGTATGAAATTATTACCTTTTTAATATTCAAATTACCTTTAAAACTTCACAATAAATGTTCAAAATTGCTTCCTCCACTAGTAATGCAGGTTCGAACACGTTTCATAACATTTGCAGCCACTTTTCGTAGTGTTTGCTCAAAAATGATTTTAATCTCACTTTCAATATTAGCCTTCAATTTGTCAAGTGTATGAGGATTGTTATTAAAAACCCCCAAAGAAAAAGTCAGCTGGAGTAAGATCTGGGGATCTTGGCAGCCACAATCCTTTTGATATCACACGATGGTCAAAAAATTCTCGTAACATATTCATCGTTTCAGCAGAAGTATGGCATGTTGCATTATCCTGCTGAAACCAACAATATTGATCGTCTAATTCTAACAATGCTATAAATTGTTCAATAAGGTTGCGATACACAACACCATCTACAGATTTGTCAAAAAATAAAGGCCCTACAATACGACGCCGGGAGATCGCACACCAAACACCAAATTTACGTGCATGTAATGGTCGTTCTTGAAATGTGTGAGGATTTTCAGTGCTCTATATTCGGCAGTTTTGGCTGTTGACGTAACCATCTAAGTGGATCTGAAATAAACACGATCCAATATTTCAATACCGTTGTCATTAACAAGAGAACGTATCCAACGACAATACTGCATACGTTTCCCATGGTCAACATTCTTCAGTTCATGAACGACTCCGATGCGGTAAGGACGCAAATTCAATTTTTTAGTAGCCCTGAAAGTGGAAGATAGTGACAATCCAGCCTGTACAGATAACTTTCTAAGTGATTTTTTGGGTGAGGTAGTCAAACGTTGTTTCACATTGTCCAGAACTTGTTCTGTTAACACTGACGGTCGACCTGTGCTTTTCCGATCCTGTACACTTCCAGTCTCACGAAATTTATCGATCAGACGCGTTATTGTGGCGTTATTAGGTACTGCAGAATTGGGAAATTTCAACCTGAATTCGTCTTTCACTCGTTCGTAAGATTTATATGCAAAATAACTTTCAATAATAAACACACGTTCATCCTTTGAAAAAACCATAGTTGAACATACACAGACACTACAGATTACAAATGAATACTAACAAGTACTAGTAAATGTAAAATGGTGCATGCCGGTTCAACAATGAGTACGGTAGTGCCAACTGTTTGGGGGAACAAAATATTCCCTATACAGAAAATATATTCCCTCAAACTTCGATGTGCGTCCTTTTTGAAACACCCGGTATATAAATATATATATTTAAACGATTACCGTTTTTGGCCTTTAGGACACCTCAAAACAAAAAAATGACATGGTCCCAGGCCTATGTCTTGCCATGAGACCTATGGTAATAGCTTCTTCCCCATGGAAGTTCGCTAAAAGGGTCTATTAATATATATAAAAATGAAACAAAAGCACAAGAAATACAGTTGCCATAAATACTACTGTTGAATATGACTCCTTAAAAAAGATAAGCCAATTGATTGACTGGGTGTAAAAATTAACACTACTTTCCCGACTGATTTATCTTATCTATTTTAGTTATAAAACACTGTTAACAGCACTAAAAATAAGTTTTTTATTTATAAATACTAACATGTAAACTGTCCACGTGATTGTCAAAGTTCTAAAGGGGTGTTTCCCAAGATAACAGAGGAATGTTTATCAAAACACTGTGTAAAGATTAAATCTTGCAGTAATATGCAAAACACTGACTGTTAAAACAATTGATAATATATTGTTGGTTATACTCTTAGTGAGAATTATTTAGTTTATTATTATGTTTCTGGCAATTTGTGAAATATCGTTCTATAACAATAAACGCTAAAATTCTTATATGAGGTGCCTAATCATACAGTTTACCCTTAATTAAGGTGCTTGAATCTCAGTGAAAGAGTAAAAAGAAAAAATACTTCTTAAACAAAAAAAATAGAATAATAAAAATACCCAACCCAACAAAACTTTTTTAAAAGTTCGCCCATGTATAGTTTCGTGAAATCCCCCTATCATTGGGTGTGGTTTCAGGATCATTATACAAACACATGTGTGAAAATAACTATTTTCAGATTCAGAGAACATAAAAGAATATTTCCATTCTCAATTCGGACTATAGAATTTCTACAAATACAATATTTTCTCCAAATGGATAGTGGAAGAAAGTAAATAGTTGAGGATCTAAGTTGTTTTAGGGATCAGGACTTTTTGGTAAGAGTGACATTTCCCCGATACCTCCCTGGTTTTAAGTGTAAAGTTTGTGCTAGATATTAATACATGGAATTTTGAAATTATTATCAACAATAAAATTTCTCAAGAAAGCAGCCAGCGTTCCATGTTAATAAAGTTGTAAAAATTCATCAGATGTAGCTGAAGTGATGAATGGAGTAGATAAAGAACAAACTACGACAGATAAGATATTAGAGTGACTCACGCTTACCAACTTTTATCACATCATGTTGGCTCACCTAGATCGAGAAAACCTCTGTCCAGAAATGACAATGAGAATTTCAAACTTATCATTCTCTATAATGCTAAGGTTTGGCAACATCATGGTTTGGCTTTTTATTTTTATTTTTCCCTCATATTTTTATTCAAAAACTCATTCCTTTCATGATCGGTGTGCAAATATATATACTGTAATATATATATATCTAAGACTGGGACGGTGAAGTGTCCTGTAATATAGGTACTTGGAGTTCACAAAATTGTGGAAAGTTATGAGCGATGGTCGGTGGATGGAATATTCTCTGGTGTGGATTACCGTCAGCATTATTGAATACTAAGTCCATTTGCAAATACCATCCTCATAATTAGACTAGTTCGTAATTCAGATGGCAGTGGTTCGGGCTCAACATTAAACATCCATAACAGCTGTTGGTGAGTAGAACATCAATATAATTTTCTTAGTGAAGATTCTGTGCTGGATAAATGACATGCTATAGTTTGTGTTAGTTTAGAAATTATAAGTATTAAATTTAACTATTTGAAACAGTGCAAAGTAGTGCAGAACGTGGCTGGCATTGTTACGTAATATACATGGCAGTCTGTGGGTTAAACATTCATATTTAGGCCTAAACAACTATAATATCAAATAACTAAATAGTTAATCAAAATTGTTAATTTAAAGGATATGAGAATTAATTTACAAAACTAAACATGTGTGGGTATTTACTTTTCAGTGTACACAACATTAATTTAGCTATTAATATTTGTAATGTGAATAGAAATTACTGAAATGTGGCTTAAGGAAAATGCACAGTACTTGAAATTTACATACTATCTTTAATTTCATCATCTAAATTCCAAGTACATCACACCCTAAAACTAAGCATATTTTTGTATTTTAGCGAATTTCCCATAGGGAAGAAGCTATTACCGTAGGTCTCATGGTAAGACTTAAGCCCGGGACCATGTTATTTTTTTGTCTTTAGGTGCCCAGAGTCCATAAACAATAGTCGTTAAAATTTATATATATATGTGTGTCTGTGAACACGATAACTCTCGTAAAAATGGCCCGATCGAGACCAAATTTGGTAGAGACGTGTATTCCTACAAATGCTCGGACGAGTTCGTAAACCAGACATATCGGTCAATGGGAACGGATAGTTTGGGGGGGTTTTGTACCCTAAAATGGGTTTTTTGCGCTTTTCACATGTAATTTTTAAAAATTTCTAATTTTATATTTCACCATTGCAATCAGCTTAAAAAACTACACAATTAAGTTCCTTAAAGTTTTTTCTATCTCTAACAGTTACTGAGATATTAAAAAATCTAAACACAGTACGTTGTATTGTGGGGCTCCAATGTTAATCTTATGGAGGATAGGGAAAAATTAATATTTCCCATATTTTTGGATAAAACTTCATATTTAGCTTCATGTGATTGAGATCTATCAATTTATGCTTAAAAATCATGGTTTATGTGTTTATCATGGTAGCAAACCTGCATACTCTTTTCCCATGTTAATCATATAGGGAATAGGCAACTCCTTTATGGACAGATGTTAATGAAAGTTGGTATAAATGTTAAGATAAAAATTATTTATGGTAGAAATTACTACTTTCAGTGTTCCTCACAGCAGCTATCCTGCACACTCTTTCCCATGTTAATCTTATTGAGAATAGACAAATAATTCTCATGTTTATGGACAGATTGTTATATAACTTGTCATATATTATTGTTATTATTATTACATTATTGATTTGGGAATTCTCTGAGTACGCAGGTCTGCTGCGACGGGGGTATTTTTAACTTTTAGTTCATTAAATAATGTACAAATTTACTGATAAATACTGATTCAGAAAGCTCTGAAATACAGAATCAGTATCAGAATACTGATTCTTGATAAAACACTTGCTCCATGGATTCCCATTCAATTATGGTGGGAGAGAGGATGATAATAACAGACCAAGACCATTTATGGTTAAGCTTAGTTTTTATTGCTCTTTAGGAAATTAGGTTCAGCTTAACATGGCACAAGCATTCCCTAAACTAGGGGGGGGGGTTGTTGTTCTAGTAAATCTCAGGCCTTTGAAACAAAATAATAGAAGTCCTTCTCATATACTTGGAGTAAAGTAAGAAGTTTAAGCTTATGCGTAATAATCCGGGGAATTAGGGTCCTTTATAACCATCTTATCACCATTCTTTTAACAAATCAAGCTAACAAATATTTATCAAAATCAGGGCGACTCTAAAAAACAGATTGGCCCTTGTTTCAAATAAAATTGGAAATAATGCACATTAATGCAATAAAAATATGTATAAAATATAATGAAAGTAAAACATGAAATACTGTAGTGTGAAATCGAAGATATGGAACAGTTCAAACACTAGGTCAACGATTCAGCCATAAAGCCAGTGAAGTATCAGACCTTAACTTTCTATAGGTTAATATTCAAATAGAAATATAATGAAAGTAAAACATGAAATACTGTAGTGTGAAATCGAAGATATGGAAAAGTTCAAACACTAGGTCAGCGATTCAGCCATAAAGCCAGTGAAGTATCAGACCTTTCTATAGGTTAATATTCAAATAGAAATATAATGAAGATTCTTAATAACCCCTGTTACACTTAAATTAACAAAAAGCATTTCAAAACTGTATTTAGTTGAATAGTATTACATGTTAGAAATAAATTGTAAATCATGACTAGCCTGAAACAACATTCTCTCAGAGCATATTATGCAACATCAAGAACACGCAAGAATTCACACCATGTGGGTAGATTACTATCAAACCGAAGAGGAAGGTGAGGTGTGATAATTAGTTGTATTTGGTAACAATACTCTCCAAGATTGGAGAAGAAAGGGTAGAAAGAGAGAGAGAGAGAGAGGGAGAGAGAGAGAGAGGGGGGGAGAGAGAGAGATTGTTTGTATGTATGTATGTGCGTGTGTATGAGAGAGAGAGAGAGAGAGGGGGGGGATGGAGGTACAGTTGACCTTGAAAACTTCCTATGGCAATAACCTCACAGAGACAATCTGATGCATGAGATATCACTGTAGGTGCAATAACAGTAAATTAACCACTTTTCTGAGGCAGACCTACATTTGTTATTTATGAGCTTATAACACTGTTGTTTTTGTATGAAATATGAATAAAACAAAAGTTTATATGCCATATATATATATATGTGTGTGTGTGTGTGTGTGTGTGTTTTACCATCACATAGTACAGTATTAGGTATTATTTTTTACATTTAGTAATATTACTTAAATCCTGACTTCATAAGGAAAATGTCAAAGAAAAATTCTTTACTCTTGAGTTGATTATAAACTTTAAAAATGGTTACCCAATAATAAATATATTATATAATTAACTTAAATATAATATTTATGTATTGAGTCAGAGAAATGTGAATAATCATAAAGAAGGTTTAACCATTACAAAAATTTGGGAAAACAAGGTATTAAAAAACTCATATACAGTACAGAATATCATTAGAATATTTATATCATTTTTTTGGTACTGTGCAAACCTCCCCAACGCACACCATAAAGAAGAAAGCCCTTATCAATAAAGAGAATGAAATACCCCCGCTGTCTTGGAATTTTGTTCCATAGGAAAATGATAATTTTTTGCAGGATTACTGATACTTAATAGCTGTAAAAAGGTGGTTGGGATGCCAAATATAAAAAAATGTCAGATGCCTATCAGAAAAAAGTACTTGTCAATTATAAGATACTAGCTGACCCGGCAAACTTCGTAATGCCTAACAGTAAATACGTAGTAACTTTCAGATTGGCCATGTTCTGAAGTCGAATACCATTACGACTTCGTTGTGAAAAATTAAATATTCTGGGTCGTGGCGTAGTTAATAAAAATACTGGACCGATAAGACATTAGTAACATTCCCACAAAACAAACTAAAACCAAACCTAACTGTAGTACGGCTTTTATAGGAAAGATATACAACAGCTGATTATTATAACAAACGTAATAGGTATAAACACCGTAATTAATTTTACTTGGCCAACATAATTATAAACGTGTGACTTTTAATCAGACAGAAAAGAAAAAATATAAATACATAATCCCCAAAAACCGTTAACTATTAACGAAGTGAATAAATCTGTTCATTTTGTACAGTACACATTAACTCCATGGTTCTACATTAATGAATGATCAGATGGCATTGGATAGTAAAACATATTGCTAATGGAAAGTAAAACAACAGCTGTAGCTTAAGCAATCAAATGTTTTTATTGTAGAACATTTGTAAACAAACTTAGTCCCCATAAGGTTAACATTAGAAATTTAAAACGCTATAAAATGGAAACTAATTGAATTTATGGAAACTGAATATGCCTAAAGCATGACCGGAGCAGAGACGAATCCAAAAAATCAAAGATCATTAAAATCGGTCCAGTCATTCTTGAGTTATAATGTGTGTAACTAACATGACTTTGTTTTATATATTTTGATAATTGCTTGGTAATTAATTTTTTTGGAAACAAATTAAAAATTAACAATGTAATTCCTTAGATAACCACTTCTGTCGTTTTGTGAATATGTATCATGTAACTAGTAATGCTGTCACAAAACTAACATTGCTCTTATTGAGCAAAAAAATACTAATTGAAATATGTATACAAATATCTTGTAATGATGGTCTGAAGTAAAAACCAATAATGAACTTTGAAAGAATAAAAAAACCAAGACTGGGTTCTGCAAGTGAAATGTAGTACTAAAATAGCCAATCACCTGGAATAACAAACTTGGAAACTCAAGTTTTACAACATTAGGAAAATTATTTTGGGGCTTTTAGTCAAACAGTTTACTAAGTAAAAGTTGTGTAAACAAAATTGTTAATGTTGATTATAATATAAATTGCCAAATCAATACTCTCTTTATGACTATCCTAACATAAAACATGTTATGAAACCATTGCTCTTCAATTAAAGCTGACTAAACAGGAAGTGCTGAGGCATCCGGAAAATGCTATGCTTCAACACACTACAGTATAACAGGACTTAGGAGGCATAATCTTGTGTGTGGGTTATCAAGCTTCACAAAAAAATGACATTTACAATAATCTGGCAATCTGAACCCTGCTTGGGTTACCAAGTTGTTCGGATTTTCCGGAAATTCAGTGTGAAGTTGTATTAAGAGTACTAATAAAATCCATTATTTCAGACCCAAACTGTGTATTTAGACTAATTAACTTACATATTATCACTGTTGTACGTTATAGATTTGTTTACTACATGTTTAGCTTGAACAGCATCAAGTGATCATGCAAGGATGTTCTATCTTTTATGGACTCGTCATTAGAATAATAAAACATGACACACACACAGACACATAAAGACGAACAATAATAAAACAGTTCCGCTTGTAGGCCTACTTTTTACGCCATCACGGTATTGCTGGGGGTGAACTCAAATTTTTGTAAAGTAGTTCCCCGAAAAAGTGATTATAAGGGGTCAGACCGTAAGAATCAAGTCTTCTATGATGTACTGTGAATGTAGCTAAATATGACCCTACGCTATCTCAAGCATCAGTGTACTGCTTCATCCACATAATTCATGTTTATGAGACTATAGCGAAACTTTCCATTGGCTGACAGGATTTCTTTATTACTTCAAACGAAGATAACTAAATTCTTCCAAAAACTAAGATACTGTGTTTAGTTAAAATAATATGTGTAGTACTGTATTTATAATTAATGATGCGATCGTATAGTATTTAGATAAGGTACTGTGCTGAAGATTTAAGTGTTATGACTCAGATTAAATTCCTTCATTTTCAAATTAATAAAAAAAAATACACAGTCACTTTTTTCAGGTAGTTCTGATTATCCAGACGTTCTGATTACCAGGACTCTGGTGTGTGTATATATATATAAACAATTGACAAAGATTTTGGAAAATAATAGCCTGATAAACTCATCACAATTAGGTTTTTGAGCTGGATTAGGTACCCAAAAAGCAATAATATTTTGCATCATGATCAGGTACCCCATTATGATCAATAATATAATTCAGGCCTTGGATGTAGAGAGCAGATGACTATAGCAGTTCTCTGAGATCTGTCTAAGGCTTTTGACTGCATTGATCATGATATACTAATAACAAAATTTAAGTCTTAGAATCAATGACAATGAACTCATATGATCCACATCATATTTCAAAAGGAAAAAGGACCTTCATTTATCTAAATAAATTAAATTAGAAATGTGTCTATAAATCGTGTAAAGTCTTAATACTTTTTGTAATTTTTATGTTTCATATTCCAGGAAGGGTAAAATAGACCTTTTTTAAATCTCATAACCTTGTGATGTCACTAAGCATATGAAGTCACCGTTTCAAATTTTGGTAAAAAAAATTGACATTAACAATATACGCCACACAGAGCTAAGACATAGTCAAGTCATAATAACCAACAGCTGTCAAATTAAAATTGATATATTTGTTTTTTGACATGGAAATGTCTTACCTCTGGGGGGATTGACAATTCGTCAGACCGAAATTTGAAAAGAAAATTATGTCATATGGTTTTAGGGACAGCTTCTTAGAGGAACTGAAAACATTCCCTTTAGACATATCCATGATCTAAGCTACTTCTCAATGGGAAGAAAATTTGTTTCATTTTTACATTGATCATTGATTTTAAACCTACTTCAAAATCATTCTATATTAAATGTTATCTTGACGTATAACGAATTTTTATAATAATAACAATTTATAATTTAATATAATTTATCTAGTTGTAGGTTAATGCTAAGCAATACTTAATTCATTGTAAGAAATTAAGCTGAGAATTGTTATTCTCTGTATTTATTTGTCTAAGCCGCAATCATCTTACACTCATATCTCATTCATACTTGGCTTAAATTTCCTACCTGGGTAGGTCGCCATTTTAAAAGGTAATCTAATCAGGTTTATATTTTATTATAATAATGGATTTTTATTTCATAGAAATAAATAACCAATAGCTGTCTAATTAAAATCTTTTTTTTAATTGAACACTGATTTTAAACCTTTTTTTAAATAAATACTATATTACAATGTTACCTTGACACGTATAATAAATTTTATTAATGATATAAATTTAATCTAAAATTTGATCTATAATGTTCACTGTTGACCCTTTGAGTGCCACAGCGTCACTCACAGCGACTCTAGGCCCTATGCATAAATTGCCGGTATCGCTGACACCAACTCTCAGTAAATCGGTTATAACTAAGTTAGTATTTTTATGTATTGGCTTGATTTTTTGACTAGTTTTGTTCCAAAAATCATTGGCCATTAACCCTAGAAGTGGCAAGCTTTTTACTCTTAACTGTAACATAAAAATAATTACTATCTTCTTAAAATATCAAAGTTTAAACAAAAAAAAGCTTAAAACGTGCCCCCCCCCCCGTATAATCACTAACCACAAAAGCAAAACAGGTGTCCACTGCAATCCCAACTAAGCCTACAAATGCCGTCAACTTCCACCCAAGCCGGTCACCGTTTATTTAAGGTGGGCCCTCCACTCCGCTATACCACACATTTGCAAGCCAAATTAAGATTGCTGATGGTCGGGATTCGAACCCTAGCACTTCCGAATGGCTAGAACGTTACGCTCGTCAGCGTAGCGCGTTAGCCAGCTCGGCCATCAGTGCCTAGGAGAAGAAAGCGCTTACTTGATTATAGACCTGCCCGGTGGCAGGCTCGTGTACTACGAGAGCAGTTTCGGTTGTTGGCCCCCAGAGGGAAACACGGTTGCGTAGGCGATAGTACACTAAACTGACGACAGATGCCTCCACCTGCCAATTCTTATTAAATATGTAAATGCGTCGTAAATTACGACTTTGCCATTTCTAGGGTTAATTTATGATGTTGAATATTGAATCATAAAAGTTGAATATTGCTTTTGAATATTGGTTAAGGACTACTAAGCGTTCTTATATTAATACTAGTTTGTTATCATTGTTTTAAAGCTGTTTTCCCATGAGTAACAGTAAGCATAGTATCAAAGTATGTAAAAATGTGGCATATTCAATAACCACGGTAACCGTGGGTACATAAAAACTTTGTTTTTATTTCTGTTATGTCTTAATTTCAAACAATCGAGATGTATTATACTACACATGAATTTTACTTAAAATTTCTTGCTCTTTTTAACTGTAGTGATGAAAAAACATGTAAAATATTTTTTTATACTGATCTCCAAACACAAAATGAAAAAAACGTTTTTAGTTTTATAGTTTTAAGTTTATTTACGTTGAGAAAAATAAATTTTTTCTACAATTTAAAAGAAAGATTACATTAATATCTGTAAAATTAAATTTTCCATGACCTTTTGTGGAAAACATTACATTTTCATGAAAAACGCCATCGCACTTTGTGTGCGAGAATCATGGAAATGGCAGCGACACTCAAAGGGTTAAGGACTACTATTGTTATTTTAAGTAGAATTGAAAAGATTAACAGAGTATCCTTAGATAACATTTTTTAGTGCAACAACATGTTTCAACCTTCAGGCCATTTTCAAGTTATTCATAAAAGATTTTTAATACAACCTAAATTTAACCTAATTTGTCTAATTGTAAATGAATACTAATTAACTAATGTAGTTAATTTTTTATGTTTATTTGTTAAAGATTTCAGGTTTATATTTTGTTATGACAATGAATATCTTTTTTCCTAACACTGAATCCTACAACCTTTGCAAAAGACGGGCACTGCAATGATTTTTTAACCCTAGAAGTGGTAAGCTTTTTACTCTTAACTGTAACATAAAAATAATTACTAATATCTTCTTGAAATATCAAATTTTCAACAAAAAAAGCTTAAAACATGTCCCCCCCTTATAACCACTAACCACAAAAGCAAAACAGGTGTCCACTGCAATCCCAATTAAGCCTACAAATGCCGTCAACTTCCACCCAAGCCGGTCACCGTTTATTTAAGGTGGGCCCTCCACTCCGCTACACCACACATTTGCAAGCCAAATTGGGATTGCTCATGGACGGGATTCGAAACCTAGCACTTCATAATGGCTAGAACATTATGCTCATCAGTGTAGCGCGTTAGCCGGTTCATCCACTCAGTGTATAGGAGTAGAAAGCGCTTACTTGGTTACAGACAAGTCTAGTGCACTACAAAAGCAGGTTCAATTGCTTGCCCAGAGGGCAACACGGTCACCTAGACGCTAGTGTCTAACAAGATCACTAAACTGACGACAGCTGCCCCCACCTGCCACTTCTTATTAAATATGTAAATGCGTCGTGAAGTACGACTTTGCCAGTTCTAGGGTTAAAGTAAAGAATAATTTGACTATCACCATTGAAACCAGATTAAAAAAATAAAGAAATTAGTATTTTGAATTATTTGTCTAAGAATAACAGGTCCAGAGAAAAGTTAATTTTAGCATTCATGATAAACGCAGTACGTTGTCTGAGTGTCCAATGTTATTCTTATGGAGAATATTAAAAAAATCAATTCCTCCCTTGTTATCCAAAATATTTTTATTTATTCACAATTATGGTCGCGTAATTTATTTATTACGCTCATGGTCGGGATTCGAACCCTAGCACTTCCGAATGGCTAGAACGTTACGCTCGTCAGCGTAGCGCGTTAGCCGCCTCGGCCATCAGTGCCTAGAAGAAGAAAGCGCTTACTTGGTTAAAGACCTGCCCGGTGGCAGGCTCGTGTACTACGAGAGCAGTTTCGGTTGTTGGCCCCCAGAGGGAAACACGGTCGCGTAGGCGATAGTGTCTAACAAATCCACTAAACAGACGACAGATGCCTCCACCTGCCAATTCTTATTGAATATGTAAATGCGTCGTAAATTACGACTTTGCCATTTCTAGGGTTAAGGAATCCGAGATGATTTGCCGATCAGAGTACTAACTGCATTTAACTGCAACCATAGAAAACAATATGTTTTTTAACAGCAAAAAGATATTTACCTGTTTTCACAAATTAAGTCTCTCTCTTAATGTTTAAATCTTAATTTACCATGCCAAAAATTCGGATAAACTATAATTAACTTTGAATTATCAAAGATTTTTTTTCTTGGAGTAAAAAATTATAGGTACCAAGAGAAATATTAAAGAAAATTTTTAAGTAAAGAAGTTTGAATTATCACAGTTCCACTGCATTCAACTAATAAGAAATTAGTAATTACTTTAGGTAGGCCTAGTAATGTCTTTAGCTTTGTTTCATTGTGATAATTATTTTTTCTATAAATATCTTGTTTGGCAGAAAATTTTTAAAAAACATTATTTTGGTTGTATAAAAGCTTTGAAACTTTAAAACCTTTGAACCATGATTTTACATACAAGCAGGCGGTGTTACTGTATTCAACCAATATTTTAAACATAGAATATTATTTTAAAGATTTTTAAAAGTGGAATAGTGTAGATGGGTGAATTTATATGATTTTCTAGATTGTAATAATTACAATCTAGAAATTCGTATAAAGAAGAATAATTTAAAAAAGAAGAATAATTTTAGAATAATTATTATTCTAAATGAAATTAAAAAAACCTAGGCCCTAATCAATTATTTAGTTTATTTGATTCTAACATTAAATGGTAGATATGATCCAAAATGCTATCTATAGCATAAATAGAGATTTTTGCCGCATTAAGATTGTACAATGAAAGTACAATGAAATGATGAGTTTGCAACAGCAATTTTTTATTCAAGTTAAATTTATATCAATGAATGAAGCTAAAACTGAACCATGATGATCAGATCTGATTACCCAAATGTATACTGTAAGAATATTTCCCATAAACTGTACCCTGTCTTATATTTTTGGATAATTACTTTACACATCTTCTACTGAACTTAAAACACTACGAAATACAGGAAATTAGAGTCAATACTCTTTATAGAAAAGGCTTAGAAATCCGAAAATAAAAAATTACTTTGCCATAAGAAAGTTACATTATATAGATCTTAACCCTTAAAGCGCTACTGAAAATCACAGTTCCTGTCTAAACTCTGGAGTTAAAAAAACACTTTGCCGTTCATTCACTATAGAAACCCATTTAAATAAACAAAAACAAAAGACGTTATGACATAAATTCACTACTTGGTTTTGACAGCAGACAGCTGAAACGCAGAAAGCTAGATTATCGGCATAGTGATAATAACAGCTGTTGACAAAGTAATCCCTGTTTTGCAACGTCTATTAATTGTAATTAACTATATTATAATAGATTAAATTAATTTCATGTTACCTTTGTGCCTGAAATAACATAATAATCGTTAAAAAAATGGTACATCAATAAAATCCTGTAAAAATAATTTTAAAAGCCTAATAAAGTACGTTAAAAACATCACCATCACGAGTTGGTAATACAATAATGACTAATTTACATCAGTGTAGGGCAGACGACTTTCTGAGTCAACATTATTCAGTTATTCTTCTCTTCATAACGAGAGATTTCAAGGTTGTAACTGGTAAAATTTGGGCAACAAATATCAAAAAACAGATTTAACAGCACTCTAACAGCAAGTGGTGAAATCCGATTTTGTCAGTTACGGGGCTGCGGTTAAAACTAGGTTCACAGCAGTTTCAGTGAAATCCGTAAGTCACTTGTACTGCGTCGCATTCCTCAGGGAGACATGCGTCACGGAAGAGCCCGAAAATTCCAGAGTAGTCTCAAGTCTGCACTGCACTTGACATTTAGTCAGTCCGCTGCCGTCCTGTTTATCTCATCACAAACACTCCGTCGAATTTCGATTAGGGACCTTGTACAAAAACGAATCGTTGCTAACCCTGTAACTGCAATATTTAACCGTTTATTAATTTAAAAGATGTTTCGTAGTTAAATAATTACATGTATTAGCAACATTATTATAATTTTAAAAAATAGCACTTTGCTGAATTCCCGTACAAAACCGTATTTATTTAAGATTCCCGTATCATTTCTGGTAAAATAAAATTTCCGCTTTTCCCGGAATTCTCGGTTGCTGGACACCCTGCTTAGTTGCCAACGGCTGTTGGGCTATAAATTAAAATTCCTGTCTAAGGAAAATGTCAGCCTTAGTCACTAACAAGACTACAAGATAACGCCACAATCATCTTACACTCAATTCTCATTCATACTTGGCTTAAAATACCTAGGCCTACCTTGTGGTATGGTTGCCATTTCAATAATCTAATAATCTAATCCCAATCACCAATGGCTTTTTGCTAAGATAAGTGATAGTGACACAATCCACTAGGTCTAGCCTAAAGTAATAGGTAAGGTATGTAAAACATTTCCAGACAATGGCCTAGAAACCACCTACTTAGTTGGGTTGGTAGCCAAACAAATAAGAATAAAAACGGAGTAGGGCCTAAACTATTTTAGGCTACATTAACTAGGTATTTGATTACAGAATAGAAAGGTAAGTTACTTCCTTATTGGTCTAAAAATTCATGTGATGATTGATTTTAAGCTGATTAATTCTACTATAGCAATAAAAGTTTTTACTGCAGTTAATTTATTTAGTTGCTAGAGATTTTCAACACTAATCAAATACAAAGATCTCAAACCCAGTTCTCAGATAACTAGGCATCTATAGCCTATGATTTAGTCTCACAACCAAAACAATTTCTAAATAATTACCAAATATGGCCAACAATGGAAGTTGTACATTTTTAAATTGTTAAATAGGTGTGTTAACAAGTATTTCTAGTCTGTCAAATTATTTTAATATTTTAAAATTGAGAGGATGTTTAACTCCAACTTACCTACACATAAAAAAATCAAAACATTCTAACAAAAAAGATAATACCTAAAAATAAATTACCAGTACCTAAAAACAAATTTGCCCTTAGCTAGGTATTGAAAACAAGCATAAATTACAAGACCAAAACATCTAGAGACCAGCCACAATATGTCTACAAACCCCCGCCCAATTCATCGAATAACACAATCCCACCTCAGGTGAAATATTAAATAAATAAAGAGAAACAAGAAACAAAACACCAAAAAAATAAAACAATTGAGCTGAAAAAACTGTAATACTATAAAATAATAAAAAATTACCTGGTGCCTGAGATGAGGAAAAACGACCCCTAATCTAAAATAAAAAACAGCCATTAAAAAATAAAAAATTTAAAAAGTAAAAAGTAACTACGGGTGAAAAAACATTATAAATCACGCCCGAGATTAAGTGGTGAGACAGTTGAACAAAAATTCGGATTGGTTTAAGAAAATCAAACTCAACAAAAATAAAAAATTGGCATCATTTTGTAAAATTTTGATTCTATGTGGAGCTGAGGGTGTCTTGTTTTGATACATTCTAGCTTGATTGCAACTTCTTCACCAGTTGAAATATTAGTTCCTAAAAAAATAAAATTGACTTAGTCACCCTTTAGCTAACGAGACACTAGGATTTGCCCTTGTGAACATGCTACATATTGACACTAATAGCATTCTTACAGACCATGAAACTTACCTAAGTATATGTCTCCAAATGAACCACTGCCTATTTTTCTTCCGAGTCTATATTTGTTGCCCACTCTCAGCTCCATATCTGAAAATAAGTAAAGACAAATTAGACAATGGAAACATAAACACCTTGCATTGTGTCAGCCATGTTTGAAATTTTCTAATGAAGTTGAGCTAAGCACTCACAGTAATACTATAAAATAATGAAAAATTACCTGGTGCCTGAGATGAGGACTGGCGCTACGACGGACCGCCCGAATCTAATCTAATGTTATAACGACATTTGGTTTAAAATAAAAAAGTTTACAAAGTAAATTCGGACGAAACCTGGGTGAAAAGCCCGACCGACATTGAGACGACAGATGATCGCAACCCTACGCGGTTGGTTTCAAAAACATCCGCATCACTGTGGGTGGCGCCACCTGACAGCCCAGTGGGAGAGAGAAATCGTTGATTGGATGTTTATCAAATGAGGGAAATTCAAACCAGCTGATTTTACTACACAAATCAATAAAAGATTGGCACCAAAAATATGAGTTTCTTCAGATCTATTCATTTAATTGTTTTAACATTATTGTTTTATCACAAATATTTAATCTTTTCCATAAATAAAAATAGTATAAACTCTAATTAATACTTAAAAATGATTGAGGCTTTAAACAATTTTATATCAATTATGGTAAAGGTACGATTCTACCTAAATTTTCAGCCAGTTTTTAATATAAACAAAAATACTGATAAGAATACAAATAAGCATTCATTACCAAATAGCGTAAAATATTTTTTGCCGAATAAAGTTTCATAAATTAAAATTAATCCAAATAACGATAAGTCATCATGTATAGATAGCACATAAGTAATGGACAACTACAACGTGTACCACCTATAATGGTGTAATCTTTCAATTACAATTACTTTTAATAAAGTAAAGGGTAAAGCTCAGTGGAACACGATCATCTTGTAATCCGAGGTTGCTGGTTCAATTCCAGACCCAGTCGGCATGTTTATTTGTAATTGGGCTGTTAATTTATGGGTGTAAATTTATGTTTAAAGTCAGGAATTTTCCCTGCATGTCTTAAAAATTCAAAAGTTGTACCAGTTTTTAAGAAGGATACCTTTTATGCATTAAAAGCTATCGACCTATTTCTGTGGTATCAATATTTACCAAATTTTTAGAATAAGTAACTTCCATTTTTTAATGTAATAAATATATCATAATGAAATAATAAATTGTTTTCTAAATTTCAATTTGGTTTTCGTGAGGGGCTGTCAACTGTGGATGCAGTTGAGAGCCTTGTCTCCGACGTCTTAGGTGGTTTTGAACCGCATGCAGTGTGCTTGCATGCGGTTCTACTCTGTGCGATGTTGATTATGTAGTAGGATGTCAAGAGTTATCTATTTACTTCGCAATCTTAAGAAGATTATACCTAAATCTTTCCTTAGAATGTCTTACTTGTGTGACTTACGTTTGTGAACTCGATAACTCTCGTAAAAATGGTCCAATCGAGACCAAATTTGGTGGAGGTGTATTATACATTTGCTCGGACGAGTTCGTAAACCAGACATATATCGGTCATGGGAACGGGTAGGTTTTGGGGAGGATTTGTACTAAAAAATTGGGTTTTTGTGTTTTTCATACGTAATTTATAATTTTTTAATTTTATCTTTCACCATTAGAATCAGCTCAAAAAACTACATAATTTAGTTTCTTAAAGTTTTTCTCTATCTCCAACGGATATTGAGATAATAAAAAATCTAAACACAGTACGTTGTATTTTGGGACTCCATTGTTAATCTTATGGAGGATAAGGAAAAATTAATACTTCCCATATTAATCAATATTTTTGAATTAAATTTGGTATTTACCTTCATGTGGTTGAGATTTATGCATTTAAGCTTAAAAATCATAGTTTATGTGTTTATCATGGCAGCAAACCTGCATACTCTTTTCCCATATTAATCATATAGGGAATAAGCAAACTCCTTTATTTATGGACAAATGTTGATGAAAGTTGGTATAAATGGTCAAAATAAAAATTGTTTATGGTATAAATGCCTACTTTCAGTGTTCCTCACAGCAGCAAACCTGCACACTCTTTCCCATGTTAATCTTATGGAGAATAGAGAAATAATTCTCATGTTTATGGACGGATTTTAATAAAACTTATGTATTATTATTAATATATTATTGATTTAGAAATTCTCTGAGTACGCAGGTCTGCTGCGACGGGGATATTATGACATGTAACTTTGTAACTCACAAAGATCAGCTGATTCATTGTCCAGGATCATTAATTAATAGTCCAAAGATCAAATACAACTGAATTCAGTATTGAACCATCACAAAATTGTCTCAAGATTTTTTAGGGTCCAAAACTGGCAACCTTCAGCTTGTAAGTGGGTACTATAGGCTAACCAATGAACCAACCAGTTCTAGAAGGACATTTACCAAATGAGGAATATCTAGAAAAATTGATTCTAAGTCTAGGTCTTGTCATGACAATTACTCTAATAGCTCTATTTCTTATAGGATTCATAAAAAATAGTGGTCCTTATACCTACCCATGTAGTACCCCATAACCCCAAAGATACCAAATAATAAACTGTTGGCATACACCTTTTGAAACGGATTACCGAGGAATGATAAACCTTTCAAGGCGGTTTGACGAGAGTTTCTCGTCATCATGCAACCCTTCAGATGGCACATTCCAGCGACGTCCTAGTGAACGTTTATCGAGCTTGGAACGAATGGAGTATATTGCTTATGAGTTTCTCAACATTTTGGACAGGATGTGAGGTTCCCATGGGCTTGGGACCCACTGCGGCTCTTGGGACTATTTCCTCTTCAGCTAAGGATATAGGTTTTGAGGTTTTTGTTTGCGGTTTTGAGTGAGGTGTTGGCTGTGGGGATTTTTGGTTATGGTTGGTGCATGGAAACTTTCAGTTTAAATACAAAGACCAGAGTTGAGCCGAGAACAGGTTGCTCCCGACCGAACGAAAATCTAGATTTGCTTGTTGTGTTGAAAGGGTTAGAATAGATTTGTTTATTTGTTTATTTATTTATTTTCTGATGGTCTGGGTAGAAGAGGATGGAGTCAAAGACCAGGAGAAAGCAGGGATTTGTATCCCACGCCCAAACGAATATCTGGATTGTTTGTAGGATGGGTTTATATGGAAGCAGTGTGAGAGTAGGGAGTAAGGAAGCCAAAGTCGTGGACAAGGGCCACTATAACCTTCACTGATAATAAATCGTGAAGGTTATAGTGTTTTTTTTTTACGGTATTTGCCCTGACCCGAACCAACGTCCGGACTATGGTCAGGCGATGGATTAAGTGGTTATGGGTTTTATAGGTATTAACAGTGAAAGCTGAAAGCTATTAATTAGCCCTCTCCTGTACATCCTCTATGTACAAGAGATCTTCCTGTCCCTATTTCCCGTGGTCCCTCATCACCACCAGTGGCTTGGCTCAGTTCACTGATAACAAGGCTTTCGAGACTTCCCAACCCAACCAATGTCGCATATAATGCGCCGAATGACCCAAACTCTCCCTGACTACCTACCCATCTTTTAAAAATGGTTTATCCTCATAAATGCAACCCAAAACCCAACTCTAATTCGGTTTTTTAACATCCGAGCCCACCGCTTCCAACCAATCCATGCCAATTTTCCTCAAAAACGTCTGCCTTCCACTTACCCAGACCTGCATCTACCTCGGGGTAAAACATGGCTCTCGCCTCACATCCTAGATGTCAAAAAACGTGCCACATCCCGTCTCCGTGCCCTCCGGATCCTTAACAACCGCATCCGTCCCTGTTCCACTTCCACCCTAGCCACCCTATACTCATCCATAATCCACCCAGTCTTCGCCTACACCCATCCTTTGATACTTACTGCCCCAGACCGACTCTTTCCAGTCTTGAAGCCATTGAGAGAAAGGCACTCCGCCTGGTTTCTCATCTCCCTCCTTGGACCCTTAATACATCGTTATATGACACCCACTCTATCCCACCCCTCCGTGACTTCCTTCACTTCCTCAACACCAAGTACCTCGACCGAGCCCGAACCTCTGACATCCTAAAACCCTTTTTCGAACCTTATTTCACAGACCGTCCAACTCTCACTGTCCTCCACCTAGCCAACCTCCCACCATAGCTTGATGTTACTGTTTTATAGGTAATTACAATTACTTTAAGCCTATAATTTCAGTTTCAGGTATCACACAAGTAACAAATTTTACACCCCAAAGCCTGGTCCTCAGCATCCTAATGTTACCATCCTTACATTACTCACCACCCGACCATAATCTTGATGTTCGTTTGGGGCAGGGCAAACACGTCCGGCCTACTCCGCGACTTGCTTCCCTACTTTCCATCACAGTTTAATGACTAATGAAATGCCACTGTTTTGTATTTAATGTCAATTATGTTTCAGATTCTAGTTTCAGCTCTACATTTTCCAACCAATTTTAATCAGTTGTGACTGCGTCAGAGACAGATGTTGATTCGCTGAGTACACAGGTCTGCTGCGCTAGGGGTATTTTTATTTTCAGAAATGGGATGATTATTTTTTTAAACAATAAATTATTAAATGGTATTTAGATCAACTTTGAAGAACATGATAGTTTTATTACAGATTGTCTTTTTTAAATTTACTTAAGGAAGAAAGTATGTGTCAGTCCACTGATACCATTTATTTGGATTAAGAGAGTCTCAAAACAGATATTTTCACTCTCAGCTCAAAATAAAAAATGTCGACAAAAACAATACCAGTGATTCCTCCATATTATCATGCGTGGGGAGAGAAAATAAAAAGCCACACTAAATTAAAAGATAAAATTAGTTTATTTGAACTGAGATTCCAGTAATAGTTTGAATAAAATTTCAAATAGTTTAAGTAGAATTTTCTGTTTTTACAGTAATTTATTTAAATATCAATCAGTATCAAGAGCATTGAGAAGATCTACCTCAATCGATAAGAGTACCAAGAGTACTTCAATATTGTTTCTACATTTATTTAGAGAGTTAAAAATCTAACAAACTCTATCTAAATAAATATTAAGGCTCCGGTCTACCCCTGCCGCGCAACCGAAATGCAAGGGTTTACAAAAAGCCGTTTTTCTCTTTTAATACAGAGGGTAGAATGAAAGTTAATATGTCATATGAAAGAGATAGAAATTTTGTAGTCTGAAAGGTGCATTTCATTTTGATATTATTGACACAACACTTAGAAATAGATGATTGTAATGTATGAAAAACAGGTTATTTTGAATAACTATAACAATTGACAGGAAATTTTGTTTGAAACGAGCCTTAGCTTCAAGAGTAGAACCTTTCTTCGTCTATTAGGCCCCATGTACTGTGACTTTTCATTTCAAATAGTACGTTAAAAAAACGGCTCGAAGGAAACCTCTGCAAATAAAAATATGCAGTCAGGAAGTGGCGCTGCCTTTTGGCAGTGAGTGGAAACGCGCCGCCTCAACCCCACCGCTTTCGTCTTTTTTTCTTCTAGGTGTTGTGTCAATAATATCAAAATGAAATGCACCTTCCAGACTACAAAATTTCTTTCTCTTTCATATGACATATTAACTTTGATTCTACCCTGAGTATTAAAAGAGAAAAACAGCTTTTTGTAAACCTTAGCATATCGGTTGTGCGTCAGGGGTACACCAGAGCCTTGAGTGTCTGTACAATGAAACGTAATTGAAAACTATTTATAATTCCTTACCTTTATGTTTTTAATGGTAGTTGAATGAATCAAACTTGAATGAATTAAATTATTAATTATAGAAATAGTTTTTACCTTCATGATAAAAACTAAACATATTTCCTAATTTATAATCATATTTTTATTTACTAATTTACAATATGTTTATTATAATTGTTCAATGTCATATTATTGTTTATATACTGATCTTTCATAATAATTAAAATTGTGATTTCGTAGTTAAATATTATTCTTGTGTTATTTCTTTAGGATTTAGCACATCAGACAACTCACCCAAAATCTTTTTCATTAATCAAGAGGCACAAAAGATTGGTTTTATTCGTTTTTATAAAAAAAATTTTTTTAGTCATAAACACTTTAACTTTTGTAACACTTACAAAAGTTGTATTTCCTCAGTCAGCTATACTACTGCTACATCTCTTTCATTTTCTGTATTTCATTTGATTAAGAATAGCTTTAATTCTGGTTTTAATTTGGACGGTTTTCCTTATTTCCCTTTTATTACACATTTCACTTACCATTTTTTAAAATGACAACATAACAAAGCTTTAACATAAATCAGTGCTTTTTTCTCTTGTGGTAGTTGTTTTTTTTTGTTTACCAGACACTTTCATCAGAAGTGTTGGGTACCTCAAATGGACACATCCTAGAAGGATATGTCTGGAAGGATAGCATAGTAGAAGAAACAAAACAGAACAGTTTAGCCAGCCAATCAACCCTTCCGAGGACCAAAACTTGTGCTCCTCTATAAAGAGTCAATTTCAGAATGGATTCCATTTTCTGTCATTTCCTAGAACACTTTGATGTAGGCCTACATCATTATAAATTAATATTATAAAATTGTGAATAAATAAAAATATTTTGGATAACAAGGGAGGAATTGATTTTTTTAATATTCTCCATAAGAATAACATTGGACACTCTCAGACAACGTACTGCGTTTATCATGAATGCTAAAATTAACTTTTCTCTGGACCTGTTATTCTTAGACAAATAATTCAAAATACTAATTTCTTTATTTTTTTAAGCTGGTTTCAATGGTGATAGTCAAATTATTCTTTACTTTAACCCTAGAACTGGCAAAGTCGTACTTCACGACGCATTTACATATTTAATAAGAAGTGGCAGGTGGAGGCATCTGTCGTCAGTTTAGTGATCTTGTTAGACACTAGCGTCTAGGTGACCGTGTTGCCCTCTGGGCAAGCAACTGAACCTGCTTTTGTAGTGCACTAGACTTGTCTGTAACCAAGTAAGCGCTTTCTACTCCTATACACTGAGTGGATGAACCGGCTAACGCGCTACACTGATGAGCGTAATGTTCTAGCCATTATGAAGTGCTAGGGTTCGAATCCCGACCATGAGCAATCCCAATTTGGCTTGCAAATGTGTGGTGTAGCGGAGTGGAGGGCCCACCTTAAATAAACGGTGGACGGCTTGGGTGGAAGTTGACGGCCTTTGTAGGTTTAATTGGCATTGCAGTGGACACCTGTTTTGCTTTTGTGGTTAGTGGTTATAAGGGGTGGGGGCATGTTTTATGTTTTTTTTTTAACTTTGATATTTCAAGAAGATATTATTAATTATTTTTATGTTACAGTTAAGAGTAAAACGCTTGCCACTTCTAAGGTTAATTGTTTTTGCTATAAATTTAAAAAAATGATTTTTTGACATTTAAAAGCCCTTAACTTTTGAACCATCATTTTTACAGACATGCAGGTGGTGTCATATTATTTAGTACTCTGTGCACCAACGGGGTAGGCTGTAGCTCTGAACACATCCAGACATACACAGACAGACACACGGATGGACAGACATCACGTCGAAACCCACTTTTTTGGATTCAGGGGACCCCAAAATGGATATATCCACTCTCAACTCAAATTTGTAAATTTTGTCGAAAACAATACTTTCTCCATATAGGGGAGAAAGTAAAAAATGTCAACTTACCCTGCATAAATGGTTTAGAGAAGAGCAAAGAACAAACAAAGAGTTACAAATATTTTGATGAATTTATATAAGTTAAATTTCAAAACAAACCAAAGTGCCAGTTAGGGAAAAATATTCTTATCATTGAGACACCGGCCCAACTATAGAGTACTTTAAGATGAATATCAGAGAAAGGTGATTGGGATGAATATAATGGGTTTGATGCTAGCTTTGTTACTGATATACTGATAATACTCCTGCATAATTTTCCAGGAGCATTAATTATTGGCCCAACTGGGTCAAGTATCAAATCATCAAAAATATGAAATTATTTGCAATTATCTGTAAAATATTTCAAGAAAAACACATTGCAGCTTTCTTCAATAAATTTATTTAAATTTGATTTACAATATATTCGTTATATGCGTATCCTTTAAAATAACAACAGAAATAAAAACTTAGGCTAGAAAGGTTGTTTGCTCATGTCTATAAAAATATAATATGAATCTACAAATGAACTGTAGAGTTACAAGAAACGAACAATACATACATCTACAAGTGAGCACCATCAACAAACACATAAAAAAATAATGAAATGGGTCACTTTATGTAATGCCTCTTTCATTCAGAGCTATAAAAATATATCTACAGCTTAACCTTTAAAACAAAGCTTATAGACAAACTATATCAAAATATTTAACATCTTTCATGTTTCTTGGCACTAAATAAATTTCCTACAGGCGTATTTCATGGAAGACAAAATGGTAAAACAGTTTATAAAAATTAAACCAACTTTTTGGACGAAGAATTGATAAATCTGTTGACATGTCAGTGGTCCACATTCAGTCGTTCTGAAACAAAATAAACAATGTAAATACATCACAGTTGACAAGAGGTAGGCCAACAAGAATGCAGATATTCAATGTATTATACATAATTTCCAAAAATGAAATACTCTACAAGTTGCAGCTAATGTAAGTTAACTTAAAAAAAATTATATCCGCATTGGCTATAATAACCTACTATAAATTTGGATCCAGAGCAAACGTGTTAAGTCATGAATATTAAGTAAGTATTGCTATAGGAGAGTTTTTAACCTGTAACTTTAAGTTTTATATATATAGTTTTAAACGTTATCTGTGATTTTGTTATTGATATGGTATTGTTAGGGTTATTTTTAACGTTGTGGTAAGTTATCGTACTGATGAAACCTATTGTCCATGTTGACTTAATGGCAAATAAATGAATTGAGTTGAATTGAATAGCTGAATAGCACTTGTGTCATTGTATAGATAAGGGATAATACAAAAATACAAACTGTCCAGTGTTTGTACAAAATATGGACATATGGCAACCCTATCTATACAGCCTAGGAACTTTGTTGAGGGAACTTACGCCTATGAAGGCTCATGTACTGCCTAATGAGCCTGGTGATTTCATGTGCCTGGTCCGTTTGCAATCTTGCAACCCTTT
Source organism: Nephotettix cincticeps (assembly GCA_023375725.1). Lineage (NCBI taxonomy): Eukaryota > Metazoa > Arthropoda > Insecta > Hemiptera > Cicadellidae > Nephotettix > Nephotettix cincticeps. Next base: position 127,076,498 of record CM041786.1, on the reverse strand, counting down.
GTTGGAACAGATTCCCACACTTCAACTCCAGATAGAGAGTCCCGGCCTCTGCTCGCACCTTCCTCGTAGAAATTACCTCGGAGTAAGACACACTGGATACTGTCTCCTACACAAGGACAAAGGCATTGTTTAACTTTGAGCAGGACAATATTTCATAACATGTTTAAATTAACCATTATTAAGCTACTAATCGCTATCATTAATATTAAAATTCTATAAACTTAGGATTGTATTCATTTAAAGCAACTGTAAATATTTTTTTTACTTTTAGTAATGATGAAGAATGAAAAAAATTGTTAGTAATACATACAGGACACACTGGATACATACATTATACGATGCTATAACTCAATTTTATATTTAGAGGCATACTCAGCAGTTATGAAAAATATAAGCTGCTTGTTGCATGACTAGTCTCTGATAACTCTAATAGGATACTTACAACAACCATCCTTTTAAAACCAAGATGGAAGGTAAATAAACATACTGTATCACTGACACTTACTTTGTTTCCCAGATCTTCCTTGGCTGGCGCATGACAGCCATAGCCAACACGCTACATGGAATAGTTGGAACTATAGAAGATCCAGGGAACCAAGAAGATACCGTAAACAAAGTATTTGTTAGTGATGTTCAGTGCTGCGGAAGCTTAAGTGTTTGAACCACACTGTATGTTTGTTTACCTTCATCAGCCCATACAACTGCCCATCACCATGGACCTTGGGCTTGTGTGGTTTAAAACCAGTGAGGTACCGTAGCGGCATGGTCACATAAGCAAGCCAGAGGTGACCAGGAGTCGCTGGTCACTGGTTTATAGAAGTAAGTCACTGGTTTGGACCAGTGACACCTTTGACTTACTGGGTCGGCGAATTATCCCGGAGCTACCATGTCAGTAATTGTGTACTAATTTAAAGTGCTCTAGTAATTTTTTTGATTTTTCTATGACCAGATGAGATATGAGATTCTTCTATTAGCTGATATTCTTTCGCAGACCTTAGCTTATGAATGTTATCTGAGGACCACACTTCAAGGTTTTAAAGTTTCACTATTTCATACGACGGTCTTTGTATAGGCTACACATTGGACTCACATGGGTGACCAGATGGAGGAAGTGGACACCGTGTCTGTTCAGAGCCAGAATCTGTTGATCTCCACCACGCTTGACTGCGAAGAAACTCGATCCGAACAACGGCCACTTGCTGAGTATCTCTGCAATGAAGTGAGCAAACTGTGATGACCAAGGCTGACTAAATAGCTTATATTTTAACAAAAACTCTCAATATAATGATTGTTTTGAAGATCACATATTAACTGTTAAGAAAATCAATTAACCCATAAAAATCATATTCTATGCTCGTTTAGTGTAAAAGATCTAAATATTATTTTCCCAAAGTTTTTTTTAAGATTTAGTTAGCTTGAATAAAGTATAAAACATAAATTTGCTTCATTTTAATTTATTGAAGATTTTGAGAGGTGTATTATTGTTCTTATGTTTTGGGCTTTGAAGACCAGGATCTTAAACCAATCCACAAGAAAATTTATTGTAGGTATGCATCTACTGAAGCTAATTATGGCTACCACCGGACGGAAGTGAGATCTCCTATATCACAATTTCCCTATTGTGCATTCAGATAGTCATAGTCATATTTCTTTATTCATTTCTATGTACAAATGGTACAAGTAATAGTGTCAGCGTATAAATACAAAATACACACCTACCATAGACAGAAACAAAATCAAAATCAAAACAGAACACAAAATGTTTTGTCAATCCTGTATCACATTCATATAAAATAATGTTAAAAATAATACAAAACAATCATCCTGACATATGAAAGCACTGTAACACTGAAACGATAGTGACTAAAAAATAAATCAATTAATGAATAAATAATTTGTTTACAATTTTTTTATTTATTTTTTATTAAAGGGAGGTAGAAAGTTCTTCAAGAGAATAAAAGGCTTTGTTTATCAAATAGTCTTTTTGACTTCTGACAAATTTAGTCTCACTGGGGATTAATTTGATATTTATAGGGACGTACTTCAAAAATTTATTCCCCATGTAGTTTGGGGTTTTTTCAAAAAATTTAAGTCTGTGTGTGCTAATAGTTTCATTTTTTCTTCGTGTAAAATAGGAGTGTTGAGGCTGCTTAGAATTACTCATTGTTTTCCCTTTTTTTGCTATCTGTATGGTCTCAAAAATGTATTGGCTATAAACAGTGAAAATTTTCAGTTCTCTGAAATGTTTCCTTGCTGATGCATCAGGTTTTAATCTCAACATGATTCTTATAGCTCGTTTTTGTTGTTTTAAGATGTTATCCATATTAGTTTTTTTTTGTTGAACCATATAGTCCTATACAATATGAAATGTGCGAATGCACATGAGCAAAGTAAATGTTTTTTAATGTTTTTAAATTACAGTAGTATCTCATTTGAGACAAGGCATAGATTCCAGAATTTATTTTCATTAGAATACTATGTGTATGGTCATCCCAATTCAAATGCTGGTCTATCTTCAGTCCCAAGAAATTAGTGCTTGTTTTTTTCATAATATGATATGAATCATGAATTAAAATAGGATCTCTCAGTAATCGATTTTGAGAGGTTTTAAAATGAACGTAGTTAGTTTTTTGTGTGTTTAAGATTAAATTATAGTTTTTAAAATAACTTCCTATATTTTGTAATTCATTGTTTAAATACAAATAAATTTCTGTTTCTTTCGGTGATCTCGATGAAATTATCATATTTGCATCATCGGCATACAAGCAAAGATCACTATTGTTTTCCTTATGTTTTAAGGCTTTATTTAGACCACCCAAATAGCACAAAAAAAGCAAAGGTCCCAAAATGGACCCTTGGGGGACTCCAAATTTAAGAAGTTTGTTATGTGATCTAACTTTTAGAATTTTATTGTTACGGTTTAAGTGGGTGATTTCTACAAATTGGGATCGGTCAGTAATATAAGATTTAAACCATTTTAGTGTATTTTTAGTACATCCAAGCGAATACAATTTTTCTATTAGTTTTGAATGATTAACACTATCAAAAGCCTTTGATATGTCCATGAAAATCCCAATAGTGTGATTCCCTTTATCTATTGATTCTATAATTGAGTTTATGAAAGAAACAGCAGTACTCACAACAGACCTCCCAGTTCGAAAACCATGTTGTTTATCGTCAAACATATTAAATTTTTCTAAATAATCGGAAAATTGCAAGTGTACTGCCCTTTCATAAATTTTTGAAAAGGTTGGCAGAATAGAAATTGGTCTATAGTTAAAACAATTTTTTTTTATGAATGGGAATTATTTTTGCCTTTTTTAATTGAGATGGGAAAACACCCGAAATAAATGAGGAATTTATTAGATGACATAAGACTGTGCTTATATTTGTTTTTAAAAATTTAACTACTGTAATTGGTACCTCATCATGTCCACTAGAGTTTTGTTTTTACATGAATCTATTATTTTTTCCACCTCCCTTTTGTCTATTGGCCTCAAATTAAATGTTGGCTTTATAGGAAACTCTTTACACAGACTATCAACTAAATCAACGATCTCACAATCATCCCTACCACCTACACCTAGATCTTTAACAACAATTGCAAAGTGATCAACAAATATATTGGCTATATGCTTAGGATCTGAGATGGTTTTCATTCCGTCCATCAAAGAAATGTTAGCTCTGTTTTCCTTATTTTTTGTCCCAACTTCAGAATTAATCAACCCCCAAACAGTTTTTTGAATGTTGGTGGATGTAATTATTTTGTTTTGAAAGTATTTTGATTTAGCTTGATTTAGTTTCAGTTTATAGTCTGTCTTTGCATAGTTTAGTCTTGTTTTTAAATTCACATCTTTATTTTTCCTAAACTCTCTTGTTAGCTTAATAATATTCCCTTTTACTTTCTCCCCTTATACATAGTATATGGAGAAAGTATTGTTTTCGTCAAAATTTTCGAATTTGAGTTGAGGGTGGATATATCCGTTTTGGGGTCCCCTGAATCCAAAAAAGTGGGTTTTGGCGTGATGTCTGTCCGTCCGTGTGTGTGTGTGTGTGTGTGTGTGTGTGTGTGTGTGTGTGTCTGGATGTGTACAGTGCCACAGCCTACCCCGTTTGTCCGATTTAGATGAAATTTGGCATGTATATATATAGTCACCGTATCTCCAGGCGTTTTTTTCATTTTTTTTGAATTTTTGATTTTTAAGGGTAGTTCACCCCTAAAAACCCTTAAAAAACGTGAAAAATCCAATTTTCTCAAAAACGGCTCTAACGATTTTGATTAAAATTTAATAGTTTATAGTGCACAGAGCACTAAATAATTTGACACCACCCGAATGTCTGTAAAAATGACGGTTCAAAAGTTATGGGCTTTTAAATGTCAAAAAAATCAAATTATTTAATTTTTAGTGAAAACAATAAAAGTAAAGTATAACTTGACTGGTACCATTGAAACCAGCTTAAAAAACTAAACAAATTAGTATTTTGAATTATTTGTCTATGACTAACGGTTCCAGAGAAAAGTTAAATTTACTGTCCACGATAAACGAAGTACGTTGTCTGAAAGCGCCCAATGTTATTCTTATGGAAAATATAAAAAAATAAATTTCTTCCTTACTTTCCACCAGTTTTCCATGAAACTTGGTATGAAGTGTAAGGTCAAATCACCGAACAAAACCAGCTGAAAAAAGCTTGGTATTACCGGGGGGGGGGGGGGGGGTTCCCCCATACAATTTGAACAATAAATTATTAAATGATATTTAGAATTACTTTGTAGAACATTATAGTTTTATTACAGATTGTCTTTTTTAAATTTACTTAAGGGAGAAAGTATGTGTCAGTCCACTGGTACCGTTTATTTCAGATTTTAATTCTTTTGATATCCAATTATTTCTCTTATTTTTCCTTGTAACCAAGGTTCTTGGAAAAGCTTGATCAAAATAAAAAGAGAATAAATTGTGAAACTTGTTATATTTTTCTTCAACTGATGCAAAGTAAACCTCACACCATGTCTCTTTTGATAGTAAATCCGAAAAGAGTTTTAAATTTTCTGGTGTAAATTTTCGAATTTCCTGTTTTATGGGAATGTTTTCAGTGACCTTTGAATTTTCAGTTTTTAATTGCAAAAGCTGTCCGTCATGGTCAGAAAGTGCCGTTATTAATCCCTGTACTCTGATGTTAGTGGACTTAATATTTTGAATCAAAAAGTTATCGATTGCGGTCTTTGTATTTTCTGTAACTCTAGTAGGGAAATCAACTAAATATCTCATGTTTAGACCATTTAATATTTCTTTGAACACTTTATGTTTGCTATCATTCTTTAAAACGTCTATATTAAAATCTCCGCCAATAATAATTTTATCAAATTTTTTGTTAAAATAATTAACTAAACGGCTTAGCCTATCCAAAAATATATTAATATCTGAGTTAGGTGATCTATATATACCAATAATAACAATTTTGCATTTACTTGTAATTAGTCTACATGCACAGAACTCAAACTGCATTTCTTCCAACAATTCGTCCGTCAGTGAAGCCGGCACAGGCACCCTCTGCAACTCAAAATCGATCTCCGACAATATCATAACCCCCCCTTTTATTTTATTTTTCCTTGAGAAATGTGCTCTAATCATATAATTACTAATGTTGACATGTTCTATCTCTTCCTCCTTTATATCATGTTCAGTTAATATTATTATTTGTGGTTTTATTTCATCAAGAATAAGTTCCAAGGAGTTTAATCGGGAGGAAAGTTGAACAATATTTTGATGGAAAATGTTAATTTTACTATGGAAATTTACTTGATTGGCTTTGTTGTTAGAATTGCTAAGTTTAAAGGTGAAGCGAGGGCCCGCACCAATTCACCTTCACTGACAGGCAAACCTACACTTGAATCACTAACACTCTGCCGCACATCATCACTGCTCTGCTTTTTTATTACTTCACTATATGTTAGATCGCCTGGAACAACTAACAACTTTTCACATGATGATTGTGGTGCCTCTTGCTGATTTCTTTCCATTATTTGTGAAGTTACTGGAACAGGGTTGTGTTGGTAAGATGGCTGGTTTTCTTCTTCTGAGTCCGTCGTGGATATCAAAGATGAATTTGAAGTCTCTAGGTGATTGTAACTATTTTCCGGTGTTGATCTTGATGTGTTGGTTGTAAGATGTATCAGTTGTTTATTGAAGTCCTCATGAGTCATTCCATTCCTTAACTTTCTAAATGATTTTTGAAAATAGGAGACAATTGTAACTTTAGCTCTTGTAATGTCTTGAAACCTTTTAATATTGTGAATGAAATGAGTCAATTCAATGTGATCCCTTACGCATCCAATTGGTGAACATATTAAATGTGTTAGCTTTTTTTCCTTAAAAATCTTGGTCATATTGTCAAAAGCCATATTGTAGTCATGTTTATTTGGTTTACTAAAATATCTGGGTTTAGTGATCAGACTAAGAACAACGGCACCATGTGAATTATCTTGTACCCGGAGATAGGATATCAACAGGGTTAAGTGAGTGTCAAGCACAAAGTCAAAAGGTAAGCCAATGCTCTTGACTTCTAAGAAGTCTGTTACCTTGAGTCTAAACCACTCAAACTTCTTTTACTAACATCCCCTGGAGAGGAGCAAATAATGTTTACTTGAAATACAGATATATAACTGACTACGATAATGACAACACCTAATAGATGAATAGACCTAGTATTGGTACCTAGACTGACAAAGACCAGCTTATACAATAAATACAAACCATGATTAAAGTAAGGAGCTATATAATAAAAAAAATTGGTTTGTCACCGTAACCTACCTAACAGCTGAGCTTTGGCCTGTATGCTATGGAGCCCTTGCACCCCGGGCCAATGGGACTGTACCAGTTGGACCCACTGGGTCGGCTTGATGTCCCGCTGGGTCAGTGCAGGCTTTGGCAACAGGAACTTGGTCTCCTTCATGGCTGGGGGGTGAGACATGTCAGCTGCTCTATGCAGCAGTGCTGCCAGCTTGGCCACCTCATACTGCCAACATTACAGGTACAGGTTAGAAGAAAATTATAAAAGATATACTGTACAGTAGAGTCGAAAATCCAGATGTCAAAAATTCGGAACGTTGAAAATCCAAACCACTCCACAGAATTTTGCAGCACCATATTTTAAAATTTTGACGGAGAAACTGCCAGCGGGGCTGGGGATGAGTGGCGCGCCAAACCAGGTAAATGACCTTCACCGTGTCTATTTTTAACATGGTGACTTAGCCTTACAAGGTTTGTTCCCTTACATTTTTTCAAAGAAACAAACTTCAGTAATGCACATTTAATAAGGACATTATTTTGTTCCATTTAACTGTATTCTAGAACTTCACTATTAATACTGTACATAGGCCTAATTACTTGTTCAAGAGGTATTTGGTTAGGTTATGTTCGTAAGTCCAGACAAATCGATAATCCGAACTACCCACAGTCCCAATTGGTTCAGATATGGTGAAAAATATAGGTGAGCAAGTCAGTAAAGAGTATAATGGATTTAATGTCACAATATTTAGTATAGTAAAGTGAAAAGGTTAGCTGAAGCATCTTACAGTATCATTAAGTAAAAGCCCAATAAATTGAGGATTGTTTAATTTATTCACTAAATTAACCCATTGAAGTAACAGTTATAAAGAACATGGACAAACCCTGAGGTAGTAATTGAAATGGCCTATTTTGTAGTATTTTAGAAAATTTTTGTAGAATGGCTTGTATATAAGATAAGTAGATAAATTATTAACCCTAGAAATGGCAAGCTTTTTACTCTTAACTGTAACATAAAAATAATTACAAATATCTTCTTGAAATATCAAATTTTCAACAAAAAAAGCTTAAAACATGTCCCCCCCTTATAACCACTAACCACAAAAGCAAAACAAGTGTCCACTGCAATCCCAATTAAGCCTACAAATGTCGTCAACTTCCACCCAAGCCGGTCACCGTTTATTTAAGGTGGACCCTGCACTCCGCTATACCACACATTTGCAAGCTAAATTGGGATTGCTCATGGTCGGGATTCGAACCCTAGCACTTCCGAATGGCTAGAATGTTATGCTCGTCAGCGTAGCGCGGTAGCCGGCTCGGCCATCAGTGCCTAGGAGAAGAAAGCGCTTACTTGGTTATAGACCTGCCCGGTGGCAGGCTCGTGTACTACGAGAGCAGTTTCGGTTGTTGGCCCCCAGAGGGAAACACGGTCACGTAGGCAATAGTGTCTAACAAGTACACTAAACTGACGACAGATGCCTCCACATGCCAATTCTTATTGAATATGTAAATGCATCGTAAATTAGGACTTTGCCAGTTCTAGGGTTAATAGTTCAATACTATTTCACGTTCATAAAAAAATATATTTTTATTAAATTTTAAAAATACTTAAAATTAAAAAATATTTCATACTTTTAAAGCAGGGGTTGAATTTTTATTAAAATATTTTTTTAAACCACCTGAATCATACATTTTCCTAAAATTCAAAATATTTTTCAAGATAGAAAACAAAAACCATGCATTTATATATAATAACAAATGTATTTTATAAAAATAAAAAAAGAAGTACTGCACTCACAACCAAGGTAATTAGAAATATACAGAGAGTTACGGGGTATAGAAATTTTTATGTTTACAGTTTACACTCAAGCTGCCAGAAATGTCAAAATCTTTCAAATGACATGATGATCCCAACCTAATCGGTAAACATTTATAACTAGTTAGCCTCTATTTTTAAACAAAACAAAGACAGGAACCCTTTTATTTTATTTTACACCCTAATACACAACAACTAAATATTTTACAACAGCTAAACATCTTATATATTTAATACAATAGGCCTATTTTTGTGATAACTGTTTGGGAGCGGTGGTGCTACCAATCACCATGTCCAAGGTGTCTTTATAAAGGTCTTAGCATGTAGTTTTGCCATCAATTAAAAAAAGTTTGAAAATTCACCGTGGACATGGAAAATAATGGGGTCAAAGTCGCAATTTTCTCCATAAACTTAATATAGAAGTAAACACCGATGATCGAGAAATCAGCTGTTTATTTAAGGAAGTGGTTAAATAAACAAATTAAATCTGACAGTTAAACATGGTTCTTTCTTTTTTCGTTTAATGAAGACATCATCGTACAGCTGGCAATAAAACACCAGTTTTTATTTACACAAAACCAAAACATAACCAAAACATAAACAAAATGAAAATCTTTTGGGAAAATCTAAACTTGGTTTCTAAGTATAGTTATTATAATGTAGTTATATATTGTGCAGTTGATGAGTAAATAGAAACACTCGGAGACAAACATTGCGTGAGTTGATGTTTACAGCTCGACACAACGGAAGTAACAGTTTTTCAAAGAACACACATTGGTGACCTATGAAAAAAAAGCTAAACGTTCGACATAATGGAGACTGGAAGGCGATACCCTGTTACCGTTCAGTCTCCAGCACACACAGTTCCCGGTTATTGTGGCATTTTCTATGACCATTAACAAATCTCAGGGCCAATATTTGGGTAAGGTTGGAGTAGTTCTCCCAGAATCGGTGTTTGGTCACGGCCAACTATATGTCGCAGCAAGTAGAGCCCGATCATTTGATGGACTCAAAGTCTATATAAAAGAAGGAAAACACCAAGGCCGACTTCGTCGAGACAACCGAATTTATACTCGGAATATTGTTTATAGAGAAATTTTATAAGGTTTATTAATAAAATAATTTTTATCATAATTAAATTGACTTGATTTTTTTTAAATAGCAACACTTAAGATTGAGTACCTAGACGCATTGGTGGATAGATTGTCTCCTTGACAGCGCACGATTTTGTGCGCCAGGAACGCTAGTTTTAATAATTATAGAAAATGGAATTTAATTATATTTTAGAAGTTAACCAAATTTAAAAATTAAAATAAACATTTTTCATTTTTCAGTTATTTATGTAAATAAAAATTATTTCCCTGGTCAGAAATTATCATATGTTTGGTGGGAAGTTTGCTCGTGACCCATACCTCTCTGTTTATATCTAGTTACCTTGCTCACAACCTAAAACCGGCAGACTACCTCTGTGACTATCAGCTGGCAAATCAAAACATTGCGAAATGACAACTCAACAGGTTAGCCAAACAATCAAAAGAATATTTATAAAAGGTTTTGAAGAACATACCAACACCATCTGTTGCAAAAATTTGAAATTACATGGAGAAATACTGTGTATTTACCATCACTAGTCTCCTCCCTTCTACTGTGATGAAGTTTCAAGCGGATTATGGTGAATCCTAATTTAAAAATATAAGTAAAGATGAAGAGATACATACAACAACTTCCTGCGGTAACTGCTCATTGGGCAGCACCAGCAACAGTCCCTCCAGGTAGTCCGGAGCGATCTGGTTGAACAGGACCTGGACGTAGAGCTGGCAGTCCAGCCTCAGGGGGAAGTGCCATACGGATCGGCAGAAGATCAAGTAGAATACCTAAAAGGGGGTATATCTTTTTTAAATGTTTAAAATTATTTTAATCAAACAATATTTCAACTTGTCTGAAAAGAGAATTTGTTCAGTTAATTTAAAAATATTCTGAACAACTATTTAACCTCAAGTACCCATCACCAATGATGATACCAATATGGATCCAAATAATGATTATATCCTTGGTGTTTTCAAATAAAATTTGTATAAACTCACAGGGCCATGACTCTCAACTTTGCCCAGAACTCTTGCTTAGTGATGAGGTAGAGGTAGAGGTGGAGGTAGACCTAGAAGTAGAGAGAGTATCTCATATTGATTGAGGAGGTTTCGCACGCTGCTTTCCTTCACTTTTGGAGTCAGAGACCTCTATTGTGTTGAAAGTAGAAATGTTTTCTGGTTATCCTTCGTTATTTTATATTATTCTTTTTAGAATGTTAAGCGACGGTAGTAATGACAGTGACGACATGCCTTCAGCATGTAAGTGGTGGCTGATTAAGTAATCGCAAATCCAGTGCTCATCCCATAAATCAAGTACTCCTCCATCAAAATTACAAACAAGTTACACGATTGTAGGCTGTTTTGTTTGAGTGGTGTATGTCGGACCTACCTTGTGGTATGGTCGTCATTTCAATAATCTAATCTAATCCAGTGCTGAGCGGCAGAACAGCATACTTGTATACTTTTAACTGAAATGGCGACCTACCCAGGTAGGTATTTTAAGCCAAGTATGAATGAGGAATGAATGTAGGATGATTGTGGCGCGATCTTGCAGTCTTGTTACTGACTAAGGCTGACATGTTCCTTAGACAGGACTGTTAATTAATATCCCAACATGTTAATTAATAGCCCAACAGCTGATGGCAACTAATGAACCTACAGTTTAACGTGGAATCCGAACCACGGCCTCTGAATTAAAAATTGGTCTAATTATGAGGATGGTCTTAGTGGATTAACGTAGTATTCAATAGTGCAGACGTTAATCCACACAAGAGAACACTACATCCACCGACCATCTCTCACAACTCTTGGAGTTGTGAGTGGATGGCGTAGAGGTGGGCCTTGAACAATATCCTACCGCACATGGATAAGCACCACACGATAAAACGCTTGAAAACAGAAACTCGGTTGTCTTCAATAGCGGTCACATGAGGCCTCCTGGTGAGCCTCAAGGAACACCTCTACCTCGACCTCTTAACCATCCAGGCACCCATAACACACATTGAATTTTGTACCTGTACAAAACCACCATCTCTAACTCCTCACTATGTGATTACCCTAAGGCTAATAAAGTAAACAGAGTATGAAGCAAGAGAGGTAGGGAAGGTGCTGCTCACCTGCTGGTTCTTGTGCAGTTCGGTGGTGACGTCCAGTATGTACTCTTCCCTGGCCAAGGGCATAGTGAAGGCGTCACCCTCCACAATGCAGTACAGCGAGAACTCCTCCATCTCCAGTGCATCGTGAACGTTGATCAAAGAACACATCTCCTGTATTACGTCCTGCACCACCTGAACAACCACGGGGAACACAACTTTCATTATATTTATTGTTGGAAAGACATGGCAATGTAAATTAGTATTACACATATTATGTCAGAGGCATATTAAACATAGATAAGTATGACATAAACAGAAGGCATTAAATAAATATAACATCAGTTTCCAAAGAACTGAGGAGAGCTTACATTCTGAGAATACGGAAGGGAATACATTACATGAAAGGTTGAAAGAAGATATTATAAATAGAAATAATTCCAGTATTATCAATAATACAATTATATTTCATGTCTGAAATAATTGTAAACGATTTTTATCCTACTGCATATATATATATATATATATATTTTTTTTTTAATATTTATTTTATAGTATCACAAAAACATAGAATTGCTCGAGAACATTTTGTGTAAAAAAGTGTTCTACTTTGATTTGTCACACTTGTAGATATTTTCACACAATCTTTATAGTGCTTGATTGAAAAGACTCACTGTTGTGCTCTTGGTGTTGATAACTGTTTCCGAGCCACCAGGTAGCCTGTACAGCTGACGCTTGCTGTTCCTCCCTGCACTCACAGCTGTCACCTCCTCCACACTCGGCACGTTCTTGCGGCCTCCGTACCGCAATGTCTTACGTAGATTTTGTAGGCAGACGTTTGCCGTTCCTAACAAATTAAAAGTTGTTCAAATGAGAAGGTAGAGGGAAACATAGGATAGTTTTTTCCTTATGTAATAAAAATATCACACCACCTGAACTTTTTTGTGCGCTTAGAGCCATAGACTTTGAACTAGAGTACGGTAAATACCTCCTATATTCGACCAAAAATATATCATATACCAATCAAAAAATTTGGCTATTAGGTAGAAAAGCAGCTTTACAGTATTGTAATAAAACTTAATTATGTGACATCAAAACATGTACAATAACTGAAAAATGACAAAATTTATATGAGCTTGACAAATATAAACAACAAGAAGTTACATTTTTAATGTTTCAACAGGGCCAGCAAAGCAACAATGGAAGTGTGGGAATCACAGAGACTGTCAGACACTAAGTTGGATATCGGGAGGAGATGGTTATCGGGAGGTTAAATATGGGAGGTTCTACTGTATGATTTCTTGAAAAATAAACTTAAAGGGGAAGAAGAATTTAAAAGAAAAAAGGTAGGTCATAAAAGCGGGATGGAAGCAAGGTAAAAAATTACTTTGTATCTACAACAGTAAGAGGAGTGAGACTCTCAGTTACTCAACTACAATAACCGCAGAATCAGACAATGACTTCTTATACTCTAACTGGACATTGTACTCTTGAGAAACAGCTGAAAATAATGTAAAATAGATAAACATAAATTTCAATTTCTAGGATAAAAACTTGATAGTACTTTCGACTCACCATGGAATGCACGACGTTTGTCGTAAGCAGCTGTCTCCAGGTACTTAAGCAAATAAGGACGTAAAGTTTCTGAACAGGTGAAGTAGGCAGCTACGATGCTGAGCAACCGCCATCCCCTTTGACAGCTCTCACTCTTGTTATTAGTTGTCTGCTTCATCAGCTGACAGTACACCTCATCTCTCAGCTGTTCATGTTTGTGGCAGTGCTGCGAACATATCAATGGACCAAAATGAATCTCCATCTTCTTAATTTTGAAAATCCAAGTTGTAACAAGGGTGGCACAGAGCTAAAATTTACAATTAACATTGTACAGAATTTATTAAAAAGCTTTAGCAGTTTTGATTATAATGATTATACGAATTATACAAAGTACTGTTCTTTTGAAGTCTGTGAGCTTCTTGTACTATAAGAATGATAGTAAAATCATGAATGATACTTTAGATTAGATTAGATCATTGAAATGGCAACCATACTACAATGTAGGTATTTTAAGCCAAGTATGAATGAGGATTGAATGTAAGATGATTGTGGCGCGATCTTGTAGTCTTGTTACTGACTAAGGCTCACATGTTCCTTAGACAGAACAGTTAATTAATAGTTCAACAGTTAATGTCATATCTAAGGGAACTACAGTTTAATGTGGAGTCCGAACCACTGCTTCTGAACTATGACCTGGTCTAGTTATGAGGATGGTCTTTGCGAATTAACATAGTATTCAATAGTGCGAACATTAATCCACACAAGAGAACACTACATCCATTGACCATCGCTCACAACTATCACAATTACTTGTGATAGTTATTGTGTTTATTTGTTGTTAAGACCTAACAACAATTAAACAATTACTTAAGTTAAACAATTACTTAGTAATTTTTTAACTACATTAATAACATGAAACATTCAAAGCATTCAAAGGGTTGATACATATAAACATTTGAGTTCGCCTCACCATCAGTATGGTGTAGACACACTTGACCTCGGTCATGTCGGGCGTGGTGGGCAGATCACCCATGTACCGCATCGCACACTGGAAGCACTCCACGGCCAGCTGGTCCAGAGCTGGAGGCAGCTTGAGCAGAGACTCGGAGATGGGCGCAGGCGAGTACTTCACCAGGTCCACCTTTCACCAATAATTAATTATAGTATAGGAGAACTGGGCTGGTTCAATATTTGTCATAATTCAAACTGTTTTGGTCTTAGAGTTTTCTTAAAAATACTGGATTGATTGAATAAGATTTTCTACTGTGTGAAAAAATGTTTACAAAAATTTGAAAAAAAATCAGATTCCAAATATTTTTTGAAGTAAATTCCAAAAATAATTTCGAATAATTATTGACTGTGGTAAAAACTGTGGGAAATATAACAAGACAAGTACATAGCTCTTTATTGGCATAATAAAAAATCATAGACAAGAGTCATGCCCCATTTACAGTTCCTTAAACTTTTTTGTATTCTGTATTATAAGTTTTTTAATGTGGTTGTTTATTTGAATATTTAAAAAATTCTCTACAGTATAAAGTAGTTGTTCAAGTAGCCATACTGTCAGCTGGTTCTTAACGTGGCTTGATTGTTGTTCGCTCATCATATGATCTCGTAAGTTATTCAAGTAGAAGGCACCTATGAACTTTGGTTTTTGTTCAGACAGGCTCAGGTAATGTTGTGATTCAATAACTAGGTTATTGCTCCTAATCTTCCATTTTCTCTTTGTTTAATTATTAATTCCTTGTTATTTTAATGTTTGGGCCCAGAGAATTTACAAACTGTCTGAAAGTACAATGACTAAAAATAAATTAGAACTAACAAACAAAACTAACAAAGACTAACAAAGATATTAACAAAGATAACTAACAAAGATGGCAAATCCTATTTGTGAGTTGATTTATATGGACTCATGATACAATAGACTTTTGATACTGTATTGTTTTTGCCCTTTCTTGAAAGGAAACCATGAAACTGTATACACCTAAAAAATAATATAAGCAGTTCACCACTTAAAAAGCAGTCAAAAAACTCAAAAAACTTAAAAACTACTCAAAAAACCATTATTGTTAGATAGGCTATTGTAGTTAGTGTGTTCATTGACGCACAAACTACAATCAACTACTACTACTAACTACTATGAAACTACAAAGCTTCTGAGCTTTTTTGGAGGCCAACTTTTGAAATTACTTGAAGGGAATCTGATGAAAAGGTTTTTCTGTCATACCTGTTCCTTCCAAGTCCAGTCTCCTTTTTTATGACCCTGCACAACTTTCAGGGAACCACTAATGTTCCCATCAGGAGTTTTCAGCATTTCAAACCTGCAAAAATGTTGATTACAGAACTGAAACTGAAGATAATTGTTAAATTTAGGCAAGCTGTACTAGTAAAACCTAATCCTTAGATCTAAAGTTGGTAGTGCATTTATAAAATTTATATGAACATTTCAGCATTGTTCTATTATTAAAACTTTTACACTCAATGATAATTCTTTATTACTTTCCCAATACAATAGTTGCATTGCATTTTATGTTTAATTTATAGTCCTAATCTTTATTTATTAACACGTTCACGAAGGAAGTGAAAATGTCGACTTTTTTACTTGCCGGAGCCAATGTATATAAAAAATTACCAAAATTTGTACTTAGGGTTTTTTAAAGTTTGCTTTGTTTTGATGAAAAAGTATATTGGTTGGATGTAAGTATCATTGGTTTTGTCCAAAATTATTTTTTATTATAATTTTATACTATTTTATTATGTGTACCCAATATTTGTGTTTTTATATTTTTTTATACCTCAAATATATGCGAATATGTACCCAATCGGGTACACACTTACTAAAAGTCTTCTTCTAGGGGCGGAAACACATTTAAGCTATATTTAGTGTGACTGTGTTAGTCTACAACAGCATTAGACAACACAGCGAGTGCACCCGGTCGGGCGCACCGCGCGCTTTAGTATTGTACTGAGTGTACCCCATCGGGTACACTGCTGCCATTTAAAGAAGCACTCGTTTACCTAGTCGGGTGCACTACGTCGCAAACATGTTAAGCCTTCTATCTTGTAATAAGGGATTCGGATGGCCTTGTGGTCTAAATCACTGGTATCAGAAGCTTGAGGTCGTGGTACGAATCCCACGCTTGGCAGTAGCTAAAATTTTGGTACCAAATTTGCTCAAAGTCCCCCGGAGTAGACCCTGTGAGGCGATTGGGAAGGTACGACTCGTTTGGCGCATCCTGGTCTGGAAAGCTAGCACTAACGCAGTGAAGAACACGCTATGCTGTCTACATGCCGTTCATTGCACTAGAACTTACAACAAAAGCCATGGCTAGCGGGCAAATCCCTTCATAGGAATGTAGAAGCAACAGGATAATTACTATTATCTTATAATAAGCCTCTGTGAATGATTATTTTATATGGATGATGATGGAGGCTGCTTAGTTCCTAAGTATACTCACTTCTCCGGACTCTGTCGGAAGTGATGCATAGCAAATTGTAACAATGAGTGCTTTCCGTCATCTGCCATCTGTAAAGAAAAATCAACAAATTACATGAAGATCATTCCTAATTTTAAACATTTAACTATTAAAATATGAAGAAAACAGTATTCAACTTTTTTTACTCCAAGTCACATTATTATTTATCATTAAGTTTTGTGAACATGTCATAGTCTGGGGCTGTAGCCTAATAAATTAAGTAAAAGATTCTAACAATTAGGCTAGTCAGATTACCACTTCTTCCAATTTTACAGACCATAGAATAACTCTACAAAGAAATATATAAAACACAACATTCTTCTTAACTTCATGGTAGTAAAAATACTAAAGGTAATTAAAAATATCAATACACAAAAGTACACAATAATGAATTTAAAAATTTAAATCAAAAAACATGTCTTACAGTAGGCGTGTGATCCCGAGGACTAGGGATATCTCTCTCCCTCTCCCTATCCCTAGGTGGAGTGATAAGCCTCATGTCAGTCTGCCAACCTGTTAGAGCAAAGAATCTTCTTAATTAAGAAGGCATCTAAGAAGAAAATAATTGATACATAGTAAAATTATTCATACCAAATCAATGAAGTCCGCAGATTTGTAAAAATACATCTAAAACATTTTTCCATAAACATATTAATAGCAGGGGTGCCCACAGGGGGGGGGGTCTATGACACAGACTGCGTCACTGAAATTCTTGGGGGGATTCCAAACAATTTTTTTGAAGGGGGTAAAACGGATTTTAACAATGCTAAACGTGATGACATTCAATAATATATTACATCACTAGATAGAACGTAAATAATAATGAACGTAGTATTAATTTAAACATAGTTTGTTTTTCTATCTGAAAATGTATAAATGGCAATGACAGTGCTCGAATATTGTCCGTGATTGTGGCGGCAGCGGAAGGTCCAGCGACTTTCGGAAGTACTCGATTATCTTTGGGAGTCGTGATGGTGGTCAGACGACAGACACAAGCTGCGAGACTAGGTTATGTGATCGTTGCCCTTGCGTCTTTGTGTTTGTTACCCTTTCCATCTCAAAACTAATATTACCACTGAGTTGTGATAGTAAGTTTGTTAAATTTCGTATTGTTTTTACACAATTAAAATGCCCAAAAAGCAAAAACTTTTTAAGTATAAATGTTTAGAGTTGTTTTGCAATGCTACCGTTAGGCATGACAAATGGAACGAATACTGTAAAAAGAAACATCCTTATAAGGTCAAACAACAGTTGGAAGTGAATAAAGGTATTGAGTTTAAATGCAGCGACGAAGCAAGATGGAACCCTATTTAAAAAGGTATTAAAAACCCATGGGTTTTTAATACCTTTATAAATCTTCTTTTAGTTTTAGATAAAATAAGGGGTGCTTACGAGTATTATTTACACCTTTGTTTATGGTATGGGGTGCCAACTTACATGGGGGGGGCTGGTTCTAAGTTTGGGGGGGTGCTTCATGAAGCTTGGGGGGGTGGGCACCCCTGTTAATAGGAAATAAAAAAATATAGACCTGAAAAATATATATAATTGTGTTATATCTTTGTATCATTATTAGAATTAAATATAACAAGAATTATGTCACAATCTATTTTTTTACTGAAACGCCATCATAGCATTGGCAAAGTTTTTTAACCCTGTCACAATGTGCTAAAAGGACAACATTATTTGACGTCCCTATTAAAATATAAAAAAAATTCTTTTAATAATACAGTAATTAAAATTGTTAATGATTTTTATGCATACTTGCATTAAATACACAAGTATTTGTAAGAAATTTGGTTTTTATTTATCACTTTTATTGTAATTTTTTAGATTTTCAAAATTACTCCTCTTGGCAAATCCAAATTGGACATCATATGACGTCAGCACTCCTTTTTTTACATATTATATAAAAAAACTCAATTAGTTAATAACAACTTATGTAAAAAACAAAACATACCTTTGTGGTCTATAGGTTTCACTCTTTCCTCCTGGAATAAAAACAGACGGCTTTAAAGTTTATACACATTTCATAGTAAGACGATACGTATACAAGTATAATAGTAGGTAATACTTTTTGTAATAATGACAATAAATTAATGATTTTGAAAAACCATGCACATTTCTTAATAATCACATGTAAAAGGCATTACACATTACATTAAAGTAATTTTTCACAATTAAATTAATTATGAATACACTTTTGACATTTTTGGGCACGAATAATTCAGACAAGATTTCATTTGTTTGGAATGAAATAAGTTATCAAGTCCATTAGCGTTGGTTTCATTTAGAATATTGGAGCTAAAGCTTAATAAATTTAGCCATTACCGAGTGTTGTACATCTTGTCAACTTGATGAACCAGCTGTCATTTGATTGGGTGGTGCCTTGTACAAGCTTCCACCCACAGCACTGAACATTTTATATTGTTGAGATGAGCAGATTCTTCCTAGTTTTGATTTAGGCACTTACTTGATAACAAATTGCTATGTGCGGTGTAAAATATGCAATGTGTAGGTATATAAAATATGAAATTAGTATGCCAAATTTCATTCTTACTGTATAATTTTCCTGATTAGCCCTTCAGGTGCTAACATCGTACTGCTCAAAAATTATCATGCAGATCTTCTTTAGATAAACAATATAAAAATAAAAATCACAAAACGTGCCCTATAATCTTAAAAGAAGCAAAACAGGTATCCACTGTAATCCCAATAAAGCCTACAATGCCTTCAACTATCACCTAAGCAGGTCACCGTATATTTTAGGTGGATCCAAGCACTGTACCAGACATTTGCAAACCGAATTGGGATTCCTCATGGTCGGAATTTTAACCCGCGTTTTTTTTTCCGATTAGCCTCAAATGTTTCACTCTTTAGTGAATGCTTCAACCACTATACCATAGTACAACCTTCTGAAAAGCCCTTAATTGTCTACTCTAGTCAATCATACCAAAAAGCATACTCTAGTAGCAGAATTGCAAACTCCTATAGCTAGTTCCAGTATCAGCTCACAGATGGCAGTGGAACGGCTGAAAGACATGACTAAAAGTTCTCTAAATTGCATCACAGAGCAGTTAGCTGACATAAGGTAGTGCGATGTTAGCACCTGGAGGGTAATTGCTACATTATATTAGAAAATTTATGTTACCTGTAATCTGTAACAATAAAAGTTCATATATTAACATTTTAGAGAAATAAAATTAAAAGTTACATGAATGTGAACATGTTGATTTTTTAGAAAACCAATACATTGGAACCACTAAAATCTGAGCTAATTGGGGCTGAAGCCTGTTCGGATTTAGGGGTGTTCGGATTTCCCGGGAAATAATATTACACAATTTTCGTCACTGTATTCACGGTAAGCGAGGGAGACGTAGCGATTGGGGTTATACAGGCTTGGTGAATTAGTGTTTCAAAGGTCACCTTGGTTCACCTTTAGGTTTTAGGTTCACCTTGGCGGGTGGATGTAAGTCCCGTAACATGACATTGTTGCTAGACGAGCGTGTGCTAAAAATAAATCACTCTTCCCCTTCCTCCACCCTTACTGGGATACAAATCGCGCCTGTCACGTTTACTTGCTGATTAGTGTGTATCGCTAACAGTCGAATGACGTGTTGTTTATGCAACGCTGGCTTGTAATTGTGTCCGCATGAACATTTTCTTCACTTAGAGAGTTAAAGATACAGTAGAGTCGATTATCCGAAACAATAGGGGATTAAGGGTGTTCAGATAATTGAATTTTCGGATAATCAGTCACAGACAGGAAAATGATATTCAATGCACGTAATTAAGAATGAAAATATTTTTTATTTACTTTTTGTACTCACAAAAGATACAAAGAACTCTATATAAAGTATAAAAAAATATTCTCTATAAAACTCTATAAAAAATATTCAGAGGTTTAAAAACTCCAATAGAAAAAGCTTAAAAAAGTTCATTGAACATCAACTTAACGAAGTTTCATTTTTTTATGATTGACTGTGTTTCGGTTAACAGACGTTTCGGATAACCGGGCTTCGAATAATCGACGCTCTACTGTACCAGACTTTAAGCGAAGAACTTATTTTTCTATTGTATTTCTTGTGTTAAACCTTGAAAAATAAATTTGTGTGATTAAATCTTTTTTTTCAGCTATTTAATTTCTTTTCCCGAGAACATGTCGGATTTGCCGGGATTTATGATTTCCGGGGTTCTACTGTACTATGTATATGTGATGTATGAACTGTTGTTGATCAGTCCTGATGAAGTACCAATAGAATAGATAAAGACCTCAAGTAAGAATTTAGTATATATTACAAATAATAATTCAATATTACAAATGGAAACATAAAATATCTTTCAAATTACTTAAGGGACAAATGTTTAGAGTGTTAGTTAACTAAAAATATATAAAATACAATAATAAAACTAATAACAAATGGTTAATAAATGTACAAAATTATTATTAGGGAGACTTTTTAAGGTTTTCAAAACTTTGTTGTTGGTAATTTTGTACACAAATACAAAAGTCAAAGTGACTCTGCCAGGGTCACTCTGCTTACCACCATTCTGGCATGGTGCATCTCTCGGTTGATGGTCGTGTTGGCAGCTCCGGCGGCCTCGCGAGTGAACGCGTTGATCATAGCGTCTATCTGGCGAGCACGTGCCGTGTAGAGAGGGAAGCGCTCACCAGAGCTTAGCACCAGCTGCAGTGAGCCACCACCCTTGCTGACTCCCGTTTCGGCAATCTCCTCCAAGCTATCAACAGCAATCTTTAATTAACATATGATTTTCAATCAATATAAATCAAGTTCATTTTATATTTTACCTCCACAAAAATCCATTTCCTGACTTGAGACAACCGCTAACTGCTGATTTTTCTAAAATAAAAATTGTATAAAGCCAAATACTTAAAAAAATTATAAAAATCAAAGTGTAGAAAAGTTGTAAAAAAATACGACCAAAGGATAAAAAAGTAGCTATGAAAAAATTAACCCATTCCTGTCTAAGAACGTACACTGTTCGTCCTGAGCAAACAGTGTGCTCTGCCTGCTTACATTTTGACGTAGTTCTTTTTTCCGCCGTTAGGAGTGCTAGTTCATTTCTCATCCGATAGATAGTGTTACCTTCCTATTTAAAACATTGAGTCCATGTTCATGTCGCGTTCAATGTTCACAGTAAATTATTGTTATCTTGTTCACATCTTTTACTCATAAAAAAGTACAGTAATTAATCTTTTTCTTGCTAAAAGTTACTATTTACACAGTCACAGGGTAAAAGTAACAAGGTAATGAAATCAAAACGTATAATTCATGAACTTACTGTTAAATTTATAAAGTCTTAGTAAAAAAAGCTCTGACCAGAGGGCCTCAGGCATCGCATGGAAATTCAGACAGGAATTGGTTAATTTGCTAACTTTCAAATAGTTTGAAAAAAATCCAACCCTCCAGCCAAATACCAAGTTCTTTGTCAATAACTGATGATTAACACATTAACTGCCATGCCTTATTATTGAAGTGCCAAACATAATAATTGTAGGTTTTAGCGAATTTCCTATAGGGAAGAAGCTATTACCATAGGTCTCATGGCAAGACTTAAGCCCGGGACCAAGTTATTTTTTCGTTTAGAGGTGCCCAGAGACCAAAAACAATAGTCGATAAAAATTATGTATACATATGTAACACGATAACTCTTGTAAAAATGGTCCCGAGACCAAATTTGGTAGAGACATGTATTCCTACGAGGGTTGTTTTTTATGTAAGAGCCTTTTTATTTAAAAAAATATAGAAATACTTTTGAAAAAAAAACTTTTATTTTCTGATTCTTCACACTTTGACCTATTATCCTACATAGTTGCCTTGTTTATTTAAGCACTTGGCATTCCGTACAACTAAGCGTTACATTCCCTCTTCAAATAATTTGGCCGCCAGCTCCGATAGCCAAGATTTCACAGCCACTTTCAATTCATCATCATCATTGAAGCGCTGCCTGTCAAGATGGCGTTTCAGGTACCGGAAAATCGCTTGGAGCAAGGTCGGATCTGTATGGTGGCATGGTGGTGCAAAACACCGCACCAGTCCCAGAACACAGTTGCCATAATCTTGCATTTTGACAGTGTCTTCCAGTGTACTTTCAGTGGACAGTCTTGACTGTGGCTCTCACCTTGACGGGTGAGGTTGTGTGTCACTATTCCATCGATTGTCACTTGCTTTCAGGAGTGATATGGGATACCCATGTTTCATCTCCAGTGACAATTTGATTCAACATGTCATCCCCTTCTTCCTCGTAACGAATCAAAAAGTATAATGAAGAGGCAAATCTCTTCCCTTTGTGGTCCTCTGTGAGGAGTCTGGGTATCCACCGAGAGCACAGTTTCTTAAAGTTTAGGTTTTCAGACACAATCTTGTTCATAACCAATCATGAAACTTGTGGTCATTCCATAGAAAGAGTGGAAATTGTGAATCTTCTGTCCTCATGAATCTTTGTTTCGACTGCAGCGACCGAATCATCAGTGATCAGAGAAGGCTTGCCTGAGCGTGCTTCGTTATGGACGTGTTGACGGCCATTTTTAAACTCTCTAACTCACTCACACACTTTACCTTCACTCATTGCATTCAATTCATAAACTTCTGTTAACTAACGATGAATTTCTGCAGCTGATAGGTTTCTCGTGGTCAAAAAACCTATCACTGACTGTATCTCACACGCGGTGGGAGATTCAATAATCGTAAACATAATAAAGAAGCACAGCGATGCGTACACATCAGCTACAGAGCTGCAAATGCCATCAGTGTGAACAAGAAGAATGCTGGAAAGTGCTTGATAAGTGCTTAAAAGTGCCGATAGTGGCTTGTTGCGGCGTCCGTGAGAACTACCGTACTACAGAACTATACGTGCGAACGGCCCTTACTTAAAAAACAACCCTCGTACATGTTCGTAAACCTGACATATAGGTTAATCGGAAGGGGTATTTGGGGGGGGGTTTATACACAAAAATGGGTTTTTTCTTTTACTATTAGATAGAATCAGCTTGAAAACCCTACACAATTTAGTTCTTAAAGTAACTACTTTCAAGTACTTTTTCAGTTTCAACTCTCAAGTACTAAAATTCAAGAGTTTGAAATTTTGTACTATTTTTAACGCTGAACGACATTATCTGTAAGTAACTTTAGTTTCATTATAGTTGTTTTTTAAATATAAAGTTAGAACCTATCTTAATTTTAATGTCCTTGATCAATGCAAAAAAGCGTTGAAAAACAAACCCTTTGCTCAGCCACCTTATGTTGTGAATTAATATTTATAGAGTGATTTTGTGAGTTTATTATAGAGGGGACGAAGCTTTGAGAAATGGTGCGGCAGAGCATCGTCTATTGACTGACTACACTACTAATTCTTTATCTTGGGTTCTTCTTAAAACAGGTTCAAAATGAAAACTACCAATTTATTACACAAAACAATTTGGAGAATTTGGGTCAGAAATGAAAATCTTATGCCAAATATTGCTATAAAAAATTAGTGCTGAAATTTTTCAATCTTCTTACTATTTACCTATTTACTATTTTCCCCCTGCCTCCTACCATGTTTCTGTACTAATAATGTAGTTTACTGTTATAAAAACAGTGAGCAACACTGTAGGACCCAATCATATCTGTAATCACCTGATGGTATGGACCACTCGTAGATGTCCGTTGTCTTTCCGAGCCAATCGGATGCCGAGATGGTTGATGGCAAGCATCTGCACGTCTGGGTAGTGGTTGCCTCCCTGAGAACGGAAAAACATTTAAATGAGAAAAGCTACACCGAATTGATACACATAGCTTACAATAGTTCACCACAGTTTCAGCAATCACTCACAATACAAACAGCACTCACTTAGATATATATTTCATATTTAACTGAAAGTACACTTCAATGTTTCCTTTTTAGTCTCAAATAATAATTTAATTTTAATGTATTAGTGGCACCACAAATCATTTAGGGTCTTTTTCTTCTAATTTCCCTGGCAAAAATCGTGTGAAAGTATTTGAATTGAATATAGAATTTGATTGTGTGGAACACAATATCCTCCTATCATGCCAGCCAGTGGTTGAAGTCATACGCCTCTGAAAAGTCACAACATATCCATGTGAATGGGAGTAATTCCACATACAAACACATTGAGATATAGAGTCTCTCAAGGATTAATTCTCAGACCTTTCTAATTCTTGATATACATAAACAATTTGAATTTTGTGTTTTCAAGAGGAAACCTTGTCTAATACACTGACATCATGGCTCTTCCTGCTTGAAATAAAACAAAATAGAGCAAATTAAACTAATATCTTTTGAGGGCGCACATCAGTACTATGAGTATAGAATCTAAAAACATCCTCAAAATCCAATTGCATTATATTTGGAGGCAGCACTGCTCTTAATACATGCCGCCCAACTGGTGTCTGTAAAAAGGTCTCTTCGCCAACATTTCTGCTATGAAAGCTATCTCAACACTGTATTATTGCTTTTCTTTGCCGCTAGCACTGATACAGGAATGTTCATAGCGGTCTAGCATTGTGTACTGGTTAGATTTTGTGCACTGGTAGTTTCAACACCACGTTAAAACTATAACGGGGAACCGAGGGCGCCACTCCCTCGGTTCCCCGTGATGGCTAATGTGTTTGTATACCTGAAGAAACCTAAAGAACTGCACCTGAAGAACTCCGAATAATTGTATTTAGCAGTGAACGTGATAATTACAAACTAGTCTAATTATGAGGATGGTCTTTGCAGATGAACAGAGCATTCAATAGAGCGGACAGTAATCCGTACCGGGAATATTGCATCCGCAGGCCACTGTTTATAACTATCCACTATTCGTGACCTTCCTGTAGCTGGATAACAGGACATGCCACCGTCTATACTAAACTACTTAGCAACTATATATCTAGGAGTAAAGAATGAAGGGAGAAGAATACAGGGAGATACTGAGATCTTTAAACCTGGCATGAGTATTCAGCGTTGCCAATACTTTTTTCAAAATCTCTCAAACGTTTAAATTTTTATATAGTGTGTTAGACATCTGGATGGAAGTATATTCTATTGTTTACTTCATGAAATGAAAAATCTGTAAAAATATTATTCTAACAAAATATATACTGCTGAAAACCTAGATTATACGGAATAGTTGGCTAGTAATGCATGTATAAAAAAATTATTCTCAGGATAGAATTACTCAGGCAGCATGAATATTGGAACCAGCTACAGTCACAGTATGTTAGAGCTGAAGCTTCTTCACTACATACCGTGACAGGGAATATCCTGGAAAAGTACGTCATCCAATGTCTTGCCGTGTCCACAACAGCTCGTTTGGTAGAGGCTTTATGCTTGTCCGATTGATAGTTTGAAGCTGTAACACCGAACCTCTCCAACAGCTGCAGACATCATTTAAGTGTGAAAAAGTGTTTAGAAAACTTACTGATTCAATTATAATATTGATATTTTATATCTAGATAATAAAACTGATTAGCAATATTGAACTGGGGAAGGTTACCAAGTATTTTTCTAATAAAACTTTGGATTCATAAGTTTTCAAAATGAATATTCAGCTTGTATTATGTTAATAGATTATTATGGCTTTGCTTATTATTTAACTATTTATCTATACTTACTTACACTTACTCTTGTGGCTAAGCAAACCCATGTTCATCAATGATATGCCTCCATTCTTTTTTCTCTTATGCCATTTCTTCTCTTGCTCCCAATATTCATTCATACTTTAGAACTTGATCTCTTTTTTAGCGAATTTCCCATAGGGAAGAAGCTATTACCGTAGGTCTCATGGCGAGACTTAAGCCCAGGACCATCTTATTTTTTCTTCTTTAGGTGCCCAGAGTCCAAAAACAATAGTCGTTAAAATTTATATATATATATATATATAATTATTCAACTTGTTTGTGAAAAGTTATGCGAATTTTCGTTTAATAAATACATAAACGTTTTCAAGCATTTTGGCAGCAAACCTGTATACTCTTTTCCCATATAAATCATATAGTGAATAGGCAAACTCCTTTATTTACGGACAGATGTTGATGAAAGTTGATATAAATGCTCAAAAAATTAATTGTTTATGCTAGAAACACCTACTTTCAGCGTTCCTCACAGCAGCAAACCTGCATACTCTTTCCCATGTTAATCTATGGAGAGTAGGCAAATAATACTCATATTTATTGACAGATAATGATCAAACTAGTCATATATTATTATTATGTTATTGATTTGGAAATTCGCTGAGTACGCAGGTCTGCTGCGACGGGGGTATTACTTTTTTCTTTAGTTAAAATATATACATAGGCTACTAACCTGTGTCAATCAATCCTTGAATATTTTACAGGGATTGCTGTAGTTTCCGGGTTATAGCTCCATTTTCAAATACTTAAAGAATAATATTCAGGAACATACTCAAGGCTTGATTGACGAAAGATTAGTAGCCTAACTATATATTTCAGTCACTTAATCAATCCAGGAGGCATACTATAAATACATTTTTTCATTACTTAGCCACATTGATGTACATTGACATAATGAATTTCTCAACACCAAAAAATTGATTTCCATTAACAAAAATTCTATTAACTAAGAGTAACAAAATATTTTAGATTTCCGATATCAATATTTGAATTTTCTAAGTACTAATTTTTATTACTCATAAAAATCTTTAACCTAATAATTTCTTTTCACAGACCTGTATCATCTCATTCCGTTCATCCCGGCTGATCCTTGGAGTCTGTTTGTGAAGACAGTCGTTGATGATTTGACAGAACAGCATATGAAGAACAAGTGGACTCGAGACAACTTCTTTGGGTGAAAATACCTATGGAATAAACTAAGGTGTTGAAAATAACTGGTACTTCATCAACTTTTATGTAACAATAATAAATACAACTTTAATCTTGAATGCTTAAATATTTTACATAATCTGGAGCTTACCAGGTAATAACTAGTTTTACTTACTGACTAGTTAATACCAGTTTTTACAATAGGTTTAAACAATAAAAACTTCTGAGAATTGACTAAAGTGTAAAAAAGCTAAAATCCTTGAAAAAAATCAGTAAGGTCTGATAAAATAAATAGCGACTGACTCAATACGGTAAAGTCTGGTTTACCCGGACACACACAATGAAACACAATGAAAGCCTTATTTACTAAATGGATTCTTTCTAGATTCAAGACTTATTTGAAATAAAATAAGCTTTCCTTTTGTATTAGGCCTAAGTGTTTATTTATTACCTAAAATTAATAAAAAGCACTCCTTTGTTTTTTTTTGAGATTATCCAGATTTTCAGCTCTCAGGACTCAGACTCCATCACATTAATCTGGATAAACTGGAATCCACTGTATACCAGAATCCCAGTAATCTGAACTTATTGGGACCGAACCCTGTTTGGATTACTGAGTTGTTCAGATCATCCAGAATGCAGTGTAAAGTTCCATTAAAAGTACTATTAATTCCATTACTTTAGACCCAAACTGTTTATTTAGACCAATTAACTTACGTCTTATCACAGTTTATATATAGGTTTCCACTAAAAGTTTTGCCTGAACTGCAGTAAGTGTTCCTGCAGAGACTTTCTAACCGTTATGTACTCGTTATTAGAAATATAAAACATGACACACAAAAACGAACAATGATAAAACAATGCCATCTGTAGGCCTACTCTTTACGTGATCATGGTAATTGCTGGAGATGAATCAAATGTTTGAAAAGTAGTTTGCCGAAAAGCGATGATTAAGAGTCGGACCGTGAGAATAGAATCTATTGAGATATACTGTGAGTTTAGCTAGACATCATCCTACGCTATCTTGAGCAATAGTGTACTGCTACATCCAATTGCTTGATTATTATGATAATTTGTGACTCTGTGCTGTAGATTTAACCCTAGAAATGATAAAGTCGTAATTTACGACGCATTTACATATTCAATAAGAATTGGCAGGTGGAGGCATCTGTCGTCAGTTTAGTGTATTTTCTAGACACTATCGCCTACGCGACCGTGTTTCCCTCTGGGGGCAAACAACCGAAACTGCTCTAGTAGTACACAAGCCTGCCACCGGGCAGGTCTAAAACCAAGTAAGCGCTTTCCACTCCTAGGCACTGAGTGGCTGAACCGGCTAGCGCCGGAAGTGCTAGGGTTCGAATCCCGACCATGAGCAATCCCAATTTGGCTTGCAAATGTGTGGTGTAGCGGAGTGGAGGGCCCACCTTAAATAAACGGTGACCGGCTTGGGTGGAAGTTGACGGCATTTGTAGGCTTAATTGGGATTGCAGTGGACACCTGTTTTGCTTTTGTGGTTAGTGGTTATAAGGGGGGGGCATGTTTTAAGCTTTTTTTGTTTAAACTTTGATATTTCAAGAAGATATTAGTAATTATTTTTATGTTACAGTTAAGAGTAAAAAGCTTATCACTTCTAGGGTTAAGTGTTATAATTGAGATTACACTGCTTCGTTTTTAATTTAAACTCAGTAACCTTTTTCCCCATCAGGTGGTTCGGATTACCAGGACTCTGGTGTAATTTGTTTGAAGTGGGTCAAGCTACCTCTTTTCGCACGTTGAGCTTCCATGCCACACGGTTGTAGGTGAAGTGCGCTGCGGACGACGGCGGGTGTAGTCTGGTGGAGGGGAGAGCCTCGGGAGGCGTTGGAACCGAAGGCACAGGGTCTGTCACTGCTCCTAGAAACTCTGACGACTCTTCCACTGTGACAGTCATGAACACAGATTATATGTAGAGCTATTACTGCTGAGACTTGAAGAAGGAAGCATTGGATCATCATTGAGCATTGAGCTCATTATTCAACTTTATTTGAAAGGAAACTCAATTTTCTTGATTTATAGATTCACAATAACTGTGCAAGTTTTTAAAATTCTTAATCTTGAATATATTGCTGACTCTACTAACAACTTTATAGCTGATAATGCAGATATCAGCTATGTGTTCCTTAAAGTGGAACCCTAAAACATAATATATTTAAATAAGCTTGATTTATTAGAAAATGTTTTAGTGTTTAATTTATTTCCTTTGTTCATTACTATGTAATTTGGCAGTCTATTCATAAATGTTAAACCTGCACTTGCTGAAAGATTGGATAAAAGATTTTTTAATCTATACCTGATCCTTTGCTAAGACAATTAAATACATACTGTCAACAGCGTCAGAATGTGAGGTGGACACGGTGAACATGCTCTGGTCGTACACATCTCTGGTAACTGGCTGTATGGGGGCCATGTTGCTGAAAATAAAAAGAATATTAGTTTAGTCCTTTCTCATTGGTCTCGTTGGGTTATAAGAGTAGAAACATCTGTAATTAAATTTCTTATTCCAGAAGTCTTGTTTAGCAAGAAACTATACGATCAATGTTATTATATTTGGCAAATTGCAACCTTATCTGGATTAAGAACCTGAAGCCAAGGAAACTGCAGGATGAGTGAATGTTTTTGCAATTGATATTTTGGGAAAAAAGCTCTGTAATGTCAGGAACCTCAATGAATATAAATTAAATTTTAATAAATTCTGGAATAACTAAGTACACAATAAAATTGTCAATTTGACATGGATATGTCTTAGCTTTGGGGAGTATTGGCAATCCATCAGACCAAAATTTATAACAGAAGTGCCATCTTTATGGTTAAAAGATCAGCTGTTTAAAGGAACTGAAAAATTCCCTTTAGACATATCAATGATCTAACCTATTTTTTATAGGGAAGTAAATACAATCATTTTTGACATGGATATGTCTTTGCTCTGGGGGGGTGTTGGTGATTTGTAAGACGGAAAATATGTAACAGGTTTCTACAGAAACTACAAGAGCTATTGTATGAATTTTTAATATAAAAGAATAAGAACAGCTGTTTAGATGAACTGAAAGCATTCCATTTAGACATATCCATGATCTAACCTATTTCCCACAGGGAAGTAAAAACAAACATTTTTTTTTAGTGGAATTTGTTACTGTTCACAATCCATGTTACCTTCATGTTAGTGTATATATAAAATGTTGCAAAGTCGCCAAAAAGTGGCTGGCATTCCTGGGTAATATACACGGCAGTTAGAGGGTTAACGTGTTAATTGGATCAGCTTAGGTTGATCAGCTGGATTGACATGCCAATACTATTTATTGACATGACGATATTGTACAGCAGAAGCTGTGCAGTGTTTTATAATTCTGGCGATAGAGGCGACTGTTCCAATCCTGGCGGCATTGTGATAAAAACCAAATACAGCATATAAAGTACGTTCCATGCCTCATAAACAGGCTTTGCAGGAGCTTTCTGATGCTCCAACATCTGTCTCTAAATTTCTTCTAAATCAGAAAGGTTGAAAAAACATCAAACCAAATAACCGGGAGAGGGTGGAATGATAAGTAAACGTAATATTAGAATGAAATCAAGTGGTAAAGTTGGTAAAAAACCTAGCTGAAAATATTCTGTGTCAACCCAATAATCGGTCCTAATTCTTTTTGCAATAGATGGTAATTTTTATTTTTAGAATATTTTTTAACTAAGATAAAGAGGTTCAAAAAATTCATGTAACTGAAAAAAAACTACAATTATGTTTGGCACTCCAGTGATAAGGCCTGCAGTAGGCGTGGCGTGACGTTAATGTGTTGAACCCAATAAAATAAATCTAAACTTTAAAGAACTAAACCAGAGTCCCAGTAATCTGAACCAATCGGGACCGAACCCTGTTCCGGTTACTGAGTTCTTCGGATTATCCGGAGGTGCAGTGTAAAGTTTATTAAAAAGTACTAATAAATTACATTATTTTAGACCCGAACGGTGTATTTAGATCAATTACCTTACATCTTATAACAGTTCAAATAGAGGTTTGTCCACTACATGTTCTGCCGCAACGGCATCAAGTGTTCCTGCTGAGACGTTCTATCCTTTATGTACTCGTCATTAGAAATATAAAACATGACACACACAATGACACATTAAAATGAACAATGATAAAACAGTGCCGTCTTTAGGCCTACTTTTTACATTGCTGGAGATGAACTCAAATATTCAAGAAGTAGTTTTAAAAAAAATTATAAAGAGTTGGACCATGAGAATCGAATCTATAGTGATGTAATGTGAGTGTAGCTAGACATCACCCTATGTTACCTCAAGCAAAAATAAGCTACTACATCTGAATGCTTGATCTTTGATGTTATGAGACGATGGCGCAACTTTGTAATGGCTAACAGCATATATTTGTATCCTATTGTATATAAAGATGATAATGAATTCTAATGTTCCAAAAAGTAAGTAATTGTATATTATTAACATTGAGTACGTGGTAATGTAAAATTAATGTAACCGTACTGTAGATTAAAATGTTACAATTGAGATTACATTTCTTTGTTTTTAATTTAAATTCAGTAACCGTTTCCCCATCAGGTTGTTTAGATTACCGGGACTCTGGTTTAATTAATTTAGCAGAACATTATTTCCAAATACTTTAAACCTAAACTTATTTAACCTACCTGTGACTGTAGAAGCTGCTTGAGCGTGATGGAGGGGCAAGAGGAGCGACAGGCGGGGGCGGTGGTCGAGCTACACCCATCGACATTGACTTTTCCACCTGAGTAGCAAAATTGATTTGAGGAAACTATCATTTGTGACTTAATCATAATTTGATAAGGTTACTTAAAACAACTTAACTAAACGGGATCCATGCAATCGCGCGATATAACAATCGTGTGATAGCATTTTTCTCGTTATTCCTCCATGTTCTATCTCTGAAAATACATTTTTGCTCACCTATAGATATCAAGAAGGTGGAGAAAATAAATTAAATATATTCAGGATTATTTTTATTGGCGGCTAAAACATGGTGGAATGACGAGAAAAATGATAACGCACGATTGTTATATCACGTACATGAAGTCCTCCCAAATGAACCACATACAACATAGAAGACATCAAACAGTAGTGAATAAGATTTTCCATGACAATATTGCCAATCAGTAGCCACTGCATCAACCAAGACTACCATTTTTATTGTTCTGGGACATGCCCAATCTAATACTTAAACAATTTTTGTTTTGTCCTTTCCCCCTACCTCCTTATACCGCCTTGTAAGTTCGCAACATTTGTTGTCACAGTGGCTCAATGTGCTTTAGTTGTTACATTAATAGATAAATGCATTTTTAGATGTATTTTTATTTAGTAGAAGCCATTTTTATTTATAGTGTGCAGTGGTTTTTTTCTGTTATGGTGTTAGATGGGATTTAAAAGTTATTACCATGTAAAGTTAGACATGTTGAAAGGGTTAATACGCGCAAAATTGTGAACAAAGTTTAGGGAGTGATTTAACCCAGCTCGCTGTGGAGTAGGAGTCTATGCTTGTAGCCTTTCTGTAGTCATATAGGAGAGAATTCATATCCCCTACCTTAACCCCACCACCTTCTCAATTTGTTCCACCACCTTAGATTGCTCAATTCATAGTCTGTAACCCACAATCTGCGTAAAGATACCTATGGACTGGTAGTCAATAAGGGGTTTGGTGTTTACTATATTCATTCAGACTGTGAGTCCACCTTCATTTGTTTTTTTTAACATTAGGCCAATAAGGTTTTTATCACTATCAAAATTAATGTGAAATGTCATTCTTCAAGCCTTCTTTAGGTAAATTACATTGTTTGCATTACATATACCTTTCTGTTACGCCTATTATTATTAACCTAATAATAAATAGGTAATTAAATAATTAGGTAAACCATAACTAGGTTGTTATATTTGTTACATCAATACATATTCTGAGTACTTTTCTGTTGATTATTTTAAAACTTTTTTCTGAATAATATTTTCTTACAAGTGCTTTGATACCCTTGTTGAAGTATCAACTTGGTTTCTCTAAGTGTCAAACTATTAAAGGTTTACAATATTACTTCTTAAACAGATAAGGTAATGCCAAAATAAATTATTACATTCAATGAGTCCCTCAATCCGCGTGTTTCCCAGACTGCTGTCTCAGTTACTTGGGTGCGTACAATGTTAGTCTGTTGGATATCGGTTCGGTCATCCTTGGTGACGGCCCGAGGCTCAACACTCTCCACGCTTCCCCATCTGCCGGCTGTGGTAACAAGCGGAGAAAGTGTTACAAATATCTAGAATATAGTTTCTCATTAAGCACATTTGAAAACATACATGCAGGGTTGGTGAAAAGTTTCGGAACGGCTTAATAATTTTATTATTAATTATCCGTACAAGGGTAAAACTTTGCAAATTGAATTGGGACCAAAAATACTATTTTTTTTAGCTCATTACCGATTATCAACCTCAGATAGGGGACGGCCAATGCCGCCCGCAATCTGACTTCAAAAGGATGACCGAGTTGGAAATGGTATCCAACTAGAGATGGATTGAATTTGCAGTTTTTAGGCGCTGACAAGTTTCGATTATGTTTAGTCATTCAAGAGTAGCTAAACCTTTGCAAAATCAATTGAGTGCCAACAATAATTTATTTTTACGTTGATACCAACTCTAATATCTCCTATGGGAGACGGCTTACGACAAGTCGGTCAGAACATAAAAATTTAAAATTCAAGCTATCTTTAAATGACTGCCATTGCAGACTTGGTCGTCTTTTTGAAGTCAAATTTGCTTCATTGTAGTCAGCTAAAAAAAACCTTTAATTTGATGTACGTACATATTAACCAATGCTTCTCTTTAAGATTTCGTACTGAGTCCTTGCGGGTCATCTCCCATCTGAGGTTGATAGTAAAAAAAATAGTATTCCAATCTAAGTTTGCAAAGTTTTTTTTGTAGGATGGTTAATAATAAAAATATTAAGCTGTTTCGGGACTTTTCACCAACCCTTTAAACCCCTGCAACACTTGTACAATCCTTTTGGAGATGAAAGTTTGAAATGTTACTACTAGTCAATATTACAGCTACTTTGAGTACAAAATAGATTAGTAGATTGAGTAAGAGCTTGTGGAAGACTTTACACGATCATAAGACTTTACTTCACCTCTTAAAAGATCATCAATTAATTAAGTAATCATAAAAAATTACATGAAGCAGTATAAAACTTACCCAACTGCTGTTGCAGTAAGTTCCTACGATGGTTGTCAAGCTTGGTTGGTCCTCCGCTACTACCCCCGTGAGTGGGCGGGGTAGGAGGGGTCATGTCAGGGATGGGCGGGGCACGGTTGGCGGGGCGCCCTGTACTTCGCAGACTGTGGTTGGCTGTCACCATCTCCAGTTTATACTTCATCTCCGAACTGATCCGCAACTTCCCTACACTCCCAGGGCTGGGACGCTGAGCTCCAACCTCCATCGATCTGAGAAGGTTATCAATCAAAAGATCTATTTTTAGAAAATAGTGGATTATTAGTAATGGAGAACACACTATCATCAAGCTTATTCAATTCTTGTTCAATCTTCGTAAATATGATCGTGTCACTCTTTATTTATATTAACTCTTCATTCTTAAAATTATCTTATCAAAGACAGATGCGAATCATCAAAATAACCCACTCCGTGATTAATTGAGGGATTCTATATTATTTTGCAAACAATTTTGAATTCTGAAATGAAGGGGGCAAGATATATCCATTTTGGCTCGTCAACACTGCGTATCCCCCGACACAAAACAACAATTTTCAACCAATAATTTACAGTCAAAGCTTGCCATCTCTGAAATTCCCTGCAGTAAGAAATCAAAACCATAGATAATCCTTCCCGGCTGATGGTGGTCTGAAAGCTGAAGGAATATTTCCAAGTCAGGATGATCGTGGCATGGTGGGAGGGCGTGCACTAGGCCTGGCGGTTGCAGATGGCGAATGAACGAGTGAATGGGGTAATTTATGTTTGTGTTTCTGTGAATAAAGTTTGTTTTATTTTATAATTTTTTTTATTTTTACAAGTTAGGTTTACTTTTATTTTGTTATTTTTATTATTGTTTAATTTTAAGAGGTTAACTAACTGTAAGAAAGGACAATGTGGTCCTAATATTCGCCTCTATAAAGAAGTATTTTCATTAATTCATTCTCTAATTATTTTTCAAATAAAATCAGACAATTTGATGTTTTTTATTACAATTACAAAAACAACACACAACAATTTCAAAACTTGAACATATTGTTTGTTATCTTCAAGGTAATTGCAATTACATTTTAGTTTATGAAAAATTAACAAATGTTTGTTTTTATTGGTAAAATCCAAACACATATTATACATTCTCATTATGTAGTATACAATGTAATGATGAATTTTTGTAGGTGGTAAGCGTACAACGAAAATATATGATTTCACAGTAGTATGGAAAAAACTCTTTTTAAGGGAAGACTTCCACACCCTCAAACTTTGTGGGAACTCCAGGATTGAACCATGAGTATACGACAAGTCGGTCAGAACATAAAAATTTAAAATTCAAGCTATCTTTAAATGACTGCCATTGCAGACTTGGTCGTCTTTTTGAAGTCAAATTTGCTTCATTGTAGTCAGCTAAAAAAACCTGTAGTTTGATGTACGTACATATTAACCAATGCTTCTCTTTAAGATTTCGTACTGAGTCCTTGCGGGTCATCTCCCATCTGAGGTTGATAGTAAAAAAAATAGTATTCCAATCTAAGTTTGCAAAGTTTTTTTTTGTAGGATGGTTAATAATAAAAATATTAAGCTGTTTCGGGACTTTTCACCAACCCTGTAAACCCCTGCAACACTTGTACAATCCTTTTGGAGATGAAAGTTTGAAATGTTACTACTAGTCAATATTACAGCTACTTTGAGTACAAAATAGATTAGTAGATTGAGTAAGAGCTTGTGGAAGACTTTACACGATCATAAGACTTTACTTCACCACTTAAAAGATCATCAATTAATTAAGTAATCATAAAAAAATTGCATGAAGCAGTATAAAACTTACCCAACTGCTGTTGCAGTAAGTTCCTACGATGGTTGTCAAGCTTGGTTGGTCCTCCGCTACTACCCCCGTGAGTGGGCGGGGTAGGAGGGGTCATGTCAGGGATGGGCGGGGCACGGTTGGCGGGGCGCCCTGTACTTCGCAGACTGTGGTTGGCTGTCACCATCTCCAGTTTATACTTCATCTCCGAACTGATCCGCAACTTCCCTACACTCCCAGGGCTGGGACGCTGAGCTCCAACCTCCATCGATCTGAGAAGGTTATCAATCAAAAGATCTATTTTTAGAAAATAGTGGATTATTAGTAATGGAGAACACACTATCATCAAGCTTATTCAATTCTTGTTCAATCTTCGTAAATATGATCGTGTCACTCTTTATTTATATTAACTCTTCACTCTTAAAATTATCTTATCAAAGACAGATGTGAATCATCAAAATAACCCACTCCGTGATTAATTGAGGGATTCTATATTATTTTGCAAACAATTTTGAATTCTGAAATGAAGGGGGCAAGATATATCCATTTTGGCTCGTCAACACTGCGTATCCCCCGACACAAAACAACAATTTTCAACCAATAATTTACAGTCAAAGCTTGCCATCTCTGAAATTCCCTGCAGTAAGAAATCAAAACCATAGATAATCCTTCCCGGCTGATGGTGGTCTGAAAGCTGAAGGAATATTTCCAAGTCAGGATGATCGTGGCATGGTGGGAGGGCGTGCACTAGGCCTGGCGGTTGCAGATGGCGAATGAACGAGTGAATGGGGTAATTTATGTTTGTGTTTCTGTGAATAAAGTTTGTTTTATTTTAAAATTTTTTTTTATTTTTACAAGTTAGGTTTACTTTTATTTTGTTATTTTTATTATTGTTTAATTTTAAGAGGTTAACTAACTGTAAGAAAGGACAATGTGGTCCTAATATTCGCCTCTATAAAGAAGTATTTTCATTAATTCATTCTCTAATTATTTTTCAAATAAAATCAGACAATTTGATGTTTTTTATTACAATTACAAAAACAACACACAACAATTTCAAAACTTGAACATATTGTTTGTTATCTTCAAGGTAATTGCAATTACATTTTAGTTTATGAAAAATTAACAAATGTTTGTTTTTATTGGTAAAATCCAAACACATATTATACATTCTCATTATGTAGTATACAATGTAATGATGAATTTTTGTAGGTGGTAAGCGTACAACGAAAATATATGATTTCACAGTAGTATGGAAAAAACTCTTTTTAAGGGAAGACTTCCACACCCTCAAACTTTGTGGGAACTCCAGGATTGAACCGTGAGTATACTAGAAGACTAAAACCACTCAAAGACAATAACTGTTAGATACAATAATAAGATACCCTTATAAAAATACTTTTAACAGTTATCAGTACAAGTTAATAGTGTTTAATGAAATATCCTTACTTAATCGCTGATCGCTGGACTTGAACCTCATGTTTGAGGTTAGGAGTAGATGTAGGAATCGATTGATCTGGAATTTCAAACTCCTCCCACTCTACACTTCCACCAATCCCACCATCAATTTCATTCAACTCCTGAAAAATGTAATAAATATTCAGATTAAAATCATTCCATACTACATTTTTATCCATAAGGTGTTAGCAAGGGTCACACTTGGCACCAACCTTTTCTAGTTTATATTAAATCAAAAATATATAAAAGAATATTTTTCATATGAATAACAAAAGTGCTATGAATCATGTAGAGTACAAATTTCCTGATAAAAAAAGTAATTATAATATTACAAGTGAAATAAATACGTTTGGAAAATAATTATACACAATACAAATATAGAATGACTGGCTAATCACCTGTGAATGTTTCCTACGCTGTTTCAATTTCATCTGCATGAAGGGTGAATCATTGTCATCTTTGGGCGGAGGCCACCGCCACTTTCCAATGCGGACGGTCTTCGCCCTCCCGTAAGGGTCGAGGAACGGGCGAACCTCACTTGGGTCTGCCAACTCAGGTGGCGGAGGCATGGGGGGAGGCGGTGGTACCACAGACTGTTAAACACATGATAGAACTACAGTTGACAACCAATTTGTGTAAAATACATTACAAAATTATCCTATAACAGATGACAACTGAATTTAAAAAAAACCATCTATTAGATCATGATTAACTATAATTTGAAATTACTTATTGTGATCATAACACAGAAGAACAATCTATGCATCCAATTTTGTAATTTATAGTTACACTCCACTAAATTTTAAACAGCTAATAAGAAACTAAATTGTCAGTCTTTAATCACATGATGAAAATAATTTTTCCTCACTAGTATACACTAATGTTTTTCTATTTCACTCTGATTTTTCTATCTCATAAATATAAAATTTCCTCTGTCTTACCTTCACATTAGATTCAACAGATGACTTCCGACTCTTGAGTTCTGAGAGGACATTTGTGAAGGCCGAGTGTGGAGAACCAGACTTATTATGTGACTGCTGCAATCATAGAATCAACAATCAGCTATGCTGCTATTCAACATGCTATGGCTATGCTATGCATGATTCTCGTGCACGAGAATTAGCACTTTGAGAAGGTTGTATGATTTCCAATAATTTAGGTTTGCCTAGAGGAGTAATGTTGAAAATGTAAAAAATTGGGTTAGAGATGTAAAAAAAAAACCATTTTTTTCCAAAACTCTGTTCATTACAAATACATGAAATACATATGCATAAAGACATAAAAAACTTGTTACTTTTGAATTTTAGTAAATTAGAGGTGTGCGGATAGTGACATTTTTTTCGGATCGTATAGCTCAAGTTCGGATCGGATAATTTCGGATTCGGATACTCGCAATACCACTTATCTAAGAATAAATTAGAAAAAAATCAATTAATATGTTATCAAAGTCACACAAATACCAACAACGTCATTATCAATAATATTATTATTACCGGTAATATATTATATAAGGTTTATTTATGATACACTACAACACATTATATTTATTTTTAAAGCATGTCTAAACAGACTTTGATTAAGTTTTTAAAAATATCCTTAGTTATTGTATCAAAAGCTCTGAAGTAAGTACCCAATCTCCACCAACCTGAGCCTTGGTATTTGCCAACTGGGCGGGGGCAGGGCGACCTTTGGGCGGGGACCCGACCCATGCCGGGGGCGACTCTGCTGCAGCGGGCTGTAAAATTATTACAAATGGAAAACTATATGGTTAACATATTTTCTACAATAAAAATAAATCTCGCAAGTTCACAATAGGTTAAATGTTAAATTAATTGGTTCACTTCTTGAATAATTTTCCTGCATCTTTTTCATCTCTTTTCCATTTAACAATAATAAGATATTCTATTCTACTTTGTTTTTTTATAGATAAACTTATGCTTCTCAGATACTCTAGTTATTAAATGTTATAATAAAAATGCTTCTTTCAAATCCAGTTAAAAAAATAATTGTTTCTTGTGTCAAAACTAATACTATGTTTAACAATATTTACCAAGACAAATTTTCTGTGATATCGTTGAGGGTGGTTTACAAGCAACAAGTTTGATTTCATGGCACAGGATAAGTAATGGTTTGATTAGCAATTGAAGAGTTTATATGTTATACAATGTTATTAAAACTAAGCATATTGGTCGTACTTACGGTGGTGGCCTGCTGCTGCAGAAGCTGCTGCAGAGCCTGGTTCTGCGCAAGGAGTTGCTGCTGGATCTGTATGTTTTGCGCCATCGCAGACTGCAGGAAGGCTCTGTGTAGGTTTGCCTGGTATGCTATCACGTTCGGGTCATTCTGCTGGTTGTTGCCAGGCTGGTTGTTGGGTAAACTTAAACCTGGCGAACATTAAAATGTTGGGGTTAGAAGTAAAGGGAAAGTTACTATATGTTGGTTTTCTTAAGTATGGGTTAGAGAATTTTATTTTAATTCAAATTATGATTGTTTTTATATTTTTTGTGATATTCAAGTATGAATCGTAAAAGTATTACTAAAAATTGCTACTTTTTTATGACATAATCAGATTTAATTTGTATTTTTCAAAAGAATTTAATTCTGTTTTTGATTTTTCAAAAGAACATAGTCTTTATTTATTAATAAAAAACAATTTCCATTTCACAGTTTCATTTTGTTGTAAACTTGTTCCACCAATAAGTTTCAAATTCATGTGACGATTTTACACCTTTTCACACCCACCAGAATGTCAAACTTTTGTATTCCAATCTATTGTTTGTGACACTCAAAGACCATTAACCTTGACCTTGACCATTTTACCTTGTACTCGTCAGAACAACGGTCTAACTAATACACCAGAAAGAACCACTGTCCGAGAAAACGCTTATTTGGCTATAAAAGCATACTCTAGCGGGACGACAATTAACTAATTCAACAGTTTCACGATAGTTCATGCATTAGCTCGCAGATGGCAGCAGCGTGGCGGTATTCGTGATAAATAGACGCTGCTGCGTCTTTACCACTCCAAGGGTTAAAAAGCCCTTTTAATTACCTATTTTTTAATGGCACATCATTTACATTTTATTTTTCTTCCATGTCATAAATGCTCTTTTTAACTCTACAAGGGCTGTTTTTTTTTCAACCTCCGATTGGCTTTAAATAAAATAGAAAATAATAATTTTATCACCAAAATTACAGTAAAGTCTTAACTTACTTTTCTACATAATCATCAAAACGGTTGAAGCACTTGTCGCACTGTAACACAAGCTTTTCAATGCCTTCCTCTAAGAATGGTGCTGCCAGGGGAGATAGGCAAGTACTGACGGCGTCCTGAAGTTCTCCGTTAGGACTTCAGTTCTCGGAACAGGTGATAAAACACTTGGTGCTAGGTCCCGTCTGTACGGTAGGTGTTCAAAAACGTCCCAATTTAACTTTTTGAGGAGGACTTTTGTCATGTTGGCACTGTGTTGTCAGGCGTTGTCATGGATAAAAACAACGCCAGACGAAAGCATTCCTTTGCATTTGTCTTGTGAGTTAGCCTAGGTCTTAAATCACAATTTTTTACAAAGCAGAACTCTGGTTAAATTCTGGAAACTTATCAGACAGTTCACTAATTTATTTTAACCTTCGTTTACATCTCACCGCCTGATCAATGCTCAACGAGGCCTTCAGTGGCTACTTGCAACCTTGTCCACCTTCATCATAGACGTCTGTTTGTCTTTCTTTAAATATTTGACACCATTCCCGAATACTATCATTCATTACTCATAACGTTGTAAACATACATGTTGCTCATACTGCGATGGATTACCGCAGCACTACATCCTTCAGCTCGCAGAAAACGGATTACACTTTGTAGCTCCTATTTGGCGGGAGCAACAGGCATGACGACCATATTTGTATGGACATAGCTCGACTAAGACTGACTCACTGGAGCTGAAAACAGCATTGGTTGTGGTGTGGGAGCTGAGAAATCACATGACGCGCCAGTTCGGCCCCTCTCTAACTCTTACTAGCTAAGATGGACAATCGGAGGTTGAAAAAAACAGCCCTCGTATATGTACCAAAGGATACCTGACACTTAAACACAATTTAATTGATTTATTTGATAGTTGTCACAGTTTAACGAAAACAACTAACATACACTGCTTGTGGTTGTTTATTTGAAACAGCACAATTCAATTTCAAACAATTCAATTAATTGGCATTAAATACTTGATGTGTTTGATTCGTGTTAACTACCGTACCTTGCATGTTGTATATGGGGACGGGCATGAACCCAGGAGGCATGGAGGCCGGGTCCACTGAGTAGCCCAGGCTCGCCGCTCCTGCCCCTACAAAAGAACATCTCATTAGGTCAGTTGATGGAGTGATAGCCTCGCTGTCCTGATACAGTGTCAATTCTGGTGTTACCATGCACTTTTGATAGAGATATCCTAAATACGAATCTAAAAAACAGTTTATGTAGAGAAAAGTTGAAAGAGACTGCCAACGTATCAATGAAAAATATCCCATTTCAATGATGAAATCCAAATACATCTTCAGAGGTGAAATTAAACGAAAAAATTTCTCTAATGAAAACTTCACATGTTTGAGAGTTTGGTTTTGGACCTAGGTAGCCATTTTTGTTAATATATTAATTAAGACAGAAGAGGCACTAGTACATTTTTTGAAGAAAAACCTATTCAAACATATTCATCAAATAGAGAGAGTATATTAAGTGTAGAATGAGTAAAGCATAAATGTAAATGTTGATATAATCTGTTTTAGATTCATTTCTTTCTTTCAAATATGCTCAGATCCTTAACGTTTTCAAAGAGTTGTGACCGGTCAGTTTACAATTAATTAAAATAAAATATACATTTCATTTCAATAAAATATAATAAGTAAAAATTCAACTCGTAGTAAAGAATCAGACAAAAGAACAGAAAGCTATTTTAGATAAAAATAATTTCTCAAGGGAATGATAGTGACGTAAACATATCAAAAGATGGACTTGTCCATTTGAAGGTAAAGAAGTTCGGAGGAGGGACATGACAAATCAGATTACTTACATTTCCCACCAAAAAAAGATCATTCAAATATGATTAGCTCTCAGTGATGATTTTCACAGTGAGAAATGACGTTTGCGTGTGAACAGGAGTTGGCATCGAGCTACCAATGGTCACCGGTAAGGACCGTCCTGATCCAAGTTGAGTCAGTTATACTCTGGAAGAGTAAGGTAGTAGACCCCTAAGGGTGATCCCAAACTTTTCAATAACCGATCAGATTTATACTAATTTAAAGTAATAAACTATTTTACATTAGTGCCGATCACTAATAGCGACATCGGAAATACTTTGAGGTGTACTCGGTGCCCTCTAGCCAAGGTTTAGTGTTTAAGTTTTCAGGTCACACTAGTGCCTCTAACATGACCTTACAACAACTTTATATAACCAGGAGCAATGGATTAATATGCCTCATGAAGGTGACAGTTTGAGGAATTAGATTTCATTTGTGTTATGACCGGAAATCAAACCCGGGTCTTTTGGGTGGTGGCCAGTACTCTACCCACTCAACTATGACAGCAATGGCTGTGCAAGGTAGGACATTATTGAGGATTACAGTTATAGTTGAAATCTAGTTAAGCTGCTTACAAACCTGAGGTGTTAAAGAGTGGCATGGTAGGCATCAAAAGCGGGGGTGACATGAGGGGGGACATCACAGGCGGAGGTGACATCGGAATGTTGAACATGGGGGGCTGATGCTGGCTGTGGGAGTTCTGAAACAGTTTGACAAAGATGGACTCAGCAAATGTGTATATAATATACACTCATCAGTAGCCTAATACACTATGCATCACAATCTTCATGTAATGCGTCCTTTTAGTAAAAACAATCTATTATCTTACCATCGTCATCATCCAGTTTGTCATAGATTCGTAAATAAATATAGTTAAATGAAAACTATTTGTATTGAAATACCCTTGTAGCAGCAGACCTACACCCTCAGCAAATTTCCTCATCTTTATAATGACCTATCTAAACCACTCAGGGTTTATTTATAAAATATTTATTTTTAAGTGCGAGAATTCCACTGGGTTAAGATAAAGACCAATAATTGTTTGCATGAGTAATTTTCT
The DNA here is from genome assembly GCA_023375725.1 of Nephotettix cincticeps. NCBI lineage: Eukaryota > Metazoa > Arthropoda > Insecta > Hemiptera > Cicadellidae > Nephotettix > Nephotettix cincticeps. The sequence goes on along the minus strand of CM041786.1, from coordinate 127,032,265 downwards.
TTTGAAAAGATCTTTAAAATGAGTTATCAGAGAGACAAGTCCGAAGGTAGAACAACCAAAAGTCAGGTGAGAGGCATTCAAACAAAGAAAACATAGCTTCAACATCAACATCAAAGTTTCAACATCAACATTAAACTAACAAGTTTGAGTCAATATCTTAGTACTCTGAATGTGAACATTGCAATTATAAAAACTAAAATATTAGAAATTCTTACTCAATGCCCCGATAGTATATTTCACACAGTATAAAATTTGTATTAAAACTTACATCTTGCTGTGTCATATTTCCACCTCCCTTGATGGAGGCAGCCAATGCCTGTGGATCTGTCCTGCATTCCACAAACAATGGGTCGAACACGTCTCTCATGAAGTCATCTTCTGCTCCACACCTAGAAGCCAAGTTACTTACCATACTTAAAGATTTTTTTAAATTTGAACTCGTGTGCTAAGGCTAATAAGTAAACAGGCAGATTTATTCTCAATTTCTTCATCAATCTCTTTTAGATTAATTTTTTTCAACCCACCAATAAAATGATTTATACAGACAATATAAAAGGGTATTGTGCACTTTTGTTTTCAATGTTGCATTGTTTTATGATTTTATTTTTTAATAGGTATTTTTTGCTTATGCCTATCCCAGAGAGATTTTATCAAACAAGACAGAGTGTAGCACATAAACACTTTTTGAGAAAGCAGACCAAAGCAGATCGACATTCTGTGATTTCAACCTCTGACCAAACTAACTCTGAATCTTAACCACTAGGCTTGCTAGGCACCCAATATTCAATTATCTTCTATTACCTATATTTTCAAATTAACAATACTTTATTTTAACCACAATCTATATGCAGCTAGGCAAATTCAATACAGCAATTGAAAATTGAAGCCCATCTGATAAAATGTTAGATTGAAGCAGATCCTAGCAACAACTTTCATGTTTCTTTACAGTGTGGTATTGTATAGCCCTTTTAGAAAAAAGATTCACTGTGAAGAGAATTTTAGAAATGGACAGTCTACTTTTTAACCACGCTAGCTTAGGTAGGTAGGATTGACAAGTCGACCCAATCTGGCCTGCGGCCAGAGCAGTGCAGTGTTTTTCAATTAGCCTGTAGATTAATATTAATACCGGATTAGATTAATACTGGTGGATTAATAGCAGCAGGTTGACAAACAAAATTGACAAAGTATATCCCATGTCTAATACTTTCCATGTCTAATAGATAGTGTTTTTTCCAATACTTCAGGATACTCCTGATTCAGGGAGTGGATAAGAAACACATAGGATTAGAAAAAAATTACAAAGTGTAGCCAGTTTCCACACAAAATGACATTAATGCTAACCACACATAGTAAAACAGTAAGAATATGTTGCAAGAATTTTTCGGGTGTCAGCACTAACTTTAATAACAACATTTTGCTAAACATTTTCATTGCTGATCGGTCCCTAATATTTTTCCTTCTCATAAAAAAATATAAATGGTAAATAAATAATAACGGTAATAAATGGTGGATAAATGGTTATTTTCAATTAAGTTGGGAGAAAAAACAAGGTACCGGTATAAATTTACTACCAATGTCAGAAACAGCTCATGGATCCTAAGCCTGGAAATGTGCTGATAAAAATGTTAATATTTACCTGGAACCTTTAATAGATGCTGCCAGAGAACGTGCATCTGACAGTTGATCCAACACAGGACTGAACAAGTCGTCCAGGAACTGATCAACGTCTGACGCTTGCGAGGGAACCCGCACTCTCCTCACGTGGCTTGCTGCGGGAAACAAGTTCTCTGTTACTGTATACCATGGGAGGGGAGATAAAAACTTGAGATGCCATGCAATCAGACCAAAACATACTTTGACTTCAAATATCTTTTGGTATTAGACTAGATTAGATTACCTTTTGAAATGGCGACCTATCCAGATGGGTATTTTAAGCCAATTATGAATGAGAAATGAATGATGATTGTGTCAGGATCTTGTAGTCTTGATACTGATTAAGGCTTGCATGTTCCTTAGACAGGACTGTTGATTAATAGCCCAACAGCCAATGGCATCTAGAGTTTAACGTGGAATCCAAACCACTTTTGCCTCTAAGTTAAGAACTGGTCTAGTTATGAGGAGTTTTTGCAGATGAATGTAGCATTCAATAGTGTGAATGTTGATCTACCCCAGAGAATATCACATCCACCAACCTTCACTCATAACCATCCACAATTTGTGACCTCCAAGTATCTGGATACAGGACATGCCACCGTCCCAGTGGTAATATAACACCACAATTTTTAAGGATCACAGGAAATTTGTTGAAAAAAAATTATTAAAATAATTTGTTAAATAAATTTTAAATAAAGAATATTGTCAACAACTAGTAATTGTTATTAAAAACATAATTTAGTTTGAAAGTAATAAGATACAAGGATCAATGTTTATTGTAGCAGGATATGTAAAAGGCGACAAACAGGTTATTTGATGATAAGAAAGATTTTTAGCACTAAATGCAAGTCTGAAGACTTGTGTTTTGCGTTAGTTGACGCGCAACAAACCTAGAGACGGTGCTTCACTTGTGTCGGAAAGAGCCGAACTCTTCACTCCCGACTCAGACTTGTCCGAATGCCTTGTTTCAATCTGAGCCCGACTGGAGTGGCTACCTGGGGCAGCTCGCTTGCCGGCGTACTGTGACTTGATAAATCTAGAATAATCCACAATAAATTGATAAAAAATAAATTAAATTGCAAATAATAAATTAATTAATTAATTGAGAGAAAAAGACTTTTTCTTCTTAACTGTTTCACCAATATTAAAAAATATTTATAACTAAAATGTAATACATTTCCCCTTAAAAATGTCTAATGCCTAATTTAATGAATAATGGGGCTAATGTCTTAAAGTAACAAAACATTTTAGGAGATTATTTTTTATGCTGTACCAGTACTGTAATGTCAAGCCACTTACCTAGGATGTCCTCGGATGTAAGATCCTTTGTCGTCTTCACTTCTAGTGCTCAGTTCTGGGAAATCAAACTCAAGCTGATTGTGTGACACCAGAACATCTGAGGATGCCCTAAAAGATCATTGGAGACGAAAGTTTAATATAAATTTATACTTTTGAAATCAAATACTCTGGAACTTACAACTACAGATATAATTTAAAAAAAAGTAAACTATTTTCATCAAGGTTTTTACCCAATTCTTCAACTGAGCAGATAATCAGATATAAGGGCCAGTTAAAATAAGACTATCATTGAAGTGTTCAGTTGAACACTTCGATGAGAAATATAGTCACTCTACTAAAAACAGTGACCTATATATATTGCTGCTAGAGATTTGAAATTTTGTGTCACAACATATTTTGATCTATATAAATGTAATGACTAATGTAATATTATTATTTATGTGATATCTATTATCAGTACTCATAATTGTTCTCATCAGCTATTCAATTTTCAACTGCCAAATCACCAACTTCATATCCCAAATTTACTAAATATCACTCACCCCGTCAAGCTGTACTTCCTGTTTTCCCCGCGCTGGCTCACACTCTCCAGGTTGTCCTCGTCCGCTCGGTTGCTCGTGGTCTCGCCGACCTCTGCCTCCTGTATCCGCTCCATCGAGTGGTAGCGCTCGTTGAGTCGCGAGTGTGACAGGCCGAGAGTGTCTAGCTTGGAACCCACAGAGCTAGCAGCTGCCACCTACAAATTTACAAGTCAGAGTTTTCTGTTGAACCATTCCCAAAACTTCTTCCTACTAAAGGAACTTTACTTATCAAAACACACTTTTTCACTACTGAAGTTGAAGTTATGTTACTAGTCCCATTTATACAGTTAGTTTGAAAGTAAAATCCACTTTTTTCTTCAAGGTATTGGAGGTCATGTAAAAAACTCTTATAAATTTAACTATATTGTTAACATTTATCCAAACATACATACAGTTATAATAATTACAACTTCTATGCTTCTTGTTTAAAGCGTTCTTCTTCTACGCTTCAAACAACAAAGTAAAATTCATTTATTAAAATAATTTTATCTTAAGAGGAAAATTTAAAAATTATTTTAAAAAGTTTAATTTTTATGTTTTTTACACTTATTAAATCAGTTAAACAATTTTGAGGTTTTAGGGGCATTTATAATCCAAAATGTGTTTTTAGTGGTTTATAATTTATCACAAAATTAAGTTTTTATTACCAACCCTGGAATCAGCCCAAAAACAAACAATTGAGCATTTAAATTTTTGCTCTATGTCAATAGGTTACTGAGATATAAAAACAGATTCATGTTGCTATGATCCAATAGTGTACGCAATAAAATTTAATTTTTTTCTTTTCGTGGCAGCAAACCTACTTAATAATTAATTTCCAATATTATTGTTGGGGAGAATAAGAAAATTAATTGATATAAATTCTTATTAGTTGAAATATTGTATGAAAAACTTAGTATAACACCTTCATGTAACTAAGATCTACTACATGTAAAAAATACTAGTGTTATAATTTTCTCATCCCTACTTATTCATTTATTACAGACAAAAATATTGACAACGACATAGACTTTAAACATTGGTTTCTTCTGAGTTCGTCCATCCTATTACAACAAAAGTGTGATATACCTGAGAATAGTTTACTTAGCAGTTATCAATACTAACCGGTGACAGAAGATTATCCAAACTACGAGATCGACCGGGTTTGTCGAAGTATCGGTCGTTGAGCGCACTTTGACGAGACAAACCTGAGTCAGTTGTGTGATCTCGGGAGATAGATCTGCCTTTAGCTGAAGCCGGTACCTGGGAGATAAACAAATGGTTTTATTTTAAATATGACATTAAATATACTCATATTGTAATTAAATGTATTATAATATAACTAATGACTACATATTTTTTAACTTTTAACCTCATATAATTATACAACAAAAGAATTGTTGGAAGAGGAATAAAAAATTTATACCACATTAACTGGAGGTGGCTGCGGAGGTGGCACAGTTGGACGTCGACTGACTGGTTGTGGTTCCGCTGGTTGAACCTGCACAGATAAATATTAAAAAATAAGGATATCAAAAATTATCTGAAAATCATCTTACATTTCATTTAACGTTTTATATTCCTGATAATAGAGGTTATCCAACTAATTTTTGCAAACTGTTATCTGCAAACAAAGGTTTGCAGAGCTCACCTTGGTGCTGATGATAGGTGCCGGTTTCTGCACAGGGAATGCTGGTGGGAGTTCTAGCTCCGAGATGGCATCCAGTACATAGTCCAGCCCGTTTCTCTCCCCAACCTCGTCCAGGGACAGCGTCCAGCCGTGACACTCGGCCACACCACGCGCCTGCAACACTGTCGCACACAGGTCCTCGCACCGTGTCCACGAGTCCACTGACGCTGTTGTTGTTTCACCTGGATCACAAAATTATGTTATGAATGGGATCTAAGCTAGACTCATTGAGAATAGATTGTGATCATATCTGCAAGATACACTGCCTGTTCTTCCTCTTGAATTCATACTTTGAAGGGGAAATGGAAATAAATTTAATTAGGTGAGTTTTCAAATATAGAGGGAGTTTTTTTATACTAAACAATAATTTATGTTCCTTGTGTAACAAAAGCGAATTAGAAGACGTTTTCCATTTTATTGTCAGATGCCCGGTAACTAAACACATTCCTTTTAAATGGTTGAATTTGGGGGATTTGCCTTGGGAAATATTTATAGCTTATCTAAATGGTATGGACTAGGTGTGGCTTGCTAATTTTGCAAGGGAGGCTTCACAGTACAGTGGACCCTTATATAATAATTCAATTTTAATAGAAAAAATGGGGGAAAATGGCTGGGAATCTCAGTTATAACATAATCAACTCGTAATCTGGGAGTCACCATTTAAATTCCACAATTCCAGCCTCCATCACTATTTGGGCCGTAACAAATCAAAATGTTAAAAATTGCCAATGGTATTAACCCATTATGGGTCAAGAATACTTCGCGCACCTGATCCTTGCGATACAAATTATCTTGACAGGCGCCGCACCGCCGCTGCTTGTGCTTTCTCTAAAGTTGTTCTTTATGCTGTTTCTATGTTACAGCGTTTCAACTTTAAGACAGAATAGCAGTATTATATTTTATACAACTATGGACCTAATAAGATCCAATTATAGTAAAATATTATGTATTAAATATTAAACATTTATATTAAAATGGGCGTACTATTAATATGGCAACCCAAACAGGGGAATACAAGAACAAAAACAGATTGGACTTCAGTTTAGAAGAGTAGAATGCATTTGGGCACGATCTAGTGGTGATAATTCAAACTTTGAGTGAATAAACTAAACATAAAACAAAGCGCGTCTGGTGGATGTCGTCCAGCTTTCATGCCCAGTCGAGCGACGCCTCCACTGGATGTCCTGGACTGCAAAGGGTTAATAATGCATAAAACATGAATGACATTTTAATGCATAAAAACAGCTACATCTCATGGTATTACTCTACCAATACCATTAAATTAGACAAATAAAATGATAAGGAATATTTGGCTCCTAAAGTTAAAATATAACCAAGAGCAGGTCTTACCATCAGGGAAGTTCAACTGCAGTGACATGTTGACCCTTTTCCGGTTGGACTTCCACTCCATGAGGGAAGGTGGCAGAGACCTGGCCCACTGGCCGTGGGACTGCAGCAGCTTGTGCTGACACAAGGCTTTATAACCATCATAGCCGTGGTCCGACACGTACCTGTACGACAGATCAAACAGGTTATATACACAAGATTATAAACAACTGTTAAACAAAAAAAGAGTCTGAAAAACACTTTTTAGTGAATTTCCCATAGGGAAGAAGCTATTACCGTAGGTCTCATGGTAAGACTTAAGCCATGTCATTTTTTCGTCTTTAGGTGCCCAGTGTCCAAAAACAATAGTCGTTAAAATTTATATATATATATTATATATGTATATATTATATATATGTGTGTGTCTGTGAACACGATAACTCTCGTAAAAATGGTCCGATCGAGACCAAATTTGGTAGAGACGTGTGTTCCTACAAATGCTCGGACGAGTTCGTAAACCAGACATATCGGTCAATGGGAACGGGTAGTTTGGGGGGGTTTTGTACCCCAAAATGGGGTTTTTTGAGTTTAACATGTAATTTTATATTTCACCATTGGAATCAGCTTAAAAAACTACACAATTAAGTTCCTTAAAGCTTTTCTCTATCTCCAATGGTTACCGAGATATTAAGTGTTTATCATGGCAGCAAACCTGCATACTGTTTTCCCATATTAATCATATAGGGAATAGGCAAACTCCTTTATTTATGGACAGATGTTGATGAAAGTTTGTATAAATGTTAAGATAAAAATTATTGTAGAAATTATGTAATTATGGTAGAAATGACTACTTTCAGCGTTCCTCACAGCAGCAAACCTGCACACTCTTTCCCATGTTAATCTTATGGAGAATAGGCCAATAATTCTCATGTTTATGGACAGTTTTTATAAAACTTGTCATATATTATTATTATTGATTTGGAAATTCGCTGAGTACGCAGGTCTGCAGCGACGGGGGTATTTATTTATTCACCAATATCACATCCAATTGATTTATGTAGAAGATAAGTTATACGTAATATATACTGTACAGCATGTATTATGTACATATTTTCTTCTAATTTTAAATAGATAAAAAATAGATATCTCTATCAAAGATCTCTTTGATATTTCAAAGTAAATTGACTTGGTATAAATTTAAAAGTTAGAGAGCAAAGAGAGAAAAGTTAAGAAAAGTAGCCAAAAATATATAGAAAACTTGAAACATACTTGAGCAAGAATTTGAAGAGATGATGAGATGGAGGGAAGACGGAGAGACAGTTCGCCATCAGGAGCCAGCCTCTCTCATTGTTGGCTACCACATCGTTTCGCCACGTCTGGTTCACCAACTGACATAATATCTCATCTCGCAGCCTCTCATTGCTTATACCCTACAGAGAAATCAGATGAAACATCGATACAACCTTCATTGTCAAAACAAACAACTGATTTGAAAATTCTGCTCAATTCCTTTGCCATGAAAATTAATTTTTTTACCTGTAAAAAATCTGTTTCTCTTTAGCTTTTTATAGTTATCAATATTGAATACCCTATCCTTTGTTTTATTTTAAATATGATATTCAACTTGACTTATAAAACCAACCCCACTAATAAAAAATAGTAATAAGTAAGGAGTACGGTATCTTACCTTATAAGCAATGTAATCACCAAGAGCTTGTTCCTTCTTGCCGCTGAGCGAGTCGTCATTCATGAACCTCAGGATCAGTTTGAAGAGAGCAAGAGAGTCAGTGAAGTCTGAGTCTTTCGCCTTGTTTAAGAATGGGGTTTTTATCGGTTCTCTCTTCATCCCCCACACATGTGACTGACAAATAAATGTAAGGAATTAATCAATAATAATTTTACTCAATTGTTAAGCTATAATCCTTCTTAGAATGGGGATAGTGAATTTTTTCTTTGATGACAATTTTTGGTTGTTAAATTAATTTTTTAAGGCATTATGCAAACTCGAGACTGAGGAAAATTGGTTTATATATTCAACTGTCAGGACATTTAACTGGTTATCAGTAATATTAAATTCTAAAGTTTAAATTTAAAGAGAACCCAGTAAAAACAAACTACTTCTAAATTAAATTAATTTTAAATTTATATTCTCTTTTACATTAAATAAGATCCAAAACAACAACAATAATGCAGCTGGGAGTTTTAGAGGTACCTAATTTGCTCAACTCGTATTTCATTAGATTATTATATTTATTCTTAAATTAGAGAGTTTGATTCCGAACCCAGACACCAATTGTAGTTTGTGATTGGGCTAACTAATTAGATTAGATTAGATCATTGAAATAGCAACCATACTACAACGTAGGTATTTTAACACAAGTAGGAATGAGGATTGAGTGTAGGATGATTGTGGCACGATCTTGTAGTCTTGTTACTGACTAAGGCTGACATGTTCCTTAGACAGGACTGTTAATTAATAGCCCAACAGCCGATGGAAACTAATAGACCTACAGTTTAACGTGGAGTCCAAACTCCAAACCACTGCTTCTGAACTATGAACTGGTCTAGTTATGAGGATGGTAGTTGCGGATTAACGTAGTACCTATTCAAAAGTGCGGACATTAATCCACAAAAGAGAACACCACATCTACCGACCATCTCTAACAACTATCCACAATTCGTGACCTCCAAGTAGCTGGATTACAGGACACGCCATGGTATAAATATAAATAACAATATAAATAAAAATACCAAAACTATGTTAATCCTTTAATATTTTTAATAAAAAAATAGAGAAAAACTAACAAATAGAAACACTGATAATTTAGCTCCTACACATTTCTATGGTACAATTGAATAAATTCTACAATCCTGTAATAAATTTATACAATCTAAGGTCTTTTAACTTCATTACATTAAATTTACCTTGAAGTAAATATTGGTGAACTTGGAAAAGGCGTGTTGGTCAATGTCGCCTGGCAGAGTGTACTGATGAGGTCGCTCCACCACGGGTCCAACCACTTTGACCAGCTGACGCTCACTGTGTGGCGGCTGCCACTCTGAAAGTGACACCAGCAACGTGAAAAATAGTTAATTATACTTACTAAACAGTTTAAGGAAGTTTTTTTTTATAGATATAGACTTTTTTTAAATATCAATAATTTCAAAATTAACAGTATTAGTGGACTGACACATACTTTACTTGATTTACTTAAGTAAATTATAAAAAAAATTATTCTTTAAAATTTATTAAAATAAAAATAAAAATTTATTGTTTCAAAAATGACAATCCAATTTCTGAAACTAACAACAAGAGAAAACAAACTACACTAATTGTTAGAATACCAAACTTTGTTTGGTAGTGTGACCTTGCACTGCATACCACCAAAATATGTGATCTTTCATGGAAAGCAGCTATTGTACTGAGAGACACTCTAAATAAAAGGCATTTTGATATGATTTGATTTGAAATTTTAATGAAAGACTTTAGAGTAGATTTTGAGTAATATGTATTTTTCCCTTTTGTTTAGGGTTTTAGGGGTAAACTACACTAAACAATCTAAAATTAAAAAAAAAATAGACTGGAGATTTAGCCAAAGTCCATGTACTAACTTTCGTGAAAAATTAGATGATTAGTTTGGTCTGGGGTTTTGTACAGACAGACTTATAAGTCCGAAAACCACTTTTTTTGGATTCAGGGCTCAATTCAGATATATTCACTCTCAACTCAAATTCGAAAATTTTGACGAAAACAATACTTTCTTCATATATACCAGAGTCCCAGTGATCCGAACTAACTGGAACCGAACCTTGTTCGGATTTCCAAATTATTCGGATTATCCAGAAATGCAGTCTAAATTTGCATTAAAAGTACTAAATAAATCTAATATTTTAGACACATACGTAAATACAGAACTTGAGGTTATGGTTCAATCCCACCTGTGGCAGATAGTTAAAAAAATGCAATCTAAAGTCTACTGAGGTTCACCCATCCCTATAATACAATTGGGGAGGTACAACTGGTCCATTCTGGTCTAGAAAGCTAGCACTAATAAGGTGAAGAAAGCTCTATGCTGACCACATGCCATGTCAAGGATATCATTGTATAGTACTTAAACATTAATATAAAAATAGTTATTGTTTGAAATGCACCTATAGAAAAGTAGTAAAGTTTGCTGTATTTGGCATAATGGTACTGGATATTTTTTATGGAGCGAAGTGCATAATATTATACAGAACATAAATATAGATTACATGGATAGAGACTCACCGTCAAGTTTGTTGAAGATGAATGCCAGCTCGGCCGGAATGTCCAGATGGTTGACTCCAGCGACCGCACGGGACGCTCTCTCTTGCTCCTCTTTCTGCGCCTTCACTTTGGCGCGTTCTCGAGCCATCTCTGCTCTCTTCTTCAACTCTTCCTAATTAATTTATACGATCAACACAATGTTACATGTTATCAAGCCAAGACTTTTAAAGAAATAGATGTAAGAGGTATGAACGAAAACTTGCCTCTTTTAATGCGAAAGAGGGAGAGAGGAAAAAATTCTGGACCCCAAAAAGTACTGAGGGAGGGATACTCATAGGAAAACAACCCTTTGATGTGGGGGAATACTTTTGATAAGGAAATATAATTTCAAATGGGCTTGACCTACTACTATTTCTATGGTTTGACCAACAGTACTGATAAAATATGGTTGGATACAACGACAATATATTCTCAACTTTGATAAAGATGTTTAGTTTTATTTACCTTAGTGAATTGTGACTTCAATAGAATGAGCTAAGGATTGTATGAACTTATAGTAAAGTATGTGATGTAAAAAGGAGAAGACCAGATAAAACTGTTTGATGTTAAGAAATCTTTGGAACACAAACTTTAACCACAACTGAAAACAAGTTGGATAGCTCTTTTATTAACAACTAAACTTCAGTTTGTTGAAGTGGTCTCCACAGTTAGACTGACCTTAGTTAAACACGCAACAAAAGAATGTGTTGCATAGCTTTCTCTAATTTTGCATCCACACAACATAAGTAAGGCAGTAACACTGATAACCTTTAAATATTCTTTATTGTCACAAATGTTACAGCAACTTACGTAACCTATATTTATTTTAAATGGTAAAAAGAAACATCTTATGTCCTTTAAAAGTTTTATATTCAATAAAAATAATTTTTGATCATGTTATGACATCTGTGTCAAAGTTGTTTGTATCATCTCAATCAGTCTTAAGTAATCTCATTAACCCTTTAATGAATACCGTATTTTTCATCAAAATAGTATTGATGTTTTAAAACGTCTTTTTATGTTTACGCAAAAAGGAGAATGACGTTTTAAAACGTCATTTTACGATATTTGCGCAAATACATTTATATATACAGTAAACTCTCTCATATCCGGACGCTGCGATATCCGGACGTGTTTTTGAAAGAATGTAAAAATTAAAAAACACTCTAGGAGGCCAATGTTTGTTAATCCAGTAGTCACGAACAATGTTTTTAGGCCATTTAGTAGCGCACCAGTCGCCAAACGCGGGGTTGAAGCCATGTGGACAGCAGTAATGTTCAAAAGCGGAGTAGGGAAACGATGAGTCATCCTAGTCCCGAGCACCTGAGTCTTGAGTGCTACTCTCTGTATTCTGTGCTATCTGGTGCAAGGTTGACCAATACTAACGAAACAATAAACCTCCCCATCTCAATAGACAATACATCAAAAAAATACTGTAGTGATAACGCTCGCCTCAGTGGTCAGTGCCGCCTTTTTTTTGCTTGAGTGACCTAATCTTTCTTGCAATAGTTCATTTTAGTCTCGGGTAGGAAGTGCTAGAGGTGAATAAGTTATGGCCGGAAAAAGGTTGTCATTACGATGGAATCTTCACGCATTGAAACGTTTGCAAGCAGGTATTACTCTATGTACTGTACCGCTTTGTATTGTATTACGTAATTTTTTCAGTTTTGATGTTATTAAAGTGTTAGTATTAAAACCAAAATTATGTTTTATTTAATATCCAGATGCTTTATTTCCCTCTCTTATCCAGAATTTTTGCTATCCGGATTGGCCGTCGCCACATTAGTCTGAATATGAGAGAGTTTACTGTATTTATAACTTGATACAGATTGATTCTTAAGTTATAAATCAATAATTAAAGACATGTAGTTATGCGGCATGTGTGTATTCGGTAGGTAATCTGCGGGGAAGGGGATATCAAATAATGGTGGCAGGCGCGGCGTCAAGTTACAGCGGGAAAGGTGGCGGCTGCGCCGCCACAAGTGTGTGAGCATACTTCACAAAGAGAAAAGACATAATCTTTCATTGCAAAGGGTGTAATATGGCTGGATGTGTGCAACCATGTTTTGAAGACTTTCATAAGAAAAAAAGTTCTAAAATATGAATTTTAGGGTATTTTGAGCCTGATACACATTTTCTACTATATTTACAGTAGGCTGCAATAAAATTTAGTGAAAAAATATTTTACTCCTATGAGGTGGGATTTGATTTTTCCCCTTACTTCTTATCAACTCTGAGATAGTGACGTTTTAAAATGTCATTACTCTTTAAAGGATTAATATTGCACTTGGGATACACACCTACAACCTTATTAAGATTTTAAAATAAGAAGTTTGTTGTAAAATAAAGAACACAATCATCATGGTGGAAAAAATATAGGTGTGATATTCTGGTCCTATTCTGACGTCATGCTGGATGTGATCTTCACTCAGCTGTCTATCTTACATTTGATATGGTCATGTTTTGTTTATAAATAAAAGCCGCTGTTTCACAAAAACTAGAAAATACAGTGTTTAGTATTTATGGGTCTTACCTAATCCAAAAGGCAAATATTTAAATCGATACCGTTAATTAAAATTGCTTTTGTTTAAAGCTATTGGTTTACAATGAAATGTCCATGGGGTGGTAAAACAATTCCAAAAGTTAAATTTAAAAAAGTTTTGGTTTAACTAAACTAAACAAAATGTATAAATGAAATAAATAAATAATTAAATGAATGAAATATAACAAGAGCATTTGAACATGAAAAATTAAGAAATTTTACTTGTTCCAACATTAGCTTTTCATCCAAGAGTAATTTCACCTCTTATACTGTGGTAATCTGCTTCACAAATCAATCAATACATCATAAACCCCCAATCCATTCTCTTTTCATTTTCAATACTTAAAGTTTTATTGATGTTCGAAAGATTTAAATGTGGAACTTTCATTGCAAAGGGTGTAATATGGCTGGATGTGTGCAACCATGTTTTGAAGACTTTCATAAGAAAAAAGTTCTAAAATATGAATTTTAGGGTATTTTGAGCCTGATACACATTTTCTACTATATTTACAGTAGGCTGCAATAAAATTTAGTGAAAAAAATATTTTACTCCTATGAGGTGGGATTTGATTTTTCCCCTTACTTCTTATCAACTCTGAGATAGTGACGTTTTAAAATGTCATTACTCTTTAAAGGATTAATATTGCACTTGGGATACACACCTACAACCTTATTAAGATTTTAAAATAAGAAGTTTGTTGTAAAATAAAGAACACAATCATCATGGTGGAAAAAATATAGGTGTGATATTCTGGTCCTATTCTGACGTCATGCTGGATGTGATCTTCACTCAGCTGTCTATCTTACATTTGATATGGTCATGTTTTGTTTATAAATAAAAGCCGCTGTTTCACAAAAACTAGAAAATACAGTGTTTAGTATTTATGGGTCTTACCTAATCCAAAAGGCAAATATTTAAATCGATACCGTTAATTAAAATTGCTTTTGTTTAAAGCTATTGGTTTACAATGAAATGTCCATGGGGTGGTAAAACAATTCCAAAAGTTAAATTTAAAAAAGTTTTGGTTTAACTAAACTAAACAAAATGTATAAATGAAATAAATAAATAATTAAATGAATGAAATATAACAAGAGCATTTGAACATGAAAAATTAAGAAATTTTACTTGTTCCAACATTAGCTTTTCATCCAAGAGTAATTTCACCTCTTATACTGTGGTAATCTGCTTCACAAATCAATCAATACATCATAAACCCCCGATCCATTCTCTTTTTATTTTCAATACTTAAAGTTTTATTGATGTTCGAAAGATTTAAATGTGGAACAGCTTTTTTCAAAAGATGGTAATTTAAAATGTGCTGTTTGAAGAAGTAAAGTAATTTTTTTTGCAAAAATAGTCAGAAAAATTTGGACATTTCTTACATTAATATTAATACTGCTATCAGCAGTATTAATATTAATACTGCCAGGGCATCCACTGGGTTACTAATCATCATTTTTAAGGAATATGTAATGCTTAATGTTTACTCTAATAATTTTTCTGCTGTGATCTTTATATCCATACATACATTTTTCCCTCTAGGAACACTACCATTACCATTCGATGGGATCATTAGGAAATTATTTTCTTTGTATGTTGAGGTTGGTACCACTGACTCACCTTTAGTTGTGTGTAGCGGCGCCGCTGTTGCTTGCCACGGAAATGCGCCTGAGCCTTCACAACTCCTTGTCGGATTTTGAGGAATTTCTTCCGTTCCTTCCATCCCCTAGGAAAAAAATGATTTACCTGTATTAATTCTAGTTGTATTTTTCCCATTTTCGCTCATAAGGGATTTTTGTTTTTATGCCATCGGTGATGTTTGTAGATTTTATAATGTGCATCTCAACTAACATTGAGTTCTTGTACAGGAATAGGGTAATGATTTGAATTATTTATTTATTCAATATTTTTACATGATATTTTAATCTTAAATCCAAAATAATAAAATGGTTAATGAACACCTCTACGGCCTATTACTTTGTTTTCAATATATTTTGGGTTCAATAGCTCTTAGTGAAAAAACTTGATAGTTTTTGCATGAGTATAGAAGACTTTGCTGTATTAGGATTAGTTTTGAGTTCGGTAACATATAGGGGCCTAGCTACATTCCCCAGACAAGGATCAACATCTAATGTTTTTTACAGTATTTTTTTGTTTTAAAATAATACACAGCTGGTGATTGAATATGTGGGTGGTGTAACGGCCTCGAGACTTCAGCCAGTGATATTGCTGATGCTGGTTTGGCTCACTCTCTTACTCATCTATACTCATCCCAAGCAAAAACATATGTGAATTGGAAGTATAGATATTAACTGCTTTTTGATAAATTAAGCAAAACTAGTTTGTTTTCAATCATTTTTAACACATAATCTTAAAATTCGAAACAGACACCTTCCAATGAGATTCTTTTCCTTACCGACAGAATAGCTTGAGGGCAATGCACTGCCCTAGTAAGTCAAAAGTTGCTGAATTGAAACCAATGACCGGCTACTCCTGTCAGATCATGAGCGGTCCTCAAGCTAGCCTATGTGACTCATGTCGCTACGATACCTTGCTGTCTTTAATTTATCGCACAGGCCCATGTTGTTTCACAGTTGACATTTTTTTAAAAGAAAAAAGTTATGGGTGTTAGGTTTGTGATATTTTTATGAATTTTATAGTGGAGTAGAACTTCCGTTACCTCATAGCTGCCTGCAGCTTGACCGCGCTCCGCCGTGCTGCCTGGTAGTGCTTGCGTGCCAGGAACCCTCGCACATTACGCTGCACGACAGCAGCCGCTCGGTGAAGTATCGTAGCCCTCTCATGCTCCAACACTCGCTCCAAGCTCTCCCGCAGGAACACCTTGGTGGAGCCCAGCTGGTACTCACCGGGATGGTCCTGCAGGATCAGGCTGCATATCTCCCTGGAGATGAGGAAAGCACAAATAGATTAGATGTCTGATTTTAAAATGTAATTTTATATAGATTTTGTTTGAACAAAAATGACCCTACTTTATTCATCTACTTTATTGAAGAGCACAAATGTGTTTTATAGATTACCTTGAAGGTGTTCCTCGTGGAGGAAGATTCCTGCGAGGTAAAAGATAGCGATATCTATCTGCAAACTCAGGGAACCGGATGCGGACAGGGTATCCGAGTTTTCGGATACGGATGGTTTCCAGCATTCCAGAGTACCTTAAAAAACATTTTTTTAGGTTAAAAGAAAATTTTAAAAAATCTTCACTGACTATGTTTACAGGTAACAAAAACTAATTTAGAGGTTACATATTTCGACATGGATATATCAAAGCTCTGGGTGAAGGGGTGTTAGCAATTCGCGTCACATGAAAATTGTATATAAGTGACTTCATATGGTTAAAAGAAAAGCTGTTAAGAGGACAGAAAACATTGCCTTTAGACATATCCATGATCTAAACTATTTCCCAAAGGGAAGTAAATACATTATATTTTAAAATGTAAAGGTACAAAATTACTCTGAAAAAATGTACAATAAAGAAGATAAACTACCTGAGTTGTTCCAAAACTGTAGGCATGTCAAATTTCATCGCAGCTTTGTCGTTGTTGGGTTTGATGCAACGAACAAACCAAGGATTGCATCTGGAAAGTATAAACACTGTTTTATACATATTTCTTATGTATATACTTTTCATTTCCAAGAGTTTTAAAAAATTAGTTTGATTTTTTTATGTATCTTTATTGTTTTTTAAGAATAGCCTTCCAATTCATTCACCACTAAGTCTAATATTATTTATATTTTACTATATTATTGACATCACAAAATTTTCTTTAGGTTTTGATGGTTTAGGGAAAATTAGTAAAATTAAAGGTTAAAATACCTGTAGTGCTGTCGGTGATCCTAAGTTAAGGTGCTGAGACCTTAACTTAGGATCACCGACAGCACTACAGGTATTTTAACCTTTAATTTTAGTAAAATCAGTGATCCGGAGGCTACAATGGTCAAAATTAGTAACCTGTTACAAGTGTGAATTTAAGAGAACAGATCCTAAAACACAAAACTATTATCAGAATTCATATTATACTTATTTGAGTACCATCACAAATTTAAATATTAATAAAACCCCTATATTTTACTAAATACCATTGGTAACCTAACTTAACCTTAGATTTAAACAAAGACTACTTATGAGATCCATACTAGATAAGATGTCTTACTTGGACATGTTATCCAAGAGCTGCTGCAGAGAGTCATGGAACCTTGCCGCCACCGTCGGAGTGCGAGGCTTCATAGTCACAAATCTTCCATTGCTCTTGTTTAATGTCTTGTTGGCCTCGTGAGAACTCCTAACAGCTGTAAACATCTTGCTGACCATCTGAAGCATTAACAGTACGTTATTGGTAAGTACAGATCAACTGTTCTGAGATTATAGTAGATAAGTTTTTTCCTTGTTATTTAAATGATTCTTTGTCTTCTGTCTCATATTACCATTGGCATGGACCACAAATTTCAGTTATTTTAATTTTGATTTTACTGATTCTTTGGCAAATTTATATAATAGTAACTTTTGTACATAATAATTTAACTTTAAATACCAGTGTTAATTTAAATTAGCTAAGTACTTGTAGTCCAAGACTCAGTTTCTTTAAATATATTATGTTACGGATTGGAGTACAGCTTGTAGGCTAAAAAATTGCCGAGGACCTCATAGTCACAAATCTCATGTTATTTATTTTAATTCTTTTATACAACATTAAATCATTTACATAATTAAATTGTACAGATTAAATAAAAAATACTTATGAGATTAAGTAGATATAGTTTTTTTTGGTCATTATAATCTCATATGATTGTTTTTGTTGTATTTGCCTCATAACATTAAAATACATTTGTCAAATATAGTTTTTTGGTATTTTAATTTGGCATAAAATATTTTTAAATTTGTAACATATGCATTGAATGACTGTCACCATAAAAATAGTTGAGTCTGTTTTTAAAATTTAAGCAAATTTTAAATGTAAATTAAGTGAAGAAGCTCAGTTTCTTTAAAATATATTATGATATATGCCATAATTTTTGTTCAATTTGTTTTAATTATATTCTGCTTTTATAATATTCTTAAAATTAGATTAGCTTTGGCGAGTTTAGTATCACAGTTTCGTTAGACCGTCACTGAAGAGAGCGGCTGGAGAAGGGGGCATGTGACAGAGTCATGTTTTTTAGGCATAGTTTGAGTATATTTTTGTTTTTTTTTATATACACATAGTTTATTCAGTTCATAGGTTAGGTGTGGGCACATTATGTTTGTAAACAGCTATCACAAGCAATATACTATCAGCCTTGGGGGGCAGCCTTGCTTGGCTTGGCGCTCTTCAAGGGCAGTTGGGTTTAGTTTAAATAGGCTGGGAGGGTTAGATTCGGGGTCAGTCGGTTTGTCAGTCAAACGGCTCTGGGGAGGACCAGATTTCTCCTTTGGATAAGTGATTGGTTGTTTCGGTTCTTGGAGTTGGGATAATTTTCTTTGGGGAAATTAATGTTATTTAAAGAGGTATAGATTTTTATTAACGAAGGAATAACTTTTCATTTATATTAAAAGGAGTCATAATACAGTAGAACCTCGATTAACCGTCACCCTCGGGACCAAGACCATGACTGATAACCAAATAGACGGATAACAGAAAAAATCATAATATAATTATAAAAATTATAATAGAAATAATAATAGCACCGATAGAACTTAGCATCTAGACAGTGTTTGGCGTGGCAACATCCCAATTCACTGCGTATATTATAATGGCACCATTGTAAGTCCTAATTAATTTTCATGATTACTGTGCAGTACGTAATGTGAATTTTTCTTAAATGAGAAAAACAAAACTGTGTCAGTTCAAGTTAAAATTACTTTATTAAAATATTTTATTAAGAAAACAATGACATATCAACTGTACATGTACGTACTTTTACACTCAAAACTTACGTTACCAGTATTTAGTTTTTAAACTAATCCGTCATTTTCCTTTGTTTCTTTCTCCGTCGAGCTTTTTAGGTGATCATGTTTCTAATTTTTCTGAGATGAAGCACCAGCGTTTAATAATTTATTGTTTATTGTCGATTCCTAAAACTACCCGTTCTGTTTCTCAGCCATAAAAGAAGAGAATCTCACACTACGTATAAACAACACTATCAACAGTAAACGGTAAAGCACGTAAAACACTATTAGGTATTGTACTCGAAATCGGCAATAACTTCAGTTCACTGTATTCAAGCACCGTACTGAACTGAAATGAAACAGTAGCAGTGGAATGCAGAAGACAGTGTAAGGGATTAACCAGCTTGGTCACTACCCTTGCCGCCAATGATTCACTCACATTCACTACTCATCATAGAGCCTCAACAGACGATCCGGTTCGGCGCTGACGCGGAAACATAATTTTTTTGTGCTAGCGGGGTGGCGGTTAATAGAGGCTGACGGTTAAAAGGGTGACGGTTAATCGAGGTTCTACTGTACTCAATTTTATACATTCATATTTTATTTTGAGTCACTTGTGGTAGCTAGGTTTTGTGCCCCAGAAAATAGATTATAGTTCTAATGTAAAGTTTGGCATTGTTTATTTTTTATTATTTATTGGTCTCGAAGAGTTTTATTAGAGCAAGATAAAAGCTATGTGAATCAGTCAACCAGTCTAATTAATTCTTCATATCCTAAGAGTTACTTTCTCATTGTGATCAAGCAGAGGTCTCAGGACTCTTGAACTACCAAGTCTGTGATCTCTGCACATCACAAATTTATTACAGTAAGACCTCGATAATCCAAATATAGAATTAATACGCCTGATTATTCAGGTCTTACTGTAAAACATGGTTATTACTATAACATTATTACTGATTTTTACAATACAGCACTAAAGAATTAAACAAATTCAGATCAACTACGACGTAGACGATGATTAACTGATCGTTTGTTGCCATGAGGTCATATATCAGAAAATAGCTTGAGATACTGTTCTACAATTGGTGCCAAACTATCAAGTCTGCCAGACATTAGGTGGAAAATTATCGAGGTCTTTTTTTAGTTTACGTCGCACAATTAAATTCATTAACATAGTGGTTATTATTCATTTTCCTTTACAAAATGAATTTTTATATATGAAATCAAACTATTATTATTATTAATTTAGATCATCTTTTTTGTTTATAAGTATTTGATTCCTTAACATAGAAACAAAATTAACATAAAATCTTCCTTTATATCTGAATACAATCCAAGAAAACATGGATGGCAATATATCACACTTGAGACACAATCTTACCCATTAATTGAAATTACCTGGAAATGAAACATTTTCCTACATTTGTTCCAAGAAATTTATAGACCTTTTTAAAGCTAATATTTTATGTAACTGTGATAACTGTAGTCCATGAGTTTTACATGTAACTGTTATTCACTCACAGGTAGAGAGCTGGATATGAGCAGCTCGACAACATCAGGTCGTAGAGTGTCTCGGTTCTTGTCCAAGAAGCCGTCCACATTATACCACACAGGTCCGGCGTAGTGGCGAATCCCAAACTCTGGTCCGTTCAGCCGCGGCCGGGAGTACAGCTCGTTGAGTGCATGGTTGTAGTGACATTTCTCCAGGAAGGAGAGGTCAGTGGCCCGAGGAAAGTTACTCTCGTCATCAAGCAGATGCAGGATCCCCACCGGCTTCTTGGACAGCAAGTGGATCACAGGCAGGTTGTCCTGAGGGAAAAGAAGGTGTTAACACACTTACCTACTTCCAACTGATTACCTTGGTACAGAGGTTTTAGTTTCCCTACATTTATAGAATTAAATTAGAGTACTAGGCCTATTTGAAATTATTTGTAAATAAAGAAAAAATTTCAAAATAATGATGAGAAATATTATGTAGATGGTCTTGGACTTCACAGAGCTCACATGTTTGATTCCCATTATATTCATGAAACTCTAGTAATTTCCGCTTTTTAGATACTTTCCCTTAATTATTGTACTAGCCTACATGAAATAAATTGTAAATAATGAATCTAAATACAGAATGCTGAGGACAAACAAATATTAATTCATTTAATAATTATTGATGTACTACTGATAATCTTGGACTCCAATTTACAGATCATCGATTCGATTTTCGACATGTTCATAAAACTTTTTATGTTTTAACCACTTCTAACTTGAAGCCTTTATTAAAACTTATGGCATTAATGGAGTCGGCATATAAAAGCTGAAAATTTATAAGTAAGATAAAAACATACTTAAAAACAAAAATGAAGAGTTATTTTTACTCACAGCATAGGTTATGTTTTGCCAAACAATTTTCTCTTTGGCATATTCTTGTTGTTCAAGCTTAAATATATGTTTGTTGAAGTAAAACTGGAGATTTTCATTGGCATAATTGATGCAGAGCTGCTCAAAACTGTTCTCCTGAAAAAATAGTAATCTTATTATTACAATGAAATCATAGAAGGAGAAATATTTCTTCAGGATAGTGACTGCAACCTTTAATGATTTCTTGTTGTTAAGAATGCAGTTAATCGAGATTTAGAGAAAAATTATTAATGCTATAAATAACCCCACAACTGGTGTGTGTTTTAGCCTTAACTGAATAAAAAAATCATTACGCAACTCGTCTCTTAGTAATCAGTTTAAACCAAAAACACAACACAAATTAACCATACACTGTAAAAGAAGCAAACCAGGTGTCCACTGCAATGGCACCACGTGCCTATAACCTGCCTGATGTTTGACTGTTACGAAAGCGACAGTCACTAGCTGTAGGGTTGAACCTTAAAAAATCTCTCAGAATAGTGAAAATAAATTCAAGACAATAAAATTAACTTTACGACAAAAAATTCTAAAAGTTAGTATTCATCAAATTTCCCTCAATTGTACCTTGAAATCTTCAAAGCCAAAAATATCAAGGATAGAGATAGCGGCCGTTCGCTTGGTACCCTTGAACACAATGTGGTTGATCCTGGCCACAAGCCAAGCGAAAAGCGAGCTGTACAATGCCTTGGCGAAGGCGTCCCTCGCATCCAGCGCTTGGTCAATGGTCAGTGCCGTGAACAGACGTTCGTTGCGAGCTTCCTGTAAATAATCAAGGCAATGACATAAGTACAACATCTGTTCACTTCATGATTGGGATAAAGGATGTACACTATTTAAGAGATAAGTGATTGAACGGTTCAATTTTTTATTTTGTCTATGAAGCTCAGAGGCATTTTTTAATGTTTTGATACAGGACAGTCTAAACCATGGTTTATTACTACTACCTAACATCGACATGTTATTAGGTAGGTAATAAATTAATACCCCAAATACAAATGGCGATTGGGTCCGGAATCGAACTAGAGACTTTCGGATTATGAGGTGAGCATGAGCATATCACCTACATGAGCTAGCCTACATGTTCTTGAGTCAAGACAATATTGGACTATTTAGTCCACTGTTGTGTAAAAAACGGCATAACAGTGCTTGATTGGTATCCACTGATAAAATTGTTATTTACATAACAAAATATTTTGAATTTCAATAAAAGATTTCCTTTTATTTAAAACATATATACTTTTGCAATCAAATCCAAGACCCTGCATAAGCTCTCTAACATATTTTATAATACTTTGGCTTACACTGAGACCAAACACCCTGAAAGAAACCATTGTATGGATCAAGATTTGCCTCTCTCACTTCCTTCAAATAATAATTACAATATCACAATCACAATCAGAGCGCTCTTTATCTATAAACAATACAGTACAGTATAACCCCTCTAATCTGTCACCTTCGGGGCCGAGACAAAGGTCGGAACGAAAAAAGGTTGGATTATCTGAAAAATCTGATATTTATAGGAAAACAAATAAAATACCCCCGTCGCAGCAGACCTGCGTACTCAGCAAATTTCCAAATCAATAATATAATAATAATATGTGACAAGTTTTCCATAAAATCTGTCCATAAACGTGTGAATTATTTGCCTATTCTCCATAAGATTAACATGGGAAAGAGTGTGCAGGTTAGCTGCTGTGAGGAACACTGAAAGTAGTCATTTCTACCATAAATAATTTTTATCTTAACATTTATACCAACTTTCATCAACATCCGTCCATAAATAATGGAGTTTGCCTATTCCCTATATGATTAATATAGGAAATTAGACTGGGATGGTGGCGACATCCTGTATAAGAGTAAAGTATAAGAAAAGAGTATGCAGGTTTGCTGTCATGATAAACACATAAACTACAATTTTTATGTATAACTGGATAAATTTCAACCATATGAAGCTAAATATCAAGTTTTATCCAAAAATATTGATTAATATAGGAAATATTAATTTTTCCCTATCCTCCATAAGATTAACATTGGAGCCCTATAATACAACGTACTGTGTTTAGATTTTTTAATAACTCGGTAACCGTTGGAGATGGAGAAAAACTTTAAGGAACTTAATTGTGTAGTTTTTTAAGCTGATTCCAATGGTGAATTATAAAATTGGAAATTTTTTTAATATTACATGTGAAAAACGCAAAAAATCCCATTTTGGGGTACAAAACCCCCCCAAACTACCCGTTCCTATGGACCAATATGTCTGGTTTACGAACTCGTCCGAGCATTTGTAGGAATACACGTCTCTACCAAATTTGGTCTCGATCGGACCATTTTTACGAGAGTTATCGTGTTCACAGACACATATATATATAAATTTTAACGACTATTGTTTTTGGTCTCTGGGCACCTAAAGAAGAAAATACCCCCGTCGCAGCAGACCTGCGTACTCAGCGAATTTCCAAATCAATAATATAATAATAATAATATATGACAAGTTTTATAAAAATCTGTCCATAAACATGAGAATTATTAGTCTATTCTCCATATGATTGACATGGGAAAGAGTGTGCAGGTTTGATGCTGTGAGGAACACTGAAAATAGTTGTTTCTAACATAAATAATTTTTATTTTTAACATTCATACCAACTTTCATCAACATCTGTCCATAAATAAAGGAGTTTGCCTATTCTCCATATGATTAACATGGGAAAAGAGTATGCAGGTTTGCTGCCATGTTAAACACATAAACTATAATTTTTATGTATAACTGGATAGATCTCAACAACATGAAGCTAAATATCAAGTTTTATCCAAAAATATAAGATAATAAGTGAAAAATTAATTTTTCCTAATCCTCCATAAGATTAACATTGGAGCCTCAAAATACAACGTACTGTGTTTAGATTTTTTTATATCTTGGTAACCGTTGAAGATAGAGAAAAACTTTAAAGAACTTAATTGTGTAGTTTTTTAAGCTGATTCCAATGGTGAAATATAAAATTAGAAATTTTTAAAAATTACATGTGAAAAACGCAAAAAACCCCATTTTGGGGTACAAAACCCCCCCAAACTACCCGTTCCCATTGACCGACATGTCTGGTTTACGAACTCGTCCGAGCATTTGTAGGAATACACGTCTCTACCAAATTTGGTCTCGATCGGACCATTTTTACGAGAGTTATCGTGTTCACAGACACATATATATATATATATATATATAAAAATTTTAACGACTATTGTTTTTGGTCTCTGGGCACCTAAAGAAGAAAAAATAACATGGTCTCGGGCTTAACTCTTGCCATGAGACCTACGGTAATAGCTACTTCCCTATGGGAAATTCGCTAAAATAACATGGTCCCGGGCTTAACTCTTGCCATGAGCCCTACGGTAATAGCTACTTCCCTATGGGAAATTCGCTAAAAGATCTTTTTACACAGATCTAAATAACATATTAACTGGAAAACACCAAGATACAATAGAATATGTATTACTGTAGTTCTAAAAGTAAAATGGACAAACAGATTATATACTGTAAGTTTGTTGGTTATGCAAACACCGGAACAAAATAGGCCAAATATCGTAAATTTCGCAAAACGTGAACGTATTGCTTAAATTATGTGTAATAATGTAAATGTGATAACGGAAAATAGTCAGTTTTGTTATAAATAACTAAACCAAGGGTAGACCATCAAAATGGAGAAGTGTATTATTTTTCCTGCAAATGTCATATCAAAATGAGTTGGGTAGGTTGCTATTTGAGTAACTAACTAACTATTGCTAAATGACGCACCACTCTATTGAACTCATCTCAGAACAATTGGTCTTGAACGAATTTACAGATCTTCTGAATTTGATGTGCAGTTTTGGAATTTTATAACGCTAAGTTTTTACAATTAATATAATTATATAACATGATAGTCTTGAATAGTAACTACCTATCACATTTGGACAACTCACATTTAGTGAAAATCATGGTAATAATAAGTTGTTTGTTCAATATATGAAGGAATATACTAAAGAGATAAGTTAACTTTGGCTTGGTATCATTTGGTTTTATTCTATGTTCAAAGTTAAGTTCAGGAAAAACAATAACGTGAATATTAGTAAGGTTTTTTTGTAAAAGTAAAGTTACTGTACCGTAGTCTTGGTGGTCAGAGCCTGTTTGATGCCGTCTACATTGAGCTGCAGAAGATGACCCGTCCATCTAATCTCCGCATCGGAACCAATCTCCACACCTTCTTGCCCATGTTTCAGCTGTTTCCGGTGGAAATACACATTTCCCAAGTGAAGCACTGAACCAAACAATTTACATAAAATAAGTGTGGAAAAAACTATTCCTACCAAACATCTGTTTTAATTGTACAATTTTAAATTACTGTACTTAATTCTCAAATCCAGCAGTGACGGCTTGCCTATAAGGACTCTCGGACGCCGCCCCCCCCAAAGATTCGAAAAAGGAAAAAATAATTAAATACTTATTTAGTTATAACTATAGATCCAAATAAACAAAATGTTTTAATAGTCGTATACAACGAAATTATAGCGGGGAAACATACAAAAATAGCGCAAAAAAATTTGTATTTGTAGCCGTGGGGCGCTCGCCAGAACGTCCAAATCCATCACAATGCATTTATATAACGAGAGGTAGAGGTGGGGTTGGCTGGTGCTGTGACGCGTCTAAGCGTATCTCTTATGGAAGTCTTGGGACGCCGTCCGCGCATGCGCAGAGTAACATTTGTGGCGAGTTGACAGTTGATTTCCGCGCGCCGGTTGTCTGTTTGTTTTTGTGTGTAACAGAGATTATGTTTGTGTTGATCTAACTAAGTAGTGTAGTTAACTGAGTACCAGAAAACAATGCTTCTACATTAACAAAGCTCGCGAATTCTAGAAGTGTTTGTTGTCTAGAGGAGGTAATCATTGCGAATATATTTTTTGTAAAGAACATCTTATGTTTGCAAAACGAACAACAGTAGTGTATTGCAGGTACATCCGCGTGAAAAATGAAGGCGCTAAAATGTTAAGTTAGGTATTTTTGTCTTTATTTACAAAATATCACAACAAATAAAGGTTTTTTCAATATAATTTATCCATACAATTGAGAGTCTGAATTAAGTTGATCCATAAGACCAAGAGTATAGTATTTATTATTCAAGGTTTATGAGGAAAACTAGATATTTTAGTTAAAAATTAAACACATGCATCACAAATTTAATACATAGATTGCTTTAAAAAGTCACTAAAATACACCATATTTTCAAAAATTTGCCACAGAGAGAACACCCGGACCCCCCCTCTCCTGGGGGGTAATCCATAACCCCAAGACCCCCGGTGTGCGCCCCACCTAGAATTTCACTCACGAGCCGCCACTGAAATCCAGTAAAAAACCTTAGCCTTAATGAAATCTATCATCGTTGGGCTCATTTCACCTCCTACAATATTACTTAAACATGCATATTGCCACCAAATTGGACCGAGATTAGATCTTACTATGCTCAAAACGCACTGAAATCACTTATTAAGTTTCCATTTAAAGGCTCACTGGATCCAAAAAAAAAGGTTTTAGTACTGATGTATGCCTTTGTACAGGTGGTGCCATTAGTCTTTGCTGGTGGCTTTTATAACTTTTAACTTTATAACTTTTATGGAATATAAACATTGACTTTTTCAGTAAGATTAATTTATTTATTTATTTCAGCTGAAAAACTTGTAGAAAAGCAAAATGGGGAGAGCAAGCTCAACCTTTATAGAACGGCTAATAACGTCAGAGCCGCACACACAGACTAATGACACGTTCTATACAAACCCTGAGGCTACACTGACCATCTTAAGTTTATGAAGGGTAATTTACCCTTCAAAAATGTGCAAAACACAAGTTGATCAAAATCTACTCAAACAATTTTGATTAAAATTTCATGGTTTATAGGAATAAATCCCAAACAAGATCCCCCAAACTACCCGTTCCGATTGACCGATATGTCTGAATTATGAACTTGTCTGAGTAAATGTAGGAATACACATCTCTATCAAATTTGGTCGGACCATTTTTACGAGAATTATTGTGTTCAGAGACACGCACAAAATATATATATATATATATATATATATATATATATATCTAAAACAAAAAATAACATGGTAAGCTCATGGTCATGGGCTTACCATGAGACATACGGTAATATCTTCTTCCCTAAGCGAAATTTGCTAAAACCTACTAAAAAAGATTGGTATTACCGGGAGGGCAAGGAGGAGGTATAAAATATTCTTACAATTAATTAAACTTGTTTTCTCTTGTTTTTAGTCTCAGAAATTGAATGATTTTTTTACAATAAATTTTTAAATGCTATTTAGACCAATTTTATAGAATATGATAGTTTTATTAAAGGTTGGTGTTTTTTAATTTACTTAAAAAAGAAAGTATTTGTCAGTCCACTGACGCTTATTGACTTGATATTCACAAAACATGAACCAGTGATGGACTGAGTAACAGCTACACATCAGAGTTGAGGTCAAGTAACGTGAAACACTATACAGTATTCTAGTTATATCACTAATGAATCAATTATTTGAAATAACTGTCCTCTTTTTCACAGAGGAAAAACTATTTTGAAAAATGTGTTCTTACCTGATGCAAGGATGCGAAAGATGGTGTCTTGTTCATCAGATGTGAACCCAAGGACTTGCATTGCTGATAGTAGGGATTGGAAATCTTCAGCGTCATATTTTCCATCAATTTCACAGTTACCACCCTAAAAAAATTAATTTTTAACAAAATATTTTAGAAATAAACTATTTCACTTATTTTATTGTGCTTTGACTAAAGAATTAATTCAGAGTTAAATCATTATAAACTCTCTATGATTACTGGGAGGTGACAGCTACTCCAACAGCTTTAGTGGTGCATCCACTAAAGCATGGTGGTTTAGCATGGTGGTGACATCCTGTAATCCAGCTACTTGGAGGTCACGAATTGTGGATAGTTGCGAGAGATGGCGGTGGTTGTGGTGTTCTCTTGTGTGGATTAACGTCCGCACTATTGAATACTACGTTAATCCACAAAGACCATCCTCATAATTAGACCAATTCGTAATTCAGAGGGTGTGGTTCGGATTCCACATTAAAATGTAGGTCCCTTATTTGCCATCGGCTGTTGGGCTATTAATTAACAGTCCTGTCTAAGGAACATGTCGGCCTTAGTCAGTAACAAGACTACAAGATCGCGCCACAATCATCCTACATTCATTCCTCATTCATACTTGGTTTAAAATACCTACCTGGGTAGGTCGCCATTTCAGTTAAAAGTATAAAGTATAAAAACTCAAATACAATCTCTCCATATTACAAAACACTTAAGTTTCAAAACTGTGATTATGTACCCTACTAACTACTAAAACAAATTTCTGAAGTATTATATACTTTTTTACATCATGGAAGAATCACACAATCACACTACATATATTCAAATGACCTAAACAAAAAAAACGTAGTTCCTATTACATCTTTGTTAGTAGTAAATTCATAATAGTTAATATCATTATATCATTCAATAAATACTCCAAAATCCTGGTGAACCGAATGTCCGGCTAACCCGAGCTACCTGATGCGGAAAATGGTTAATGAGTTTAAAAAAATTTTTAAACGAAGAAATGCAGTCTCAATTCTAACACTTTAATTTAAAACGGTATCACATCACTAAGTGCATAATGTTAATTAAATACAATAGCTTGTTTTTTTTAACATAAGAATTCATTTATTGTCTTATGAACTAACAGAGAAATCCTGTTAGCAAATCAAAGTTGCACCTTCATCTCATAAACATCAAGCATTCGGATGTAGCAGTATACTGTTGCTTGAGTTAGTGTAGGATATCTAGCTACACTCATAGTACATCACAAAAAATTCAATTCCTGTTGTCCGACTCTTTATCATCGCTTCTCAGCGAACTACTTTTTCGAAAATTTGAGATCATCTTCAGAGAGATTCTGCTGAGGTCTTTTGAACTATAAATCTATCATCAACCACAATGTCTATAAAATAATTCAATGAATCATAATTCACCTGGTTAAGATAGAAGTACTTGTCGGCTGCCAGCAGGCCATATTTGAGCTTAGTCTCATCACTGAGCCCGGCCAGCAGTTCGTAGAAGACGTGGTAGTTACGTTCCTCTGGCGCCTGGGTAACGATACGAGACTTCTCCAACAGATACTCCGTCACTTTGGCACCAAGAATCACCCCACTGGAAAAATCTCACAGTTACATACATGCATTAAAAATTTTTACCTTTGCATTAAGATTACAAAGAAGTGACCACAAGTCAATAAATTGAAACCCAGTGTGACTAAAAATTTCTGGTAATGCTATTTGATTACATCTTCTGGTGTGCTGAAAACAGAAACAAATTAAATTTTTATTGAAGACCAGATAATGAAAACCTGTGTCTGACATCTAAGGTATGGAATGATCAGTACAAAGCAGGGGTTTCTCGACTGCCGGACATGACTGTGAGTTTGCATATTGAATGCTGATCACATCTCTTTTAATATGAAGCTTGCTCTGTAAACACAAAAAACGTTCAACCCCTATGTTTTAAATACAAAAATTATATTTTTATTGAATATTTTTATTTGAATTGATAACCCAAATCCATCCATCCAAAACCTTTTTAGGGGGCCCCACCAAAACCAGATAACAAAGCCTACCACTGTAAAAAAATCAGACACATGTTTAATACGTTTTTAACACCATCCAGCTTTGTTACTTCTGTGCAAAAGTAGAAATAAAAAATGTCAAAAAACTAGACTGTTTTAAACTAGTACACTAGTCTCTAGATTTGTTGTACTTCTGCCAAATAAAAAAGAGTCTAATTATAAGGTGACGGACTGTCATTTTGTTAAATGAATCCCCTTTTTTAAATCAGACAATTAAATGTGTCTGAATTTTTGTCGTTACTTTAAGGCTCCCTGAAAAATGCTCTTTTAAATCAAGATTATCTGTCTATCTGGTCACTGATCCAAAGACCACCTGTATTTTGTGAGAATATACCTTTGCAATACCTTAGTGATTGTACTGTAATCATAATCAGCATATCTCCTAGTTCAGATATAGCACTTGACAACAAATAATCTCGTCATAGATACCTAAAGGAACCTATTGTATTCCATAAAAAAATAATTGTAATCATAGGTACTCACTCTTTGAAATGTACTTCGAGAAATTTTCCAAATCGGGAGGAGTTGTCGTTTCTGACAGTTTTGGCATTTCCGAAACTCTCCAAGAGCGGTGAGGCTTCTAATATCTGCTCTGTTATGAGGTTAGATGGAGCTTTGTTGACAGCAGCAAGGTACTGCATTACCTGAAAAATATTACACCAAAATAAATATTCGTTCATACTGACCTATTCAATTAATTGAAATAAAACCATTCCTAATTTTAAAAAAGTGGCTTGGACAGCTCTTAGGCAGTTTTTAGTAAAGAGGTTACATCTTTAACGCAATTAAATAATTTTATTATGATCTTTTCCAAATGACATGCAAAAACATAGATCGAATCCTTACCAGTTTAGTGCTTTCAGTCTTTCCGCTGCCAGATTCTCCAGAAATGACAACGACTTGCGAGCTACGAGGAAGAGCAGCATAGGCTGCAGATCCAATAGCAAACAGATGTCTGTAAAAATATTAATACAGTATTATAAAAATTAATTCAAAATCTAATGTACAAAATTAATGTTTTAAAATTTTCTCCAAGAAGAAGGAGTTCAGACAAGTTTCTTTCATGTAAAATTACAAACACAAAGCTCTACAGTATTGTAACGGATTGGATGATTTAGTGCACAATCATCCAAGTGCAGGACTCTGACTACAGATTACCACAAGAATGCAAGTGAAGTAATCTCTGTCCAGGACCATGGTCATTAGTCATTAAAATAGACAAACATTTCCTTTTTGAAGTATATAGTGTCAGAGAGTTATTGTCCAGCCAATTTTTTACTTTGATCAGGTCCTGTTCAGCTTACTTATACACCTCATTCCATGTGCAGCAGGCGGATACAATGGCAGCATCAACAGCAAAAAGATAAAGTTTACTATTTAGTGGAAGGTGTGTATGAAGGTGCTTTACCACACAACTGGTACATAAGTCTACATACCTATCACATCACATATTTTCACATCACTATCGATCAACCATATATACTCGTACATCTCTGTAGCTGTTCAATTAAAATAAATGTATATCATGTAGGCCAGGCTCCCCAAGCCAAAATAAACACACTTAAAAAATTCCCTTCAGTAAATTACTAATCTTCCAAAATCAATACAGACGCGATAAAAGTAAAGCAAGGTTTAATATGATAACAATATTTTTCAACTGATGTCCTGATATAAATTATTTATAGACACCAATTTTTTTTAATACTGCAAGATAAATAAAAGTAGCCTATATAATATGAAAATACTTACGGAGGAAGGGTTCCTAAGATCTGACCCTCATATTTTTTCACAACATCTAGTCCGTACATGTCATACATTTTGTAAGGATTGACTGCCACTAAAATACTCCCGACATATGTCTGGAACAAAATATGAATGATATTAAATACTAAATAAGATAGTAATGAAAGTAAATATTATATATTAATTTAATAATAATCGAATAATTAACAATACTGTAGAATGACAGATCATTAATGTAATGTGCAGGGTCGATTGAAGCATTCTAAATTTAGAGGAAAAATGAAATTACTATTATTCTAATTATAATTTGTTAAGAAAGTTGAATAAATTTACTTACGTAAATTAATTCTCTGTCATAACGAATTTTCAAGTTCCACAGAAGAGAGGCTTCGTTGAGGTCACTGAAAAATAAAATAAATAATTGAAATATAAAGAATAATTGTGGTGATGTGTCTATTATATCTAAATCCCCTTTGAAGTCATCACACAAATCCAGAACTTTTTAAATAAAATATAAATAGCCTCCATATATAATAATACATTCTCTTTGTAATGATACTTTTGAAAATTGGCCAAAAATATTACTCAAGGCCACTGATTTGATCCAGGGCCCAGTCACCATTATTTTTCATTTCTCAACCAATAAATAAATGACTTCTATTATGTAGTTAATGATAATAATCAAAGTATAGCATCACAACCAGGTAAAAGAGAGTTTGAGGATAAATACACTGCATATGCAACATATGAGTCAGGAAGCTTGTTTCAATTAATAATTATTCAACTGAGTTCATGTTTGAACCAGAATTAGTTTTTTCTATTTATCAGAAAATTCAAATAGAGGCAATAACCACATGGCCATGGGTAGGCCTAATGCACTGTCCAAGTAAGTCAAAGGTTGCTGGACTGAAACCAGTGACCTGTGACTCCTGTTACATCATGAGTCACCTCTGGATGGTCATTGGTTAGATGTTTTAATTTACCACCCAGGCCCTAAGCCCATAGTGTTGGGCAATTGAGAAGTTTTTGAAAATGATAACTCACGAGAGCTGAATCATGTCTTCTACACCATTCTGTCCCAGATCTTGTCTTCTCCTCACTCCTGTAGCAGAGGTCAAAGAGAAGACTTGAGGCTGAAACATAACAAACAAATGAAGGCTTATTTGCCTTACAAACCTCAATAACCCTCATAGAATTCAAAGACTTTGACATTTAATATCAGAATATCGTGTAAGGATTATGAGGCCCTAGTATACCTAGTTGTAGCCGTTATTGTATGGGTAATATAGATTATGGAACTGTGTACTATCTCTTTAACAGTTTCCAGATAGAAGGGGTTTTTAAAAAAATATAAAATTTTTACTAAAATTTAATTTACAGATGAAATTTTAAAACACGAATGAAAAACTGTCCTATCGTTTCGGGGGAGAGGGGTTTATGAATACTTTGGTTGTTTTATTTTTGTATTTAAGTCTGGGGTTGAATGTAACATTTTCTTCAAATGTGGATATTCTTAAATCTTTGTGAGAGCCATATCCAATGGAGCTGTAACTTAGTATGCATGTTCAATTACGATGTAACGCAAAGAGTATTATTTGCCGACATACAGCGCTCTGCGTAGTTAGATTAGGTTTTTTATAGTATAAAATATTATTAACGAGATACAAAAATCAATAAAGAACCTAACTTAACTCCGCAGAGCGCTGCATGGCGGTTGTGGGCAAGGATACATTGACCACGCTCTTCACAGACATCGCCAACTTCTGGGCGGCAGAGCGATCACGTGATCAACAACAAAACTACCGTAGTAATGTTTGTCATTTTGTTCAAAATATGTTTAATTCTCATTATATAATCTCACCAAACACGAATTTCACTTTTTATTATGGCTATTCAACTGAGGTCGGTATAACGGAAAAGTGCCGAAACACCTGTCAAATATTGGGAAAGGATAAGATTAACGTAATAGAGAAAACTTAAAATCTACCATTCCACTATTATTTTCAAACCAATAATTCGACCCAGCAGTTAACTGTAAAAATAAACTTTCTTTCTTCTTCTTCCCGAACTGTCAAATTTGAGTGTTCACAGCTGTTGACATTCAAGTAATTTTGTGTTTTCTTTCTTTGAAAATGTAAACATTTAAACTTAGGATGTTGGACGTAGTCCAAGAGGATTTTAAAAGGAATGGGATATGTACCAGCAAACCCACAAACATACAGAAACCACCTCTTCTTTAACTGTTTCTATAAAAGAGGATATATATATTTATATATTTGTATGTTTGAAGTTTATGCACTTTCCATGAAAAGTGGTATATTTAAATTGAATTTCATGGAGAAGGTTTATGGATCATCAATTTTGTTGTACCTCAATTGGGTTTCTCCCTAGAAGCCCAAAAAGCATCCCATACTATGGAACCAGAACTTTTTTTAACATTATAGCTATTTTCTTTTCAACAGCTGATTACTTTACTATATCTGTTAGTTGAAGATATACTAGACAGATTGAAGCACTTGCATTTCTTTATGTTTTTATTTTGTTTACATTTTAGTTTTAAGGTTATGTGAATGACAAAACAGTTTACATTTTTTATCAGTGACTTCTTGTTGCACCGTTTGTTACTGTGTTACGTTATTTTGGTTTATAATGGTACACATCTAGTAACTGTATTCTAATTACTAAGGACTGCCAAAAACAACCACGGGGGCCTGGGCGAGCGAAGCTAGTAATATTATAGATTTTAAAGAAGAGGTGGTTTCTGTATGTTTGTTTGTTGTGGGAGGTAAACGGGGGGAAAATGAACGACCGGTTTGAAATTTTACACAAATCTTAAACTCATGCAACCCAAAGGCATATTTGTTTCTTTAAAATTTAGTTTAAATGGGTAAAATACCCTTAAAATTAAAAAAAATAAAAAGATTCCGTGATACTGTGAATTATTTACCTACATGCCAAATTTCATGAAAACCGAACCAATAGTCTCGTCTCTAGGTCCCCACACACGTAGACATCACTAAAAAACCTTTTTAGATTCAGAGGCCACTGATCTAGGCTTCTGCACATCCTCACAAATATACATACACAGACGCACTCTAAAACCACTTTTTTGATTAAGCGGGTACTATAATTGATATCCATTATAAACTCGATTTCGAAAATGCAGACGAAAACAATACTTTCACCTTATACTATCGTAAAGGGGGAGAAAGTAAAAAAGGAAAACGAGTGTTGCAGGAGTGAAGAACAATCCTGCCCTTCATAGGTTTAATTAGGGTACGTAAGCGATGTGATGCAATGCACAGAATTTGGTAATTTATAGAGAAAATAACATATTAATAAAGAAAATTAAACTTGTGCGGGTATTTCTGTTTCAAAAAAATTGCGCTAGGCCTGCAAGATACTTGTAAAATAAATTACCCCCGTCGCAGCAGACCAGCGTACTCAGCGAATTTCCAAATCAATAATAATAATATATGACAAGTTTTATAAAAATCTGTCCATAAACATGAGAATTATTTGCCTATTCTTCATAAGATTAACATGGGAAAGAGTGTGCAGGTTTGCTGCTGTGAGGAACACTGAAAGCAGGCATTTCTACCATAAACAATTTTTATTTTTAACATTTATACCAACTTTCATCAACATCTGTCCATAAATAAAGGAGTTTGCCTATTCTCTACATGATTATTATGGGAAAAGAGTATGCAGGTTTGCTGCCATGATAAACACATAAACCATGATTTTTAAGCATAAATGGATAGATCTCAACCAGATGAAGCTAAATATCAAGTTCTATTTCGAAAATGCAGACGAAAACAATACTTTCACCTTATACTATCGTATAGGGGGAGAAAGTAAAAAAGGAAACACAAGCAAACACAATACGTTGTACGTATTGTGTTTAACACGTAGGCCTACATATGCACTATACGTTATATATATATATATATATATTTATATCTCGGTAACCATTGGAGATAGAGAAAAAATTTAAGGAACTAAATTGTTTTTAAAATTGTTTGTTAAAATTTAAAATTTTTAAAAAATTACATGGAAAAACGCAAAAATCCCGTTTTTGGGGTACAAACCCCCCCTCCAAACTACCCGTTCCGATTGACCGACATGCCCGGTTTACGACCTCGTCCGAGCAAATGTAGGAATACACATTTCTACCAAAGTTGGTCTCGATCGGACCATTTTTACGAGAGTTATCACAGACACAGACACACACACACACACACACACACACATACACACACACATATATATATATATGTGTGTGTGTGTGTGTGTGTGTGTGTGTGTGTGTGTCACGAATTGTGGATAGTTATTAGCTATGGTCAGTAAATGGGGCATTCTCCAATATGGATTAACGTTGGCACTATTGAATACTAGGCCAACGTTTATCCGCAAAGACCATCCTCATAATTAGGCAAAATTGTGGTTCGGATCCCTCGTTAAACTGCAGACTGCCATTATTACTTTGTACAGTTCTGTCTAAAGCCACCACCAGAAGATAAGTATGAACTGATCGTCTTAAGGGGGCTTCAAGAACATGTCAGCCTTATTATCAGTAAAAGACTATAAGATCTTTAGAGCGATCTCTCTATAAGAGCGCCACAGTCATCTTACACTCATTTACACTCTCTATAAGAGCGCCACAGTCATCTTACACTCATTTACACTCTCTATAAGAGCGCCACAATCATCTTACACTCACTTTAGAGCGATCTCTCTATAAGAGCGCCACAATCATCTTACACTCACTTTAGAGCGATCTCTCTATAAGAGCGCCACAATCATCTTACACTCACTTTAGAGCGATCTCTCTATAAGAGCGCCACAGTCATCTTACACTCACTTTAGAGCGATCTCTCTATAAGAGCGCCACAGTCATCTTACACTCATTTCTCTCTATAAGAGCGCCACAGTCATCTTACACTCATTTCTCTCTATAAGAGCGCCACAGTCATCTTACACTCATTTACACTCTCTATAAGAGCGCCACAGTCATCTTACACTCACTCTATAAGAGCGTCATCTTACACTCATTTTCTCTCTATAAGAGCGCCACAGTCATCTTACACTCACTTTAGAGCGATCTCTCTATAAGAGCGCCACAGTCATCTTACACTCACTTTAGAGCGATCTCTCTATAAGAGCGCCACAGTCATCTTACACTCATTTCTTATTCATACTTGGCTTAAAATACCTTACGTGGATAGGCTTTCATATCAGAAAGGTAATGATACCATTAACATGAATTTCTAGATTTTTAAATGCAGTTATTTCTCAAGATCTGGTCACCAGCCCTTTTGCCACAAGACTCATTACCGTATCTGTTTTATGTTTTCCCATGTAGATACCGTATCGCGCATGCTTGTTCCGCTGAGAAACTTCTCCACGGTGCCCACTCAACCGTGCTCTCTGCACACATTGTACGACGGTGCCTTGGGCGAGGAAAGGCAGGAGGAGGTCCACAGTCCACGACGCTGCTGAGTGCGGCCGACAGAGTTCAGCGTTTAATCGCTAGTTCCCATGTCAGCCACCGGCGTAGCCAGCGCTGCAATCAATCTTATTGCGGCCTTTACACGGCCATCGGATCTTTACGGTAGATCGTAAGAGAATACATACTATTTTATCGAGTAGTCCCAACCGTACAATATATTGAAGATATTACTAAATCAAAACGATAAATGTCGGATAACTGGATCAATACTTCGTATTACAGAAGAATGTTTTGAAAAACTAATTTGAAATAACAGTGAACCTTTTTTTAACTTTGTTAAAGCATGATGTATTTTTACTTATTTTATTGCAATTTTTATTTCGTTTTAAATTTATTTTACTATTGTTATTAGCTTTTTTCAAACCAGAATAAAAACGCATCTTTACAATAATAATATTACGATTTGTATTTGTGAATATTGTAATACACCTGGCGATATTACAACGTTTTTTCTCATAAATGTAAGAAAGATATATATTTCTTATTATTTAAACCATCAAACTTAAATGTACAAATGGATAAGACAACCAACCAGCTGATTACTTTGTTAGGATTATTAATTATTAAAATTCCAACGAACAGATTTTTACTTTCTCCCCTTATACATAGTATATGGAGAAAGTATTGTTTTCGTCAAAATTTTCGAATTTGAGTTGAGGGTGGATATATCCGTTTTGGGGTCCCCTGAATCCAAAAAAGTGGGTTTTGACGTGATGTCTGTCCGTCCGTGTGTCTGTGTGTGTGTGTGTGTGTGTGTGTGTGTGTGTGTGTGTGTGTGCGCGCGCGTGTATGTGTGCGTATGTCTGGATGTGTACAGTGCCACAGCCTACCCCGTTGGTCTGATTTAGATGAAATTCGGCATGTATATATATATAGTCACCGTATCTCCAGGTGTTTTTTTCATTTTTTTGAATTTTTGATTTTTAAGGGTAGTTCACCCCTAAAAACCCCTAAAACGTGAAAAATCCAATTTCCTCAAAAACGGCTCTAACGACTTTGATTAAAATTTGATAGTTTATAGTGCGCATAGTACTAAATAGTTTGACACCACCCGCATATCTGTAAAAATTAATTTTCAGCGAAAACAATAAAAGTAAAGTATAACTTAACTGGTACCATTGAAACCAGATTAAAAAACTAAACAAATTGGTATTTTTAATTATTTGTCTCCGACTAACGGTTCCAGAGAAAAGTTAAATTTACAGTCCACGATAAACGCAGTACGTTGTCTGAAAGCGCCCAATGTTATTCTTATGGAGAATATAACAAAATCAATTTCTTCCTTGCTTTTCAACCGTTTTCCATGAAACTTGGTATGAAGTGTAAGGTCAAATCACCGAAAAAACCAGCTCAAAAAAGCTTGGTATTACCAGGGGGGGGGGGTTCTTTCTTTTTTTGGGTTTTTTTTTTTCCCCCCCCCCTTTTTTTTTTTTTTTTTCTCCTCCTCCCGCCTCCCCCCCCCCCCCCCCCCCCCCCCCCCCCCCTGTGGGGGCCAACCCCCCTTGCCCATGCCCCCCCCATAATTTTTTTTTATTTTTTTTTTACAATTTGAACAATAAATTATTAAATGATATTTAGAATAACTTTGAACATGATTGTTTTATTACAGATTGTCTTTTTTAAATTTACTTAAGGGAGAAAGTATGTGTCAGTCCACTGGTACCGTTTATTTGTACCCAATCTATTCCGCCCTTACTGATAATGTTAAAATATTCTCTAGAAAAAGGTATTGGAAAGAGTGTATATAGGCTCTATGTAGCTATATAGAGTAAACGAGTAAAAGAGTATGTATATATATACTAAAATGTATGAGTATAACATTACCAGAATAAATTATACGGATTTGCACGGAGCTATTTTCCTTAAATGCATAAAATAATGCTGCGAGTTTATTTCAAGTATTGGGGAATACAATTTTTTTCTCTTTTGAGTTTGAGTGCTGTGGTGAAACAGGATTGTGCTTTCTGATTCTAAGTGGTGTAAAAAATAAGTTTCTTAAAAATATTTTGTTCTTTGATTCCCAAACAGCATTAAACATATTCTTTGAGGAACAGCAAAAAGGCATCGCCCTCCTCAGTCATATGTACTCTGCTGTTTGTAACCTTGGTCTTATCATTTTATCTCACCTGCTCAATGAGAACCTGCACGCACAGCTGAGTCAACCTTGGCACCACTCTCTCTACCCTCTTCCTGGACATCAACCTTCGCTGGCTGTGTCGTCGGTAGACCATCCTGATGGGACAAGGCTTCTCGAACACCTCTCTATTCGTCTTCTCAACACTCATCATCATTCTCTTCTCAGCACTGGATTTGACACCTTTTTTTACTACACCACCTCTTACAGAACAATTCGTATCCTTGCAACAAGTGTTGGGAGGGGAAGGAGTG
Organism: Nephotettix cincticeps; assembly: GCA_023375725.1. NCBI lineage: Eukaryota > Metazoa > Arthropoda > Insecta > Hemiptera > Cicadellidae > Nephotettix > Nephotettix cincticeps. The sequence goes on along the minus strand of CM041786.1, from coordinate 126,992,265 downwards.
ATCGAAGAGGTCCGCTCAGGAGGCTTAGGGGGTTCCAACTCCATGTAGATCGGATTATCCAGTTTTACCTCTTCTAAATTTGGCTCAACAATTTTTGGAGTTAGATTCAAACTAGAAACTGACTCTTCCTCTATAGGTCGCACTGAACACGGAACACTATAGCCGGGCTCTTCCATACAGAAGTCACCACTGCACACCGAGAAGTCACGTTCCACACCGGTCGAGGTTGTTACTGTCCTGTCAGATCTCCTGTCATCCAAGAACATCCCAGAGTCCAAACTATTTGTTTTTGAATAGTAGTTATCACAATGTCGAGATTTAGAGTCCAGGGAATCAAACTTTCTCCCGGGAAAATAACTACCCTTGATTAATCTTAGTCCGTTTTCGTATACTACTGTTTTGTGGAATGAGAAGTCCCCACGGTATAGATCGATCGAAGGAAAATTTCCATTTTTTTCATTTCGACTGTAGAAGCCATCTTCTTCACTACTTTCTTCACTTTGATTTTTGCTGATAAAAAATCCATGATCGTCTCGTTCTTCACTTTGAATTGTGCTGAGGAAAAAACCGTTACCATCTCTTTCTTCATCTTGATTCTTGCTAAGGTAAAATCCATTTTCGTCATTTTTGACACCGGTGACATATTGACACTCCAAATCACTGATGTCGCTAGTTCGGTCGTTTTCACTTTTCGAGCTAACACTTAACGTTGCCCAGCTGGTCGTTTTGCTTGTAAGTCTGATCAGAGGTTCAACCACTGGCATCTTCATCGTATCCATTTTACCGCACGCGAAACCTAGCCACCGCCTCCGGGATCTCTTCGCCGACTGCGGACTGCGGTCTTCTCCCGCCGTTCTTCTTCTCCCACTCTTCCCGCGTAATCGCCGGTTATGGATACCGCTTCATTCGTCGGCACCTGCGACAGTGACCTTATTTTGTCTTCGGTGCAATAACAAGTAGATGCAGATAATAGGAATCGCATCGATGTTAATTGCCGTTTCAGTTTTATTGAAGAATTAATCAGACATTAACTGCAAACATTTTTACTTCGCGTTTTTATAATCGTTTAACCGGCAGTAAATGGACAGTTAACTGGTCACTTACTTATACTAATATACTAAAGGATTTTCAGTACAAGATTTTATTTGTGGTTTCCAAATTAGTAAAATGTACTTGAAATGACAACTTTTCAGATCCAAGCAGATCTGAAGAAATGAGTTTTAGAGCTGTCAACTAAGTTCACCACTTCAAATTCTATCATTAAAACTTTGCTAAGCCATACAACTTGTGATGTTCGCCGGGCCCTTAATACGTTCACTACGTTACGAGAACCTGGTATTACGTACAATAACCTAAATATGATGCGGTAGCGCAAATTAGACGTTCCGCCTGAACGTTATTGCTAATTTGATGTGGAAGAAACATATAGAATTGAAATAAAGCGCTGTATAAAGCTCTGGTATTAGTAAATCATTTTAGTAGTTAAACAGGACACGAGATTCATAGATATCGTAAAGAAATGTAGGAATAAGCATTCACTGATATGCGGAACGAGCTCCCCGGGCCTCGTATCAAAATTTAGTACTGTATTATTATAAAATTTACATCGAATTGTAGGCCAGTCCACATATTTAATTTTGTTGTATTCACTAATAATTTGATTTAGTGTTATTTTACGATTACTACTTATAGTACATTTTATTACTTATAATTCCTACTTATTATATAAAAACTTACTGTTACTTACTGTTATAAAATGACAAATTACAAAAAATATTTCATTATTTTTTATTTTCCTTAGTAAATTTGTTATAATTTAAATATTCTAACTTTGCGAAAAGGTTTTAATCTAACGCAAACCATCGTATAACCAAACGGATAATATTTTTATTTATGTGTGCTAAAAGCCTATGGGACTCGCGTTAGTACGCAATTTCTAAAAACCGAGCAGGCAACAGGTTGGCAACAGTCTCTTAGTTCACAAAATACATCAAAGAGTTCGCTGTCTCAGTTTGATATTAGGGTATGATGCGCAAAAGATCGTCTGTGCTGCGAGACCTCGGGACCTCATAAGATGAAGTTGTAATCACGCCCAACGAGACCTATAGTTCTCGTAACGCACCATAGTATCGCAGTGAACGTGTTAAAAACAATCATTACTTTAACATAGTATTTCTTCTTCCTCTCCCCTAACGATTCTTTTCTATATTTTAATTTTCCTCTTCTCCTCTTCTATTCACTCCCCTCATCATTATCTTTCTCTCACATCTTCTTCTCTTATTACCCTTACTTCTCCTTTAGCAGTGGATAATAGATCTACTGCCCACGTCGGTCGTGCCTTCTTCTTCTGCCTCGCGTCCGTTTGCCCCGCGGGAGCGTTACGTCCGCGACTAGGAGGGTAATTGTGTCTAATTGTAGCGCAGAGACACCTGACGTCTTCACGAGGCGCACCTGCGGACCTCGGCCGCCGAGGAATGTCTTCCTGCTCATTACAGAACGATTCTTCCAACATTGCAGTGGTCTCGTGGACTACAATGGATTGGTCTTCAGCCACAAACAAAACGAGTTCACAATATACGTGGACACCTTTTCGTGGACACCTCAAAGATTTGGTAAAAACATTTTTGCGTATATAGTATTACCCGTTGCGCGTTGCAGCGATGTACAAAACAGATTTATTAGGTTTAGATTCGATGGCAAATATAAAACAGCCTCTTTTGAACCCACGCCTTTATAAGAATCACTGTTAGGTTAAGTAAACAATCTATTTTCATTTATTTTTAACTAGCCAAAGTACCCGTCCTTAGCACTTGTAAAAAGGTTTGAGAGAGGTTACCTTTTTCTCTTCGACTTGAAATAAATATTCTAAAACATGAAACTTTTACTAAGAAAAAATGCTTTATTTGAGGTAAAACACTATTCAAATTAAAATAGGTATATACCAACAGTTTATTTCTTTCTTCTTTTAGCCTAAGGTATCAAAAGACCATGCAGCCTCGAAGTTCTCTATTTTGTGGTTGCTTCAAAAATTGTCAGAGTTGTCATTTTTTAGTGCAGGAAGATTAATCACAAGATTGTGAACCTAAAGTGTTTAATGGTAGTGAAAGCTAAAGAAAAATAAGGGTACAAAAGACTGTTAGGATGGTAAGGAAGAAATTCTTCTCGCTCGGGGCCCGTCAAGCATTACCTAGCCCAGAAATGGGGAGGGAGGCCACGGATGAAGCACCCAAGAATGGATGGTTTCTCTGTAGATTTTTCTTTTAATTTCTCTGATGAAATTTCTTTATATATTTCTATTTCATTACTTTTAAGAGCAGACACAAGATCTAGTTTAAATTTGATGCAAGTTTTATTGAGTAATTCGCTTCTAGAGTAGTTGTAGTGTGGGCATATAAAGATTAAATGATCTAGTGTTTCTTCTTGATTTAAAGTACAGTTTAAGCATAAAGGGGTAAAGTATTGTTTCTTGTAGTATAAGTATTTATTAACTCTGTCATGTCCGAGACGTGTTCTACCTAAGACAATTATATCATGTCTATCCTGCTTATATATTGCTTATTGGAAAACCAAGGCTTAGTTTGGAAAGAATTTTGAATTTTTCTGTGCCACTGTTCTTTAGGGGAGTTATTTATTTCCTCATTGTAGGAAAAAATAGCTTCCTTTTTCTTGAATTTAACAAAATCCTCAATGGGAATGGGAATGTCATCAACAAGTTCTCCATCCTGAGCTGCTTCCTTTGATAATTTATCAACAACCTCATTGGGTTTAGTTCCAATGTGAGAGGGAATCCAATAAAAAATGTGAAATATTTGTTTTTATTATTTAAGATTAATACAATTCTCAGAAAAAAGTCATTATGTTGGTCTTTGGATTTTACATTTTCTATTGATTTAACAGAAGATTGTGAATCAGTGAAAATAACTATGTCAGTTTCTTGCAATACCAATAGTAATTACAAAACAATACAATACAATACCAAGTTTATTAATAGTATTTTAAACTATAGTCGGCAATACTAATTTCCATACAGCAGTTTATCTGTAAAAATGAACTTAATTTCTTCTTCTTTCCGAACTGTCAAAATGTAGTGTAAACAGATGTTGACATTAGAAAATGTAAACATTGAAACCCAGGACGATCACGGCTGCTCTTTCTTCTTCTTTCCGAACTGTCAAATTTTAGTGTTCACAGCTGTTGACATTCAAGTAATTTTATGTTTTCATTCTTTAAAAATGTAAACATTGAAACTTAGGACGTTCACGAAGCGTAACCCGAGGGGATTTTAAGGAAATGAATATGCCTATGTGTTGCATGAGTTCAAGATCTACTTAAATAATGTGTACAATTTCAAACCGGTCGGTTCAGTATTTTTCGCGTTTACTTGCCAAAACAAACCCACCCACAAACAAACATACATAAACCACCTCTTCTTAACAGTCCTGTCTATAGAACTTGTCAACTTTAGACAGAAACACGACTACAAGGTCGCACCACAATAATGTTAAAACACGCATTTCTCATTCATACTTAGCTTAAATTACCAACTTGGTTAGGTCGCCATTTAAGAAACGTAACAAAGGTTCGAAACCTAAAAATTACAGTACTCTAAAATCAAACTTATGGAAACTAAACTTGTCTTCCGAAGCCAAAATAATTTCGTCTCCTTATTAACATTATCTGCACGTTTCTAGATATTCTAAATTATCTGACCAAAGACATGTGACATGTGAAGCTGGTCCGGAGCCGTGGCCCCTCGGAATGTGGACCGAGACATCGGCATCGGTACAATACAAACAATAGACGTGCCGTTATCACCTCAGATATCTCACCGAGTGTCCTCATTGGCTGGGAGAAATCCTCAAGGAAATCATTTCCAGTTGAGATATCCTGTGTATTAAACCCGGGTACACCTTCTTATACTCATATAGTAATCAACATCCAACAGTACAAATCAACAATGTTTGTTCGCGATGTAGAAAAATAAGTAGAATGATTTTAAACCCTTATGTTTCTGAGCAATGTGATTTTTTATATAAGCGTTATTATATTTAAAAGCTAATTCGACCCAGCCCCTGACCGAGTAAGTACAGTATTAGAACAATAATATTAACATTATAACGAGGGATGTAAATATTTAATGAAGTTCAATTAAGTAGTTTATAGATCGCAGACGATATTTTGGGGGTTTGGCGTTGACATCGCCCAAGGAATTTTTACACGAAAATAACGAGAAAGAAGTTCAAACCTCTCAAATTTTCATATCCCAGAGGGCAAGCGGTGAACATCCCGGGATTCTAACGTAAAACATCATACGAGTACATCATGCTAACCATTATGCTAGCCATATTTTCTTCGCAGATTTCTAAACACAATAATATATTAACCGAAAATAATTTTTATTTTGAACATGTAGTATCCAAGCTTTCAAACAATTGACGTACACACTTCAAGAACGAGAAAGTTTCCAGAAATAAGAATCACGTAAAATCGCTGAGAGGAGATTGCAGTTTCAATGGATGGAAATTAGAAAAGATAATTTAACGTGATCAAAGCGAGGTCCCCTGCGGCACACATCGCGAACAGTCTGCGGATACAATCTAACTTTCCCGACGACGGGGGTTCGATGCGATGAGACTCGGAGACTAACTCAATTTATTGGCCTACATTCTCAACACCGCTCCATCTAACTTTGATTTAGTTTCTCGGAAAATCTAGAAGGAATGTTTACAGTTGATAAGAAAAATTATCTATTGACTCTCATGAGATTTTTTTTAAGAATTTATGTTTTAATACATTACCATGTGATAGTTCTTTAAAACTTTTTTTCTGCGATTAAGGGACAAGGTAAAAACGCTCCGATTGTGTTTGATATAAACTTTGAAGAAAAATATTTCACACGTGTTCGAAAACATCTACTAATATGGTAGGTCCTAAACATAGAATATTTTCTTATTTACTAAATTGTAACATTAATTCTAATTGAAGAGAGAAGTATAGATTTAGTTATACATTCCACAAGGCTTATTGAATGCTCTTACCTTTACTTTATCAGTTACATCTTATTGTCTCTAACTCTCATCTAATCCAAACAACAGTTAAGCCTAAGACGGTGTAATGAGCTCTTACGCAAACTAAATCCGTTAGATGGCAGCGCCGTCGCACCACGCGCACATAACGGTACTTTCCCGACTAATTCCGAAAAGAACTTCAATTACTACCATCAATAGCGTAGTAACAGTTTTCGAACATTATAAATACTAAAGTAATCAAGTAAATCACTTTTACCTTTACATATCTCGTACCTTGAGGGGTTTTGTTCAAGTTGAAAAGTATTTGCCGAGGTTAAGCGCACTTAAAATAATTTAACGTATATATACACACGTAATACTACGTAATAATTTAATGTGTGTATACAATATATACATATAAATTAAAATAGAATTGTTCCTGCAGATCGCTTGGAATTATGATATTTTTGTTTATTTGTAGGTTTCTCAAAGAACTCAAAGAAGCCGAAATGGGTCTTATTTCAATTTATGTCTGTCTGTCTACTGTCTTTCTGTAACGCTAAACAAGATTTTTATAACGCTTCTCTGAAACGAGTTCACCCACTATGACAATTATTTTCTTTATTTTATTCCCTTTGTCAAAGGGTTCTCTTTATTTTAAACTAACCTACGCCCTATGAAAATAAAATAATGGGTTCTCAAAAGCCCAGCTTTCACCCATCATGGTCTTGGGCAGTGTTAGACATTTTAAGTTTTACAGAATACGTGAAATCTTATATATTTAATACACTAGGCCTATTTTTGTGATAATTGTTTTGGAGCGGTGGTGCTACCAATCACCATATCCAAAATGACGTTATAAAGGTCTTAGCATGTAGTTTTGTCATCAATAAAAACATTTTTGAAAATTCACCGTGGACATGGAAAATAATGGGGTCAAATTCGCGATTTTCCCCATAAATTTAATATGGAGCTAAACACTGACGATCGAGAAATCAGCTGTTTATTTAAGGAAGTGGTTAAATAAACAAATCAAATCTGACAGTTAAACATGGTTCTTTCTTTTAGCAAATTTCCCATAGGGAAGAAGCTATTACCGTAGGTCTCATGGTAAGACTTAAGCCCGAGACCATGTTATTTTTTCGTCTTTAGGTGCCCAGAGTCCAAAAACAATGGTCGTTAAATTATATATATATATATATATGTATGTATATATATATAGTATTTATATATAGAATAGTATATATATGTGTGTGTGTCTGTGAACATGATAACTCTCGTAAAAATGGTCCGATAAAGACCAAATTTGGTATAGACGTGTATTCCTGCAAATGCTCCAATGAGTTCGAAAACAAGACATATTGGTCAATGGGAACGGGTAGTTTGGGGGGGTTTTGTACCCCAAAATGGAGTTTTTTTGCGTTTTTCACGTGTAATTTTTAAAATTTTCTAATTTTATATTTCACCATTGGAATCAGGTTACAAAACTACACAATTAAGTTCCTTAAAGTTTTTCTCTATCTCCAACGGTTACCGAGATATTAAAAAATCTAAACACAGTACGTTGTATTGTGGGGCTCCAATGTTAATCTTATGGAGGATAGGGAAAAATTAATATTTCCCATGTTAATCAATATTTTTGGATAAAACTTGATATTTAGCTTCATGTGGTTGAGATCTATCCATTTATGCATAAAATCATAGTTTATGTGTTACTCATGGCAGCAAACCTACATACTCTTTTCCCATATTAATCATATAGGGAATAGGCAAACCCCTTTATTCATGGACAGATGTTGATGAAAGTTGGTATAAATGTTAAGATAAAAATTATTTATGGTAGAAATGACTACTTTCAGTGTTCCTCACAGCAGCTAACCTGTACACTCTTTCCCATGTTAATCTTATGGAGAATAGGCTAATAATTTGCATGTTTATAGACAGATTTTTGTAAAACTTGTCATATATTATTATTATATTATTGATTTGGAAATTCGCTGAGTACGCAGGTCTGCTGCGACGGGGGTATTTTCGTTTAATGAAGACATCATCGTACAGCTGGCAATAAAACACCAGTTTTTATTTGCACAAAACCAAAACGTAATCAGAATGAAAATCTGTTTGGAAAATCTAAACTTAGTTTCTAATCATAGTTATTGGTGGACAGATTGTCTCCTTGGCAGCGCACGATTTCGTGCGCCAGGTACGCTAGTATAAAATTAATTTAATAGACCAAATAACCAACAGCTGTCACAAAGAACCAATAACTTAATAATTAGTAAATATAGATTATTGACATTAAATCTATTTCAAAACTATAATACAGTATACTAAATGTTATCTTAACTTAATTGTAAATTAATGTCAAACAATTAAGCTAAGAATTTATTTTACTTTGTATTTATTTGTTTCAGAACTCAGGTCATTGGAATCAGGTTACAAAACTACACAATTAAGTTCCTTAAAGTTTTTCTCTATCTCCAACGGTTACCGAGATATTAAAAAATCTAAACACAGTACGTTGTATTGTGGGGCTCCAATGTTAATCTTATGGAGGATAGGGAAAAATTAATATTTCCCATGTTAATCAATATTTTTGGATAAAACTTGATATTTAGCTTCATGTGGTTGAGATCTATCCATTTATGCATAAAATCATAGTTTATGTGTTACTCATGGCAGCAAACCTACATACTCTTTTCCCATATTAATCATATAGGGAATAGGCAAACCCCTTTATTCATGGACAGATGTTGATGAAAGTTGGTATAAATGTTAAGATAAAAATTATTTATGGTAGAAATGACTACTTTCAGTGTTCCTCACAGCAGCTAACCTGTACACTCTTTCCCATGTTAATCTTATGGAGAATAGGCTAATAATTTGCATGTTTATAGACAGATTTTTGTAAAACTTGTCATATATTATTATTATATTATTGATTTGGAAATTCGCTGAGTACGCAGGTCTGCTGCGACGGGGGTATTTTCGTTTAATGAAGACATCATCGTACAGCTGGCAATAAAACACCAGTTTTTATTTGCACAAAACCAAAACGTAATCAGAATGAAAATCTGTTTGGAAAATCTAAACTTAGTTTCTAATCATAGTTATTGGTGGACAGATTGTCTCCTTGGCAGCGCACGATTTCGTGCGCCAGGTACGCTAGTATAAAATTAATTTAATAGACCAAATAACCAACAGCTGTCACAAAGAACCAATAACTTAATAATTAGTACATATAGATTATTGACATTAAATCTATTTCAAAACTATAGTACAGTATACTAAATGTTATCTTAACTTAATTGTAAATTAATGTCAAACAATTAAGCTAAGAATTTATTTTACTTTGTATTTATTTGTTTCAGAACTCAGGTATCTATTAGTCATGATAATAAGTGTGTTGTTCCTTAACAGAATACAACGTTCGTCCAACCATACAAAGGACGGACTACTCTCTTAACATACGAGTAGATCACCGTTGAGCCGTTATGCACGCAACCAGCTGCACCAGTGAGCCAGTGATGTACCGCAGTCACAGTTGCATGTATCAGTTGCAACCGATATATCCAAGTGACGCCGCAATAAATCACAGTGACAGCTATACGCATCGCTTCACATACCTGTACAGTGTACATGCACGGGAGCGGTCGCGGTGCACATAACCTATAGCGGCGTGGCAGAGTTGTTGCTGGGTAAATAGTAAACATGTTACTTCAGGCCCGAGGCAGTGTCTGTTCATTGGTTTTAACATCACAAAGGATTAACGTAAAACTGTTCACGGTAAACTAACCCTACATAATGTCACACGCTTCGCCGTCAGGCACATACGTATGTTGTGTTACAATAATTCTTTTGCGGTTAATACAATTTTAACTAATTTATTTTCACCGTAAAAATAATAGTTTCTATTTATATACTAAATAACACTGTTACCGAGTATTCAATTACTCGTGTGTGGATTTAAAACACATTTGTTAGTGTAAATGTATGTTTATCTGCATAATTATGGTTTAGGATCGCCAAAATTAATTTACTTTTAAATACATTTATTATTTATATTATTATTTTAATTAGACTACTGATCTCAATTATATCCCGAATTAGGAATGAAATTGAGAGTAGAAGAAAACACTAAAACTATTCATGGTCTTCGTTAAGTATTTAAATAATTTCATTAACTTTATGGTATTTTTATAACCGTTTACTTTACTTGGATGTATATGGTGAAGGTTCGAGATTGTAGAGTTGAGTGTGATCCTGGTGAGATACACGAGTAGACCATATAGGATAAGGTCACACGCCCGCAGCTCTTGTGTTATCCGCATAAATATCTCATTATTGTAACTTCACACCAGCGTCAACGCAAACTCAGCCCTCGTCCAAACATGTCTGAACCAAGCTACCGTTTTATTCCTGGAACCTGCTTCCTCAAAGTGTTATGTTAGGAACTCGTTCAGTATTTGGAAAATAAAGTGAATATCATGTTATAATTTAAAGTATATTTTACCCGAATATGAAATCTAAAGTTAAAATGTCACGCATAATTGCTGCGTCAAACGCTACAGTTTGGTACCAATTACTTTACAAATCACGAATACTATTTATTCTAAAACAATTTAAATAACGAGGAAATAAAGTTATGGCTTAATAAACATGGTTTACGGCTAAAGCCTGTATAAACCGCCCAATTCTCGGCATGCGATTTTCAATCCTATCTGCGTTGCCATTAAGGAAAAATTTCGCCTGCCAACCGTACGGGTCGGTATATCAGCTGAGACTTTCATGACCGCGGCAAAACATAAACATCCTCGGTTGATGTCTTGTTCTTGTTCTTGACCACTGACTGCCGGTCCCGGGTAACGACGTCTCGCCGTCTCTAAGGTCTTGAATTTATTAGAACGTGGGGGCAAACTTGACTTTTAAATGTGGAAAGAGCGGCGCCTAATTTGCGAAGTGGTAGAGATAACACGTTCCCTAGTCCAGGGCCCTAGCTAGACGTCATCCGGTTTTGCATCTACTCTACATTACAGATATGTGAAATCCAGAGCCCCAGTGCATAGTTTTTTATAAGAGTTTACAGATCGGGTTACTAAAATGGTTGATAACTTAGCAATTCATTAATACAAAAAGACCAACGACTTCGGTGCAAATACATAATTCTGAAATGTAAGGTATGTATATTACTGTTTATCAGAGGTACATTTATGATTTAAATTTTTAAAACATCTGTATATATAAACGTCAAAGCCCTCACTGACTTACTCACTTACTCATCACTAATTCTCCCACTTTCAAATTACTTAGGAGTCTGAAATTTGGTATACTGGTTCTTTAGGCCTAAAATAGGAAAGTATAATAGCTTTGGTGACGATTTTCCCAAAATCCTCTACCCTATACGCCTTCAAAGTTTCCATGTTAATCTTATGGGGAAATAATTTTGTTTTTGGATTCCAACATATGTTGTCTTCGGCATTAAACAGCAGCTGTTTTTATTTGAACCATTTAGCATGCCAAAAATAGAATTTTTCTCAGTACAGGTTTTTAGGGTTGTATGATTAAAAGTCAAATATTTTTATGTGTTGGCCAAATTAAAAATAGTTACAATGTTCATACATAATACGTTTATTATAATAATCAGCTGTTTTATATTTTCCTTTAGCTATCTGAAACGTATTAAAAGGTTGTCATTGAGTATTATTATCGAATATTTGATCGTATGTGTGTGTGTGCGCGCGCGTGCGAGAGAATGTATTTACAATGTACGCAAATGTACCAGGCTGTAAAATGATCAAAGGTACTCTGGTGTAAGATAATATAGTCTGTCTCAATTTTTCTTATATATTTTATTGTTTCAAGCCCACATGAATTCACTCATTTCTTAAAAATATTTTGGCTTAAAATACCTGACGTGGATAGGCCACAAATTCAGAAAGGCAATAATAATTATATTATGTTTTATAATTGCCAGCGAACCTAAACCTAATAAGTCTGTTTTGTACATCGCTGCAAGGTGCGACGGGTAACACTAGTTAGTTATAAATTCAATGAACCATATACCACAGTGATAATGTGATGTGGTTTTTAAATATAGGTAGTTGTGATTCACAGGAAGGATATTTGTGTGAGCTATTACGTATTCAATTCATATTTACTGATGTAGCTGATAACGTAAAAGAAACGCGACGGAGACTTGAACTGGTATTTGAATGTCGGCTAAGTCTGTGTCCCCAGCGGACATCAATGGGTAGAATATTCTGATACAACCAGGTTTTAACGTATGACGTTAGAGTTTGGCTAAAGAATACTAGCGACATTGAAGAATTATTGCTCATAGTAGGGTGGGGTTTTATAATTAGAGTACAAGACATTGAGGTTTATACGACTTTTATATATTTATATTTTATTGAGATATAAAATTGTTGTAATTATAAGAATTAATTGTTAGATTACCTTTTATACAATTCGTGCTCTTACTCTGATATGTGGAAATTTTTTATCGTTTTACTGATTTAGTGTTAGTGATTTTAACTTGATGATCAAGGTTTTTGTTAGATGTTAGGATTGCATTCAATTTACTATAATTAACTGTACATTTTTTCAGGTATGTAATTTTTCTTTTTCGTAATGTAAAATGGGTTGTTAATTCAAGCAGATCAGGAATTACAAAGTATTGTTGATGGAAGGTAATTCATCATTAATAGGATAATTATAGCGATCGTGTTATTTCATTTCTGTAAGTTTGCGCTTTGCTGGAGTAACACTGAATTAAATAAATAATGAAAATCTTTGCTCCTAAAGAATTTGCCAAGTATTAATGTTAAATTTAAAGGGACCCCTAAACAGACATATGTATTAGGGGCCCCAATATTCTTAGTTTATGTTTGGTTTTTATCTTGTGATTGCTCAGCCTGAGGTGTATTGCATTATGCTGTGTATGATGTAACAAATTTAATGTATATAACGAAGGATTTATTAATTTAATAACTTATGAGTATCACAACTAAGAGTAATTCAAATAAAATATACATAGCTAAGACGTACAACTATTTTAAAGAATCGATTAACTCATCTGTGCCAAACGAATACTGTAAGCATGCCGACCTTATATAAAAAAATGGTGCATTATAATGGTTTACAAATGGCCTACTTTGATGAGAAATTACCAGAGCAACGGATAGGTCTAGTTTCAGTTATTCCAATCAAGCAACGATTTGGCCGATCGCACGCGACCAAGACCGCTAGAAAGCTAATGGGACAAAAATGTAACCTTGGGGGACACCAGACTAGTTAGCTACCTCGATCTAACGCTCAATCTCGCGGACTGAGAGATTGCTGCCTCGATTGCTGTACGTCATTTGTCTCAGGGCTCGACAAAATGAAGAGCCGTGTGGTCGTTATGTGCGACTATGCATTAAATATACACATTAAATATAAACTCAACGGACTAAAAAACTATGAACATTTTTAACGTTTGACTGAAGAATTATAAAATCAGTTAGTCTCCGATAGATATATTTTCAAATCTCTTTCAACTGATCAAGGGTATTAAATAATTTACGGTTTAAGTTTGCAGTCTCACTTATTTTAACATTTGTGTTAAAAAAGTTAAGCTTAAAAAAGTAAAAAGCCAATTCGTTTTTTATTGTGTATGGTTTAAATTGTAAAATGCTAATACTTACTCATTAAACATTTACCCGTTAACATTATTTGAAACGAATAGCCTTCAACTTTAAGTTTAATGAGGAAAACAACATTGTTTGCCAGTAGATGGTGGAAAATTAAATGATAAATAAAGTTATGTCTCTCACTCTAGCATTATTTAAAAATACATATTTGTTTTCTGCCTTTTAGAAAAAGCCGAGTTTCTGAGATTAAATATACCTGGGAATAAAACTTTTCATTTAAAAAATCCAATTTGAAGTGATGTGAACTGAATCGTGCTTTGTGTTTGAAAGTTTGTTAACAGCGGATCCTTTGATTCTGCAGTAATGATCTCTTCTTCATCTAACTTCTCTTTCAACTTTGAATCTGCAAAGTGGTAATTAATTATAATGGACGCACAACCAAGTAATGTACTGTCATTTCATACGTCATTTGACCATAGCCCGAACTCTCGAACAATACTCTGAGAACTCATTGTAGTTTCATAAGAAGTTAAAAAATGAAATGCGTGACATGTAAAGTTACAAGCTTACCTTCTTTTTAAACTTTAAGCTTTATTTGATCTTACGTACAAAACTGATACGTTTTTTAATATTGGTTTATTAATGATGAATTCATCATTACAATTCTTTTAGTTAACCCTTTTGGAAATAACTTCGAGTACAAAATGTATTTACTGTACTTCCTTTTGGGAAATAGCTTAAATCATGGATATGTCTAAAAGAGAATGTTTTCAGTTGCTCTAAACAGCTCTCCTTATAGTCATATGACGTCACCGTTTCAAATTTTGGTCTGACGCATTGTCAATACCCCCCACATAGCTAAGAGGTATCCATATCAATAATTATTCCAACAAAAACTAGCAACTCTGAAATCGAGCGGGACGATAATGACCGTTGAATTATTGATAGTTTGAAGGCGATGACAGGCAAACAAAAAGCTGTCCAGCTGGCCTAGTTATGAAAATCAGAAATCAGCTGATCGAAGGCGAGTTTCTAGCGCCAACAATTATCCTATTGAGGCCGTCCTGTTATGTGGTTCGCTCCTGTATCCATCTACACTGTAATTACTCGGACCGCTTCAAATTTAACGGTAACTCTTTGCTAATTTTGACTACCATGTCAACGATTATATTTGCTCGGTAAAAGATTATTATGAGAACTAGATGGGCTCCAAGATAACAGAGTGGTGAATAGGTGGTCCGACTAATTTGGTACGGAGGTAATAACTCTCCGATTTGTTTAGCATAAGCATGCGTAATTTTTGTACACTGAAATTAGCGATCTTACTCAAATTTGTTACTTGTATACTTCAACATTTTACTTTGTTGTAGTGGTATTTTTATATATTTTGTCCCTTAAAGTAGTCTCTAAAAAATAATGACACATGATACATTACCCCTAAAAATATTATCCTGGTAAGCTCTTACAACGCACAATTTCCTAATCTTTGTTTTATTCCTTCAAATTAATCAATATAATGTGTCTCACATACAATTTTTTTTATATATCTACCTTAATTTTGTTATTCTCTCTGAATGAAAATTTAATTTAATTTTAGACACAGAATATTTGTGATGGGACGGAAAGGTGCGTACCAATTCAGTGAATCTTTATACTCCAATACTCCAAGTATGAGCGCAGTTCTGGACACCAACACTGTTACATTTCACGTTCCCAAGACCTGGAGGGCGTTACAGGTCCGCCTCCTGAAGCTGGCAGAGCGTCGACCTCGCTGCCGTCAACCCATCGCCATCACGCCGTCTCTCCCACTCCGACGGTTCACTGTCATGCTCTACGCTTACGCCCTACACTCTACGCCCTACACTCCACTCTCTACATTCTATGCTCTACGTTCTACACTCTACGCCCTACACTCCACTCTCTACAATCTACGATCTACGTTCTACACTCTACGCCCTACACTCCACTCTCTACATTCTACGCTCTACGTTCTACACTCTACGCCCTACACTCCACTCTCTACATTCTACGCTCTACGTTCTACACTCTACGCCCTACACTCCACTCTCTACGTTCTACACTCTACGCCCTACACTCCACTCTCTACATTCTACGCTCTACGTTCTATGCTCTACCCCCACACTCTACACTCTTCGCTTTGCTCTCTACATTCTACACTCTACACCCTACACTCCACTCTCTACATTCTACGTTCTACACTCTACAACCCTACACTCCACTCTACATTCTACGTTCCTATGCTCTATACCCCACACTCTACGCTCTGCGTTTTGCTCTACATTCTACGTTCTACGATCTACACTCTACACTCCATACGTTATACTCTCCGCTCTTTCCTTTGTACTCTATAGTGTACTGTCTACGCTCATTCCTTTCTTTCATTTTTTACAATCTACCCCTACACTCCATACTCAACACTCTTCACTCTTTGCTTTACACTCTAAACGTTACGCTGTAACCTCTACAGTCACTCGAGGTCTATGTCTACTAGTAGATGTGAGGTCGTAGCTCTGGAATAATTAAGGCCGATTATAATCGAATTAAAAATATATAGCATAGAGTAGATCAAACCTAATTTTGCAAAACTTTTTAATTGATATTATTCTAGAGCTATTAAAGGTATAGAATAGAATAGATTATTGAAATGGCGACCATACGAAAAGGTAGGTATTTTAAGCCAAGTATGAATGAGGATTGCGTGTAAGATGATTGTGGTGCGATCTTGTAGTCTTGTTACTGACAAAGGCTGACATGATCCTTAGACAGTACTATCAATTAATAGCCCAACAGCCGATGGTAATTAATTACTACAGTTTAACGTGGAATTCAAACCATGGCCTCTGAATTTCGAATTGGTTTAATTATGATGATGGCCTTCGCGGATTAACGTAGTATTCAATAGTGCGGACGTTAATCCACACTACACCCACCTACCATCGCTCACAACTATCCACAATTCGTGACCTCCAAGTAGGCCTACTATTGGTGGGTAATTGAGTCTTACAAATTGATCTATCATCCACCATATAACAATGAAATATGAAAAACTAAATACTTTAATAAGTCCAAATGTCTCATAGTAGATTACAATTTGTAATAGTCCATTGTTTTATGGCTACGTAACTTGGGAAATGCTGAAATTACAAAACCTTCATATTCGATAAAAGTAATAAAAACTAGAAAATACTTTTTTAAATCACAACTTTTATTTACTGCTCTTGTAAGATGAAAAATGCGCTACAATTGTTCATTACTAACGAAAGTGAAACACGCAACATATGATTTGCAAATTTCGACCTTCAGTAGCTCTGCTTCCTACGACAACAAGGTTGCAAATCGTGAACGCCTTGAGGACATCATATATCTTGTGACGAGAGAGTTCGTTGTTCCAGCGTCCTTGATTAATATTCTCTTTTAATTCGACAAGAGGAGTACATCTTTACTTTCCACATAATTGCTTTATTACTTCCTTCCATTAAACCAGCTTTTTAGAACATGACTTACGTCGAGCCCAATTCATCTAATGGATCTCTCTCGCCGTTGGTTCACAAGTGCACACAAGTTTAAAATCTTTTAATTCGATGTCAGTAAACAGTGGCTAAAATACTGTAGAATAAGTTATAGAATCAAAATAAATAAAATCGTAAGGTAGTTTTCAATACGTTTTATAAACAACGAAGTTGTTGCTCAACAAATAGTTTGGTCCCTCGGGGGCAGATTTAATTTTTTCGTGTCAGATAGTTTTTGTTAGTTATTAGTTTATCCAACCCAGTGGTGAAACACGTCAAAAATTGTTTCTTATGAAATTTCATTTTACTGCATAAACAAACACCATAATCTCTTTCATAAAATACACACAACAGGCGTGAAAAATGCAATGATAGGGTGACGTCCTCGTTCCACTGCTCCAGAATGTGGACTCTGGATGGACCGTGTGACGTGTGACGTGTCCCGGAATTGAAGCGTTTAGTGTTTGAGTGTGGACGTAACTGGCGAAAACGAGGGCGGCTGTGGAACGTGTACTGCAGACGGTAGACTGTAGAACCACAGATGTGTGTGTGGTGGACGCACAGGGCGAACGGTCCATCAGGAGGACTCGGTGGAGCGTTTCGCGATGACGAAGCCATGCATTTAACGATTGCGATGCACGCATTGTGGATACAGTAGTTATAAGCGGTGGTCGGTGGATGTGATATTCTCAGCAGTAAATACCTCTTATATAACCTAGTGTAGCCGGGGCTAATGACCTTCCAAAGCACGGTTTAAGTCAGAGATTCGAACTTCATTTCAGTCTTGGCCGGGATGGAACCCCGGTCTGTCTGGTAGTAGGCTAGTAACTTACTCCCCTCCCACTCATCTGTGACTACTACTGATAGATTTGTGACCAGTAGGCTTATTTGCCTACTGCATAACAATAACTGGTTAACTGTAATAACAATTTTAAATGTTATTACAGTCCTGCAGGTCACACCCATTTAGATATAGCCAATATTGTTGTTTGAAATTGTAGTTGATAAGTCAACCATGACATAATTTTGGAATCGAGTTTCATTTCGAAAAGCTTGTTTGCTGTTACCACGGATAGGAGGCCTACCTCTAATTATTGCATTACCGTGGTTTAACCTTTATCGTGGTCTAAACAATTGTTTACAATCAAATCACGCATCAATCAACTATTTTACTGTCTGTGAACACTGCTGGAAATCCTAGGACTTTCTTGAAATAGTTTATGTAAATTTTTATTTTTCGGAATTGACTAGAAAAGTTTTAGAAAAAATTCTCAAAAAAGGAAATTTCCATGATTAAATATTATGCTTGTTTGGATTACATCTTAACTAATGTCTTATGAGTATTGGAAAGATTACTGTGCAATAATCCTCATAATTAGACCAGTTAGTTATTTAGAAGTGAAAATGGTTCGGATTCCACGTTAAACTGTAGGTCTTTTAGAGGCCATTAGATGTTAGCTACGAATAACAGTCCTGTCTAAGGAACACGCCAGCCTTAGTCATACAGGATCGCAACACAATCATCTTACACTCATTTCAAAAGGTAATCTAAACTAATCTAAAGGCAATAACAATAAAGTTAGTTTTTATAAGGTTCAGCCTGATGAACGCGTCAGTACGACGCATTTTGGGTGCTCGTTTATAGTTCACGTATTATTTCAAGCTGAAACAAGAGTGTTTAAAGCTTTCTGCGGAATTATCTAAGGTTAAACCTACTAACAACTGTTACTAAATGTATACTCATGATTATAATGCTGAGTTTTTGATATGTAGAATTTGTATGTAGAATCTCAGGTACCAATAAAGGTACTGACTTGAAACGATAAGTACTCGACTAATGAAGGTTAATGTTTTACAGTATCAGCCAAAATAATCAGTACTGAAATGGTAATACTTTATTCTACGTATAAATTTTACAACACATACAAGTCAAAGGAAGCAAAATCGGTTAAACATGGGTAATAACATGTTCAATATGACCCCGTTCAATGTGAGGCAACACTCGTACCGTTCTTGTAGGTTTTGCACCATTTTTATGAATAGGGGTTGTTCCATTCTCCTAATACACATGGTTATTTTTTCTTTGAGTTGAACGATGGTAGATGGTGGGTCCTCACGGAAGATGTTTTCTTTCAACATTCCCCACACGTAGGCGTCCGGTGTTGTAAGATCGGGGGAGTGGGCTGGGTAAGGAAAGTTTGTTCTATGGGAGATGAGGCGGTTGCCAAAGGTTTGTCGGAGGAAAGCAATGTTGTTAACGGCAGTGTGACTGGTTGCGCCATCCTGCTGGAACCACTGTGAACCTAACGGCAGGTTTCGTGCACGACAAAATCTCCCGAGGTCACACACAAAACGATCAAGAATGGCCCTATATCGATACTGATTTACAGTAACAGTCTCTCCATTATTGCCTTCAAAAAAGTATGGTCCCACTATACCCCTCCCTGACACAGCGCACCAAATGGTTACACGTTTACTATGCTGTGGCCTCTCTACAACAATGTCAGGACATTCAAATCCAAGGAAACGTGTTGTCTGCTTGTTTATGTAACCATTAAGGTGCACATGACATTCATCTGTAAACAATACATCACTCAGAAAATCAGGTTCTTCATGGCATATTGCTAACATTGAAGTACAGTACTGAACTCTGGCTAGTTCGTTTATACAGTTCAATGGTTGTCCAGTTTGTATCCTGTAGGGAAAACCCCCAATATTTTTGAACATTCTTCTCATTGGTGTATTGCTAATATTCAGTTTAATAGAAACTCGCATTAGACTTCTTTCGGTGACTGTAACACTTGCTGCAACACTCTTGCGTGGTTTTCATTTGTACAGACAGTAGTTGGGCGACCTGAAAAGCCATTTCGCTGTGTCAAAACACTACCTGTTCTTCGAAATTGTTCAACAACACTAAGAATCACAGCATTACTAGGCGGGTTTTTGTGGAAATGTTCCTGAAAACGTAGAGCAGTGTGTGACAAGCTTGGACCACCCGCACGTCCATTTCCATATGAGCGAAAATAATGCTCTACGATAAAAGTTTTTTCTACAGTTGTTAGCACTATGTTAACAAAAACTAACCTCAAATAAAAGAAGTAATGAACGCGAAGCCGTGGCAACAATCACCAATTGAATCAGCTGATCGAGAAGGCAACTACAGCTGATTCAGTTTCAGTACTGTTTATTTTGGCTGATACTGTATTTAATTTTAAGATGACCTTTACTAAATGTATTAAAAACTAATAGTTAACGCTGTTTGTGATAGCCCGTAGAAGATTTAGTAGGTAAAATATAGTATGTAACCTGAAGATGAAGATTTTCGCAGGATCCCGTAATTGCCGTAATTATTAACTGAAAATGAATATCTGTGGTTTACTGTAGAGATTCAAAACGAGTTCCAAGGTTGAATTGCTCAATGAGTCAACATGTAAATTTAATATGTAAGACTTGAGGCGTATTTTATATTTTATTGAATGTTATGGAGTTTGACTATTTTATTAGATTACCTATCCAGGTAGGTATTTTAAGTCAGGTATATTAATGAGTGATCCAAAACGTGTGAACTGAGTGGTGTACGAGTAACTAACTATAACATAATTTAACTACATATATTTGTTTACGTTTTATTTGTTTTTGTATCTTTCCAAAAAGATGAACGTGTATTAAACCTCAGTTCCTCCTATTCTATTCTCCTGTTCCTATTTAAGCTTCTCTAATTTTCATTATTAAATTAACAAATAATGTGATTCAATGCAGCATGATTTCTTACAGCAAATCGGTAAACACTCAGCAAAAAACTTTTATAGTCGTTATTACTCCGCATCTTTAGTAATATGTTTCATGTTATCAGGTGTAATTTCAAAATGACAAACAAGATTAAATGTTTTATTAATTTATCGTTTAGGTATCGAGTAGGCATTTAATTGAATGAATATAAACCGAGGTGCGTTTACCGTGTGGTGTCCTGGTTATCGCGTCTGCCACAAGCTCACTCAAGCTATTCAAGACACGATTCTACGGTACAGGGTGTCATGTGTGCAGTATTTGCACCTTCTTTTACTCACTTCCCATAGTCAATATCTTTGATTCTAAATACAAACTATATAGTTCCGACCTTTTCGACCTTTTTATACAAGAACTCCTCCTACTTATGGCATTATAAAGAGTTATCATAAATCTTAAGAGATAGCCATGCATATTATATTTTTTCATTTATCGTGTGGACCCCTAAATGATGAGCTATCGGTATAAATGAGCTTCCCGGAAATATTAACGTTAAATGTAAAACTGTTTATTAACATTCTAGTGACATAGATAAGTGATTTGTATTTACGATCAGCATACAGTATTTTGATTTCAAACTAATCCAGTTTAACAATCAACCTAGTTTTGCACCCTGGGAGTAGGTAGTGTCCATTCTTCTACAGGACGTTCCAACGATACACCGGACATAGGTGCACTTAGTTAACCACTTCCGGCTTCACACTTCCGACAAATCTAATATGTAATTAATTATAACAGTTTTCCGCCTCTATATAGGTCACTAGGAATCATGGATCATTACATGAAGAAAAACTCGAATGAACACGAAAATTAACCTCAGAAGTTACTGTACAACAAAAAGTGAACGAAAATGTAAGATCATATTCAATTCAGAAAACATATTGTACTAAGAACATTATACGAATATTTAGTTTCTAACTCTCAACTATTACACCAATATATTATACATAAGTCAAGTGATGCAATTCTTCCATGTTCGTCTTACGTTTTGGCTTTGAAACGAATCCCACCGGTGCTATCGAAATGTTACCTTTAAACGTCTGTACAAAATACAACTAAATAATGGATGAGTATAGTCGAAATATTTAGGTTCCACACAATAATACTACCTGGATTACACAAACACAATCGAGAGAGTTTCATCCGAGTTGTCGCTTTGATTATATAAACCGATGCAGACTTTGGTTGCAGCCAGTGTGGCGACAAGTTGTTTTTGCATATTCAACGTTTCAGGGAATTAATCGTATTTGTTTTCTCTCTGTGTTAACACAGAGAAATATTGCAACTAACTGATTTCATTAGATATTTGATTATGTTAACATGAATTCCACTCGATGACAACGATGTGATGTAAATCAATTACTAAGAGGCAATTCTAAAGCAATTGATAGTTTGTACATAAGTGTCCACTTTTCCTTATACTGTAGGATGGGATTAGTAATACAAATTTATACAATTTATTTAAGTATTTTTGGACATCTTCTACGCCAGTGAAGTTAAGTAAAGGAACGGTTCAAAACCTAAAAGGCTTGGACACTGATGGGAATGGCCTTATTACGAACTAACATGGAGCTTTTTGTTAGCTAGGTGATCAATAACCCAATTAAAAATGACGCTTGGGTCCGGAATCGAACACGCGACCCTGGGATTACGAGAACTAACTGGTGTACATTGCGACGAGCTAGTCCATCCCAGCCCCGCTCTAGGGTAAAACAATAAGGACTCCAACAATCCTGTTTTAGGACGCATTCATTGTCGCAATTAGACCTTGGTTGATTCATAGTACATATGAGCAATGCGGAACTCACTAAGATTTGGTAGGGGATATATGATTCCACTCGTACTGAAACACTAATATTAGGCTATAGCCAACATGAATAATTTTTAAGTAGTAGGTTTCAATAATTGACGGAAAATTTTTTATTTATTTTACCTTTTAGGCCTAGCTTAGTCAAAAAGATTGAGCTAAAAAAGAGTGTTTTATTTTAGAGTTTTGATAAAAAAATTTAAACGTGACATACTAACATGAGGAGTCTACAATTTCCCATTCCCTATCAAATCTCATTTACTAGTCCCATATATGCTCGTTGTCTATTTTGATAATGTTATTTTCTAGTGCCGAGTTGGAATTTTCCATCGGGTGGATTAAAGTCCTAAACTTCTTGATGTATTTATCTAGAAACACGCCCTTTAGCACAAAGCGTATTTTTTAAAACATAACTAACAATATGGGGTACTCTTGTGATCATAACCACAAGATGAAAGTCGCGGCCGAGTACAGTTGTACAGTAGTGCGGTCTCCACTCCGTGATAACAGAGAGAGGGATGGTAGTGATAACATATGGTGTCTAATCAACACAGGGGATTGTGAATGTTCGACCAAGCGTGAAATTGAACTACACTGTGTCTGGTGGAGGAAGACGAACGCATCCAGAGGCGTTGCCATGTCAATGGTTGGAGAGCATTTGAGATAAACCTGGCATAGTCACCACGCTGAGGATCCACCCAGTATGGCAACGCAGTCAACTGTGAGTCACAATTACAGTAATTGGGAATACGATCTGGATATGGCGGTGAAGATTTATCAACACTTTCATTTTTTTCTAACAACAAATTTTCATTAAAAATTACTTAAACTTTCCATAATGCCAATTATAACGAATATCGTGTTCTCACCATACTTACTTACTTACTCCCATGGCCATGAGTACCCAAGATGGTACTTGGCCTCACCAACGAGCTGCCTCCACTGCTGCCTGTCTCTTGCAGTCTCTTCTGTTGTTCTCATCTTGGCCATGTCTCTTTTGACTTCATCTTTCCAGCGCTTTTTTTGCCTGCCTCTGGGTCTCCTTCCAATAGGGTTCCTATCCCATATGTTATATAACAAGCTTGGGTCCTCTCTTCTAATGACGTGGCCAGCCCTTGCAAATTTCCAACATCGCGCTTACAAAGCTAAGACATATCCATGTCAAAATTTAAATTATAATACCTACGGAAGGAAATTGTGTAGGAAGAAGACCACGATTACACGTCTGTGTGTTGCGACGTTGCCAATTTAATTCTACTTCGTCTCAAAAGTTACAATATCATGGCTGTAGTTACTTTAGCGACTTTTGAACGATTTGAATGATGTTATAAGTTTGTTAAATAAGGCTCATGTAACATTTAACTGTACATACGGTTTTAACTTAGATAGACGATCTAGCCGGTAACATCTTTGAGGAAATTACAATATGTATAACTCGAACTGTCTGATACATAACAGACAGTTCGAGATACATTTTACGTAATCACCGGCCGAGTAGAGGTTTATAAGCCGTCTTCTTTCCTTACAATAGCATGGAAAGTGTACGTCCACTGTACAATAGTTAGGTACCTTGCCCGCGATGACCGCCTGGACCGTGAGCACCTGGGCGGGCTTGTGATACTCCAACACCTCCCCTGGCAGGGCGTGGCCGACGCCTGGGTCGAACCATACCAGCTCGCCCTGGAAACACACCACCAGTTGTCAGAAATGCCTGTAATCCAGTCAAGTAAAATTGACCCATCAAAAAGGTTTGCATAATGTAACCATGAATAGGTGTTAGCCTATGATATATTCTTGGGTATATAACTATAATACTTAATCTAGAAATGAAATAAACAACATCGAGTCGAGGGGAGTACAGTAAAAATGAATATCTTAAAGCATCATACACACCTATTATGTTTCTATCGATGTTTATTATAACAACTTTACCCTTACTAAGCTAGTCTAGCCTCTAACTGATGAAGTTAGCAGTTCATCAGCTTAGGCACTGAAGATGTAAAAACGAAATTCAAAAGTTATAAGTTTTTAAATGTCTAAGAAATTTGTTTCAATAATCTGACAAAATAATAATAAATAGGTTAAAAATGAACTAATTTAACTATTACCGTTAAACCCGGCTTAAATACTAAACAAAATAGTATTTTCTACGACAAACGGTTCCAGAGGAAAAGTTCAATTTAATGTCCATGATAAACGCAGTACATTGTCTGAGAGTACCCAATGTTATTCTCATGGAGAATATTAAAAAATCAATATCTTCCTAATTTCACAACCGTTATCAATAAAACTTTGTATGTTAGGTCACATCATCCATTAAACCCCACTGAAAAAGGTTTGGTATTACCTTTTGGTGGGGGGGGTTAACCTACAAAAATT
Organism: Nephotettix cincticeps; assembly: GCA_023375725.1. NCBI lineage: Eukaryota > Metazoa > Arthropoda > Insecta > Hemiptera > Cicadellidae > Nephotettix > Nephotettix cincticeps. The sequence goes on along the minus strand of CM041786.1, from coordinate 126,967,124 downwards.
CTAACAATTAATTCAACTTATTTTCTCTTGTTGTAAGTTCCAGAAATTTGATGATTATTAAAAAATAAATTGTAGAAAGAAAGGGAGAAAGTATGTGTCAGTTCACTGATACCATTTATGTAATAAAATGCCGAACTATCGAAGTTTTTAGCGAATTTTATACTATTACCGTAGGTCTCATACTAGCCCGGGACCATGTTTATTTTTTCATCTTAGGTGAGAGTCCAAACAGAGTCGTTAAAATTTAATAATATATATATATAATATATATATGTGTGTTTGTGTGTAATTATGTCTGTTAGCATGGCAGCAAACCTGCAAACTCTCCCATATTAATCATAAATTGAATACAAACTCCTTTATTTATGGACAATGTTTATGACAGTGATTTGGTTAAAAAAAAATTTATTTATGGTATAAATGACTAATTTCAGTGTTCCTCACAAGCTTCAGCTCACACTCTCCACATAATTACGGAGAATACAATAATTCTCATGTTTTTGACATAGATTTTTATAAAACTTGTCATATTTTATTATTATTATTGATTTGGAAATTCGCTGAGTACGCAGATCTGCTGTGACGGGGGTATTATATTCGTATACTAGCACCTGTTACAGGTATTCATCATCATAATAACACTTTGCATATAATGAATGAATCTGTAATAGGTTTTGCAAATTTTCCGTTACACGGACCTGTTTTCCCAAAATCCCTCTCCCACCATCTCCACATCTGCATTCATCCACATAGCCACATAGCTCTCCCGGCCCTTCTTTTCTCATGCGGTCAACTATATCATACAGTGAAAGTTATTCCGAACAGTCGCGAGGTGGCCGGCGGAAGGAGTACTTTCCTCCACAACAGTGTTGCCTTTCCCAACAACTTGCCAGCTCCAGCTCTCCACATAATTACGGCGGCATCGTTCGCAACCAGACTTATTTATGGTTGTTATAACTAATCCAGTAGACTCCTTTAGAATATGCTCTCAGGTTTACCCATCCGATTATAGCTTAGGCCAACTGATTTGCTTGTAATAATGGAAATTACAAACGTAATTATTGCTTTTTATGGTTCCATACAGAAATAAACCCCTAAACGATTAAAATTAATGTGCCTTCATACTAACTGGAGTAGAAATGAAAAATCTATTTTTTCTAAATGTTCACCATATTTTATCCATCACAGCCTCAATTATTAAGTTTACAACACATTAACAGTTTAAAAGGCAATATTAGGACATTAATTGCAATTTTTGTTTTGTTGTGTGTTTTCCTACACCTTTACATATTTCTTAACGTTTTTATGAGGAACAGTCCAAACCCCGGTCTTGTTACTACCTAACGTCGACCTGTTCTTAGGGAGCATCATTAATTAATAGCCCTATGACAAATAGCGACTGGGTTCAGATTTGACCATTACTAAAAGGATAGGCACTTTTCACAAGATTCAAAAAAACATACAGATATTGAATATTGGGAGACCTTCTGAATGCATAAATTACTATGGTTAAACCCCACTGGATTTTGTGAAAATCCTAATGGTATTTTTGGTAACATTGTGAATAGGTTTTATGAGAAAAAAATTAATGGGGTTTCCTAAGAATTGCAACAGATATATTCAATTATTTATATTGAAATAGGTACGGCAAAATCCTACTTCAAAGACTTGTTGAACGCTGACATAGATATTGCCCCAAAATAAAAATTGTGATATGCAACCCTATTAATTAAAGAGTATATACCAGCATACCGTGAAGATGTTCGTGAGAAACATAGCATTACAAAGTGTTGAGAGATTGCAGAGAAGATGGAGTCTATATAACCCAAATGCATCGCAGCGGGTTCCGATGCTCATACCGTTGCTGTTATTCCACTTGTATGATTGCACCGAGCCCAGGAACTGTTATCAATGGAATTGCATTACTGTATACTCGTAACGTGCAATTCTTACACGTAGCTATCTCCTACTCTCCATTCCATGCATGAACAATCGTCTATAATAATACTAATAGAAAATCTTTAGTAAAATAATTACTGTACTTAATTTTTTACACAGCTGAGGCTTTTGGAAAAATATTAATCTTTAGATTTAAATAATCGATAAATTTTAAAGTATTTTTTATTCAATAACTTTTTCAAACAAACGCCTTTAAACACCTATAATGTTAAATCTTTAATTATAACTGTAATGCAACTTGTTTTTAACCAACCTGAAAACAACAACCTGCAGCAACGTACAGCAAAATACAACCTGAAAACGTTGACTCTTCTAACGGACCTGAACTTAAAATTGAAATTAGTTACAATTTTTAAAGATAAAAGATTGTTTTGAACGATAATATTCCTTTATATATTCAACGAAATCTAAAAATCATATTGAATAATGTAATAGAAAATGTTTTAAATCAAAAGTCAACATATTCAACAAAGGTTCAAAAAACAAACCCTCTCAATCTGTATTTTCTCCTGTATTTAATCAAACGCCAAATTCATGACAACGCATGTTTACGTGATATGTTCAGATTTTCTACATGACTGTTTGATATTTTATACTCTGCTTCAAAGGGAAATGAACAATTTCGACTTCAACATCGGTATCTACACTCTCACAAAGGCAACCGTAAGAGCGTATTGGCGAAGTTTTAAAAATAAACAAAAAAATTATTCTCTTAAATTTTGTAGCTGAAAGTAGAAGCTGTCGGAAATTGCGAAATAATACTGTATAATAGTTAATATTTTTTAAATTTCGAGGATTGAAATAACCCACGGAAGAGTTAATGAGAAATTGTAGAGGTAATATTAATCAATATGTAGAGTGGTGTTAATTATTGGCCTTTGGCTCGTTCAGGTCCTTCCTGGCGGGAATGGAAGGGATGTTCTTAGTGGTCAAGGACTAGGGCGAGAGGAAGGGGTGGCAGAGAGCGACCGCCACTCAATAACACAGTAAGTTACGACGTATAACACCACATGTTATTTAGCTAACCGACTTTGTGCAACAATTTGTTTAGTTTGTCTGAGCCGTATTATTACTCGTTGTTATTTAGTTTAAACTGTCTCTATCCAAAAACTAAATTTCAGTTTCACTGTAGAGGTATGAATGAAAATTGAATGTAAGATGATTGAGGCGCGATCTTGTGTCTTTGGAATGTCATTAGTCCCGGCCATTTAAGAGTTACTAGGAGGTCCTGAAAACTCTTGACACATGAACTAGAAGTGTTACAAGAAACTATGCCTATCAATTGGGATGAATAAAAACTACACAGATTTTGGTGTGTGATAGCTCACAAAGTCTCAAGTGTGTTGCGGAAAATGCAAATCTACACATAGGAAATGGTCGAACCCCCAGGATCTCTACTGACCGGGCGCAGCTCCAGCGACGACCCTCCATATCCCTTGATGGTCCTCGGAGTGTGTGACACCATGACGACTGTGTTCGTCTGTCCATGGTCCGTTACCAGGGAAGCAGTCACCTTGTACACCGGCGCTTCCGGGGAAGACCTCGTTCTGAACCTCGCTTTAGATTTTAAATCAGCTGATCCCTCGGTTTTGCTTCTTCTTCTCCCGGTGCACAGTGATGCTAACCCCACCCGACAACCGGGGGGTGGGGATTCCCCGCTAGGATTGTTCACATTGTACCTCCCCCGAACAACCCCTAACTCACTCCACCCCCGCCTGAGGCGGAATCTCCGAGGCTTCTCCGGGGGCGTCGGGGTACTTGGTGCCCAGAAATGAGAAAGCTCCACGGATAGATCCATCGCTGGTGTCGGCTTTTGAAATCAAAACCTATAAGCATCTCTTCTTATTATTATGTAATTATGTTTTTATTGCAGTGTAAATTCTTCGTTATTTCTGTTGGGGCACTTTTTTACTCAAATCGTCTTTCACCATTTTAGCGATATAAATTTTATTGTATTTCAAATGTTCTGTAGTTAATACTTAATTATTTCTTTCGGATTAAAAAATAATTATTTTCCAGTACTACCAATGTTTCAAATTCTCAAATTTACTAGAATAAATTATTCATAGTTATTAGGAATCATTTGACCTCGAATCAAAAATATTCTATAACATTTTAGAGGTGAACCAGCAGGAAGTTCTCCCATTTATACCCTACTGATTCTAAAGAAACCTCTGACCTCTGATAAACAGGAGCAACTCTGAAATATCACATTTTCACCATTACACTACACCTAACAACTATACACAATACGAAGCAACGGCACCAAACAAACACAACGGAAACGAACTCAAGGACATCCAAACCATCCACAGACGTACAAAACGCACCGCACCTACGGAAGCGCCTAGCTCACTGGCATAAACGGTATCTTCCACAGACGAAACGCATCCTCGCACATTGTTAATTGTTGTGACGCAACAATGCCTCTACTTCCGGTAAAGTGTTTCCTGTGTAAAACGACCTGTTCTACAGTTGTTCTGTGAAGTATGGACTCTTGCTCCCGTGTTACACTGGGTGTAAATGACGCGTTATCCCAACAATGGAGAACCCGCCGGGGCGAAGCCGCTCGGAAAATCGACTATTCAGACGAAACTGGATTGTCATCGGAGAAATTACTGGTTTTTAATGGTGTGATTTCATAGCTGTAGAAATCTCTGGTAAATGTACAATTTTCAGTGTTCAATGTAATATGACTTCACGTAATAGATTACCAATACTTAGCCTATCTGGGTTGGTTAATTGGGGTGTAGGACTTTTGGCAACCTCGCCTATCCCATTCGTCATCGCAAAGGGCTATAAAAGTGTCACAACCCGTGGTGCGGACTATTGGCAACCGCTGTTCTCCCTGGTGGGGATTTCCGGGATTTCGTTCGTCCCGGGCGGGGTTGAGGGTGAGGGAGAAAGCGCGCTAGAGAAGGGCGAGAGGGGAGGCGGCGGGCGAAGACAGACGAAGAATAACAAAGCACAATGCCTGATACCCGACTCTAAGTTCTGTCTGTTGTTAGGTTTGAACTATGTTTAGAGGTACAATATTATGAATTGTATTGGTCTTATTTTTAAACCCATACTTAACTTCTTGAGGAAAGAATTAACGATTTATATTTCTTTGAAATCAGATAAGACTTGTAACTTTCAATTTATAATCTATATAAATAAGTTTGAATATGAAGTTTATGAATGAAGTTGCATGAACATGAAGTTTATTAATATTTAGGACTTTGTATAAACAATTTCTGTTGATAATATCGTAACACTTCAACAGTTCACCATATTGGCCTATATTTGTTGGTGTTGTCTTGTCTTTTGTATCATAGTCTTTCAAACATTCTACCGTACTTGGAAAATCCAATTCCATCTAGCCGTACATCCTGTAACGTCCATTGTGAAATAATGGTATTAGTTCAAAGGACTTGGCTCATTCATAGCCGGTTCCCCGTAGTCGTGAATAGCCTGCCATTCCGGGGCGAGGGAGGGACTTTAAGGGATAAGAGTGATATATTGTGGGATTAAATAACGAGGCAGGGATTTTCAGAGAGAAAAGGGAGAATTTTTGGGATGAAACTGAGGTTGCCAAAAGGCCGCGGTCGAGGGCTAATTAGGGTTCCGACCCTCGGTGGGGGCTGGGCGGTTGCCAAAAATCCGTTTCCCGGTTAATTGGGTTAACAAACTGCTTTTAAAAGGTGAAGAGAATATTAAGTATTTCTGAATTCGTAAAAAATTTAGAACAATCGAAACATTTTTTTAAAAAGATTTTTCAAATTCATTTATATAGAAGGCACAGAGCTTTGCTCCTAAATTCCCTTTAAAACTGCACTTCTTCTGTATTGAAACTTGAAACCTTTTTATACTCAGCCTTGGATATTACTCCAAATTAACCGAACATATATGTGTCTTGTATAGGCCTACATTGTTCATATTTAAATGGACCAAAATACTCATTACTTTTTCGTCTCGGTTAAATAACGCTTAGTTGATTGATCAACAATTTTATCATATATTTTACGAAAATTTCTTAGTTTTAATTAACTCTTGAAATTAGGTTAGGCGTTTTAAATTTTTATCATATAACGTTTGTTGACAAAACGTGCTCAAATTGAAAAATAAATAATTAATAAGTAGGATATTTTCCTGCACCACAGGTAAAGTTACCTGTTCACTGAGCTCTTCAAGAGCTTTAAATGATAAATACTATTTATGAAGGTCCGCTTTCACTAACTCATAGAATGTGAGTTCAATCATTGAATGAGTGAGTCAGGGAAGCTGTCTCACTTAATATTACATGCAGATTTCTTTCACTTCTTAACAATCATAACGCTATCATATTCATTTTGTAAATGCATAAACTTAATTGTAAAGTTTTACAGTGTATAAATGGATCAAAATAAGTAGTCAAAGTGCAAAACATGTTTATATTGTAAAAGTTCGAAGAGAATATCGATATATAACTTTATCATATATAAGGTTGGATAGTCTATATTGCGTATTTATCAACCAAATTTAGAAATACAAAGTATTTTAAGTAAAAAACGTTAAAAATTATTTGAGAATGTATTATGGTAGGCTACTCCGACTTATTCAAAGAAATAATACGATACAAATCTGATAAAGGGAGTAAAATATGGGTGCTTTGAGACACAGCTTGAGGGCGTGGTTTACTGAGATCAATATTCATTAACTTGTTTTAAAAATTCTTAAAATACTAAAAAAATGTAACAAACCAAGTTTAGACTATGATTTAACCAGATAAATAATACTGCCCAAATAGCCAACTAAAGTCGTACACATCATATTTTACCGAATAATGTCCTAGAACCAAAGGTCGAAGACTGAAGTACGCCATCTCACCACAACAACCACAAACGATCAGCGGTTGCGAATACGGGCAACGGAAACAGGCTAGCCACGCCACAAAACAACCAATCACAACCGTTCTACATCAGTTGCTTTAATCAACAATAAAACAGCTGATTCTGTGTAGATCAATCGTGCTTTTCATGTAACTTAACTGTAACAGGACCCGTTTTAACTTAAAAATTTAAATTGAAGTAAATACATTTATTTTATTTTGTTGCTATCGGCGTTAAAATCATCAAAGGCAAGTAAAAGTTTAGTTTTATTTTACGTAACAAGTTAAACATAGTTGTTTGTATGTTGTTAATTTACATATGTTTGCTTACAATATTTGCCTACAAGAGGTTTCACTTTTCTGGTATATGTTTGTTTTATACCCTATTAATATAGATCACTGTACTTATCATAAAATAACTGTAAGGCCGTATTATACATCAAACATAGAACATGTAATAGAATAAAACGGTCCTTTTTAAAACACCATTCCTTGAAGAGAATGGTTAATGTAGCATTGTACAGTTTATTATCTAACCAATTAAATCAGTAATACCTTAAATTCCTATCTGTAATATTTAAAAGAAGTGTTTCTGTATTTGTAAAAATGTTTAATCTCTATTGCAGAAAGGGAAGTACAGGAAAGTGGAAGCAAAATATTGGTCGTCATGTTTTCCCGCTAATAGTTCTCAGAATTAACCATTTCCTTCTGTTAACGTTGCACACAAATAGAGGGGAAATAATTATTTAATCAATTATTACGATTGAATTATTTCAAAATTAGGTTAAAATCTCCATTTAATCATTACTTATTTACTCATTACAATATCCACCCACACATCTGTTGTAGAGATTTAGTATGTCGAGGCAAATTTATCTTCTTAAAATATACTGCAACAATTCGTGATTCGAATTCTATGTATTTCCATCGTAAATGTTCATATCCACGTCCATATCAAATATCCATTGTACCACGAAAGTAAAGAAAATAAAGTTTCGTTTAATCTTAACGTTCTACACCTATATTCATTATGAAACGGTACAATATATACAATATACAAAATATATAGTTCTATGAAATCGTATCTTTAGAACAGATGAGAGAAAATATAATATGAATATATTCAAACTTTACCTAAATAGATGTAAAACGTTAAATTCAATTTTCTGTATTTTTAGGCTCATTTATGGAATGATTTTCCTTATTTCGTGGATATCCTTATTTTAGTTGTGGAGGAGAATTTAAATATTCCCTCATTTTTTGCAATGATCCACCAACATACGTAATTGAGGATAGCTACAAGCGATGGCAAGTGGATACAACAATATCTGGTGTACGTCAACGGCCGCACTATTGAATAATACGTTCATCTGCAAATAATATCCTTATAATTAGAATAGTTCGTGTTTCAGAGGTAAACATGCGATTCGGATCCCACATTAAACTGTAGGTCGCTTAGACACCACTAGCTGTGTGTATTTAGTAATTAGCATTCTTATCTGAGCAAAATGTCAGCCTTAGTAACAAGACTATAAGATGGCGCGATAATAGTGTTACACCTACTGTATTTATCATTCAGACTTGGTCGTGATCAAGGCCGACTCTACTCGGCCTTTCTTGGATACGTAGTCATCTCAGTAAAGCATCAAAATATTATTATTGAATACTTTTTTGTTATTTCGCAAAGTAAATATAGACTATATTTTAATGTTTCATTTAACTTGATAGAAAACACATTTTTAAATCAAGAGGTTCGTATCCTGACCATGATCAATCCCAATGTGGCTTGAGAATGTGTGGTACAGGGGTGGGGACTGGGGAGCCCACCTTAAATAAACGGGGACCGGATTGGTTGGATTTTACGGCATTTGATTTGGTTTTGTTTTATGTCTCTCTACGCCTCTCGGTATTTTTTTACATTTTGATGGGGAATGTACCAGACCCTGTTACTACCTAACTTCAACCTGTTGTTAGGAAGCATCATTAATTATCAGCCCAATGACGAAATGGTGACTGAGTCCAGATTCGACCCTTGCAGGGTTCGATCCGGCGACCTTCAGTTTTGAAGGTAGGCACTATGACCACTTAGTCACCCAGCCAGTTAATTTTCTATTTGCAGGCTTAGTTGGGATTGCAGTGGATACAATTTTGCTTCTTTTATGACGGTATGGTAAAAGGTTTTTTTTTGTTTTTTGTTCATATCGATTATTTCAAGAAGAGCTGCATAATGCAAAGTAAAAATTAAAAAATACATTGTAAGCTCACGAGCTCCATCACTCGGAAAGTTAAAATTTCAAATTTTGAGTTCAGCATTTATCAGAATATATTGCATTAAGACGTTTTTACTCGAAATAGGTTTCTTTGAAAGGATATTCTCAAACAACAAAGAGATAAATCCAATTTTAATTGCTAATGTGAACGTATACTTAATTTTATTATTTTTTAATTGTAAATCCTGTCCCGCCAAACATAGTATATGAAGTAAAATTACATACACGTCGAAATGAAAAACGCATAAAATTAAATACATAATTTAAAGTTTAAATAAAATAGAAAACATTACTCAAGTCAGCTTGTAATTTAAATCAGTTATAATAAAATATCTTTTAATTACAAAATATTGCAAAAGAACAATATTACTACAATCCATGCAAAAATAACAGTTAAAATAAGCATTGTAGCATTGTAAGATACTTGTACAGTACTAATTTCAAACCAAAAATTCAAAGCATTTAAAAATAATGATACTTACACAATCAAATAACACTGGGCTTCAAAGCCAAAAAGTCAATAAAAACCTTTTAACAAGTTTAATTCCTAGAAATGTTTTCCAATAACGTTTCGAAGACAAATGTAACAATACTTTTCCATAAAACAAGTACCTTTCAGTTGTATTTTTATTTATTTAAATGAAAAAAGTTTTACTGTATAACATATTCAATGTTTTATTTGTACTTGATAAAAAGTTTAAGATTATTATTTGCTTCGAATCTTCATAAGCCGTTGCATATTTAATTTTATCCAAATAATAAAAATTATAGTTTTATGAAAGCATTACTGACCACGGTAAAAAAATAGTTGAGTTGTTAAAATTAAGCAAATCTGAAAGGAATAAAAAAATATTTTTTATGATTTTTAATTTAAACCAAAATGCAAGATAAGACTTGAACTGTCAGGAATTAATAATAAGTTACACTTTTACTTTTTCCTAACAAAATTGTTTTCGATTCTCTAGAGAGCCACTATTTCTTTAATTTGACACTTTTGTATATTTTTATGACCATAGAATGAAGAACAAGATCGCACGCAGCTCACTGACGTGGGTGGAAAGAATGTCATAGAACTTATATTCTTCCCGTCATTGTAATTACAATAACAAATTGAATAGTTAGTACTGTTCCATAATTGAATAGTACTGAGTATGCAATTTTGCTGCAATGAGGGTTGTTGTACTTAGTAATATGCTTCTATGATGGCTGTAACCTAAGTAAAATCACATATCAAACTAAGTCAATAATGAAGCGAGTAATACCAATTGTTTATCCATTCTCTATAAGAATTAAACTGGAAATGAATACCTAGGTTTGCTGCCACAAGAAACATTTAATCTGGGGCTTATTACAGTATTAATAAAACTGAACTAGATGGACCTGCAAACCAAATTACGAAAGAATATTTAAGTAAATAAGACGGTTATTAATTTTTAGTTATTCGCAATAAGATTAACGTTAGACAACATACTTGGTATACCATTTTAAATACCTTGGTAACCACTAAATCTAGAGTTATAATTCAAAATACAAAATTGTGTGGGTTTTAGCTTAATCCAACGGTAAAATCTTTTTCCAAAAGTTATACATTAAAAAATTGGAAACCCCATTTTTAGGGTACAAACACCTCATATGTATAGTTAATGCAGCCCGATTGCGTTGCCAAACGAACATGTCCAACATATTATAGTCAGGAACAACTCCACTACGTTTTACAATAATAAGACAATAATTGTAGTTCTTATCGTCTAGATATAAAATATATATTTATGAAGTGATATCATGGTCCCGGGTTTAAACATGCGGGTCATGTAAACAGATCACTTTTCCATATGAAATTCGCTAATAAATAAATTAAACATTATTCTTATGGGACTAAAATTCAATATGACGACACTGACTCGTAAATCTCTTCTTAAACAGCATACTGAACGCTTATCTAGTAAACTAACCGCGTTGGTAAAGCTATAGTGAAATTAACGAAGAAAGTAGACAGGATTGACAAAACTCCTGCAACTATTACTGATGCAACCTGTTCAACGTTTGTGTTCTGCAAAAGTAGTATCACACAATTGAAGGCGCAAAACTCTAAAACCGTATGATACCTCCTAATTATTCCAAATAGCTAATAGCTGATATTGTAGATGCTATTTTCTATGACAAACTACTATATTGAAATTCAATCAACCATATTCATACAAAAATTTGAAATTCAGATTAATTACTATAAAATTAGTGATTTAAACCAAATCATTTATTCTATTAGTAATAGTGCGATTAAAAATTATTATAAAATCGAAAACACACTTCCTACATGAATTTTGTTAGAACATGGTTGAATTGCCGTTAGTCTAATAAATACAACTTCAGTGCTAACCGATCTTGGCAATGCTTATACTCCTTATAACATTCGTTATTAGGATTTAAGTTATTGACGACTGTTTGTATTTTGTACGATTTTTCAGCTAGCATTCAGAATAGATTTGTAAAAGCATGTGTCAACTAATGTTATATATTTATCCTTACGATGAGACGTAAGGATAAATATATAACTTGTGATAAATATACATGGTACTTTACTCAACAGAAATTAGACATTACAGTTATCGAATTATACAATATTTGAGATAGATAATCATGATTTTCATATTTTATAACGAATTATAACACCATTCATGAGTCAAACGACATGGCTTCATAAAAGTGCCTTCAATGAAAGAAAGCAAAATTCATGCTGTACTTGGATTGCCAACTAGAAGATTGTAGGGGCCATGTGGAATTTTTTTAGAGTTGAAATAAAGCAGTCGTTATATTATAATTGAAAAATATGCATTTCCTCTTGCGAAATGTACAGCCACCTGCATACTCAGCGAATTTCCATTTATTTATGAATTTCTTGAGGTAATACTAGCTAAGCTTCATCATACAGTAAGTAAGGCATTGTGGGAATAAATAAATACCTATTTTGTGTTGTGCGGGTTAAAATATCTTAGTTGCTCATCGGAAATCTTTATAAAAATGTAAAGATTAGTTTTTGTGTAAAGGTATGATATAATAATTGAAAGAGTACGCAGGTTTACTATAACCGTTGTATCGATAAGATACGTTGAAAATAATGTATCAAAATCCCTGAAAGTTTGCTGAAAATGCATTTCGATGCACTTACATTAGCTGCCTTTATAATGCTGTTAATACCTACGAGGACGAGATGGTCAAATTGTCAATTAATTACCTCTCAAGTACTTTAATTTATTCCCGTTTGGAGTCATTCATATACCATTCATATGTAGTCTTCATCCAACATTTTTATTGATTAAACATTTAGACATGTCAAATAGGCTATTTATTAGTAAGAGTTTATTCTTCAAGTTCCCACCCTTAAAAGTCTGCATCAATGGCAAAAAAACTGCGTTTTAGTCCCATAAAAGATATTAGTTATGTGACAGGATTAATGGCCACACAACAGTCGTGAAAAATATTTTAAAATGTAGTGTGTTAAATAAAAATTAAATTGGTTGTTTTTAGATTTTTTATATTAGGAGACAAAGAATTTGTCACAGGTATTGAAGTCTCTTAAGCCCTTGTGCAAATTATTTAATCAATTCACATTGTGTGTGTGTGGAGGGGGCGCGCGCACGCGTGTGTGTGAGAGAGATAACTCTTGTAAAAATTTCCCGATAAAGACCACATTTGGCAGGGGTGTATAATCCTACATTTATTCGGATGCGTTAAAAACAGACATGTTGGACAGTCCAAAGGGGTTTAGAGGGTTTCGGGGGGGTTTAGGTGGGGGGAGTGGTTGAGGATTTGTACATGTACTTTAAGTTAAACAAAAGGTTTTAATTTCTACTAGTAATATTGAAATCTGCTCAAAATGAAAAAAAAATGTATTTTGAATCTTCACAAACGGTTACTGAGATATAGACACTGATAAACACAGTACGTTGTCTTTTGGAACCCCAACGAGGGAAGGAAATATTGTATTCAAACCATGTACACAGCTTCCTATTTTTGTTAAATTCTAATATTGTCTGCTGAAAAATATAAATGTTGTTATTCCTCGCGGCAACAAACCCAATTACTCTTACAAACTATTTTCCGTGTTATTATTATAGAGAAGGCAAATTGACCTAAATTCCTTTTTATTCAAAAATGTTGGGATACCATTTGGTATTTGGTATATAGTTAAGTTTCTCTACTGCTTGAGAAATCAATGTTAAGAAATCAAAATTGTTTTGTCCCTCCTAGCAGTAAACCTTACTCTTTTCCCATTTAATTCTTATGAAAAAAGCAAATTTATATAACTTCCTTATACAACTAATGATTAAGTCATCACAAGTAAGTAATTAATCAATTGAATGGAAGAATTTTGGATAATAGTCAAATCAGACAAAATTAATTTTAACAAATACGTTTTTCTTGTATTGTACCATTACTGACATGATTATTTAATAAACCCTCATGAACGTCTGCCTGGAAAAAATTACGTCACTAATCGATATAATCAAAAACTGAAATACCAAGTAAAGTATTACGACAACTAACCCTTTCGTAAAATATACGAAACATAGATTTATCTTTAATTGATTTCGTGACTAACTTATATCGTTAAAATTTTAGTTATACTAAGTTTTGTACAAATTCCATCGCAGTCACTAAACGGTTCAATAATGTTGAAACAAATAGCCGAAAGGTTATTATAATTTCTGAGAACCGCTCGCCCCTCACTACGTTACAGCCTCCCGGAACCTCACTATGTCACAACCTACCGGCTTCTCACTACGTCAAAGCCTCTCGGCGCCTCACTACGTCACAGCCTCCCAGTGCCTCACTACGTCACAGCCTCCCGGCGCATCACTACGTACAGCCTCCCGGCGCGTCTCTACGTCACAGCATCCCGGCGCCTCACTACGTCACAGCCTCCCGGCCCGTCTCTACGTCACAGCCTCCCGGCGCCTCACTACGTCACAGCCTCCCGGCGCCTCACTACGTCACAGCCTCCCGGCACCTCACTACGTCACAGCCTCCCAGCGCGTCTCTACGTCACAACCTCCCGGCGCGTCTCTACGTCACAGCCTCCCGGCGTATCACTAACTCTTAGCCTCCCGGCGTCACTACGTCACAGCCACACTTAACCGCACTATGTCACCACCTCCAGGCCCGTCACTACGTTACAGCGTCCCTGCGCCTCACTACGTTACAGCCTCCCGGAACCTCACTATGTCACAACATCCAGGCGAGTTATTACGTTACAGCCTCCTGGCGCCTCATTACGTCACAGCCTCCCTGCGTGTCTCTACGTCACAGCCTCCCGGCGCCTCACTACGTCACAGCCTCCCGGCGCCTAACTAAATCAAAGCCTCCCGGCGCCTCACTACGTCACAGCCTTCAGGCGACTCACTACGTCACAGTTTCCCGGCGTATCACTAACTCTTAGCCTCCCGGCCTCACTACGTCACAGCCTCCCGGCGTATCACTAACTCTTAGCCTCCAGGCCCGTCACTAAGTTACAGCGTCCCTGCGCCTCACTACGTCACAGCCTCCCGGAACCTCACTATGTCACAACCTCCAGACGAGTTATTACGTTACAGCCTCCTGGCGCCTCATTACGTCGCAGCCTCCCGGAACCTCACTACGTCACAGCATCCTAGCGCGTCACTACGTCACGTCCTTCCGGCACTTCACTACGTCACAGCCTCCCGGAACCACACAATTTTAGATAGAACTCATATCAGAATAAATTCTTGTTTAACAAATGTGTTTTTCTTTTATTGTACCATTTCTGACCTGATTATTTATAAAACCTCATGAACGTCTGAATGAAAAAAACACTAAAATGTCACTAATCCATATAATCAAGAACTCAAATACCAAGTAAAGTATTGCGACAACGAAAGCTTTCGTAAAATATACGATACATAGATTTATATTTAATTGATTTCGTGACTTATTTACATCGTTAAAATGTTGGGTAAACAAAATGTTCCATACAAATTCCATTGCAGTCGCTAAAAGGTTCAATAAAAGTTAATACAACTAGCGGAGAGGTTTTTATAATTTCTGAGAACCACCCGCGCCTCACAACGTCATAGCCTCCCGGAACCTCACTACGTCAAAACTTCCTGGCGCCTCACTACGTCACAGCCTCCCGGCGCTTCACTACGTCACAGTCTCCCGGTACCTAACTACGTCACCGCCTCCCGGCGCCTCACTACGTCACAGCCTCCCGGTGCCTCACTACGTCACAGCCTCCCGGCGCCTCACTACGTCACAGCCTCCCGGTGCCTCACTACGTCACAGCCTCCCGGTGCCTCACTACGTCACAGCCTCCCGGCGCCTCACTACGCGCCGCTCGTGGCTATGGCACTTAACATTCCCCTACCTCTCTATTATTCATCTAATTTCACCCTGATCATCTCGTAGCCCGTCCACCATTACTGTCACATAATGTAGCTTCTGCTTTATTTGACGTGACGTTCTATTCATTACATAATTTCTTAGTCTAATCTTTCATGACCTTTCACTAAAGAAATATACTTTCAATTATTTCTATTCTTAAATTTATAATCCATATCTACCACCTATACTATCGAAGATTTGAAATAAACACTATTGAAATCCAATTAAAAAGGTAGTTTCTGATTCGCAATCACTTTACCTTGTAGAGTTTCCTTTCCACTAATTGAACATTAATAAGTTTTCCCTCATGTCGAAATCAAACGTTATTACTCAAGTTTCAAGTAGGAATTAACAATATATTCCCAATCTCAAAGTTATGAATAACTATTGGTCAAATAAAAAAAATTGCACAACAACAATCATTTTATAATTCACATTAAACATTTTATTTGAAATAACCATTAAACCATTATTGATTAATAGATACGAGTATTCTATTATTTTCTCTGAACAATCCCGTGTTGTGGAAAGAGTTGCAATCTGTGGTTGTCTTTCTGGGAAAACTGATTACCGAGCCTGACAGATCCGACACTTCATTGCTTTATTGATGCATTTAGGGAGAAAACCCGCACATTACATTTTCTTCCCCGTAAAAACCCCGTGTGTTCATTTCGCTCTATATTACATGATTATTTTGAAAGGTCACTTTGACATGGGAGTTATTATGGATAATATTTTTCTACGATAATTGAGAATGTTCTTCCATCGGTGTGTAAAACGTTAAGATTAAATTTCTAGGAAAGGAAATCTTAGGAAATCGTTAAGAAGGAATTGGTCTTTTGATTGTATGTTTGGAAATAAAAGGTTACATTTTTCTAAATAAAAATTTACTTATAATGATGCCTCCAGAACCGCTATTAGGAAAAAAACTTACAAATACATAAATTACAATACATTTGGTCATCAGAAACTACTATTTTGCAAACATCACATTGAAGGTTTCGTCTCATTATCCACCATCTTGTGACGACCTAAGGACTAAAAATAATATCAATTATCAAACTTAATACTTCAACAATATTATCAAAAATCAAATCTATTTCTGGACGGAAACTCAAAGTATGTTATCTCTCTTTGCTTAAAGGTTTTAGTGAAAAGATTTTTCGAAAATTCCGTAAATTTCCATTTTAAGACGTTTTAAATTTCTAATGTTAACCTTTTGGGGAATAAGTTTGTTTTCAAAATTGTCTACCATCAAAAGATTTGATTTCTTAAGCTACAGCTGTTTTTACTTTACTTTCCATTAGCAATGTGATTTGCTATTCAATGCCTTCTGTATCAATTGTCAATTTAAAACTATAAAGTTAGTAAGTACTCTACAAAATGAACAGTTTTACTTACCACTTATATTACAGTTTTGGGGGTTTATGTACCTATTTTTTATTTCGTGTCTAATTAAATGTCATACGTTAATAAATACCAGTACCTGGTGACCGAGCTTTGCTCGTTTAGAATAACACATGTATTATAAAAATTAAAACACATTTATTACTCAATGAAAACATTTATGTGGTTTAAATAAAACCGATTTAATACACCATAATTAATATAGCACTGAACAAAAAGTATGGCCACTGATGGGGTTTGAACACGCAACCTTCGTGTTACGAGGCCCTTTAAGGTTACCGCTGGACTACGGCGTCTGCCAAATGAGGGACGCCGGTTAAGGTGTTTTAGCCAAACTCAATTGTTTTAGGCGATCATTTACTGTTTAACTATCCATACAGTTATTATTAGCCTGTGACCAACTGATTTTGATATAAACGGAATGAGGATTGAAAAGCAAAAGAGAAATTTAATTTACACATATTAATTGGTTTGTTACAGTGGCTTCAAGCAATACAACAAATACGTTATCTATCAAAACACGGAAGATTTTGGAAATACTCTTTCCTGCTTTTATTTCGCACAGTTATGTTACCCTTAAGTTTTTACAAATTGTTTAGTAACCTGATAATTTTACATTTATTACATACGGTACATAAAATAAATATTTATGAAAAACCTCTATTCACATATTGTTGCTTGCCGTCTTCAATCAAGAACTGTCAAACGGTTATAAACAGCTGTTTTGGTTTGTATTGTTTACATTTTATTCTCCATAAGCGTAATTTTAAATTTTTAGATTTTAAACTTAATATTACAAGAAAACACGAATTTTCCTGGACATTAGACCTATCTAGAACTTATTTTCTACTCGGAAATTAGTTATTTCCTAAATTTAAAGAAATTCCTTAGTGCCGTTTTCGAGATCCGTGTGCAAATATATATATATATATTATATATATATATATATATACAAACCTTGCTCGTATTATAGTATTATATATGTCTATTAAATATTTTGATTCTGATTATAGTTAAATGTGTTAAAAAATCATCTAAATATACATGTTCATTTGACAATTTAAGGATGTATTTTATAAACTTCTATCATTTTTTGTCTAAAAACCTTCGTTAGCCGTAGCCGTTTTTGTATAAAAAAATATTATCAATTATTTAAATACAGTTAAAAGAACAAAAAATAAAGAAGGTTGTGCAGCAATCTTTTAGACAAGCTTCGCATTAAATCTCGTTAATTATAAAAATTTTCTTGGTATCCGTACGGATTTTTCACCAAATAGTTATGAAATTAAAATTCAATCTTTTTGTTTCTCGTAAAAATTTTAATAAGATTAATGGTTTTTTTTTGTTATTTTTAATTAAAATATTTTTTTATTACGATATTTAAATATGCAAAAAAATAATTATAAAATATATTTCCTCTTTTCAATAAATATGTTGCAAAGTTGGTTTTTCTGTATCAAAGTCTTGAATATAATTTTTTGTGTATTTAATTAACACATGTATATAATAAAGTCGTGTTACACCAATTACAGTTCGAGAACGGCTGGACCGATTTTAATGATCTTTGATTTTTTGGATAAGTCTCTGCTCCGAGTGGGCTATATGCTTGTTCAGTTTTGTATTTAACCTTAGGGCTGAGCCCCACTGGCCTGTAAAGTTTTTATTTATGGTAAGTTTATGAAGGAAAATAAGTGATGAATTTTGATCATAATGAATTCAGCATTATTTGAATATTTTATAAACAGCTGATTTTGTGTTATTGGCTTTATTTTCACCAGTCGACAGCTAACGTCATTGTACGTAATTTACAGGGAATGTTTGTGATTGTTTTAACAATGTATAGATTACTGGTTGGTTGGTTTGTCCGAGTGTCCAATTATTAGTTTTGTGCGAGTCGAATTAATGAATTAATTCGAGTATTAATATAAACAAGGCCGCGATTCTAAAATGTTAATCTTTCCAATAAAAGTTGTATCGCAATTAGTTTTTTGGTTTGGGTTTAGGTTGGATTGGCTGTGAATCAATCCACTTAGATTTATTTGTTTAATCGGAATGTTATTAATATGTCTTATCGTTTCAGTTTTATTATAAACTTTGCCGCGACCTAGAATATTTTATCTTCAACAACGAAGCCGTAATGCTATCAACTAGTAATAAAATACAATAATAAGAATATTAATCAATTATGCCTACCTAACTTCATTAGTAACTGCGTGAACACGTGGTATGTCCTCTGGGGTAGTAAAAAGATCAGGGTTTGGACCGTTCCTTACCAAAATTCTCTGACGTTGAGAAAAACATAAAAAATAAAATTGAAGGATTGTCTTTGTCGATCAGTTCTTTTCATAGGTTACAAAGAGTTTTTACATTGCAATATCATCTTTAGTCGAACATATTTGGTCTATTTGGTACCGCCAACACTTAAACACTCAACGCGTGAGATTGGCGGAATATGTTCGCATAAGTATGGAGTATCACTTAAATTAATAGGCTACTATTGAAATTGAAAATAATTGTATTGCATTGAAATACTATGAAAAACACAGTGAGGAAAGAATGAAACAGTGAAAATACCTAGACTTCAACCAAAGCTCTTCATACCTGTAACTAAGATACAGTACTAACATACGAGTACACTCGTAAATTCAGTCAATTTTTTAGTTTCATGTTTTCGATTACATCACTGAACAGGTTGAATCCATTTTAGTCAAGTATTAAAAATGAAATCTAACAAGATAAATTGTTTTCCTTGTCGTTTTTCGGTTACAAAACGTACTTAATGTCTGTTATTACAAGGTTCCAGGAATGGTATTTTATCACACTCAGCAAATATTTCTCAAAAGAAACACCTCACTGCAAGTTTAGCTTTGATTTACTACAAAGTGTTTACTATATCAAACACGTTTCGAAGTAGAATGTTCAACATTCAACGCAAACCGTAAAACTGTTTGATCATTTTAAATTTTGTTGATTTTTTACCGTTTGTTCTGTGACGTTAAAACTGAAGATGACTTGAGGACTTCGTGGTATTTGCGTAATAGAATAAACGAAAACATAAATATTTGCAATGCTTTAAAAGCTAGGGAAATTGTACTTGAGTCTAGTATTGATTACTCTTCTGGGTAGACGATCTCTCGTTGTCCAAATCATCTGGAGAGGGATTCAAAATGCCGCTTGATAGATAATGTAAGGATTGTGTTGGGTAGACCACCTCTCGTTGTCCAAATCATCTGGAGAGGGATTCAAAATGCCGCTTGATAGATAATGTAAGGATTGTGTTGGGTAGACCACCTCTCGTTGTCCAAATCATCTGGAGAGGGATTCAAAATGCCGCTTGATAGATAATGTAAGGATTGTGTTGGGTAGACCACCTCTCGTTGTCCAAATCATCTGGAGAGGGATTCAAAATGCCGCTTGATAGATAATGTAAGGATTGTGTTGGGTAGACCACCTCTCGTTGTCCAAATCATCTGGAGAGGGATTCAAAATGCCGCTTGATAGATAATGTAAGGATTGTGTTGGGTAGACCACCTCTCGTTGTCCAAATCATCTGGAGAGGGATTCAAACTGCCGCTTGATAGATAATGTAAGGATTGTGTTGGGTAGACCACCTCTCGTTGTCCAAATCATCTGGAGAGGGACTCAAATGTCGCTTGATAGATAATGTAAGGATTGTGTTGGGTAGACCACCTCTCGTTGTCCAAATCATCTGGAGAGGGATTCAAACTGCCGCTTGATAGATAATGTAAGGATTGTGTTGGGTAGACCACCTCTCGTTGTCCAAATCATCTGGAGAGGGATTCAAAAATGCCGTTTTAATAATGTAAGGATTGTGTTGGGTAGACCACCTCTCGTTGTCCAAATCATCTGGAGAGGGATTCAAACTGCCGCTTGATAGATAATGTAAGGATTGTGTTGGGTAGACCACCTCTCGTTGTCCAAATCATCTGGAGAGGGATTCAAACTGCCGCTTGATAGATAATGTAAGGATTGTGTTGGGTAGAAAGTCTCGTTGTCCAAATCATCTGGAGAGGGATTAAATGCCGCTTGATAGATAATGTAAGGATTTGTTGGGTAGACCATCTCGTTGTAAATCATCTAATTAATGCCGCTTATAATAATGTAAGGATTGTGTTGGGTAGACCACCTCTCGTTGTCCAAATCATCTGGAGAGGGACTCAAAATGTCGCTTGATAGATAATGTAAGGATTGTGTTTATTGTATCATCTGGAGAATAATTGTTGATAGATAATGTAAATTGTGTTTATATATTTATAATCTGGATATTATCTTGATAGAATGTAAGGATTGTTTATTATATAAATTATATTCTAAGTGTTGTTATTTTATAAATACAAATTGAGCTTTTCCCGTTTTCATGGTAAGATTTAGACCGAGAAGGAATATTGCTTTTTCCTTTTGCGGCCCAGATGTCAAAACAACCATTCGTTCGACTCTACATCTGCGTTAATTAAAAAAAATGATGAAATAATTAGATGTGTTGCGATTTTTCCCAATCAAATAAGAATTGTTCATGAAAGAAAGAGAGATAGTAAATTACAAACAGTAAAAATATTTTTGACCTACGATTTTTGACAATAATTTCAAAATACTGTAGAACAGTATTGCAAATAAAATAAATGTATACAAAAGGTTTTTCGAAATAAAATATGTTCCATGTATGTATTTGAAGTTTTTTTTACAATTGAAATGAATCGCTTTTTCTATCTAAGGTTTAATCCAGATGGAATTTAAAATTTTAGAACCAAATGGTGAATCAATTGAGATTTTTTTCATTTGTAAACTTTTATGATGTGGTTTAATTTGGTTGCGTATGTATCTCATGAACAATAAATAATTGTGTTTTATTAACTATAATAACACAAATGGCCAAGTAATCTGGACAACGCATTTTATTATTATTCGATATGGAAGTTAAAAATTATTTTTCCTATCTCTGACGGTATAGTAATAAAAATTATTCTAAGGAAATGTTTTCGTCGACCAAACAATTTTCAAATGCGTTTATCTTTAATGTGAGGATATTTTCAGGCTCTTTCCCCTTGATCTCTAAAAAGCGCATATAAATCACTTGTCGACTTATTTATTTATAAAGTAGCTCTTAAAAGAAATATCGGAAATCTTTTTACTGAGCAATACCAGGAAAAGCTATCAGGGACCCAGAAGTGTTCTTTTTTACCTATATAATCAGTTTTTAAGTATTTATGAATCATAAGCGATTTCATTTTACGATGTAATAACAAAAGAAGTACAAGTAAAAACATTTTTGTTAAAACAATTTCAGCAGTAAGAAATGAGTGTAAGATGATTGTGGCACGATTTTTCAGTCTAGTTTCTGACTAAGGCTGACATAATATTCCTTTGAAAAAACGGTTAATTATTGTGAAAACAATACTTCATATGTTTATTTGTACTTATCACTGTACTTATAAACAGTTAACCCAATGGACTAGTGAACTCCGTCGTCAATGGAAAATACATCTATCATAGAGAAAATTGACATTAGACATAGTGTCGAGGAGCGCCAATGCCCTATCGTCATATTATCGCACCCCACAGTAAACTTCTGGGGCTACCCGCAATGCTCGACTTTCTAAAACAAATTCCTCGTTAAGACAGAATCACTGAAAACTCTTATGATAGAGTAAGTGTATTGATTACTAGATCAACAACCACAAAACTTGAATAACATTTGCAGAACAATGTGTAATAACAAACTGACATGAATAACATAAATAATAAGTACATAAATACATAAACATAGAGAAAACAAATATTGATATTGTAAATATTTAATGACTAGAAATATTATTGAGTTTATTTTTTAACAATTGTATTGAAAATGTTTTATAAGTTACTATTTAGACTATGTCCTTATAACGTCCACATCTTAAAAATCGCAATAATAACAAAGTATGAACAGATAAATTTCATTGTTTTATCCAATAAAGGAACATCCTTAGATAGTTATTTTAGTTTTTTTTAAGTTTTTTTTTATTCTATTTTTTAATTTTTATTTTTAGTTTATGAAATATTATAGATTTACAACAGAATGTTATTTCGTACATAAAAAATGTAAAACGAAAAATGTATGCAAATTAGTAGAAATATATTTATAAAATTTCCAGATGATGGTATTTTGTAGTTTATCATGAGGACGATATTATAAGTTTATCGATCGTAAATACACATCTAATACGTATGTAAACGTTTTTAGGATAACAAAAGTATATGGGAGATATACAAACACAGAACGGGAAAATTTACACGAAAATGCAGCTTTATTCTCTAGTAAATAATTTGACACTAGTTTTTTGATGAGCTTATTTATTTAACGACCAACAAGTAAATTTTACATTTTAATTAACTTAAAATAAAAAGTATCAGATAACTGACAAACAGTTTCGTCCTCTTAAAAAATCCATACATGTAATATAACCATCACATTAAATAACTATAGAAATAAATTTCAACTGATTTATTGCATAAAATATTCATCCACCCCCTCCTCGGTAATAGTAAACTAATTTGAGTTGGTTTTATTTGGCTATTTATTTAATCTTTATATTGAAACTAAGTTTCAAGACAGGGTGCAAAATAAGAAAGGAATTTATATTTTCGTACTTCCATTAGGAATCACATCGGGCGTTCTAAGAAAACGATTCCTATGGACAATGACAGTAAATTAATGTGGTTTCTGGAACCGTCGTAGACTAATGACTCGCTTCGCTCGCCCCCTTATAGGTGTCGGCAGAATCTAATGATTCTGATGACTAATGATTCAGAATACTGAGCTGCTTATATTTTATTTTTATTTCTTTGTTTTTTCGGAAAATAGATCTGTTGACATTCAAAACCCTATATAGTTTTTAAAGTTTCCTGTTTACACAAATTCAGGCAATGTCATATTATTTGGGACCCACATCACAACAAACAATTAAGTAAGATATTTTAATGAACACAGTTGCAGCAGTTTTACATGGATATGTCTTAGTTCTGTGGGGAGTGTTGGCGATTTTTAAGATGAAAAATATGTAACAGATTTCCAAAGAAACCACCCGAGCTATTGTATTGAATTTTTAATATAAAAGAATAAGAACAGCTGTTTAGATGAAGTGAAAACATTACCTTAGACATATCCACGATCTAACCTATTTCTCACAGGGAAGAAAATATAAACGTTTCTTTTTAATATTTTGATTATTCCAGTTTTTAGAGGTTTTCGGGGATTTAAAACTCTACATTTAAAAAATAGAATAACAACGACTGAACATATTGCGAAATTTATTATTTTAGCAAACTTTATCAAAATTTGACAATCGGTGTGGTCTCAGAGTCGGGTACACAGGTAGACACCAGTCCGAAAACAACCTTTTAGGTTTCACCGATTTTTAAAGCGGATAGACCTACACACTTTTTCTTAAAATAAAAAAAAACTAAATAACACTTTCTTCATTTATATAAGTGGAGTAAAAATATTATTGATTTTTAATTTTTCATGACACCAACCATCACAGTTCAGTAAAAGGGGCATGAGTGTCGATGGTTGTGATGTGTTCATGCAACTTGACATACAAATTTGTCACTGGCAAAAATAGTTAGTTTATTTTCAAAACTAATAATTATTTCTAGCAATTATTATTTTTGCATAATAGTTATGCAAAACTCCGGGTCCGGTATCGCGAGCATTTGTCACGAGATTTTGCACAGGACTGAACCCAAGTACTAGAATCAGTAACGATGATAGCGTAATATGAATGCAAAACCCAAAATAAGTTTTCTTTTTTGATTGGAGAGTTTTTCAAAAAGTACTGCTTTATTTTTTCTAGACATTATTACAATTTTTTATAATAGAATAAAAAAGTTTTAACATGTTACACGCCTGCGATATATTGTGGATATTCTCTGTACATATGCGTATGCAGTTTGCAGCACTAGTATCGCAGGCGTTATTCACGATTGACGTCTATGCGACGTGAGCATCTTTAATGTTATATTTTTTAATTGTTTGGATTTTAGGCTTTCCTGTTTCAGAATCCGCCACATTAACCAGAATTAACCAAACTTTACTGTAGTTAAATAGCAGGGTGGCTGAGAGGTTTTAAGTCCGGTCCGTGCTTCAATCCAGGACTCTGTTGTCTTTGTTCATTGGGAAATTCATTAATAACTGAACTCTTACAAATGAAACAGTAACAAGGTTACCATCCTTTACTCACATTCAGGTTAATATACTGAAAGGTTGGACCTCTGTCCAAGGAAACAGTCAAATTCGTCACACCCACTCGCATTCACTTTAAAACACGATGCGTCAAGGAATTAATAACAGGATTGTAGATAAAGTACATATCATCGCATACAGTAATTATAGCCGTTCAGTTTGTATACATACAAATGTTTTAACAGTGATTCCCAACAAATTCAATTTGACCCATAAATTAATCAAATGAGAACACAACTCACAGTTAATCAATTAAGTTTCTTTCTTTTCCGAACCGAACATAATCGTCCAATGCGAGCCTAATCAGGTTTAGCGAGACGAATTATAACCACGTACCTTCTCCAGGTCGCTGAGCACCAAGGGGGGAGGGTCCGGTGTCGACATCGTGTCCCGGGGGTCACGGGTTCAAATCCTGCAAAATTAGATGCTATTAGTGGACCATGGTACATTTGACAATAAATAACAAGAATGTATTGGACGAATTTGTGTTCCATTTTAAGCACTGAATATTTAGTTAGTGGATTAGTTGGTAGCATGACGGACTCAGAGATGGCTCTGGATCTGATCTCAGAGTTTCATATCAGTTGTTATCGGTATTGCACATGTAGACCTTGAACTGTCACCCCTATCTTTGCATGACACGTTCCAAGCAGTGAGTTGTTATTGTCTACGTGGCCGATCCATTATCGTAAAAAAGGTTAATTATTAAAAATGACTGTATAAAAAGTTTCAATATTGACAAAATAAGTAAGAACACTTATAAAAAAAATTCAACAAGGAAATGTAAAGAATTTCATGTATTCTCTATATTCCAGGGAAGGTTCAATTCTTGAAATTGTCCGCCGCCACTTGAAAAGAAAATAACGAGCATTTAAAATCCACTTTTTACGTGATATTAGTCGCATTTTCCTTTCTATTTTCAATGAATTACCTCATAAAAATCAGCTGTCTTTTTACTTTATAACACTACATTTGTCAAGCATTGATGATTGATTTTGAGAATATGCGATGTATAAGTGATTTAATAGAAAGAAAAACAAACAGCTGTCATATTAAAATCACTATTAGTTTGTTTACATTGATCATTGATTTTAAACCCTCGTCGAAAGCATAATATGTTTAAAAAATGTTATCTTGACGTATGACAAATGTTAATAATTAATAATATTTTCTGATCTAATGTAATTCATTTGTCATGTTGTCACGGTTGGTTAAAAAATTGAATAGTAGGTTAATAAGTATCTTTTTCCTTAACACAGAATCCTACAACCCGTACAAAGTACGGGTTGTAGGATATTATTCCAAACTGCTAGTTTGGAATAATATTATTAAGAATAAACATATGGTTATTTTGTATAAAAAGAGGCAGGCTGAGGCTGTTTTCTTAACAGTTACCAAGTGGTTACATCATAAATATACACCATACAATTATTTATTATAAAGTATTACTTTAAAAAAAGAGTATATAAAATCAGAAAAAAACATGAGTGAACCCATAAATTCATATTGAGAGGAGATATTCGTAGGATTTTAAGTACATTATGATACTTAAAATAACGTATCATTGTATCGGTAAACCGAGGGTTTTAAAGATTTTTTAGGCTTTCACGCAGTGATAATCAAAGAAATGAACGAGAATTGTAGAAAGTATATTGTGAACTATGCTTAACTAAAATAAATCATGATACATAAAATTTAAAATAGCGCACTTGAGCCACGGGTTTATAGACACCGCTGGCCATTGAACTCGATACAGTAGAAATAACAATTCTATGAAGACAGTCGTCTCAAGTCCTGACACAACGGAGCCAGCTTGCCAAACACTGTACAGATAATTGCCATGCCGATGTCGTGTTGTTTTACTGTGTTTCGTTTTCTCCAATGAGGTCAAAAGTAACAAGTTGTAGTAGTTTACTATATTTTGCCAACGTAAGACTTTAGTTTTAAAGGTGGTTTTCTGAACATTTTGGTTTTTTAATGGTTCAAGTGTTGGACAATTTTATGAAATTAAAATAAACTGTATCTGTGGACTGATACATACTTTCTCCCTTAATTAAACTAAAAAAACTACAACATATAATAAAACTAACATATTATTTAAAGTTTATCCAAATACCTTTTACAATTTATCATTTCAAAATAATCACCCAATTTCTTAAACTAACAAATAGAGAAAACATGTTAAAATAATTGTTTTAACTGTTTGGGGACATTACCCACCCTCTACAGTTAATACCAAACCTTTTTGAGTGGATTTGTTTGGTGATGTGACCTTACACTGCATGCCTAGTTTCGTGGAAAATAGTTGAGAAATAAGAAATAAATTGATTTTGCAATATTCTCCATAAGAATAACATTGGACGCTCTCAACTTAGGCCTGCGTTCACCATTAACATAAAATTCATCTTTTCTCTGGAACCGTTAGACATAGACTAATGATTTTAAACAATAATTTGTCCAGTTTCGTAAGCAGGATTTAATGGTTATAGTCATTTTATTTTCTAATTGTTTTGCCAAATAATAAAAAGTTTGAAAAAGGTTAAACCTTTAAAAAATTAAAGGTTTTAGCGAATTTCCCATAGGGAAGAAGCTATTACCGTAGGTCTCATGGTAAGACTTAAGCCCGGGACCATGTTATTTTTTCGTCTTTAGGTGCAAAAACAATAGTCCAAAAATCCAGAGTCCCGGAGTCCAAAAACAGTAGTCGTTAAAATTTATATATATATATATATATATATATATATATATATATATATATATATATATATGTTTATATGTATATATGCCCATGTCCTGGCACTGGGGTACCGTGCCACGACATGGGCAAGTGTTTCAAAAGTAAAATTCTCAGTAGTAGAAAAACGCCTACACTGGTTGCCATGCCTAGACCTGCCATGTAAAGCCCTTCATGGTACACCTCCTACCATCTTGAAATATTGTTTAAATTCGGATTCCGTTAGTCCCTTTCCTCTGTTTAGACCTGTGTTTGTTGGCATCCCTTATGCAGGATGTTACCTCTTCCTTTATGTGGGAGTTGATACTAATTCTTCTTAATCTTATCCGTAAATTTTAAATGTATAAAATGTGTAAAGTTAATCAACTATTGGTTTCTCATAAATGATTACAAACGAAAAATGGCATAAACACTGATCAATAATGCTTCAAAGCCTTAAACATAGAACAGAATTCAAAATTATCCCGTGCCACATCTACAGAACGGTGTGTGTCTACTGTTGATTTCGAATCTCGTACGTTCAACCCTTTCTGCCAATTATTACGGCCATGTATCCGGTCACGGTTATCCGGCTTGGTTAAGGTAGGAATGGTTTAATCTGCTGCGAATTAACGATAACACAAAGGAATCTTAGCCATGAATGAGCATTGCAATGTTCAATTATCAACCTCAGCTTGCACATATTTCCACTTCTCACACGTAAATCATGACTTAGTATCGGACGCAACATTGTGGCACGTCATCCGACATATTGCTGACCATTGCTAAACTGAGGATTTCCATCAATAACGACTACACTAAGTGATTTGAGGTCATTAGGTTTCGATCCCATTAATCAATCTATACTATTTAATACATGAAGGAATACATTTGTGGACAAATATATCCTCCGTTATCCCAGACAGGTTTAAATGTTTGAGTTGTATTGTACGTTTCCTTGTACGTGAGATTGAGTTTAAAATGAGAAATGAAAACATTCCCATCAGACATATCCATGATCTAACCTATTTCCCACAGGGAAGTAAATACAAATGGACATAAGTATGGCAAACTTTTCTCAAATCATATCTTAACTGCCAAGCATGGATAAGACATTTAAAGCTTTTCATGTGTTTTCGTCGTAATAAACATTAATGGGAAAGATGTACAGTTGTTTTCATTTTTAACAGTATAAAGTACGTTAAAGGGTTACGGTGATGCATTTGCTTAATACAAGACAAGTTTAGTACATCATTAAAATACTATGAATATTACAGACAGTATTCGTATTTTATCGTGTGTTTGCGTTGCAGTAACTTTTCTTGAGCTGGTTCTAAGAAAGTCATTATTCGTACTCTATTTTTACATTTTCATTAAAGTTTTCCCTCACATCTCATATACCTTTACTCGTATTTTTTAAATCAGAATCATAATCCATTGGGTCATAAGTCTAAAACATTTTTATATTTTGCGTTCTCAAAAAATATTTAAACTTTGCAAAGCAATTTCAAAGGAAACTCTTAAGGCAAAATCCGTCCCGTCGCTAAAACATAACTAAGACGAGGAAACGAGCTTTGCGGTTGTGTCAAAGAATCCCGTTTTATAAAGCATTTATTATGTTAGCAATGCGTAGAGGGCGGAATTTTGTAGAGGAAAGAAATCAGGCTCATGCTTGAATGTTATTTAGATTTTTACTACGGACATTTTCCATCACGATTTTAAGTAAAACAAAGTTTTACGACACTTCGGAATCTGAAATCTGATCCCGCTCTCAGGCAGCTAGTATGTACCTAAAAATTACACGACACGATTATTACATAATCAGGACTGAGCCGGTATGAAGCTGGAAACAAAAAAGTTTTAATAATAACAATAATGGATTTCAACCAAAGAAGCTATTAAGAAGTTAGATTAAGCTTACAAGTGATGACAAATAACAAATTTTGGTCAATTACAACCGATTATTTTAATATTTTTTATATTAATCTTATCTTCTATCTATAATATTATAAAGAAGAGGTGGTTTCTGTATGTTTGTTTGTGGGTTAGTGTGTTTGTGGGTTTGTTGTGGCAAATAAATGCGAAAAATACTGAACCGACCGGTTTGAAATTATACAAAAAGATAGATCTTAAACTCATGCAAAACATAGGAATACTCATTTCCTTAAAATCCTCTCGGGCTACGCCCTGTGAACGTCCCAAGTTTCAATGTTTACATTTTTAGAGAATGAAAACATAAAATTACTTGAATGTCAACAGCTGTGAATACTAAAATTTGACAGCGAGAAGAAGGAGAAGAAGAAGAAAGAGCTGCCGTGACTGTCCTAGGTTTCAATGTTTACATTTTCTAATGACAACATCCGTTTGCACTATATTTTGACAGTTCGGGAAGAAGAAGAAATAAAGTTGATTTTTCAGATAAACTGCTGGATCGAAATTAGTGAATTATTTGAAATAGCGGAATGGTAGATTTTAAGTTTTTTTTCCGACGACTGTCTCTATTACATTAATCCTTATCCTCTCCCAATATTTGACAGATGTTACTTTGAAATGTTGTAGACACTCGTGTTTTGTCATTTTTTAAACAATGAAGAATTAATTAACAATACCTTAATGTATCAGTAGAGCCTACACCTTTCAGCTTTTTTAGCCCGTGCGAAGAACGGGTACTTTGGCTAGTATACTATAAAAATCTTTTCTCACTATCTTTATTCCGAATAAAAAATTAAATGTGCTACTTTATGATGAACTGTAAAAGCATTTCTATTTCCTACCGTCTGCTTTTTCTTGGTATAGAGTAGTGTCAGCCAACTACTTATAATTAAATATTCATACACACATTTTTCCACGTAAATTTTCTTGCAGGGGTTTTTTAATCAGCGGCGAGTATAATTTCTAAAATCCCTCTGATCAAGAATAGCTAAAGATGACATTTCATACTACAAAAGCCCAATTACAGATTTCCTACACTACTTTTCCTCTTACAGCTGAATGGTTGAATCGAAAGTGCCTATTGTTCCGCTGTGATCGGAACAGAATCGGAAATAGGCGATAGTTTCCCATCAGTGAGAAGCGGAAATGACAATCGTAATTACCTTGTATCGATATCGATTATCAACCATTATGTAGATTTCTCAATCGATTATAGATTATACTATAAAAGGATGTTTGTATATATGTATTTTTATACTATAAAAGAGGATGTTTGTATATTTTTATGTATATATATTTGTATGTTTGAAATTTATGCGCTCGGACACCGTTGGACGATTAGCCATGAAAAATGGTACACAAAGATAAAATTTCATGGAGAAGGTTTGTGGATCACCAATTTTGTTGTAGCTCAATTGGGTTTCACCCTAGAAGCCCAAAAAGGATCCCATACTGTGGAACCAGAACGTTATTTACATTTCTTTACTATATCTGTTAGTTGAAGATATACTCCACAGATCGAAGCACCTGCATTTGTTTACGTTTTTCATTTTGTTTACAATTTGTTTTTAAGGTTATGCTAGTGACTTAACAGTTTACATTTTTAACTGTGACTTCTTGTTTCACGTTTTGCTACTATGCTACGTTATTTTAGTTTATAATGGTATGAAATTTCACACGCACATTCCCTACACCGCCATTAAATGTATTCTAATAACTAAGGACTGTTGACAACAACCACGGGGCCTGGAGACAGAGCCTCCAGCGAGCAAAACGAGTATATATATATACTTCATAAATGCCATACATGCATAAATGAGATAAATGAGTATTATAGATTCTTTAAAAAAATGTAAAGTAGAGTACTGAATGAATATGTCTTGAATTGCTAATTTTTTTAAATAAAGTTTAACGACGTTTCGGGATCTGGGATCTAATCCGCCCTAAGGGGAGCTAGTAGATTATAAACGTTGTAGGTTTGATTCATTATTTGAAGTTTATGAGAACACAGGTTTATAGGACTATAAAACAGACCTAATTTACATAAAATTATATTTTCTTTGTAAATTTTCTTATTATTTTATTTTTAGCTGTACCGGATTAAATTTCACGTTATACATTTTATTGTATTTTTTTAATCAAATAAGTATTCATTCAAATAAAATACCCAGCATTACAAACTTAAAACGTACAAATTAAAAGGAAAAACTAGTCAAACGAGATTTTATTCAGACTAAGAATTATCAGAGATACTGATTATTCAGCTACTGTGTGATAACAGTGCAACGATTTAATTTATTGCTTTAATCTCAAAACTAAAAGTTATTCTTAAATCAATCATAGCTAGGTTACACAAGTTCCTAAGGTAGTAAATTGTTTCAAAAGCACAACCCTATTACTCTCCTTCGACTCATGTCATCAAACCACTGTCGAGAATTGAATAAAGTAGACCTACTAGATGTTCTATTCCAGGTTATACAATTGTTAAACAGAACAATTCCAGCTGTACTAAAACAAAATTCCAAATTATATCTTTAGATTAGAGTTTTGCTGTTTATTGTTTGAAGACTAGTAATTTGGTAGGTATAATTTTGTTGAATTTATATTATTTATTGTATTATAGTTGTTAGTTAGTTACTATTTCAGTTAGGTCAGTTGTTAGTTTAACGTTATTCGACTAAAGAAATCTACATCGTAGGAATTCGTTGACCATCAACGATTTTTAAACTAGCTGGCAATCCTGATCTACTAACCAGCTGTGTTGTGACACTAAAAAAGTCAAAATTAGGTTATACAAATTTCATTTTGTCATTTTGACGTAGCTCTGGGGGTGTTGGCAATTTGCGAGACTAAAATTTGAAACATTGACGTCGTTTGGTTAGTGACGTCACATGGTTAGTGAAGTCATAGTTTGGTTATAAAAACAATGATCTGAAAACATTCGCTATAGACTTATCCATGTTCTAACCTATTTCCCTCAGGGAAGTAAATACAAACATTTTTTTACATTGTAAAGGCAATTATTTCGAAAATGAAAGTAAACAAAACAAGTATTGAAATTGCATTTAACATAAACGAAACGCGTTGGTTACACAACGTTTATTTTAAACCTCATCAAATATTTTACCAACCTTATTCAACACGGTTTGAGGATTACCGAAGTCTTAAGTGAACCACCCAACTCCCAACGCATTGCAATGTCCAACAAAATGTTGCAATGTTACCCCATGTTAAATCGGCATAAGAAAACATTTTTCTTAAATTTACGCACTGAACATTGGAGTTCAATGTAATATTGTGAATTGAGAGCTTATTCGCAGAAATTTCACACGTTCTAGAGTAAAATTTTTAATTTCTTTTTTTATAGAATGTAGACGAGACGAGTTTATATTATATACTTGAGAAGGGTATCAAGCTGTCACAAACAATTCCATTAAGCCTGGAGGTATCCGCCATATTTTCCTTACTTGCTATAAAACAAAAAATAATTACCCTTCGATGTCATAAAATACTATCTTCAACGTTTTATTTAATAGGGGAATAAACTAAGTTAATACTTATTGACCCAAGTGATTTGCAATTTCAATTTTTTGTATGATTCCCAATTAAATTTTAACGGTTTACAGATCATAGAAATGGTTTCATATATTGGGACCAATGTGAGTTAAGTGTTATTGAAGAATTGGTGAGATAATACTACATGGTTTTGTTTTTAAACATGTTAGAATTATAATGTCAGTGGTTCATCAACTGGGGATTTAAAATTTTTTTGTGTTTTGAGTTGACTTTATAATCCGTGATATTTCAGTAAATATTATTTTCATGGATTTCAATAAAATTGCTTGAAACCAATAGTGTAAAAGTAACTCTTTGTGATTTCAGTGCTGTACATTTTGTTGGCGAGAGTAAACTATTCGCCCGGACTGTGAGTGCAACAGAGGAGATCGCGTAGGCTGCGGATGTTCAATAACAGAACGAAAATACATTTGTTACCATTAGGAATATTTACAACTGTTAACGAAAGATTTAAATAATTCAAATAGTTGCGTATGATTTCTGGTGAACACTTATGTGCAATAAGTTTATTGTCAATTGGAATTGGAAATATAGTTTGGACATTCCTGAAGAACAATCTGTCCACCAATAACATGTTTAGAAACAAATTTAGATCCAAACAGTTTTAATGAAACGTTGGAGTCAAATAAAAACTGAAGATTTTATCATCACGATGAGTCTTCAGTAACATAAAAGAAATCATGTTTAACTTACATAATTGATTTTTTTATATTTTACCACATCTTAAATAAACACTGATTCTATCGTTTTACGGTAATTAATTTATGGGGAAAATCCATTTGACCCCATTATATCCTTTTCACAAGATTTTAAATTTTTTTTACGTTCAAAATACATTCTAAGATTTATTTAGTATTACATGTGATTTAGAAATTTATGGACAAAAAATTGGCTATTATTAAAATAAATGTTAAAATTTAATGTGGACCACAAACATCAGTATATCTGAAAGAGATATATTGCTTTTCGTTGATTCATACAAACAAATTATATTAATTAATTATAGATGGCAACCTACCAGGAATTATTTTAATATGAATGATTTTGGATGTATGATTTCGTGAACTTGTATTGTTAGATTGACACTCAAAGCGTTAATATATCCAACAATATGGACAATAGAACAGTTTAATGTTGAACAGGTTTATTCAATATATGAGCATGGATTTGTGAATTATTAATAGCGGATTATACAAGAGAACCACGCATTGCTCAATTATCACAACCATTCTCATGCGAGGACAGCGTCCGGACGCGACAGGGTGAGGTAGTGTGACAAGGCGTTGGACACGTCGGAGAGAGTGAGAGGATGAACAATGGCTGTCTGTAACAGCTGCTTGAGCAACAACACTGGGACCTGGGACGGAGTGAGTGTTTCTCTCGTCATGACTATTCATCCGAGTGAAGTCACCACGCCTGGAGCCTGGAGGCTGGACGGGCATCATACAGAGAGTCACAGCAGAGGACGAATAATTGCGGTTAGCAACTTACGCTTGGGAGAACTTCATCACCTATCGCTTTTCATGCGATGATGAACATTTAGCTTACCTGATTCGATGAATTTTCGATAGCTTCACGGTTTAAATTTATTCTTTTCTGTCCAAATCACTCCTCAGTAGACTGCCCCAATGTTCGTATTTTTAAGTTCGTTATCCCATAGTCTGAACTTACGGACCAAAGCTTTATACGGAGTGTATATACAACTGTCTTTGCACACCAGGATGCGTAGTAGGCGGGAAATGCCCTGGTATATTTTAAATATTTGCTATGCTAGGTGGTCTACACAATGTAAATGGCCATATATCATAGTGAACCTTTGGATACATGCATTTGGCATTGCTTTAAATATGGTTTCAGTAAGATGGTAAGATGGTGACAACACTCACAAGGCGGGAATATCCATGGAAGTAGTCCGACAGCTGATTGTTCCCTGGACATGTTATTTCAAGGTATGATGATGTTCACTGGCACCCTCGCTTACTCAATTTGTCGATATGCGACTTCTTTATGTGGGGATTTTAAAATATGAAAAAAATACATAAACAAGCTTCACTCAATCGATAACTTGAAGAATTACATTCATCAGTAAATTAAAGCCGAGTAGAATGAAATGTCAGAGTGAACCCTTTGTGATTTTTAGAAAAGAATCGAAATTTGTATCCAACAATAAGGGCGTCATATACAAAACAGAAATTTTCGTAATACATTAAAGTTTGTATATTTCAAATGAAAATTATAAACTTTATATCATAATGCTAGTTTTTATTAGTTTCACCAAACAATGTTCGAGTAATTCAAACAACAAGGCGTTTCCTCTAACTCACCCTGTACGTTATATTATTTCACAGAGCCGCAGCACGCCAGCCTGACAGAGGCGGCCCCTGTCTGATGACGGTGTCATTATCTCGCAGGAAGTGAGTGAGAGTTTAGGAAGTACATTTTTCGAATTCCTAACCGGTTTTGTAGTCTGGCATTTTGTACCGCGACCCAACCTCACTAGCACTCCAACATGGTACTACACAGTACATACACATAGTAACTCGGCAATGTTACTACACAATACACTGTACACTCACATAGTAACTCGTCAGTCGTCACTCTTGAATCAAGGACCCGTTTGAACATGTCCGTGTCTGTTTTTATGACGTCTCTCCTGCACCCACCTCTGATTCTATTTCATACAGTCCAATTTATGCTTAACTTATTGGAATAATGCAATTTAAGTGTTTTAAATAGAACTAGGGAAAATATACTGTGGAAGGTTTTTATGTGTTTGAACCATGTCAGATCACTGCATAGTGATTTATGTCTGTATTATCAGTACAGTGCTGAAATGTAGGTATATTGTGTCTGTTGGGTCTACGTTTGACTACAATATCCTTTGTTGGTCAGGAAAATTGTCGAATAGTGAACAATCAAGCGAATTAATAAAAGGAATACCTAATATTGTGTAAAAACTGTTAGTAAAATGCAAGCATTACTAGACTTTGACTGATTGTTGTATAGTATATGTCGGGGTTATAGAAGTCCCCATCTCAATTATTTTTTTATTATTGGAAATATCCATGTAAATTTGTACCCCTATCTTAATCTCACCCAAACTCGATTTGGAGTCGTACAGTATTACATTCATCATCAAATAGTGTAGGGGTATTTTTATTTTTCAAATATTAAAATTCGCCATATTATATGTCATTTTCAACAGAAGGAAATAAATGAAACGAACTCCAAATGTTAGACTTATTTTAATTATTTAATCAAAATTTCTTTTTTAACTTAACTGCTACCACCAAAGGCCTATATAGGGCCTGCGGTGGAATAAAGACAGTAGCCAACCGTAGCGGCTGAATCTCGATATGTTAGCCAAAGGTGACCGACCACTCATGTTCTGACAGGAGTCGTCGGTCATTGGCTTCGATCCAGCAACCTTAGACTGGACCAACGCGTTAACCTTGAGCTACCGATCCGAACAATCAAGTTAAGGAAAAAATTACGGTTTAGGGTAGTCTACTGAGTCA
This sequence comes from Nephotettix cincticeps, assembly GCA_023375725.1. Taxonomy (NCBI): domain Eukaryota; kingdom Metazoa; phylum Arthropoda; class Insecta; order Hemiptera; family Cicadellidae; genus Nephotettix; species Nephotettix cincticeps. Next base: position 126,930,262 of record CM041786.1, on the reverse strand, counting down.
ACCCTCGCCCTTAAAAATTTATTTATTTTTCTTTCTAATAAGAAGTAGCACAATAAAAAAAACACTTATTTTAATTTCAGTTTAAGAAAAAAACAATACACAAATTTAAAAATTTGATTTTTTTTAAAAAATTTTTTTAAAATAATTTTTTTGTATAATAAAAATATTTTTAATTTTATATATATATTATTTATAAATATTTGTTTTTATTTTTTTTTTTTTTTTTATTTTTTTCCTTAAAAATAAATGAAAAAATTGAAATACAAAATGGTAGAAATTTATACTGATCTACATTCTAAAAAAATTAAAAACATAGTTTGTGGGTGTTAACGCAAATGACAAAAAAGATTTTAATTTACATAAAACAGTTAAAAAACACAATTTAGTCATTTTTTTACTCAGCTCAATATAATTTAACACAAATACATTATTTTCTATTTATTATGAATAAAAAAATTATATATACAAACAAATTTTTTTAAAAAATTAGATATTTACTTCAATTTTATTATTATTTTTTAAAATTCATTTTATGTTTGTAATGAAAATTGTATAAGTCTTTTCAGTAATTAATTATATAGAATGTCTTAATTTATGTTTATTTAATAAATGTAATTAAATAATAGAATAAAAAATATTTATAAAGAAAAAATTTTATTAATTATAGATTAAATAATCTATGTAACAATATACCGAAATACAATAATTATTATTTATTATATGTACTATAATACATTAGGTATCATATTTTTAACGATTTTTCAATTAACTAACACTTTTACAGTACCTAAACATCTGATAACTTGATAGAAATATGGAAGAAATATGTATACTGAACGGTTATAAATCATACAAGTTGGGCGTAATGGAAAATCACGAGAAAAACTAATGTTTTGTGATGGCATCCTTTACATGGAATGAAAACGTACAAAGGTAGTCTTAAAAGCGTTAAAAAGTGCAACACATCATTAGAGCAGAGCGTTTCTGGGAAATAGTTGACACTTCGTGCTGGCTAACATAATTGTTTCTCTGTAAAAACAAACCAAGAAAAACGCTTCATTTTACATCATTCTTTCTATGTTCACGAGTTTGTATCTATTTCACATCATTGATCAACACAGTTTTTATAATCAGAATTGTACAACGTGAAATTGAAATCATGACAGTGTACGGTGGTAAAAGCAAATATTTGATTCAAGTTTTTAGCAAGGCTCATAACATTAACCGTAAAATTTAATGTATAACCAAAATATGTTTAAGGCTTTTTAAATCTATACTATATACTTTTTAATTTACAGTACTAAATTTTAGAACTTCCTTTGAACATTTACAGGGAAGTTTCCGGAAATGTACAAGTCAACGCGGAAAGTTCCTGAAAAATCGACATTACCGTGATACATCTGTTTGGACTGACTGGAAGACGCATTTATGGAATTGAAACTATAACATTGTCAGTTCATTTTATGAACTCATACATAACAAACAATTTTAAGAAAAACGAAACAGCTGAGCATATTTTATGGATGAAATATGGGTAGAGAATGTGTGAGATGACGTGTATAGCTACACAGCTGTTCTTATAACCATATGACGGCACTTCCGCTACACTTTTTGTGTTCCACAAATCTACCTAGAGCTTAGACATACCCATGTCAAAAACTGCCTACCTTAAATTAACTCGGAGGCCTGCTGTCTTCAGGTTTGTTACTAACTTTTAAAGTTTTTTTAGGAAACCAATTTTTATGAGGGCGAAAACAGTTACCGACTGGAAGTATTCGAGCAATAGACATCATATGAAGTTCTAACTTTTATTTGTAGATATTTCTACATTTAACGTGTCTCGTGATATGCCTAAACGAGATTGTTTCGTGTAATCTCTAGATCAGCGTTTTCCTTTTCCTAGTTTACCTATAAAATATTGCCCTAACAAACTAAGGATCTGTGATCCGAGTGGAACATCTGAAGCTTCAATATAAGAGTAATAGGACACATACTAGATGTCAGTACTAATAAAAAGCAAATGGCAAAGCAAAATTACCTGGACTTGATTTTACGGCATGTCTACATCCCCATATGCCTCGGTTTCCGAGACTACCAAACACGAGGGTATTACAGATTATTTGGGTGGTCCCTCAATTTGTGACCTCTGGCATCGGCTATGGGAACGAAAGTTGCCCGAGGCCCAAATTCCTAACCCACGCCGCTGCTGAAGCGACGTTTCTAAGTTTCCCTCACGCTCCTCCCTTTCTCAGGCCCGCGGTAAACCACAACGTGTTCATTTTGAATGGATACGCAAAATTCATTTATAAATACAAAAATTTCCAGCTTTGGCTAATTGGTGATTAATCTTTAATACTTGCATTACATTACAAAAATCCGTAACGAGCTTTTAACCTGATTGTATTTAAAATTTGTATATGAGTGTATACAAGTTATTATTAGACTAGTAGACCTAACTTGGTAATCTTATCCATTTTTTAGTTGTATATCTTTGTGTGGATATAAAATGGTGAATACAAAATGTGCCACGTGAAATTTATTTAATAACAAATACCCCCGTCGCAGCAAACCTGCACACTCTTTCCCATGTCAATCTTATGGAGAATAGACTAACAATTCTCATGTTTATGGACAGATTTTTATAAAATTTGTCATATATTATTATATTATTGATTTGGAAATTCGCTGAGTACACAAGTCTGCTGCGACGGGAGTATTTAAAAATTACATGGGAAAAATGTAAAAACCCATTTTTGGGGTACAAAACCCCCCCAAACTACCCGTTCCCATTGACCGATATGTCTGGATTATGAACTCGTCCGTCGATAAAATTTGAAGTTTTAGCGAATTTCCCATAGGGAAGAAGCTATTACCGTAGGTCTCATGGCGAGACTTAAGCCCGGGACCATGTTATTTTTTCTTCTTTAGGTGCCCAGAGACCAAAAACAATAGTCGTTAAAATTTATATATATATATATATATATATTTATATATATATATATATGTATATATATATATATATATATATATATATATATATATATATATATATATATATATTAACTATTGTTTTTGGTCTCTGGGCACCTAAAGAAGAAAAAATAACAAACCAAGTTTTTATATTTTTGATTGATTTTATAACGGAATTAATCATAATCCATACCTATAATTTCAACATATTATCGAAAATAAGGCGTACCTGAAGAAGTATGAAAAATATTTTGAGTTAAGATTTGAAAATGAATGTTTGATTTAAATTTTAATTAATACCTTAAAAGTGTACTAAAATATATTGAATTTATTTTCATTTTCATGGCACGATATACGTTGTATTAATGCTGTTATTCAATTGAACAAGCAAACTGTATTGTGTCAATTTTAATAAAATAATTAATAATTATACTTGACAATTAATTTTCTCAATGATCATTAATTTATCTTTGAAATTAGCATGAAAGATTTTGCGTTATTTTTTAATTATAACGCAAATAAATTATTAATCTAACACATGATCCACAGAATGTTATTTAGAAAACTTTCCTTGGACTCTTCAAGAAAATACTCTTCCGTAACAGGAAGAAACTGCAGTGCAATAAACAATTAGATTCCTACGTAGGAAGTACGTAGTTGGGTAGGTGTGGCATAGGTCAGTAAGCCACGACACAGACATTCAAGGCATTTCCGGTACCGGTTACTGTTACCCGGATGCGGACGTGGCGTCAGTCACACTTACCTGACATCGGCGTTGCCACTACATGAAAATTCTGTTTTCCCAGAATTCACTACCAAACCAATTGTTGCACAAAGTAATGAGGTTTCACTCTCCGAGGAGTAAGGATAAGCTTGTGACCTCAGTTATTTCAAGACCAATCACATTTGTCTCGTCTCCAGCTTTTTGATAAGGTTTTTTGGGGAATTCCTTATGGAAAAGTGAACTATTCACATGACACGCGTGGTTACAGTTAAACCCGGGACCATGATAAAGGTTCATAACCCAACTCCCTGAACATGTTATTTTTTCTTCTTTAGGTGCGTGTTCCATTAAAAACAATAGTACCGTTAAAATATGTGAAATATTGGACCATACTTTAGTATATATATATCCTTATATATATAAAAACATTAATAATTTATTATATATATATATATTATATATCTCGAAAACGGCACTGAGAATTTCTTTAAATTTTGGAAATAACTAATTTCCGAGTAGAAAATAAGTTCTAGATAGGTCTAATGTCCAGGAAAATTCGTGTTTTACTGTAATATTAAGTTTAAAATCTAAAAATTTAACATTACGCTTATGGAGAATCAAATGTAAACAATGCAAACCAAAACAGCTGTTTATAAACGTTTGACAGTTCTTGATTGAAGACGGCAAAGAACAATATGTGAATAGAGGTTTTTCATAAATATTTATTTTATGTATGTAATAAATGTAAAATTATCAGGTTACTAAACAATTTGTAAAAACTTTAGGGTAACATAACTGTGCGAAATAAAAGCAGGAAAGAGTATTTCCAAAATCTTCCGTGTTTTGATAGAAAACGTATTCGTTGTATTGCTTGAAGCTACTGTAACAAACCAAATAATTGGTGTAAATTAAATTTATCTTTTGCTTTTCAATCCTCATTCCGTTTCTAACAAAATCAGTTGATCACAGGATAATAATAACAAACAGTATGGACATTTAAATTCAGTATAAGGTTAGCTAAAACAATTAATTGAGGTTGGCCAAAAACTCTTAAACGACGACGCGAAATCGGCTGACGCCGTAGCTTAAGCGCTTAGATCTCACGTATGCAAGGTCGCGTGATCGATCCCCACCCGAGGGCTATATATTTGTTCAGTATTTATGCCATATTAATTAAGGGGTATTAAAACGGTTTTATTTAAACCACATAAATGTTTTCATTGAGCAGTAAATTTGTTTTAATTTTGCTATTCACATGACACGAGTGGTTTAAAAACATGACCATGATTGTTCTAAACCAACCAACATACGGTCATTATATATATATTGAAATAATTGGACCACGTACTCTTAGAAAACATTTTTTATCCTTCTACATGTTTCGGGTAATAATCCCACTTCTTGAAAATGGGATTATTATATATATATGCGTGTGTGTGTGTGCGTGAGAACACGATAACTCTCGTAAAAATGGTCCGATCGAGACCAAATTCGGTAGAGATGTATATTCCTGCATTTGCTCGGACGAGTTCATAATCCAGACATATCGGTCAATCGGAACAGGTAGTTTGGGGGGGGTGTACTAAAAAATTGGAGTTTTTGCGTTTTTCATATATGATTTTAAAATGTTTGAATTTTATCTTTCACCATTAAAATCAGCTTAAAAATGACACAATTGTGTTCTTTCAAGGTTTTCTCTATCTCCAACAGTTACCGCGATATAAAAAATATAAACACAGTATGTTGTGTTTTGGAATTCAAATGTTAATCTTATGGAGGATAGGGAAAAATTAATATTTCACTTATCAATGTATATTTTTGGATGAAACATGTGAATGAGCTGAATATAGAAAACAGCATATAGAAGGTGGATTATTGATTTTTATCAATTTCGGCAACTACGGGACCCAAACAAGAGCCATCGCTGACTCATCGCTGAGATGAGTATGACACACTACCTTTTTTACGTTAAATCTTAAATTAGGCTCATATGAACAATTTAAATTAATAATTAAATTTATTTAATCCAATGCCCTGTTAGACTAGGAAATAATTTTTAACATAATCAAAATAAAATATTCTTGTGAGATTCATTTTTAATTTAAACAATTCGAACAAATATTTATTTTAGGCACTAAGCTGAGAGCAAAATCGAAAACGTAAAAGAGGAAGAAATATCCTCATATGTGAAACGAGGACTCTAAAATAACCCGAGATTATTCCTTGACTGGATTTGCATCATATTTCCTCTCCCCGGAAAGCAGCTTTGTGAAAAATACGTCTCCAAGAACCCACGCTCTTAACTCACTAAAGGATTACAGATAGTTACTGCTCACAAGCTTATCGTATGCATTATCCGAGTAAGATAGTTACTGGCAATTCTTATCAACGAATGTACAAGCTTATCGTATACATTATCCGAGTAAGATAGTTACTGGCAATTCTTATCAACGAATGTACAAGCTTATCGTATACATTATCCGAGTAAGATAGTTACTGGCAATTCTTATCAACGAATGTACAAGCTTATCGTATACATTATCCGAGTAAGATAGTTACTGGCAATTCTTATCAACGAATGTACAAGCTTATCGTATACATTATCCGAGTGAGATAGTAACTCAACGTTTGTTTTAATTATTTCTCATCATAATTGAATCACACTTTTCTCTATTTTCTATTCAACAAAATCTAGAGATTCTTCAAAGTTTTAATAGATAACAGAAATAATAAGTAGCTTAAACAGATAGAAGGCAGTAATAGATTAACTGGGTTTGAAGAAAATCACATTAACTTAGGTCTAAGGCTAGATTTATTGGGTGACCTTCATAACGTATGGTTCCCTACTATAAAAACGATTCTTCAATACTTTTTTCCTTTTATTGTTAGAAAAAATAAAAATTAACATAATGAGATATATTTTTTGCCCGCTACTCGTATTTCTTTCTTTTTTATGAAAAACATGAATTGTCATAATAATATCAAGTAGTCACATCTGTAACGATGTGCTAAATGGATCACCCCGAACATCCATCACACCGTGAATTTGTGGCTACGGCCCATAGAGTATAAAACTACCGGAACGTCGCGATTATATCATTACCAACTGTGCCGGAACATTATTACTCTATGGTGGAACCAACTGCCAGCGTAACAAGTTAAATAACAAACGGTTCTACAGTTTCTCTGGACCGATTCAAAGTATTTATTACTATTATTAGATATGATAATAATCTCATTACATTTTATGATTAGTTCAAATAATATTTTATTGAAATAAAATAAAACAAAATGAACTTGAAAAGATTTGTTTTAAAAGGATTCGTGCATCTTGTTATAATTTATATATGGAAACATATAGCAACTGGTTCTCCTTGTTAATCATCATAATGATATGAAAATAGTTTCAATGCAATGACAAATAGTCCAAAGTACGGAGTAAAGAATAAACAGCCAAGAAATATGTAATGCTAAAGATATAGTACTGAAATTTCCGATTAGAATTTATTTTATACGAGTACCTGTCATCAGAAAAATACTAACTACTCGTAGTATCATACAATGAAAACAAAAAAAGATAGAATATCAAAATTCAAAAAGTCATAAATATACTATATGATTTGGAAATAAATTGTGCGCGAAGAAAGCCTGATAAGATTAGGTGCGTTGAGATATAACCAATATCTATATAATAACTTTCCCGAGTGCCAGGTTTAAAAAATATTTGTAAAAGTATTCACGGTGGATTATCAAATTCGCGATGAATTTGCGTAATTTCCAATAAATTTAACTTTTCCCATATATATCACGTGCTCAACAGTTAGATTTACTATTTTTTATGATTTATTGTTCACCTATCCCACAACTTCGTTGGGTGATAAAGTTGGGAAGCCGTAAGGCATCCTTTAAGCCCAACTGTTAACGTCTTGGACTTGGGTGCAACCTTGGATTCGATCCTTGGGATGTCTACAAAATTTCATGGTTCTGGAACGCTTTTCCTTAAAAATGTTAGAGTATTCTCCTGTAAAAATTCCGTTAGCGTAGACAAACCCAAAAAACCCTTAACTTAAACGATTAAAAGAGTTAACTGGCGTAGAAGGAATAATTAAAAGACACTAGTAAAATTCTGCCGATATTATGGATGAAGGTAGTTTTAATCGATGAAGTCAAAACTTGATGAAAGTACGACGAGCGAGGCGATTCCCTTATGGAAAATTCATAAATTCCCACGGTGTGATATTCCCAGGAGTCCGGAATTAGTCCATCTGGTTGGCTGTCACTCCCGTTACATCAAGTCTAATGAACCCATAAAAGCCTGGAACAGCCAACAATCCTCGCCCGAGTGCGGACTGCGGAGTGCTCGACGGCGCCAAGGAAAATATACAAACATCTCAACGCGTGTGGTCTAAAGTATCGACAAGTTATCATATCACCTATCAATTCTGGAGACAGGGGTTCAATTATTAGGGGTTGCATGAGAACCAGTAGTTCTAGCCAATAAACGTATGGCCAATGAAGTCAACTCTTATTAACTGTGGATTTATTCACAAATCTCGTAAAAAATTAAATATTTTAATGGGAGACACAGTGACTATGCATACGTGCCATCTTAAACCAACCAGTTACCACCAGTTATCCCGTACTTTGGATGGTTTGTAGGATTCTGTGTGCTTGTAAGAAAAAAAGAAACTTATTATCAATACGAAATTTAAACCTGAATTTTAAAACAAATAAATGCAAAGGAAAATTGAATTCTCAGCTTAATTACTTAGCATTAACTTAGATTAATTATAAAATAAATTAGAAAATATGTATGATTAATTCGTTATACGTCAAGATAACATTGAAATAGGGTATGATTTAATTAAGTATGATACAGTACGAAATGGGTTTAACGTTTAAAATCAAAGATAAATCTAAACAAACTAATATTGATTTTAATTTGACAGCTGTTTGTTTTTTCCCCAAATCGCTTATATTGTTTTTCTTTCTATTAAATCGCTTAAGTAGATCGCATGTTCTGTAAACTGAAAACGAATGTGTAATATAGTTCAATCCTCGGATTTTGAGATGGGGTTTTACCTTTGGTATTTATTTGAATCTCCGTAAGCCCAATTTATTTTTTTCAAACAAATTAAATATATACTGTATATATCAAAAATGTGTGCATTTACTTCCCTGTGGGAAATAGGTTAGATCATGGATACATCTAAAGGAAATGTTTTTAGTTCATCTAAACGGCTGTTCTTTTTCTTTTATATTAAAAATTCAGTACAATAGCACTAATAGTTTCTATGGAAACCTGTTACATATTTTCCATCTTAAAAATCACCAACACCCCACCAGAGCTAAGACATATCCATGTCAAATAAAATTAGAGCTTTGTCTGCACATAGCTTCAAATTCTGTCCGACTCAATTTTTGTGTCTGTCTGTAACGATAAACAAGACATTTGTGTTCGTCTTCTCCGTGAAAACGAGAGCATCCATAGTTATGAAACCTTTTTCCCTTATTCTACCTTTTGGAGAAGGTTTTTGTTTACTTTTAATCGCCCCATACAGTTAACCCTATTTCGAAAATATACTATATTAAAACGTTGGCTTAACGTATAAATAATTTTAATTACCAAATTTTGTAATTGATATAAATTGAGAATTAATGCAAAATAATTAATTGAGCTAAGATGTTTTTTGTATTTATTTGTTTAAGGTTCTAGGTCTATATTTTGTCATGGTAATAAGTATGTCGCCTCCTAACTCTGAATCATACAATCCTTACAAAGACATATTGCTAGTTCATACTAAATGAACACGTTGTAAGCCGCCTTCAATAAACCTATTGCCAAGGAAGTCAACTTTGTTTATTAACCGCGGCTTGATTCATAAATCTCGTTAAAAATGTTAATATATTTTAATGAGATACATACGGAGATTAGGCATTATATATAATCTTAAACCAACTAATTACAATACCAAGAAAATTAATTTGATATGCATAGGACCTATATAGAATGTTCTCGGAAAATAATTATTTATGACATATCAAGGAATTATGAATAGGAATTTTTCTAGTTCGTTGTACAATCATATCTTACTTATATTAGTTTATTCGATCAATATTACTCAGGTAACGCATAGGATAGGAATGCATTAAGATTATCGATCAATGTGCTGCGGCTATATTTGATTTTCGTTCCTTAATCTATTTTTTGTGTATTTCTACGCCAGTGGCATATTTAACGTTTTGATGGGAACGGTCCAAACCCAATTTTAAATTGTGGTCTCCATTCTCGCGGTCGAAAACCATAAACATGTACGGTTGGTTGAAGTGTTCAATTTAAGTGGGGTTCTAGATAAAAACTATTAAATTTCTTACTCTTATTTCAGAGAAAATAAAATAAATATTCTAATGTATAAATCCCTCTTTTTCTCAAACTAGCTCTTTTGATAACAAAAACGCGAAGTGAATATTCATTTCCCCTATACATAACAACTAGAACTTCAAGCCTAACTAACTTTTACGAATGTTCTGTACGCTAGTATTCTATTAAAAAATTATTTCTTATGGGATTCAATCCAACATGCCACCTTTGGTAAAGACAACATTTATGCATCAAGATCATATCAAGAATCCCAAAGTATAAACTAAATAAGTCACACTAAATAAGTTTTTGATGTCTTCACTTTTGAAATACATTTTTCGAATTTTTGAATAATTACATTTGACATAGGCAAAGACGTTCGTAGACCTGAACTAATGAATGATTCCATTGAGAAACCAATAACATGAAATCTATAATATTATAAAGAAGAGATGGTTTCTGTATGTTTGTTTGTGGGTTTGTGTGTTTGTGGGTTTGTGTGTTTGTGGGTTTGTTGTGGCAAGTGAACGCAAAAAATACTGAACCAAACAGTTTGAAATTTTACACAAAGACAGATCTTAAACTCATGCAACACATAGGCATACTCATTTCCTTAAAATCCTCTCGGGCTACGCCCTGTGAACGTCCTAAGTTTCAATGTTTACATTTTTAGAAAATGAAAACATAAAATTACTTGAATGTCAACAGCTGTGAACACTAAAATTTGACAGTTCGAGAAGCAGAAGACATGGTTGCTGTAAATACCCTGGGACTCAATGTTTACAGTTTTTAATGTCAACATCCGTTTACTTTACATTTTGACAGTTCGGGAAGAAAAAGAAATAAAGTTAATTTTTACACATAAACTGCTGGATCGAAATTAGTGAATTATTAGTTCGAAATAGTGGAATGGTAGATTTTTAATTTTCTCCCGATGCTTGCCTCTATTACGTTAATGCTTATCCTCTCCCAATATTTGACATATGTTACTTTGTCATGTTTAGATATATACTTAGACACATGTTTTGTCATTTTGTAAACAATAAAGAATTAATTATCAATAACTTAAATGTATCTGTAGAGCCTACACCTCTCAGCCTTTTTTACCCGTGCGAAGAACGGGTACTTTGGCTAGTTATAGATAAAATACTGTTTATACAATGACGATCTTGTATGATTAAACTATTCATCCGGTTTGATCACTTTTGGTTTCCCATAAATTAATCAGTCATATTGTTGCCCTGCGGCAAGCAACGGACCAAACGAATATGTTACCGAATACTACAATCACCACTAATGAGCTACACGTAACAAAATTAGGTTAAATTCAGAATTATTCTCCGCGGCGTCCTAACTAATCTTCCACCTGGAAATAATCACTGGGGATTTATAAATTACGTAATTGCGTACGCCTTCCCTTTCTAGATCACTATTGCATATTCTTCACATTCCATATAATCAAGGCGGAACGGGAAACCGGCTAGTGGCAGTGGCTTTGATCCGTTGAATCTCGCGAACGTTTCCGGAAGTAAACGAACGCCTACGAGGAAACCCGAAGCCAGCCGAGGATTGCCGACCGCTGTCGTAGACGTCCGAACCCTTCAGTTCGGGAAGTTACGTCATTATTCGCATTCTTGGGTGCTACGCATGCGCGTTTTGCATTTCTGAGCGCTTATTTGCACCTTGTTCCTGTCCTTGATATTTGGACTTCTGCTACATGAACGCAAACTTTTGTAACGAATATTTTTGTGGATGCGTTTTAAAATGGCTAATCGTATTGGTCTGAATTTATTTCGTACCTTAAAATTTAAAATAAAATAAAAATGTCACTGTATATTGAAATAAGCTATTATTTTTAGTAAAATCTTTCTGATTTGTATTCAATAGTCTGCAATACCTCTGCCATTGTTTTCACTTTCCATGGCAATAATTTTAAATTCAAATAGCCACCGCAACGTTGTACCTCAAAAACCTTAACCTAACGTGTTTGAAAACCTATATCATTTTAACCTTTGGAGTGTCAAGCCTCTCAAATCCGAGACGCACGTCTCTGATGGAGTGGTATTACAGATACAGCTGAGTGAGGGAGGAGGAGATTTATGACTGACCCCGGCCGCCCCGCAGGTAGCTGAGGATCCATCGGCCAAGTTACTGTATACAGACTATAAAGGGAAGCGTTTAGTTCATCTAAACAGCTGATATACAGTTTTTACTCGTAGTATTAGGACTGTATCCGGATAGTTGGCTGTTCCGTTGACCTACGGGAGCCTGTATATACAGTGTTTAATCGTAGTTTTAGGACTGTATCCGGATAGTTGGCTGTTCCGTTGACCTACGGGAGCCTGTATATACAGTGTTTACTCGTAGTATTAGGACTGTATCCGGATAGTTGGCTGTTCCGTTGACCTACGGGAGCCTGTATATACAGTGTTTAATCGTAGTTTTAGGACTGTATCCGGATAGTTGGCTGTTCCGTTGACCTACGGGAGCCTGTATATACAGTGTTTAATCGTAGTTTTAGGACTGTATCCGGATAGTTGGCTGTTCCGTTGACCTGCGGCAGCCTAGCAGCTCACGCGCGACCACGACGACGTCGACGTGATTTGAATGGCGACTCCTGACCCTCATCCTGACCTCAGGTTGGCAATACTGTCTACTGACCGTTATATCTGATGTTGGCAGTGTTGTAGTCACGAAACAAACGGGTCATGTACTATCCTACTATACTGTTTAGTAGTGTACAAATGTTTTGATCACTCTTTATTTTATGACGTAATATTTGAATAAGCTATTATTTTTTTATTTGTGGACAGATTTTTGCGAACTATTCCATACCCAGCTTCTTATGTACCTCTTATCCCAATTGGAAATTAATGTGTATGTATCACTGTATAAAAGGTTATTTCGAAAACTTCCCGAAAAAATAAAATGTATGAGCTTTCCTAATGAACCATCCCATAAAAGATTTATTCCACGATTCCAAACGAGATCTTGACATTACCAATGTAATTTTTATTATTAACAAATACCTTTGAATTACGTTTAAACATAGCTTGTTTGTGTCAGCACTTACTACAGCATGCACGCACTGCAAAAAATACATAGGTATTTTTCTGCTTTATTTTTATTTCATTGTAGTAAAATCCTGAAAAATATTACATTTACAAATTACATAGGAGCAGTAAATTTTATCAAACATTATATACCTTTGCATATTATACAGTGATACAATCTTTGATTAAATAGGAAATGGTCATATGAACAAATCATTTTTCCGCCAATATAAACACCTGGAAGACCTACACTTGCTACAAAGGTTTTATATTGATATTGGATGGATGGTATGTTATGGCTGAGTGCGAAACAAAGAGTAAACTCGAATAAACTATGGCAATAATTAATAGACAGCATTATGTTACAATTTATACACGAATAAACTAACCTAAGGTATAAGTATCAAAACGTGTAGTTACATTCCATGCAAAAACCACTACCAAAAGCTGAATATCGTACTGATTTTAACTACCGGAAAATTTATAAAATTAAGAGTGTTTATCAATGAAAGGTTGTTTCAAGCAATCGTTCCAAAATCCTATTTGCATCGTGTTTATCTGAATGACTATTCAAACTCCAAAATATCATTCATACGACGAGAAACATAATATGCCTACAATAAAGAAAATATTATGTGACAGAACATGTTGCCTGTGACACTTGTAGTGGTTAACGATGTGCTGCATCCATGTTGTAGTAAACTTGGAACATCAGTAAAGATAGAGATACTGTAGTTTTAGTTGAATGCGTATTTACAGTAGTACAGTGTTGTAAGCAATCTAAATCGTTGAACGGATTTTTCGACAGAATTGTTGAGGTGTTGAGCTGAAAACAAAATGTCAGCAGTCCAGAGTGACGGGGATGACTAATACTATCACAAATCACCTCGCCATCAACGCGGGTTGTCTCAAGGTCGAGATTACGCAGAAGTCTTTTGTCACTGTAAAACATTTAGAATCAATGAGCATCTTACCTTTAAGTTATCCTTAGTCATATATTAATTTTCAGAACAAAAATAGGCCCAACTTCTGTGCAAACATAAATAAGTCACTACTATATATAAACTAATTATTAACAATCAATTTTATTTATAAAGATGGTATGTATATAATAGTAACAATAGGCCTAATACTATTTTTGTATATAATTAATTATAATATCTCTATTTTTGCACATCATCTCCATGAAGATCCATAGAGATGCATGCACTCTGTACCTCGCAGATATAATCCATTTTCTCATCTGTTATACATGAAAACGATTACCAATATATTGATTCACACTGGATTGTATTAAAAAGCTATGAATATACTATAGATGTATATAAAATGATTTGCAGAGTTTTAGTAATTATTAAAGTATTTTACAATATATTGTCTATTTTATAGTATGTAATAATCTTGTCGTTTTAACATTCATCAAGTTTTAACATAAATTGGAAATCGGTGCTTATATTCCAGCACATTGTGCAGTATGTACCTGAGTAGTAATAATATCTAAGACGACTTCCCCACCCCAGCGCCGTTCAGCAAAGAATAGTTCTACCAAACATTTCTAATTGGAGGATTTAGAGGATTTTTAACCAGCCTCTTCAACCTCCAATATTGTTTCTTCAATCCTACATACCTCGTGTATAAACTACGTGTACTTTATAACTTCATTTTCGTTTTAAACAACACAAACGAGAATGAAATGTATTAAACAACCAACTATACAAACGCCTTTGTTTCGAAATATCGTTCCTACCTGTAGTTAAAAAGTAATAGCTAATTACGTAAAGAGTAAACAGAAAAACGACAAGATAGTTTAAGGGGCGATAGGTTTCACACATTCTTATCCACAAAAAAATTTTACGGTCTGTAAATACCTGTTCAACCGCACGTTGAAATCTCCTCGACACGAACAAAATTAACAAAAGACAACAACAGTATTCAATAACAAAAATTATAAATCAATGAAAGAATTCCTTAACACTGAACAGATGTCAACATTGTCAAGACCACACCTAACCTAGGCGGAAGGAATTCGAGGTGATCCTCTTTGCCTTACCTCATAATCCTGTCTCTATGCAGATAGAGCACACAGCACAGCACTAAACCCGACACAGAATTTCGCACGAGTCGAAGATCAGAATCTGACACTGCACTGAGATAAGTTGAAGGATTGCAGACGATAAAGGTGAGTAGTGAGTTGAGTACGCGGCGGCTACGACGGAATAGCTTTCACCCGGCGGTGTTGCCGTCTTCGGCATTCGATGTGGCAGCGCCGCGTCACTACGCTACCTGGCGGCACAGGCCGTAACCGCGTCCAGCGTTGCCAATCTACCGTAGATGAATGGGATCTTGTGTAATCTGAGGCTGTGAAGTCACTAGTGAGTGACTAGTGGGTTGACCTGTTGAGGAAGAGGTTGAGGAACGGACAGCACAACACTTAATGAGAGTTGAATTCTCTATTTACAAAAGCAACGACCTGGTACGCAGCAGAAAATTATACTAAACTTTCCTAGAAATTAAAAAATTCTTAAAAAACCTCCCGCCTTAAGATTTTTCCTAAAAAATCTTTGGATTAAATAATTTTCCGATCATTCCTGAATTATTGCCAATGGGTCTTGTTAACAGGAACTCTGTTCCGCCCCTTTGTGTAATGTAATGTAATGGGCCTTGTTAAATACAAAGCCTTCTGGGCGTTAAACATACAGCAATTGGAAGAAATATTGCAATCGAGAACCAGTCTACGTCATTCCTGTATAAATGTGAGCTATTGCTACACCAATCTGATGGCCCAACTTCCAATCTCACGAGCAATCAAGCTCAGGAGAAATCTTGAAATCAATTACTTCATAAAACCATTAAATGGGGAAAATTGCCACCAGAGTGCTCACATTAAACATAAGTATAGAACAATTTATGGCTCTAAGCCTAAACTATAAAAATGATTTCAGGTGTTCTCGAGGCAGTAGTGTAGCAGCGTAGCACGTTAGCTACCTTTGAAGAGTTGCTGGAAGAATTAGTCTCAATGTGAACTACATAAAAAGTAACAGTAAACAGACACATACTTTCTCTCTCTGAAGGTTAACTGAAGAATAACGTAAATTTTATAAAATTATCATATTCATAAACTCTAGACAACATAATACTGTACATGTATTGTTTAAAAAATGTTCACCATATTTCTTTCTCTCTCTCTCCTAATACAAGTACAAACATTGAGGGGAAGTAGCTTACAGCCCCCTCCCCGGCTGTGTTATTACCGGAGGTAATAAAAAATATTTTTGTTAGAGTTTAATTGGGTGATGTGACCTTAAACTTCTTACTGAGTTTCATGAAAACGGTTGAGATATAAGGAAGAAATTAATTTTTCAGTAACAGTATTTCATTGAGAATGAGCTCTTTGAAGAGGTACTGTGTTTACCGCAACCAGTAATATACATTTACTCTGGAACTAATAATCGTAGACAAATATGTCAATATACTAATTTGTTTAGTTTTAGCGAATTTCTTATAGCGAAGAGGCTATTACCGTAGATCTCATTGCAAGACTTCAGCCCGGACCATGTTATTTTCGTCTTTAGGTGTCCAAAGGCCAAAAACAAGTCGTTAAAATATATATATGTGTGTGTGTGTGTGTGTGTGTGTGTGTGTGTGTGTGTGTGTCGTAAAAATGGCCTGATAGAGACCAAATTTAGTAGAGATGTGTATTCCTACATTTGCTCGGACGAGTTCGTAATCCAGACATATCGGTCAATCGGTACGAGTAGTTTGAGGGGGAGTTGTACTCAAAAATTGGTTTTTTGCGTTTTATGTTATGTAATTTTAAACATATTAGCATATGTAGTTTTTAAATATGTAATTTCAATTTTTTATTTTATCTTTCACCATTAGAATCAGCTTAAAAAACTACACAATTTAGTTCTTTAAAGTTTTGCTCTATCTCCAACGGTTACCGAGATATCAGAAAATCTACAACACAGTACGCTGTATTTGGAGGCTAAAAAAAGGAAAAATTAATATTTCACTTATCAACCAATATTTTTTGACGAAACTTTATATTAAACTTCATGAGATGTTGATAAAACTTGGTATAGATGGTAAAAATAAACATTTTTTATGCTAGAAATTCCTACTTTCAGTGTTCCTCACAGGAGCAAACCCGCAAACTCTTTCCCATGTTAATCTCATGGGGAATATGCAAATAACATCTCATATTCATCGTACAGATGATGATTCAAGACGCAGGTCTACTGCGACGGGGGTATTTAAGTTTGTTTTCATTGTGATGGTAAAATTATTTCATAAAATTATTGGTTTACCAAAACATTTAAAGTATCACATTACACATAGTATACACATCAAAAGTTATGGGCTTTTGCCCATAACTTTTGAACAATTATTTTAGAGACATACGGGAGATGTCTTGTTATTTGGGACCTTAATCTATAATCCAGGAATATTCATCAAAATGGGTAGAGCGGATTACGAGGAATCCGTGTTTTTCACAGATCACATCTGAGATTTTAGAGTAAGTCCCTAAATATGAACGAATAACGTTTATATGAACGAATTTGTCATTGTGAAAAGTGAGAAGAGTGGGTCCAGAGATGACCGGATAATCCACCCTGTGGGTATTTTAATGTGACAGTAAAGGATGGGTGTAATGAGTGCAATCGATTTTTTTCGAAGTTGAATTAAGACCAACTTATTTATTTGCCAAGATTAACAAAGACAACTGGGGCCACTGAACGGTATCGTATAGGGATTGTCGGGATCTTTCTCAGGATAGATCCGGGACTTTCAGATTAGGACACGTACCTCTGAATACATTTGGTTAACAGTGTATCTGAGGGTAAACAAACGGCATCTCAAACAGTAACGAGTAGAAAGTAAAAGCTAAACTGCTGGAAACAGGTCGTGAATTATTCATTTGACTAAGGTAATACTCGAATTACCAATATTTCAACGAGAAGGTTTTGAATGTTTTAGTACGAATATGTCTAGGAATATCGCTATCGAGGTTAAACACGGTATTACCAATGTAACACGAGGTTGCATTAGAATAATGTGGTGGCACATCTTGCACAGAGAAAGTAAAATTCAGACATTTACAAAATAAAATTGATTCTGTTAGACTTATTTGAGCCTAAATAATTACAGTACCATCGTGAGGTTGTGTTCGAAAGTGGCGACTAACTGTAAACTAATAGAAAGCCGGAGTCCGACCTTCTGTCTGGGGTCTGAGCGTCGCGTCGTGAATGTCAACCTCGGCGGATGTCAATGCCAGGATTCCGACACAAGTCGGTCACACCGTCAAGATTTGATAAAACAGGCGAGATTAGATTACCATTTGAAATGGCGACCTATGTAGGTATTTTAAGCGAAGTATGAGTGAGAAATGAGGGTAACATGATTGTGGCGCGATTTTGTAGTCTTGTTACTGACTAAGGTTGACATTTTTTTTAACCCAACATTCAATGGCATATCTAAGAGACCTACAGTTAATCGTGGAGTCCTAACCACTGCTTCTGAATTACGAACTAGTCTAATTAATTATAAGGATGGTCTTTGCGTATTAATATAGTATTCATTAGTGCGGACGTTAATAGTACAAGAGAACACCAGACACACCGACCACCGCCCTCCGCTCACAACTATCCACAATTCATGACCTTCAAGTAGCTGGATTACAGGACACGCCACAGTCCTAGCCTCAGTGTATCTTTTATGTCTTTACCAGGGTCGTCTGTAACCAAGTATAACCATAAAACCCTTCCCTGAATAATCTTATTTTTCATCAAAAGATTTTTTCTAATACTGTACTTTATCTTCTGTCTTTATCTTTGTACTTTATCTTTCGTCTTTATCTTCTGACAGGCAAAACACACCCTCATCTTAATTAATCTTAATTTCGTCAGTCCTTCACGCAATGGTTTTGCTGAAATGATTTTCAGGAATTCGTTATATGTGTTGTGTTCTAGTTTTGAAATGCAAGCCTTTGTTAAAGTGCACGATACATGTAAACACATTTGATCCCTTTATAGGATTTGGAACGGAAGCTTTTGTTGGGAAATATTTGTGATTTCATTGCTATGCTAACAGGGCTTAAGTGTACCAAATGTTTCATTATATCTACAAGGCTGTGAATCACCACATAAAAAATTAATATTAAACTATTGACGTAAACCTTTAATAATTGACGTTCGACGCACATGGATTTTGGTACATTTTCAAGTCTTGTCAGGAGCAACAAAGTGATCACTACTCAAGTTACCAGAGACCAGTTTCTGTTCCCTTGCCACCAAAACATCGAAGTTACTGAAGTAAATGGTCGGCAGTGGAACACCTCAGACGCGGATCCTTGAACGTTGGTTGAAGCATCTCAAGTCGATGGTTTCGGGAGTTAAGTAGTTATCCATTAAAATGATCAGTTAAAATTTTTAATTATTGACGTGATTCCTATTGTCTAAAATAAACCCATGACGTATTATAAATTTTTGAACAGGGGTTTTTCATGTAGATCACAGAATTGAAGTTATTTTTGTTCGGGCGTTTACCGTTCTCCTGTAATTTAGCTTTTAATTTTAAGTTATGTACATAGAGATAAGTCACTGTGACTCAACAGACAATATGACGCGATAAATGGCTGTGATAAATTATGTGACTGGGACGGTGGCGACGTCCTGTAATCCAGCTACTTGGAGGTCACGAATTATGGATTGAGAGAAAAGGTCGGTGGATGTAGTGTTCTCTTGTGTGGATTAACGTCCGCACTGAATACTACGTTAATCTGAAAAGACCATCCTCATAATTAGACCAATTCGTAATTCAGAGGCCGTGGTTCGGATTCCACGTTAAACTGTAGGTCCATTAGTTGCCATCGGCTGTTAGGCAGTCCTGTCTAAGGAACATGTCAGCCTTAGTCAGTAACAAGACTACAAGATCGCGCCACAATCATCTTACACTCAATCCTTATTCATACTTGGCTTAAAATACCTACATTGTGGTATGGTTGCTATTTTAATGATCTATTTTAATCTAATGATTTTACCTGGTTGAGCAAATATTGTCCCCAATTTTGTGTTTGTTATCTTTCAAAATAACTTGTAAAATAGTAATTGGATTGCAATTTGTAACATTAACCAACCGGCAGTAGGCATATTGACAACGCCAACAAACAGATAATCAACTAAACAAGTATACAATAGTGCAGGAATGCAACGTTTGAACACTAGAAATGCGCCGTTATTGAGTTGTTCTAAACTGAAACGATAGGAACTGAAATTAGAGTTGGCCTGATTAGACCAAGTAGCTCGACGGTATATGAATCGAAACTTTAACGCATAGAGAAAAAAACCGACCCATGTTATTTTTGATAATTTAATCTGAAATAATAATTGTATAATTAGTCATCTGTTGAAAAATCGTCTCCGACACACTCTGGTTAATAGTCTGTAACACTTCCGCCATCTTGGATGTTAGTCCCGTACAAACAATTTTAATTTGGTGACAGAGTTACTGACCAATCAATAGTGGTAAAAATATTATTGATTGAGTTGTAAAAACAAATGTAAATTCATTGTTAATTAGAAAATCTTTCATTTTGTAATTTTCCGTCTTAAAAAAAGATAATTACTAGTTAATTAAGTATGAGACATAATTGGAAGGTAAAGAAGTTTTATTTCTCTGGAAAATATGCCTAACATAAAAAATAATATTGGGATTTTCTAGATTAACACTTTACCTTGACTATCAGATGGTCAATAATCTGGTATTTGAATAGTCAGTTATGATGTTAGAAAATTATCATTGATCTTATGGTACTATAACGAAATTTTTCGCCAGTAAAGTAGATAAAGTTAATATTACGTAAACCGGTTTTAATGTACGCCAATAGTTTGTGAGAGAGTGATTAGTGAATGAAGTTCGTCTACTTTCCTAAAGATTTTTGAAACTACTATCAAATACTACGAAATCTTTCTCACTTTTACTCCATTATTCTATCTAATTTGGTAACTTCAAAAATCATTTCAATAAACTGAATAACAAAATAGCGTGAAACAATTTTTTGACGCACGAAACGAGAGTTTATGACAACACTAAATGGCGAATCTTTCCCCATCTACTTTCAATATTATTTTATCCACGTTAAAATAAAATAAACAATTTTCAAAATAAAATCCCAGCCTTTGAAATAAGAAAATAAAAAGTAATTTTTAGAATATAATTAAAAACAGCATTTAGAATAACACAAAATTGAATAAAAATATAACAAACACAAACAAAAGTTTTTAATTTTGATACGGACTATCAGTTCAAACTGTCAGGTAGAGCTAGCAGTTCAAACTGTCAGGTAGAGCTAGCAGTTCAAACTGTCAGGTAGAGCTAGCAGTTCAAACTGTCAGGTAGAGCTAGCAGTTCAAACTGTCAGGTAGAGCTAGCAGTTCAAACTGTCAGGTAGAGCTAGCAGTTCAAACTGTCAGGTAGAGCTAGCAGTTCAAACTGTCAGGTAGAGCTAGCAGTTCAAACTGTCAGGTAGAGCTAGCAGTTCAAACTGAATGCTCCAATACGCATTCAGTACCTCATGGTCAGGTTTACCTGACATCAATTCATTTTACCAATTAATTTAACAACATTTCTTCAGTCCTTCAACATGGCATTTTACATAACAACATAACATTGCAATTTCCCAGGTTTAAGTTGTCAGCCTCTCAGGTAAGAGGCCTGCGTTTTCGAACGGGCTATAAAAACGGACGTTCTTAAAAAACGTTGGATAACATTGGAACAGCAGTAAGAGACGGGTTATAGTGCATAAATGTGCTCATTTGATCTAATGAAATTAGAAACGTCCGTTTTTATCGGTGTATGAAATCGCGCCCATAAAAAAGTAGGCTTGATTGCACTTTGATGTGCAACATTACCCGGCGCCCGTTTCTGCACCTAACACTTCACCCATTTAAGGCCTCTGGGTCGAAGCCCTTTGGTATATTCATTTTAATTCAGCTATTGTAACTATTTTAACATTACACTTCAGTAAATTTGTTTATTTACATTTGAACAAACTACAGTTTTTAAAGATACTTTCAAATTATTCAATCACAGCTGAAAATACCTTCAATTAATTGTAATTCCTGTTGTATTTCTACTGGTATTGTATTCCTATTGACTTATTTGTAATTTGTAACCTGTGTTTTGTAATTTTGTACCTAACACACAACACACGTACAAAATCAAATATTCGTTAATAATACTCAATATTAACCTTGTATGCATTTCAGATAGGCAAAGGAAAATATAAAACAGCTGATTTTTACCATAAACGTAACATTAATAACCTTTGTATTTTTTTATTTGGCCAACATATAAACATGTGATCTTAATCATAATACATAATCTCCTCAAATTGTATAACATTAACATGGTGATAAAGCTTTTCATTTTGTACAGTACATGTTTACTTTATAGTTTTAAATTAATGAATTATTTATACGGCATTGCATAGTAAAGCATAATGCTAATTGCTAACATTTTTGAACAAATATCAGTTTAAAGGCACTCTCAAATAATTTAATCACAGCTGTTTTTAAACGCTAAGTATATGAACCTGAAACTGCACCCTTTTATGCTCTCTGGGTCGGAGCCCTTTCGACGGATTTGCAAAAAACTTCACCGAAATTATCCTCGAATTATGCTTAATAATGTCTATGGTTTCATTATAATCTTGCGAGCGATGTCGGAGTCTAGGGGTAACATACATATAAATAAAAAATATATACCTACATGCTCTTTTATATATTATGATTAAAATTGATTCATTTTAAAGTAACCTTTATATTCTCATCTCAAGGAAAATAATTAATATTAAGGTTGTTAATATTATCACTGTAAGAATAAAACTATTTCCACTAACAAAATAATTCGATTAAAACGTGACATATAAAGTTTATAGGTCACGTTTTAATCAAACTATCATCAAAAATATGAAGAAACATTTAAAGGTTCTTGATATCGGTATTTCAGACTGTGTAAAGCGCCCTCTATTGTCAAATGCTATCTGCAATACAATACTGCATTGCGGTGTATAGTCTATTTGTTGCAGGATCTAAACGAACAGTATGTATTTCACCCAGAAGAAATGAAACTGTATAATACAACTTGTCAATGTCATTATGGAACTTAAAACCATAAATATATACTGTATATATAGTTCTAGTTTGAAGACTATATTACTTACATTTCTTTCTGTCAAATTCATAACACGCTTAAATAAGAGTTATATTCATACGCAATTACCAATACAAGACGAGTTTTTATAATGTATATATGGAGAGAATACAGCTTTTTTACTTAAATAATGCTTTGAAAACACTGCTTATTACCGATTTTGTGTTGCAAAATCTAAAGTACATACATTTTGAGTCATAATACAGAACATAATCCTGTAAAAATATGTTATGAGTAGACCCATAAATATATCATCCAATTGTGCCTAGTTTTATTTTTATGAAGACTAAAACACAAATTCCTCCCTTATTAAATGAATGGAACTCTGTATGTATACCTAAGGTTATATTACCTACAGTAATTAAAACTACTCACAATATATTGTTCCTGATCTAAAGGGTGGGGGAGGGGAATGTTGGGTAAACCGAAAAAGGTTACATTTAGAAGGAGGGAGTATGAATAAATTTGGTAACTATTCTCTAAGCAATGAATTGAGTTTTTCAACTGAAATGTCGAGGAACAGCTCATTTTAATATCCGAACAAAGACGAATTTTACTTTTTATATTTTATAATATAAATCACTTTAGGAGTACACAAATAACATGACTACATTGAATTTATTCGGCTTACCTTCCTTACTTGTAAAATAATAAATAAATGGTATCATTGAACTGACATATAATTCTCTCCCAACTTAGATTAAATACCTTTTTTGTTTTGTTTCAATTAAACAAAAAAGAAAGAGTAGTTTTACCCACAATTACTGTGTGCTGATTGGTCTATACACATTATGCATATAATACTAACAATTATTGCCACTGTAAAGAGTGGCAACATAATGGTGGAATCCAATTTCCCTTGTAGTATTTTTTGCAAATCCCTAATGATTAATGAGCTCTGAGAAATAATTAGTGTAACATTTATATGTGAACATTGCTTTTAATTATGTTTCTGCTTAACAGAAATAATGATAACATTACTTCTGTTGTTACAGCGGCAACCCTTTCGTTGTGGAAATCTAGGAATTGTAATCACTCCGGAGCCCGGTGTTCCAGGAACCACTATCGAACTCTTTGATATCATTACTGTAATTTCGTCCCATCGTTGCATAATCTTCGACATGGATGTTTGCTCAATCCATTACGTGATTACTGTTCTGATGGAAGTTTGTGTGATCCAAATAGTGAGTTAGGGTGGGTGTGTCGAGAATATTTTATATACCCCCGTCGCAGCAGACCTGCGTACTCAGCGAATTTCCAATTAATTTTCAATCAATAATATGGCAATAATAATACAATTATATGACAAGATTGATCAATCAATACCCGTTTATAAATTAGAGTATTTACCTATTCTCCGTAACATCAACATGGGAAAGAGTATGCAGGTAATTGTGTGTTTTTAAACTGATTTTAATGGTGAAAGATTAAATTTGAAAATTTTAAAAATTACATGGGAAAACCCCAAAAAAACTCATTTTTTGGGTATAAAATCACCCTAAACTACCTGTTCCAATTAACCGATATGTCCGATTAACCGATTACGAACGTGTCCGAGCAAATGTAGGAATACACGTTTCTACCAAATTTGGTCTCGATTGGACCCTTTTTACGAGATTTATCGTGTTCACAGACGATAAATAAATAAATAAATATATATATATATATATATATATATATATATATTGGTATAACAGGGAGAGTTGACGATATTGGACTGGCTCCTTGAGTGAACCACCATAATATCCAGTTACTGAAAAGAATGTTATGTCGCTAAAGGTGGCTGCACTGACTGTCTTTGGAAGGGTGTAACTTCCGCTATTACACAAATGGTTTCATGCTGATATTTTGTCAAGATGTGAAAAATGTATTGATTAGACTAGATTTTCGATCTAGTTTCACAACGTTAATACACCTTCATTACGTTATGGTCTTGAAAACTACACTAATTAACTTATCTTAACCCCGCAGAGTGCTGTCTCCCCCTTATCCAACCCCCATCAGACAAAAGTTATGAGACTGTGGACCAAACGCCCTGTGGACCGAATGAGATCCTTCCCATAACAATTCACGCTTTATGATAAGGTAAAGAGGCTCTGAAACCTAGGTAGCAAAAATACTAATATTTAACTAATATTAACTGGAGATGGAACAATAAATTGGTACGTTAAAACAATTTCCACCATAAGAGGATTCATAATCCAACTTGAGCCCCAGGCAGGAATAGAATGAGCCCCATGGAGAGCTTGTCATTTGAGGTAGGACTACACTCCTCTCAAGCCTGGCAAACTATCAGTACTCGCGTGGTATACACCGATCCCCAAAAGTTCTGATCAGACAGAATGCTCAGATGAAGCCTCGAGTCAGCAAAGCCCGCAGGAGAGACGAGAAAAACAAGAAAGAGACGAGATGACAAATAGAGAGAGGAGAGACGAGATGGGGAATGGCGTTACACCGGATAGCCAAACATTTGACAGCTTCTTTTTGGTGATATCTGAACTACTGTATTAAAAACCAGTCAATAATCGACTCTCTGGAGTCGATTATGACTTTAGTCCTCCAAAAAATAAAGAAACATAAATTATAATGTGTAACTGAGTTAAAATGAATTAATTAACTTGTATAATAAATCTAGCTTCGTTTTACTACCGATTTCTTCGTATAGATATCCCTAAAAACTAATATGTACTTTAATACTTTATACTTTTTGCTGAAAGTTCGACGTACCGAAGTAGGTATTTTAAGCCGAGTATAAAAATGAGAAATGAGTGTAAGATGATTGTCTTGTTACTGACTAAGGCTGACATGGCCTTAGACAAGACTGTTTATTCATAGCCCTATAGTCAACGGCACCCAAGGGACCTAACGATAAACGTGAAATACGAACCACAATTTTGCCTGTGTCATGTTAAAGTAGCCTTTCGGCCTAATGAAAGTTCATTATTAAATCCATATCTTCACAAACTTGTTTCTTTCAAACTCATAGTAACAGATATGTTTAAGTCGATCTATAACTAAATGGAAGATTTTTCATGAACAAAATAATACACTCTCCCGAGGATCAGAGTAAATTGAATTCCGTGAATCCCCGGGCTTTGACGTCATTCCGAGGGAATTCCGGGAATGTCTCTCTTCCCGGCGTGGGCTGGCTTGTTTTAAAATATCTAATTATTGTTTCTATCTAACATAATAAACCACTTTGATCAGAGCTTTAGGAACAATCACTTCTAGAACATCATCTTAGTTTGCGAATTCATAGGATGAAGGTCTTAGCCGTGCTGGTATAAAATCCAAATTCTTATAATCCTTTGTAGAACACATTAATGGTATTGACGATGCTCAGTGCAGAGGATCTAGTAAAGGATATAAAACGTTTATCATATTGGTAGGCCTACGTTACGTTCTGATGTTATAGACGGATCATTACGACTACTGTAGGCTAAAACTGGTCACTTCAACCAGTAGGCCTAGTCTCTCAATCTTTGACGCGATATTCCATATTATGTTGTATTCTTGAGTCTAGATTCTTTGTGTATCAATGTGTTCCGACGCAACTTTGACACATCAAAGACTCTTGTTTTCCTCATTGTTCCTATTTCAACCGAGACGAGTTTTCCGGTCGTTCTGCGGTAAACAGCCTTTAATAAGTTCAATGTGATTACGGATCTTTTACTACTTGGGAGTACTTCCACCTATCCAATATTACTACTGTAATTTGATGAAAATAGATATAAAAATGTTAGATTATTCTATACCGGTAGTCATTATGTAAGTAACATTTATGTCAGCGAATCTGCGTACATTCGCATAGTCGTAGAGAACTGCGTTGCATCCTATGTATATTAAAATACAGCTTTTACTGTAAAATTTACAAGTTATATTATTTAGTTCATGCGAGTATATATGGGTGCCTATATATGGGTGTCCAACCTAAGGTTTTCCAGTAGTTAACATTTTTATTAGCGAATTTTAAGCAGTCTTTACTTTTGATAATTATGGTGTAAATGTAACTATTTGCGATCTATGGCTCAACAATATTTTACGTTTCAAACCACTATCACCTAAAGTGAACCAATAGCTAACTATTATACAATGCATATGACAGGACAGCAAACTTCTCCCCTTTATCTTTTACAGGGTTTTATAATTAGTTTTAAATCCGAACATATGGCCGTCATTTTCCAATATGGTTGATAACTTGAACATTTGTTATGGAACACCCTATATTTTATGGTGGTTTTAGGTGGAAGAGGTAATTTTAAGACGTTTTTACTCTTGATAATTTTGTCGTAATTGTAATCCTTTGCGAGCTACTGTTAATAATCTTCATAAAAACTACCGGTTACACTTACGCCAAAATTATCAAGAGTAGGAATGTCTTAAAATTACCTCTCTATCTAACCACCATAAAATATAGAGATATCTGGCTAAGTATACATTTCAGGACATTCACCCACAGTACCATTTTTGCCTCTTTCGACCAAGTAAACCACATTATTAAGTTGGGTGGCGGTCTTAACAGATACCCGCTATATTAAATATAGCTCAAAACTGGTTTTTGAGAGCTTATTATTTGATTTTCATAAGACGTGGGACATTATAAAGTAGATAACACCCTTCTCCAAGAGGTATACTATAAGGAAAATAAGCTTCAAAACTAACTATAGATCTCTCGTTTTCATGGAGAAGACGAACACAAATAAATATCTTCTTTAGCGTTACAGACAAGATCCATTTCAACTTTACAAAACATAGAAACAGCCAAATATACAGGGTTATCATAAAAGAATGGTGCGGTTTCAGTAATTCATAAAAACATTGTAGGGAAATTTCTGATTGTTATGTTGGTATCGCTGAAAGCCTACAACCCAAAAGTTTGTTTGTAAGCTGTTTTAACCTAAACATCGGTTCTTGTACTGTTGTTCCGATGAGTTTAGTGAGTTACTATGTTCTTTGTTAAAGATATAGGAAAGTGTGTTTTATTTATGGCTGAATTAAAATTCGTAATTTTAGTTCAACATGCGTTCCGACGTGAATTTGGAAGAGATCCACCACATAAAAATAACATAACACGCTGGTTTAAACAAATTGAAGAAACTGGATCGGTTGAGAAACGGAAATCAGCCGGCAGACCAAGTGTACCAGACGAAACTGTTGAACTAATTAGACAATCGGCAATTAGAAGTCCTGGGAAGTCCATCCCTCGTCGAAGCGTCGAATTAGGTAATCCAAAAACAACGGTTCACAAAGTTTTACATAAAAACTCAAATTAAACGCTTATAAAATCCAGATACTGCAGGAATTGAAACCCAATGATAGTGTAAACCGTTACAATTTTGCTGTTAGAATGTTGGACAAAACGGAAAACGAATCATTTTTAGAAGATATAATTTTTAATTTAATTTTCTTCTTTGCTGAAAGAACAATTAATGGAGTTATGTATCTCGACATGTTAATCAATTATTGCTTTCCTCAGCTACATGAACTCGAAAACATTCATCAACTTCATTTCCAACAAAACGGTGCTCCTCCACACTTCAGTGTATTTATTGGAGACGGACGTTTTGAACGAAAAAATTGGAGATCGATGGATAGGCCGGCAAGGACCTGTGCTGTGGCCTCCAAGGAGTCCAGACCTGACATCTTGTGATTTTTCCTTGTGGGGTTACATAAAAAATATTGTTGATTCATAAAAAATGTGTGACCTGAACCACTTAAAAAACAGGATTAATGAAGCAATGACAACCATAACCGAAGAAATGTTAGCGAATGTTTGGAGAGAAATTGATTGTCGTTTGGACATTTCTCGAGCGACTAAGGGCGCACATATTGAAATTTATTAATTATGTAAAAAATACTGTTTAAGACGACAAATTTTATGAATAAACAACATTAACTGTAAGTACTTTGGGTTTTCCTTAAACTATGTTCGAAAACGCACCATTCTTTTATGATAACTCTGTACAATAATTACAAGCAATGTACAGAATAAACTCAAACATTAAACTCACGAGGCGAGAATTCTTTCAATTGCATGTTAAGTAGTGTTTATTTTTGGCGTTGTGTCAAGATGCACCGCTGGTGTAGTGGTATCATGCAAGATTCCCATTCTTGCGACCCGGGTTCGATTCCCGGGCGGTGCAATGTAATTTTGCTCGTCCTTAGAATTAATCAATATTGTTTATTTATAAGTAATTATTTATATTATATTTTTATGGTATTTAATTTGGCTTATGACAAATAGATCAATATAAAAATTTATTTTTTAAACTATTTATTTATTATTAATATGTTTAAATAAAATATATTGAATACTTATTGTTTTTAATGATTTATAATTGTCGACAAAAAACTTTCAGCAGTGAAAAAACAACTTTTCATAGCGCTGTGAACAATTAACGTTCTTTAGTACTATGTAGGCCAAAGACAAGGCATATACAATAGCCTATAACTGTGATTGTACATAAGGAATACAGAAGTGAACTGTATTTAATACTAATGACAATATTAGAATATTTTGCTTGCAAAAATAAAATCATATGTGAAATTATAAGGATACAAAGAAAGAAAAGTTGGAATAGTTATTTGTAGCACTGGCGAGTAATAATAAGGTACAGTAATCAGTGTCTACTTAAAAAAACAAAATACCCCCGTCGCAGCAGACCTGCGTACTCTGAAAGAATAATATATGACAAGTTTTATAAATATCTGTCGATGAATATGAGAGTTATTTGCCTATACTCTTGTTAGCATAAACAATTTTTATTTTGACCATGTATACTATCTTTCATCAACATCTGTCTACAAATAAATGAGTTTGCCTATTCTCCATTAGATTAACATAGAAAAGAGCATGCAGGTTTGCTGCTGTGATGAACATGGTGAGTAGGCATTTTACAATAATTTTTTACAATAAATTTTTACAATAAACTATTTTAATTTTGACCATGTACCAAATTAAACAATATATGCCCATAAATAAATGAGTTTGCCTATTCTGCTTAAGAT
Organism: Nephotettix cincticeps; assembly: GCA_023375725.1. Classification (NCBI taxonomy): domain Eukaryota; kingdom Metazoa; phylum Arthropoda; class Insecta; order Hemiptera; family Cicadellidae; genus Nephotettix; species Nephotettix cincticeps. The sequence goes on along the minus strand of CM041786.1, from coordinate 126,899,931 downwards.
TTACATGGGAAAGAGGATGCAGGTTTGCTGCTGTGAGGAACACTGAAAGTAGGTATTTATAGCATAAACAATTTTTATTTTGACCATTTATACCAAGTTTTATCAACATCTCTCTAGAAATAAAGGAGTTTATCTATTCTCTATATAATTAAGATGGGAAAAGAGTATGCGGGTTAGCTGCCATGAAAAACACATGAACTATAATTTTTAAGCGTTAGTGGATGGATCTCAACCACACGAAGCTAAATAAGTTTCATGCCTAATTCCATCCATTCACGCAAGTGTGCGACTGTTAGTTTTCTAACAATTTGGAAGAGTATCTCAGTAGACGATTATTAGATTTTTAATTTTTGCTTCGATGAAAAAATAGTTTCCGTATTAAAAAATTAATTATGAGTAAAAATAATTAAATCCTCCCGTATTAGCGAACCTGTGAATTAATAAAATTTCGATTGACATGAGTCAATTGTAATGAATCAAACTTCAATTAAATCATTTCAATTTGCTTATTCTAAATAAAAATAACATTGGGAACGAGTAAGTTATATTTTCTCTCAGTTTTGGTGAAGTTATTTTTTAAAGAAATCAAATGTGTGAAATTACAAAACCCCGCATTTGAGCTACAACCTACCCCTAAAATAACCCTTCTGTTAGATCAACATGTCTCATCCGAATAGATACGATCGCCTACGGATGTAATATGAAATATGTAAAATTTCACATCGCTGACAAATTTCGTCTCAATCGCACCATTTTAACGATTTATGGCGTTTACAGACACACATAAAATTCAAAATGTATAATTTATTTTATGTTTTCTCAGTTTCATCAGTTTTATTATTAGTCTGGAACGACCTTGACAGCCTTTGGAGACAGTTACTTTATATCTTGAGCTAACAAGGCCTATGTGAGCTTCGAAACTCTACAAATCTACATTTGCACGTTAACAACAGACTTACCTTCTTTACTTTACTTTCCGCGATTAGGCCCAGACGATCGCGCGACGCCACAGCCAAGGCTCTCCAGTCGTCTCTACTTCTCAACAACAATACACTTAATAATTATAATTACGTAAACTTACAGAAATTTTCCGCTCAAATTTAGTTACCGTAATGTTCTTTTTGCAACCATTTACAATCATCAGTGAACGTATTTTTAAAATCTTTATAAACTTGTTGAATTTTCCAAAATTTTATTATTTTTCATAAAATTTATGTCACAAGCGTTACAAATATATAAACCAAAGCTACTTTACTTGATCCTCCTTCAACAAGAAACTGAAATAAAATTACGGAATCTAACATATATGGTTCGCCTGTAAACAGATGCACACAACACTCGCGCTTTTGTGTAACAAAATTGCCTTTCCTTGTTTGAAGGCGTTTCATCTTTTAAATGGAGTACAAAAGGCAAAAGGTTATTAATAGTGTAGTATATCTAGGCCTTCTAATATTTTCATGTTCTACAGTACATCATGTTAAACGTTTCTCTAAATATAAATTCCTCTTAAAATAAATATAACAATTTAGAACTTATTATGTTTAATTCTAATCTTGGCTTAAAATACCCAACTAGGTTGCCATTTCATGAAGGTAATAATTACTTTGAGCTAAATATAGTTAATCTGTATAAAAATAAAAATTAACACAACATAAACCACTAAACGAACACACTATTCATAAAATATTGCTTGTCTATTTATGCCTAAACTAGCAGTAATCTAACTACAACTAAAGTACTTGTACTACAGTAACTACAATCCTTTGTACGGGTCGTAGGGTTCAGTGTTTTAAGAAAAAAAATACTCATTACTATGACAAAATATAAACTTGAAATCTATAAGAAATAAACACAAAGAAAGAATAAATTTTCAGTTTAATGAATTATTATTAGTTTATTATTAGATAAGCTGGATTGAATTTGAAGTTAAACTTTTTAATTTTTAACTGATTTAAATGTAATAGGTATATAACATTTAATATAGTATAATTTTGAAAAAGGTTTAAAATTAATAATTTTTAAATCATAGTTTATTGCACATTGTTAATACAATTAATGCTTAAAAATTAAGATTGTTCATTTGTTCCACGCAACTGGGGTGAATATAAGCTCTAATTTCCCTCGCGCCGACCATCAACCTCAAGGTGTGGTAAAAGTTAAAACATAACACCGTTCATATTGATGTTAAAAAGTATATTTATTTGCCTTTAGTGGTTTAAAAATAATAAACGCATCCCTTTGAGCATTATATGTTTTTTTGTATATGAGGAGAACCTTTAAAGAACCACGAAGGAGTTAAAGTATGATATTTTAAGGTTTAGATACTTCCAATTTGCCCACGGCAATAGCTTTGTTTCCTTAAATGTAATAATTTTAACAGCGGAGATGTGCAGCCAGGGGTTGCGGGGTCGCCGAACTGAACGCCTCCGCTTTTCAATTAGCGTTTTCCTCGTTTGTATTCCTCGATACACAATCCTGCCGCGGCTTACTTGATTACATATTCAGCGAACTACCGCTAGCGCTAATAGTCTTTGACGTCCTCACGCTGTTACCACTAATAAAGGAAGTAATGATCAATATAAAGGATATGGCTCTCCAGCGCGTCAAAATTGTTAATTGATTTAAGTGGTCGGTTTTAAAAACGTCACCCGCTACTGCGCTGTAGTTAAAGCTTAGTGAGGTTTTCATAGTAAAGTAATATTTTACTCTCATCCGTTAGACCTGATCCTACAATTACGAGGATACTTTAAGGTGAATATGAGTGGGATGGGTGTAATTAATGTGGTCTCTAATTAACTATCTTTGGCAGTATCTCTACGTTAAAGTAAAGCAGTTTATATTTATTAGAAAATAAGTTAGGTGGTGTTAAACATGTTTTTATTTACTTCCCTGTGCGAAATAGGTTAAATCATGGATATGTCTATAGGGAATGTTTTCAGCTCATATAAACAGCTGTTCTAATAACCAAACTAAGACGTCACCAAGCATATGACGTCACTGTTTCAAATTTTGGTGGCGCAAATTGCCAACACCCCTCCAGAGCTAAGACATATCCATGCCAAACTTATTGTTTTAGAATACATTAACTAGCTGTGATATATAATCCTACTAGCGTTACCCGGAGCACGTTGCTGCGTCCAAATTGAGTTTTTTTAGATGAATAACGCTATTCTGATTACAGCTGTTAATTCATATATATATATATAAACCTGACTGCACCCTTTTATGCCCTCTGGGTTGGAGCTCTTTGAATAGATTTGCACCAAACTTCACCAAAACCGACCTCGTATCATGCTTAATGGATTGATATACAAAAATTATGAAACTGAAAGTCACACATATATGAGTTAGCCTAATTTAACAACCCATCTGCAGGAATGCGAGCAATAAACAGTGAATCTTTTCCTCTATAATCATTACATTTTCATTTTCAATAACCTTTGTGTTACATGGTAATATAATGCTGATACTGCTGACAAACAGAGCTCTGTGGAGCTAAGTTAGGTTGGTTATTTATAGTATAATTAATGAGATAAAAATGCAAATAACCTACCTAAATTTAGATTAAGTATATGTATATAATATATATAAATTAATAGTTATAGAATACCAATTTTAATAAAATCAATTTTGTAACCGAAGAAAATGTGATTATTAATGTATTTTTGTATGAGTAGGGTGTAATTAAGTTATATTGAATCGTGAGAAATAAGCACGAGTTGAAACTTCCAATCCGTTATCATACGTCGATGGCACGCTTTGCTACTATACATAATTAACACCATGAAGGGTTATTCGAAGACCAAGCGCTGCTCTCGGGTTTCCTCGACGTAATGTAAAACAGTATCAGCAAAATACGTCTCAGCGGAGGAAATAACGTTGAGGAAAATCGAGTGTCGCAGAGGGTTTGAATAATCAGGTTTTTGGGTTGACCACCGCTTTAAATGTAGGCCACGCATGAGTAAATTGGTATATAATACAAAAATATTCATTAGCAGTAATAATGCTGTCACATGGACCGCAAAAGGATGACCACAACAAGAAACAGTATTAGAGTGACCTTCAAGCTAAAGTACAAATTTAAAAAATTTGTATTTTAATAGAAGAAATTGTGTTCAAAGAGGCATTGGGATTGGCGAATTTAATGCCTTAATAACAATATTAATTCCAAGACAGTATTACACGGTATCAGTAAAAATATGGTTGGGTTGTTAAGTGGGTAAATAAGGTTAAGTGGGTTATCTGGAGAGTTACATAATTTTTATTTTATTTTCAGGAATAATATATAGTTTACCATGCAATCATGCCCGATGGTTAAAAAGTAATCACATTCTTTAGTATTGAAAAATAAAGATGTAAATATTTAAATCGCCATAGATCATCTTGCACTAATTTTTCATACACACTTGGCTTAAATGCCTAACGGGCTAGATTGCAATTTCAGGAACGCAATAAAGGCATCTAAGGTAGAGTATCCTCATTGCTTACCCCTCACGTCCAATGTTTGGTAGGAAGTTGATGATTTCGTGTTTCAACATGAGGCGTACACTATTTTCTGGGTTCTTGGATCCAAAGAAAAAAGTTGTAGTGCTGTTTTGAATATATGTATACGCAGAATAAAGCCAACACCAAGGCTCCTATGTATATATTATTGGATATCCAGCTACTTGGAGTAATTGGGTGGAAGTAATTGTGTGATATTGGGCATGAACAAATTTGGATTGTATTGAATACGAATGAATTCATTCATAGCATGTAATAAAATTAAAGATACGGAATAAACAAAGTTAGAGTGTGTCCTTAGAGCACCCTATGTTAAACTATATATAGGTCTAAGATGGCATTGTCTGTTGGGCTACTAACTATCGAGGAAACATGTCAGCCTTAGTTCATAACAAAAGACAAGATGAAAACTTTTTTTTTTTTTTTTTTCTTTTGAGTGTGGTACTTCTTTATACTTTCAGGGTTATTGGATCCACCTTAAGCGTGGGAGTATATGTATACAAGAGCTAAAACACGCCAATCATTCTCATGAGATTTTGCGGCAAACTTTCGGGCAGGAACTCATTTGAGAGAAAGATTAGCAGATTACCGTGTAGTGTGAAATTCTTTGGCAATGGCTTAGTATCTCAGAAATAGAACAGCCCACCGGTGTACAATTGAATTTCAGATGTTACAAAATATAATATAATACGATTGAAATTAAGAGAATAATTCCCTATGTGTGAAATTTTGTATAATGCTCTGTTTCTAAGAGGATCATATTGTTGGGCTACTAACTATCGAGGAAACATGTCAGCCTTAGTCAGTAACAAAACAACAAGATTGCACCACGACAATCTTACACTCATTTCCCATTCATCCTTGGCTTAAAATACCTACGTAATCAGTAAGATCGTCATAAGTCGTAAGTAATAGTGTCAAGGAAATTAAGTTTATATTAAAAGTACCAATACCCTAATGGGAGGATTGTAAACGGTCAGCCGCCTTCCCCTTTCACAGATGGAGGAGAGTGAAACGCCCTGCCTATTCAACGTTACTTCGTCGCCGAAGTTGCGGTGGGAGAATCACAGGCAGTTTATGGGAAGAACACAGGACACCGGAGGAAGAAAAGTCTAGCCAACCTCATGTTTAAAAGTAAAACAGTAAGTTTGAACAATTAATTTTCGGCTTTTATATTGCAACATTTTAACCTTCAAACACATTGTTCAAACACTCTTAATAGTTTTAAGCCAAAATAAATAGAAAAAAATAGGCCCAATCGTGATGACTTAAAAAAAAACAAACTATGAAAACTAAGTCTTTATCTCAACCAACAAGAGGTATAAAATCTCATTGAATGGTATGATAGGTTATTATATAGTAATGGAAATTACTATAACTTAACTAATGATGGTCTACTGCCATGAGGGTGTTATCAGTTGGTCGTTGTTAAACCTTAATGCAATTTAGACCTAAGTAACTTAAATATTTTAACAGAATCAACTACAAAATACTGGATTTAAAATAAGATGCTTGATTAAAGAAATTGATAAGAAAGAGTGTCTCCAAACTTGGAGACATTTTGTGGGATTTACGGAGAGTAATGAGAGGCGTGGAGGGTGGCGAAAAATGTTAATTTAAAATAAGCCAAGTAATCAATATTTCTTGCCTGAAACCTGAAGTTGAAACTTATCCAGTTTCAGAAAAAACTTCACTGAACAAAAGTTGCTTAAAATTAGTCAAGTTATTGTTTTAAGTTATTTTCAATTAAAAAAGGTTCAACCCCAAGAGGGGTGGCATCCTCCCCCTGGGATAAAGCGACCCCCAGCATAGGGTAGATTTTGATATAAAGGGTAAGTAGAACCTAACCCCAGATTTCTTAGAACGTCGATGCTTTATGGGATAAATATACAGTATACACTCTTTTTCGATCATTGACTAAGAAACCTGAACAAATTCTAGCTCTGTATTTACTGTATATTTACTGTATTCTGTATTAAAATTACTCTGCACTGAGATAGATTTGTACATTACTACAATATACAGATGTATAGATAAAATTACTAATGAAAGAAATAAAAATTCAGCTATATGAACAAATAATTTTATTTCACTTAGGATAACAAACAATCGAGCGATAAAAAACAGTCGACAGTATATATACACATAATGTACAAAAAAATACAGATATACAGGTTGACTTCTCCAGGAGTCTAAAAATAATACTAATTAACTATTAAAATTTAAAAAGGAATAAATACATGAAATGACATAACAATAACAAACAAAACAAATTTAGGGCTGCAACACAATAATATATGCTAACAATATTATGCTTATACCTTTGAAATAAATAATACTCATGCGTGATACACATACTAATAGTTAAAACTTCATGTTTATGACCACTATATAAATATTTAAGCTATTTGTTTTATGACATGGACATATTAATAAATGGATACTTAAGAAACATTGGAATAAACAGTGCAGTGGAATATTATCACAACCTTAAAATATCAAAATGAAAAAATTAATTACGCAAGGAAAAAGTTAAAAAATATTTAGAACCCCTTTAAAAGTTAAATAAAATTCTAATGATAAATACAGAAAAAATGTATCTCATTTAAAATGAAAATAAATAAAACGTGATGATTTCTATAAATCGCATCTCTCAAGGCTTGACATGGTATGAAAACGAAAATTTCTAAGTTATGCTTACTTTAATGCCTATAATATTTCGGTACGTAATTCTAAAAGGACGCTACATATAAATAAATAGTTTAACAAAATACATAAGGAATTGTTTTACAATCGAAACTGATGCAGGTTCTAATCCTATCTTTGGGCAGAACTGAAGCCACACACACTTTTACGTTTATTCGTTTGAGAACTACGTATTGTGCTAAAATTACAATTACTATGAATTATAAGATAGAGGTGCGTTTACATTAATTCGAGCTGGCTCTTGAATGCGAATTCGACCTAATGTTTATAGAGCCTTTACTCGCAGTGGACAACAACTCCAATTAATGTAAACGTGGCTTAAAAATGTCAGTGTGGCAACTTCGCTTGGTACAGTATAACCATAAAATGCATTTTAAATGATTTGAGAGGTCACACAAGAACATCGGCCAAATTCAAGATTCTGCTTGGAAGTGTTTTTTATAAGCGTTTCGCACTTTGAAGAATAAATATTTTAACAATCAATTGAAAGAGAAATATTTTATTACAGTTGAACAAGTTATATTTCATAAAATAAAACAATTTACTAGTAAAATTCTTGAGCTTGTATAAGTGTATAAAATATGTGACGATTGCCTCTATACAGTGTGAATTATTCTAGCTGCATTAAACATAAACAGTAAAATTAATATACTTCCAAGGGGTATTTGCACGTCTTCAGCTTGATTCAGGGAAATCTATACAGTCAAAAAATGGCAAATCGTTCTCTGAATGTAGTCTCTGGATGATTTCTGCATAAATTTGTTTTCGGAAACCAATCTTTTAATTGAATGGAAATTTTACTGGTATAGCGTATAAATTAGAAAGCATGAAACTTGACTGCAACACAACCCTCAGAAGTTGGTAGGCCTAACACCTAGTAAAGCTACATATCACTGGATGTAAGGGTATTCCGCCAAGTACCTATGCAGGCACTCGGGCAGTTCATGAGTAGGAACTGTGAGTCCGCTAGCCTTCATCTTGTTGATCTCCAGCCTCGCGAGATGCTGTAACCCTGGGACTCTGCCCCTCTGGTACAACGGTTTGGTCAGCAGTATGCTCGAGTACGCCTGACCACTGCAGTCTATCCACACTTGCTCTCTTCCCTTCGCCCTCTTTTCTCTACCCGTAGTCGTCGAAACATAGTAGAGCACCAGTTCTACGACACATCGGAACACTGGCATGAGAGGGACCAACTTAGGAGCAGCGTCCAACCGGAAGTGTCCGTCGTGGTAATGGAGTCTTACACTAGTGGGTCCTCTCTCTGTTTGAACACTGAGAGAAAAAAGGAACCTTGGGTCGGAGGAGTCGCGCACTAGGAAGGTCCCGGGGCTCGTGGGCGCCAGCAGGGTCGCACTATCCTGCCAGCTGAGACCCTCGTAGTACCAACCGGACGTCCGTAACGCTTTCACTGTGGACGATAGTCTCTCCAGGTCCGTTTCCGACGGGAGACTCTTCTTCTCCCACGGGTTGGGGGTGGGTATCACAAACGCCACGGGTGTGGATGGTGACAAGTCTTCCGGAGGCGAGTTCACTATCAGCCTCCCTCCGCAACTCGACGTCACCCTCTGAAGGATCACGTTGGAGGTGGAGTTCTCCGACTCTTGGACGATGCCTCCGCCCGTCATGCCAACCTGGACCCTGCGGGGGTGGATGGTGACAGTGCATGCCGCCTCCGGGGGCAGCTGGAGACTGACCAGGGGCTGGCAGCAGTCGGTGGATGACAGGGGGAACTCGTGGCGGCATCTCGGACAGCTGGTGATGAGCATGTCACCTGACGAGCCTGCAACAATATGCATACGGTTAACAATATAAATCACCTTACTGTACAGTGTAGCTATTAACCTATTCATGTTTTAGTACTTCTTAATTCTATGGTCTACTCCATCCCTGGTTTCGGGCTGAACTAGAAAGGAGAACTACAGGGGACATTCCCGCTTATGAGGACGCATAGCTCTGAAGAAACAGTTAGTCCATACTTTCTTTAAATAAACGGTATTAGTGGAATGACACATACTTTCTCCCTCGCCAATTTAAAAACGACAATCTATAATAAAACTATCATATTCTTCAAAGTTTATATAAATATCATTTATATTATTTATTGTTTAAAAAATCACTATCCAATTTCTGAAAATAACAACAAGAGAAACAAAGTTAAATTAATTTTTAGAATTTTATGGGGATCCCCCCACCAAGCTTTTTTTGAGTGGTTTTTGATGGGTGTATGGGGTTGACCTTACGCTTCATACCAAGTTTTGTGGAAAATGATTGGAAGGAATAGATTTTTTAATATTCTTCATAAGAATAACATTGGGACCTCTTATACAACGTACTGCGTTTATCATGGACAGAAATTTTAACTTTTCTCTGGAACTGATAGCTGTAGACAAATCAAAATGCTAATTAGTTTAATCACTTTAAGCTCAAGCTTTAATTTTAGGCTGGTTTTAATGATGGTAGTTAAATTATACTTAGCCTTTATGTTTTCAAGGAAAACTTTAAAAATCGATCTTATAACTTTTAAAATTCATTTTTACAGACATGCGGGTGGTGTCATATTAATCAGTACTCTATGCACAGTCCAATTTTTAACAAAATCGTTGGAGCTGCTTCTGAGGTATTTGGATTTTTACATTTTTAAGGGTTTTAGGGGTAAACTACCCTTTAAAAAATTCAAAAAAATGAAAAAGAAACTCCTGGAGATATGGTGAATATATACATAAATACCAAATTTCATCTAGATCGGACCAAAGGGGTAGGCTGTGGCTCTGTACACATACACATCCAGACACACGAACAGACAAACATCACATCGAAATCTAGGATTCAGAAGACCCCAAAACGGATATATCCACTCTTAACTCAAATTCGAAAACTTTGACGAAAACAATACTTTCTCCATATACGTTCTCCAATATACGGGGAGAAAGTAAAAACAATAAAGCATATTTATCACCACAAATATATATTTTGACAATTTTAACAAACAGTTTAATTAGCAGGTGTTCTAAACAGAAAAGGATGTCGGTTGCAAACGGTAACAGACACAGGGGTTTAGAGAACAGAATCCCTGTGGAGAGGGTGTATTGTAACTGGCACAGGGCCAGGGTGGATCAAACGAGGTGAAATAAAAGCCACTTCCCAGAAATCGGGCTCCCTTCGGAGGGGAGGATTCTCAGAACTCCCTTTATCCCGAGGGATCAAACAGGGCAAGCGCATCTGGTGCGATTAGGCCCGAGACGGGGATGATAAAATGTTACAATAAACTGGACTAAAATGTTTACCAGGCCAATGTATAACAGTGATTCACTAGAATTCATTGAATGTAAATTAAAATAACTGGAAAGTAATTACTACAAAGTAAGCGATAAATTGTGTGATTTGAAACCATATAAAGCGCGATTTAACACAGGTTATTTTTCAAATTGATAATTTCTCAAGGTTTTTAGAAAGGTACGCAATATGAAGATACACGAAACGCAGGTTAAAGTGCCTGTTGACCGAGCTTTGCTCGGGTGGAATAATTCATGTACAGTATTATATATATAATACACATATATAAAACTTTATTAGCAAAATTAAAACAGATTTGTTCTTCAATGTAAACACAGTTTATACGGTTTAAATAGAAACGATTTAATACACCTTAATTAATATAACTTAAACACTTTTTTACTAACTTTCATAAACTCTGAACAAAAATATAGTTACCCAGGACAGGCTTCGATCTCATTACTGTATAATCATATTTTTTGTACCTTCTGAACGTGAATCCTACGCTTTAGCACTGAGTTATGGATTCTGCTAAACTAAAATGTCGTTTAAGGTCTTTTACCCAAACTCAATTGTTGTTTGTATCATAAACTGTTTATTTAATTCAGTTATTATTAGTCAACTGGTTTTGTTAGAAACGGAATGAGGATTTAAAAGCAAAAGAGAAATTTACACCAATTTGGTTTGTTCCAGTGGCTTCAAGTAATACAATGAATAAGTTTTTTATCAACACACGAAAGATTTTGAAAAATACTTTTCTCTGCTTTTGTTTCGCTCAGTTATTTTACCCTTTATTTTTTACAAATTGTTTAATAACTTGATAATTCGTCATTCATTACATACATAAAATAAAAATCTATGCAAAACCTGTATTTACTTATTGTTCACCACCATCTTCCATGTTTTGACATTAGAACTATCTAGAACTTGTTTTCCACTCGGAAATTAGTTATTTCCAAAATTTAAAGAAATTCGTTAGAGCCGCTTTAGAGATCCTTCTGCATATATGTATACATCGTTTTATAGGATATATTGCTCGTATTATAGTATTGTTTACGAACAAATCGTTGAGGTTCATCATACCGGGCAAACTCTCATCTTCATACTGTATGAGCCCACGTGTTTCAGGGAGCATTATGGTAAACTATCCTACACGTGTATTTTCGGTCATATTAATATGTTACTGTGTTTATCAGGTAATTATTGACACGTACCGCGAGGTTACAATTGCAATGTAATACACTGCAACTGGTTTAAACTCTGAAACTGCAATTCGACACGTCGTAATCAGTGATCTAGATATACACACTAGTGTGAATTAGCACATTTCTTGCTATTGTGGTCCGTTTCTGATTGAGGCTTTACTCCACACAGAAAATTCTTTCAAAAACATATTAGTCTAAATGGTAATAACTAAGTTGTAATGAATACCCGGCTATGATGCAAGTATAAAATATCTGTACTATTACACTATAGTACATTTTACGTCATATTCATTTAAGAGACCGATGAATAAAATAGTTCCTTTGTGTAAGTTATGAACAGCTAGCAGCCACAGCCACATGGCGGCTGCGGTTCCACGTAGACCACAGCGTCGGTCGCTACCCAGAACCAGGGTCAACGGCTGGTGAGGGTTCGAACCGGGGACTGGCCGAACGCGTGAATAAGGCGACAATACTTTCCTCGAGCTTTGTCAGCTTCCGTGAACCGGGGGCCGATGGCCACGCTACAGCTGAGTTGTCCACAATTGGGTGTTCGCTCTACGACTGAGTTGTCCATACTTTCGGGATTAATATTATTATTTTCTGCAGGAGTGGTGAAATCTTTCGCCTCAGTGTCATGAGAAAAATTTTAATCTTATGACAACATTACAGCACTAAACGATAGTTGTAAAAAGATGATTGAGGTATTTTATTATTTAAATTTTTATTTCTTAGATGACCATATATGGAATTGCATTACCTGTATTAGTTTTTAATTTAATTTACACGAAAATATGATCACCACCCAATTATATCCGATGATTACTAACAAGTAATTATTTTTATGATGGAAAATGAAAAATTGAAGTCCCTAGAAAATTACTTTAAATTTCATTTTTGACACCTCAATTTTATTTGTACAACTACCATAGCTGTCAAAAAATTAACATTATTCATAAGGGACTACAGTAAAAGATGGCGGAGTTACTGCAGACCCTTAAAGCACAGAACGTGCAATTTAACCTTACATATGACTATCATAATGCTGGTAATGATTTAATAAAACTCTTAAAACCGTTAATTGACCTGATTATACCAAATGAGACGGCTCTTACCTCGATGTTGGAAAGTTGATTCAATGTCATAATTAATCCGTCTTTAGAATCTATTAAAGGTATCTTAGCGCAGTTCATCAACGAGTACAGCTAAACATAGTACGTTTGAAAATTCTCACTTTTAGACCTATATAGGTTTACACTCGTATTTTACATTCATGATCATAATGTTTATAGCATCGCTGTGTTTTGTCGTCAAAAACCATCCTTCTCGTGACCAACCGACAGCACAGAATACACGAAGAAACACTTAACCGTAGAAGTTACAGAGAGCGCCGTGGACTGATAAGGGCAATGATAAAACGAGCGCGCCCGTGGCTCTATCTACATAAACAATACTACATTGTTATTGGCAGTGTTTGACACAGCCTCGTGCTTGGAGTGTCGTAACATCAGAACTACTGGCGACTCACCACGTAATACTGCGTCGTATCAATCATAAACCTCGATGTGGAAATTATAAAGAACTGACGTGTAGGCAAAACATATCAGAGATAAGTAATATTTGTACAGTATATAGTGATTGACAGCTATGTGTAACCTTTATTCTCGACACCAGGAGGTTATTTAAATGTGAACATTAGTGAACTGAACAAGTGCGAATATGTTGAAAGTAATTGATTTGATCACAAGCAAACTAATTCACAATTAATTGCGGAACCTTTAAACTCATAATGGTGTTGGTTGTGCAACAAATTGCACATTTTGTGTTGCATATTAGATAAGTTTAGTATTATTAACAACACGATATGATGTTGTCAACAATATCTGTGACTTAAACGTTCAATTTTTTAATGAAAATTTTAAAGTAATCACTGAAAAACTGGACGAGTTTCTCCACCTCCAGAAACGTTGTGTAGTTTAAAACACAGACGGGTTGGGAAAGTACAATATAAGATATAGAATGATTAATTAATTGCAATTAAGTGTAGACATTACGGGTTCATGTCCCAGGATGCTTATTTAGGTTTCGACCTTTTTCCAAAAAAGCGTTAGTGTATAATCACTCGGTGTCCTTATAAATGACTGTCGCAGAAAGAACAAAAAATTATTTATATTCTGTATCGAACCATCACAAAATTGTGTAGAAAAATTTGTCTCAGGTTCGATGATTGCTATGTTAATTCGCAAAGACCATCCGCATAATTAGACCAATTCGCAATTCAGAGGCCGTGGTTCGGATTCCACGTTAAACTGTAGGTCCATTAGTTGCCATCGGCTGTTGGGCGATTAATTAACAGTCCTGTCTAAGAAACAGGCCAGCCTCAGTCAGTAACAAGACTACAAGATCGCGCCTCAATCATCCACATTCATACGTGGCTTAAAATACCTACCTTGTGGTACGGTTGCTATTTCAATAATCTAGTCAAAAAGGAGATTTTCAGAATCTGAATCGGGTAGTGAAACCACCCAGCCGTTTAAAAAGAGTTCAACATCCAAATGTACCAATAATTACTTGATGATTTCCGAAGCCAGCAAATGTTTTATTTTAAACACAAATATTATTGAAACCACTGTTGTCTTAGTCAAATAAAATACCTCTGTCGCAGCAAACCTGCGCACTCAGCGAATTTCCAAACCAACAATACAGTATAATAATAATATATGACAAGTTTTATCAATATATGTCGATAAATATGAGAGTTATTTGCCTATTCTCCATAAGATTAACATTGGAAAGGGTATGCAGGTTTGCTGCTGCGAGGAACATTGAAAGTAGGCATTCTAGCATAAACAATTTTTATTTTGCCTATTTATGCAAAGTTTCATAACCATCCATAAAATAAATAATGGAGTTTGCCTATAAATGATTAACATGGGAAAAGAGTATGCAAGGTAGCTGCCATGATAAAACATGTGAACTATGATTTTCAAGCATGAATGTATAGAACTTGGTACTGTATTTACATTCATATGGTTGATATATGAATGTAAATACCAAGTTTAGTAAGAAAATATTGATTGCTATGGGAAATATCAATATAAAATTTTTTTATTATGACAAAAACGCAAAAACCTAATTTTTAAGTACAGCCCCCCAAACCCGGTTCCGATTGACTGATGTCTGGATTACGACCTCGTCGGAGTAACTGTGGGAATACACGTCTCTACAAATTTCTCGATCGGACTATTTCTATGAAAGTTATCGTGTTCACAGGCACATACGCACACATGTATATATTTTAACTAATTTTTGGCCTCTGGGCAACTCATAACAAAAAAAATAATATTGTCCCGGGCTTAAGTCTGGACATGAGGCCTACACGGTAGCTTCTTCCCTATGGGAAAAACACTAAAAATCTGAAAATTGTTTACTATTTGTGAATAATTGATTCATTTGTTACTAGACATTAAAAAAAATTATGTTAAAAATCATTCTATCATTTCCATCACAGTTGTAAGTAATATAAATAGGCCTACTAAATTTGAATATACGACTCACGGAACTTTTGCATTCATTCATAGTAGTTAAAAATCAATACACAAAACTTCAACAGGATCGTACAAACTGTATAAAGAGCTTCTCTTAAATTAATAACGCTTAAATATGCTTAGAATAAAATCCCACCTGTTATAGGTACAAAAACCAAAGTTACACAACTTCTCCCACAGAAAACACGACTCAATACTAAAAACTGCACCAACTTGGCACTGGCTAAGCCGAGACTGAGCTCTGAGCACCGTGAGCACAAGCTACGATATGGTTTCCAGCACTATCTACTTGTTAGACTGCCTAATGGCTTACCAGGAAGGTTAGGTTACCAAACGGGATGAGTCATTAGATAAAGGAACTTGTGTTCCGAACCGATACAGTACGGGGAACACTGGAAACGACACTACTCGGTAAGATTGTGGTGTCAGGTTCGCCGAAACTAGTGTTTGATTGGTTCGGATAACACACTTCTTTGTGTGTTCCTTATCGTCAAAGCTAAACTGCTCTGGGATTTTTCGGAAATGAAGAGTTGACAAATATTATAATCTAAAACATAAGTTTAGAAAACTTGAATATTTATTTTACCGAGACAGTAATATAATTTCTTATAAATTTTAGTCCATTCGAATAATGATTTTAAGAACCATTGACACACCGGCATTACGATTCAAATATCAAATACTTCGAAAACAAAATACATGATAATATTAATTACAATTCATTTAAAACTCTTCAATGAATTAATGCTTTACGTTTCAGCCTGCATTATGAATACGGTAGGCCTACCTACATAGCCCCTCCAACGTTTAACAAAATATGAGGTATATTGATATTAGGTGTCCACTGATTTACTAAATAGGCTTACGCTTGAAAAAGGCTTACAACTTAATTTTTTATACCGTCCAGTCTTCAAAAGGTTTTTTGTGGTCGCTGGCCTAAAAACGAATTTTTAATTCTTAAAGTCAACATATCATCTTCTGGCAGAAAATGAAAGGAAAATACCATACGCCCTTTTAAAATTTCAGTTTAATAAATTAGGAATTAAATTATGTGGGGGAACGACATTTGATTTCTCGCGGATCAAATTTATCCTCAGGTAACCACTTTCATATTTCTAAATAACATTCACGGCCAGAGTTACCAGAGGATACGCGAACATTTTGATCCCACTCTATACGAGAGTTATGTTCAACAATCACCAGTTGGCGGGAATGGAATGGCCCTTCAGAACAGATCACTCAGTAAGAAATTATTAAAAATGTTATTACTATTAAATACTACTAAAAATCGAATCACCTTAGAAGAAGACGTGTACACTGGGCAGTCCGACCAAAAAAATTTATTTTTTTTCAATTTTTGTTTTTTTATTGTTTATTATTCTCTAAAATTTAATATTTACAACGATACATAACACTTATAATTAAAAATAATAGTTGCCTTTAGAAAAAATATTTTCGTAACGTATGTCTTGACTTAAAGCAACAAAGTTGAGTGACTCTCTGAACGTTAACTGAAAATATGCTTTTTGACACTTTTGATGCAACCTGTATACAAAACTATTAAGAGATATCACTACCATTTTTTTGGTGTGCCTTTTTGACAACGATTACTAGTGTCATACGGAAGGATTTAAAAAAAAATTACAAACCAGGTTGAGGAAGAAATGTTTTTGAATATATTTTTTTAGTAAAATTTCAACTATTTAAACAAAACAAAATTAAAAATTGTTTCCATTTGATTTTTTTTCAAAACCTTGTTAACTAGTCAATAAGCTAACCTTTAAAATAAAAAAAAATTAAAGTTGTTATCTCTATAGTTTGTGAGATATGATACATTTAGTTAACATTGAGTTTATATGGGGGTCGGACTGCCCTTGTTTTACTCCAAAAAATCTTATACTCAAACTTTATTTTTACTGTATTATTTCGTAAAAGCATTAATAGCACTATTAATGTAACATGTAAATCAATTAATCAGCTACCCCGGGTAGTTAGTTCCTGTGTAGGCCGCCAGGGGCGTTACCATATGATGGACAGTAGGAAGTTGCGGGTGACTCACTACGACCCAGTTATCGACACAATGCCTTTTGTTGGAGGGAAACCTGATCAACAGTTTACCTCTAGCAAAGGAAAAAACCTTGAGCGCCGCCAAGTTCGCGGGAAGGCTCTCGCAACAGCCAACAATGCCCCCGCTACCGGGAACACGTAAACCCGCGCCGCTAGCGAACCTAGCGGACGGATCTTGCAACATTCTCCACTGAATGCACAATCGATAATAATTTATGACCAATCTGTTTAACGATTCATAAATGGAGTCGTACTTTAGAAAAAATTGCAATTATACTTTCCTACTACTTATAGATGTAAATTTGTTTTATACCCAATTTCACTCAATTTTAATTCAGAGGCCGTGGTTCAGATTTCACGTTAAACTGTAGGTCCCTTAGTTGCCATCGGCTATTGGGCTGATAGTCCTGACTAAGGAACATGTCAGCATTGGTCAGTAACAAGAATACAAGATCGCGTCACAATCATCTTACACTTAATCCTCATTCATACTTGGCTTAAAATACCTACATTGTGTATGGTCGCCATTTCAATAGTGTAGCCTAATCTTCCACAAAATATTTAAGTCAAAAATTTCAAATACTCTACAGTAATTTGAACAGCGCCAATTGATTGTAAACAGAGGACGTATGTAAACGAATACTTATTAGATAGGATTTTTATTGCCTGTTTATAATATCTTACTTTATGATAAACAATAGGTACGAGTTCTGGGTTTCAGTCGTTCGTTTATTTGACTATTATAATACCGTTATTCCATTTATAACGAATTTACCGTTATTCCACGATTCTTAACATTATAACATTACACAAATACATACTAATACATCTCTTTTCTTAGTATTATATGTACAAGGATCTTTCATAACCCAAAATCAACAAAATACATCATACCAAATTTTCTACAATCGCTTCATTCGTGTTTACAATGATTTTATAACGGAAATCTTACTATCACTCTATTAAATAGTATTTTGATTCGCTGAAGTGTCCATTCCTAAGCCTGAGCACGAATCATAGTGAAATATTGTGTGATACTTCACCACATGAGGTCACATTTATCGGAATTAGGCCCAACGTTGCCTTCGACAAACACGTAGGCTTACTGTCAGTTACTAATGTTACTAGGAAACATACCGAGGACTGTACACAGAACTTGCATCACAACCGGGACAGCTGACCGTGAGTCAAGGTTCCCAAAACCTCTGACAAGTCTTAATGTAATCACAAAGGACAAAATCTCTCACGAGAAAACATCTAATATTATAAAAAATATATTCTAAAAAGTAGTTTTGACGCACAATTTTACTAAAATTCGAATTTGTTTTTACTCGAGTCTCTAGAATTAGAATTGGGTTTCCTTAATTTGAAACCCTACCTCTAAAATTCGAAATTAGGCGAAGTCGGTTCACATAAGCCTAATGAATTAAAAAAACAGCGTAGGTAGTAGCATTGCTTTCTTTGCGTAGTCATACCATTGATTATATAGATTATCAGAGGTTACAGTTACTGAGATGTAAACAGTTCGTCTTTTGGTGTGATACTGTTCTGATTTTACTCTGTGGTAAATTGTTTGAAGAACGTACCATAATCCGAATTTTATCCTCGCTAACATCTACATCTCAAACCTCCGAACTTCACTCCGAGTAACAAAATTCGAATCTTAAAAACTAACCTCTGTCATACAAACTTCCGATAACTCCTTTAAGTCGAATTGACTGTAAATTGTATTTCAAATTAGCGAGGCTCGACTGTATTTCGCGTCCTCTAGGCTTTATTTAAACTAACAACAATAATTCCGAATGTAGATTATGGTTAGAAAAACCATTAGTTTAACTGTAATGTTCAAATGAGCTCACTGCTTTCTACTTATACTATAAAGTAGGCCTACTACTGTACTCACTTCTGAGTCACCAGTGTCGGCAGATGCAGTCGAATCTCCATAGGAACAATGTTAATTTAAATAGCAACATTACTAGCATTACGATAGTCGTAGAAAGATATTTCGAATTAATTTAAGTTTATTAATTTAGGGAATCCAAATTTGTCCACAATCCCACGTAAAAACACTGTAGCCTACTTGATAAACTTAATGAAAGGAGAAATAAAACCAATAAATAAAATAAATACACTTTTATCTGAAAAATAACAAATTTAATTATTTTCCTAAACAATCGCTATAACATAAATTTCACACCTCAAATTTCTTCTTAGGACTACCGAATGAGGTGTAATGGAGAACTTGATTTAACATTGTTCTTATGGGACTAAAATCTAATATGGAGACACTCAAGCCCCAAACTACTCCCACGTCGCAAAACTTACCACGCAATGTTTAAAATATGAAAGTACAATATCGTTCTCTACGTTACCTGGACAGGTGCTGGTGTAATGTTATCGACTGATTTAAACACTATCGACAAGAGAAACTACACAAATAATTTGTGTAGTCTCTCGTCTGACTGAAACCAGTAGGAAACCACAAAAGTATTATTGTTTCAAATCAACAATCCTTCGACAAACTGTTAAACATGGGTTTTCCAGGAGACGGAATGAGTTGGGCGATGACTTCAACGCGAGTAATTGCGAGATCCTGTTTCGCTGGAAGTATTAAATCGCCTCGGAACTACTAGGAGATAGTTTACGGAGAAGAGTTTAAAGTTAAGACTCAATTTTCCCAGAACTCTATGCGACCATTCGACCGAGAACAGTAAAGGAAATAAGCAAGTGTTGTTTCGTTCGGAATCGTGGCGGAAAAAGAAAAGTGGTACCAATGTTGTGAAATAATAAAGTAGTAGTTTTATGCAATCACAACCCTGATTATGCGACAAAAAAACACACTTTAATTGAAGTAAATATGTCCTTCAGTGCCGTATTCTAGTAATTTGGAAATTGCTACATTTCAACATGCAATTTTAAATTAAGTTATGTATAACAAGAGTTACACAAACAATAAATAAAATAAATTAACGAACCGCGTAAGTAAATTATTTAAAACATGAATTCTCGGAAAGAATAATTATTCCAAACAATCTCCGAAAGCAAACACGCATTCATTAACATCACTGTACGTAGAAAGGTTTGCTTAGTTTTCACTTGTCAATATGCGGTTTCCACCAAGCCCAACAGCAGTATTTCGTGTTCCTGTTATCAAATGTTATGCTAATAATCGAAATAAAAAGTCGATACGATATTAAACGATTCGTTAATTTTGACTACGAACATGAGCTTCTTATAAAACAATAGGTTTACTCAAGATGAAGCTACAAGTAGTCTACAATATGAGCAATGTTTTTTAATAACAACATATTTAAACATAACCGCAATATCTGAACATCGTGCTTCGCGAAAGCTAGCTGTAGGCCTAATAACAAAATTGTGCCAATTTTGTTTTGTAAAATTATGCTTATTAGTTTCGACACTGTTTTATACTATTGGTTAAATTATTTTCACAATATTCTGTGTAAAGTAATAATGGGCTACACGAAAAGAAATTAGTTTGATGGAAATTAACGAGAACGCGCCTCTAAATCCGAACCATAGCAATCTCAAAGAGTTGGCAAATCGTAAATCACACCTGAACGACCCCTTTTGGAGAGTTTATTTATATTATTCACAACCAAGAAAGGGCCCTTAACCCCTCATGGCATCTATGCCATTCACAACCCTTCGTGGAAGTAACAAGGGGTTAGGTCAGGTGTAGAACTGGTGGCCCCTGGGTTAGGGCTATGAGTAGAAACGAGCGTTTTGAGAACAAAAGACAAAAAGGATTAAACATAAAACTACACGAACAGAAAAAACATCCAT
This sequence comes from Nephotettix cincticeps, assembly GCA_023375725.1. NCBI lineage: Eukaryota > Metazoa > Arthropoda > Insecta > Hemiptera > Cicadellidae > Nephotettix > Nephotettix cincticeps. The sequence goes on along the minus strand of CM041786.1, from coordinate 126,878,825 downwards.
GGCTGTGTCGATCGAATTAGAATGAATCACTCAATAACGATGGCAAAACAGTGGAAATAATCACATTATAGTATAGGCTACGAAAGGTCCAGTAGTTTGCGTATATCAGCGTGAAACCGATTCTATGTTTCAGAGCAATGTTGGCTCGTTCAAGCAGGTGACGTACCATTATTGGGGAAACGCACCTATTCATACACAACATGTGCGTATTTTCCATATCTTGATAATGGCACACATTATTACAGTATTATGTTTCGAGAAACATTATTGAATTTCAGCGTACGATCGAGCTACGCTAAATAAAGATGATCTATATAATAATCATATATCACTGTATTTGCAGCCGACATCCCCACGAGCAGATGTTTGAATATCATCGCCGAACAGCTGATCCGATAAGAAGAGCTGATTACAGTCTGCCCCCTGTAGAGCGAGCGCCCGTCGCTCTCTCCGGTTCCCAGAAGTACAAATTACCTCCCTATCTAATTTGCCCGCAACAGGGACGGGCCGCTTCCACGAACGGCAACAGAAACAGGCTTCGCGGCGGACCATGAGGCCATTCAATATCGCCGTTCGGCGAAATGCTCTCCCCGGCTGGGTGCTATTCACTCCTGAGCGCGAGAAAATGGCAGAGGCTTTAGAAATCTCATGACCTTATATTCTATTTGACATCATTTTGAAAACATTAATTTTACCTTTACAAAATAAATTGCATAGGAAGCTTTCACATACTACCCGATTTAAATTTATTACAAATTTAAAACTTTCCGTAACTGTTATTATGAACTCTATAGCCATAGTCATAAGTCACTGGATATATAGTTGCATTTGTATAAAGTATGTTTAATTACAAACATTAGTATTGACAATAATGTGTTGCTGTATGTTGTGTTGTACAAGGCTTCGTAAAACCCCTAATTACAAAAGTCAACGCTTTCTCAATTTTGACGTCATTGTTAAAGTAACTTCGTAGATGAGGATCCATTCTTTGTTCCATAACGTATCTCATATATTTATCCTGTGTTCAAAATAAAGGTTTCATACTTTAAATAAGCTAAAAACTTTCTAATTTGACTGTTTCAATCCGATAAATCGCTTATTTGTATGAAATTACACAAAAGCTCCAGGTGAGGTAAAACTTCCCTTAGATGATAATAAAATAACTTACGGAACATGAAATCCACAGCAGTCATTTTCTATAGAATAACCCACACATGTCACATACTCGTTGTTTTTAGGTTAAGTTGACATACAACGTTCACGAAAGATCCTTGCGCCTCAGCGTCCACCGCATGACTGACGGAAGCAGCGTTGCCACTTCAACTCACGGCCGCTACGAGCGCTAGCGGTGTTGCCAAATCTCCCTCTCTCGGCTCTGGATCAAACTACTGTAATTCCGAGAAACATTATTATTATTGTCCAATATCACCCAATAACGGCGCCGGCTTCTAAGAAACACCTCAAGATAACCGACACTTATATTTGATGTTTTTCTTCTCTTCTTTTTACATACTTTCGATACACAATTTGAGTAGGAGTGAACTGAAGTGCTTTGTAAACTAAACTAATCTTAAACTGAGACTGTTATTGTTAACAAATGCTCACTGGAGTCTTATTTTGATGTCGGTGTGAATTGTGATCGGTCTGCCCCTCTATCATAAAATATATTTCAATAGTATGGCGCAATATTATAGTTTTAGTAATATCTCTCTTTCACTCTTATTTTCTACACATTTATATATAATTTTTTGAGAATTACAAAAAAACTCAACCCCATTCCCCATGAGGAGAAAGAATTTCTTTTTATAAATAGTCTGCGAAGAGACAAAAATCAAGGATGACATAATACAAAGAGTGGAGCATATAAAGTTAAGTCAAAGCTTAACAACATGTACGTCGCGGCAATTTCTTATCTTACTAGTAGATCTAGGATTTATTCAAACTTGTGAAAATGTAAGATTTTTTTTAGATGTATCAAAGTATTTGTGTTACATACAGTTATGTTACATTAGTTAATGTGTTGATTACTCAATACACATGTACGCAGAATATCGTTATGCCCCTTTACGGTAGACAAAAACGCTGCTAACCCTATTAAATCTATAATACCCCCGTCGCAGCAGACCTGCGTACTCAGCGAATTTCCAAATCAATGACAAGTTTTATAAAAATATGTCCATAAACATGAGAATTATTTGCCTATTCTCCATAAGATTAACATAGGAAAGAGTGTGCAGGTAGCTGCTGTGAGGAACACTGAAAGAAGTCATTTATACCATCAACAATTTTTATCTTAACATTTATACCAACTTTCATCAACATATGTCCATAAATAAAGGAGTTTGCCTATTCCCTATATGATTAATATGGGAAAAGAGTATGCAGGTTTGCTGCCATGATAAACATATAAACTATGATCTTTAAGCATAAATGGATATATCTCAACCACATGAAGCTAAATATCAAGTTTTATCCAAAAATATTGGTTAGTAAGTGAAAAATTAATTAGAAATTTTTAAAAATTACATGTGAAAAACGCAAAAAACCCCATTTTGGGGTACAAAACCCCCCAAACTACCCGTTTCCATTGACCGATATGTCTGGTTTACGAACTCGTCCGAGCATTTGTAGGAATACACGTCTCTACCAAATTTGGTCTCGATCGGACCATTTTTACGAGAGTTATCATGCTAACAGACACACACACACACACACACATATATATATATATATATATATATATATATATATACATATATATATATATAATTTTTAACGACTATTGTTTTTGGACTCTGGGCACCTAAAGACGAAAAAATAACATGGTCCCGGGCTTAAGTCTTACCATGAGACCTACGGTAATAGCTTCTTCCCTATGGGAAATTCGCTAATAAAGAACAATTCATGCATATATATGTTGTCGGATATCGTGGTAAAGGTGGGGGAGGAAAAGAGAATGCGAAGGCGTGCACGGTGCGACGGCCTCAACCTGAACCGTGATTCTTACGGTCGCTAATGACTTCATTCATAAGAATTAACAGGACTTCAATCCTCTGCTTTCCTACTAATCCGTTTGGTTATCTAGAGCTAGGACACAAAACAACGGGAAAAGAGTTTTTAGTCGCGTAATACTATTCCATCTGTGGATTGCATTTGATAGGAAAGGAGCACGCGCGTTACGACCGTCACAGCACAGACCAGTAAACATTAAAAAGTAAAAATACGCGTAATCAATGGGACCACCGCACACAGACCTTGGTGGCACCTCCTGTACAGCGCAGGCAGGCTACTTGCAGGTAGGGTGGGGGAACGGCAGACTCCCACCTCTCCCCACGCGTTCACCTGACGAGCACGTGGTCAAATGTTGACGTCTCAAGCCTGTTGTTCTTTACAGGGGCGGATCCAGTCCCTATTCTCGGAGGGGGCACAAGGGGTAGCGTTTAGGGATGGGGTACTCAACCCTCCTAACCAAAAAAATTAAAACATGATTTATACGTAGGTATCGGTACTGAATAAAATTTTCCAGCTAAAACTAATGCATTATTTTAGGGACGTTGAAGGTTAACCTAAGAGATGACAAGAATATCATTAATTTATTTTACAAAACATAGAAACTTACTTAAGATGGTATGAGGTTAAGGCAATATAACAATGTCAAAACTTATTTTTTAGCAGTTTACAAGATTATAAAAGCAATATACATTTTAGTTATTTGAAATGCATGAAATAATGCCGAATCTATCTTTAGAGAATACTTACTTTAACTGTTTTAAACTTTATTGTCACATCGATCTTTTTGCTTTTTTTGATTAATTGATTTTAGATACTGAAAATTTATATTTTTGGATTATCACTATTAAAAAGGTTATCACTAGAATCTAGGGAGGGCGATTGCCCCTTGGAGCCGCCCCTGGTTCTTTTGGGCGTAATATTTTGATGGACATTTATCTTTGACGAAAGGTTGATTAATGAAACACGTATGTATGTCCACTGTATACAGTACACTGATGAATCTTTATCAACTTGACATTATGAAAGAAAATATCCCCGTTGCAGCTGACCTGTTAACCTATCTTTATGTATACAGAATTAAATAACCTAGTTAAAAATCCGAAACTCCAATTATTATAAAATTAACATAGCAACAAATTTTACTTACGAACAATTAATGGGAGATTTATTTTTCATAAAGATTTAATAATGGAGTAGTTATTTCAACATTCATTATTCAACCCCAAAACTTCTCTTATTCTACTTTACACAGCCAACATCAACACAATATTTACTCACTTGTCACTCATACCTATCACCAATCACTGCAAGGGTCTATTACAACATTTTTCGACAAGTTAAAAATCTATCAAAAATATTGCCGGACAGTTTTGGTAAAAAGCCATTTCCAAGTCTCCGACAACCACAGGATATTCACAAGCATAAGAATAATTTTAGTTTTAGCGTAAAATACTTATTATATTTATTATGTTCTTCTTTTCAGGACAATTAACTGTCGCATGAAAACATATTTTTAGATGATATTATAGTTGACTCGATTGTCAGGATACAACGAGACAACTTTAAGCCTCCACATTTACATGGCATTTCCCTTTATTACATAATCTATATAATTTTCTTTCTTTTATCGTAATAAAACAGCGATGTGTCTACAGTAATCAGCAAACTTCAACAAGGGTTCTCTGAGGTGAATACTCGTACATTTACGTTCTGCGGCTTCTATACACATTTAGTCAACTTAGTTGACTGTTGACTTATTCAACTTTTCGATCAGTTCAACATTTCTAGCTACCGTATACACTTCGTATTGGTAATATGAAGTTTTTAACAATTAATTATTCATTAAATCCTGATCATTAAACTTTAACGTCTTTCAAATAGGCAAATAACAGTATTATTTCAAATATTCACGCGATACACACACTTATTTTCGTTTCATTATCAATTCTATTCATTCTAAGGAAATGTATATTTATACAAGAGGAAAAGAGAAACGTTTTGTGTTCAATGACTTCTATGCATTTTAAAAACTTAAACAACAATTTAGAAATTAACTTACAGAGGTATTAAAATTGCATTTATCTATAATATAGCATAAGGGTTGGTGTCAGTGAACCGACCCATCATATACTTATGTGAACTGAGAATAAATCATAACAGATTCATTACATAGGTAAAACACTTTTTGATACCTCATTGAGTTTACTGCCATTCCCTACATACTTCTCATTTTGTTTTCTATGTTGAATTGATAAAATCTAGCTTTTTTACCTTGGTAAAAGTTAATGATAATTAGGTAAAAGTTAAAATTCATATTAATCCGATGATCGATTGAAAGAGTGCGGTGACGATAATTTGTAACAATCATTGTTTTGCTCAAGTTAAGTTTGTGACCCTTGAGTGGTACTTCAAACAACTAAATGTGATTTATAACTCCTGATTTATAACTGATATATGATTCCTATTAGTACCGGTATACAAGTCTCCCGTCCCAACTCGGCGAAAATGCAAGGTGCAAAGAATGTCGAGTGACTAATTCCAAATCCGCAAACGTCACAGGAACGGAAATTCGTCCAAACCAAGCGGAAAGTTCCTTTGTTCCTAGAATCAACTTGTGTCACCAAACAATTCCAGTAAAGACTTTGCCAATGGGCTTTCTATGTTGTTCAGTTGTTCTCGCCAATCAGCTGTTTAGGTTGTGTCAAAAGGCTGATTCAAACGCATTAGATAAAAATACTGAACATTGAAAAGTACTCATACTTAGTACTGGTATTTCAAATTATTCGAAAACATCACTGGATGTTAATTCTAGTATAAATGTGAACATTTTTACAAATAGATCAATTTTATATAGTACTAATGAATTGTTCATAAAATCATATAGGCCTAAACACAGAAACATTCTATTAGGTGTAGAAATAAAATTAATTTTTATAGTTTTTGTGTTTAAAATATTAAAACCAAAGACATTTCCTGTAAAGTTTCATAAGTGATAACAACATAGCCAGCATGATAAGCAATCAAATTATGAAAAAAACTGAGGAATTTAATTAATTAATGATTAGCCTACAGAATCTTTACGATTTATCATTTCGAGAAAAGGCAAGTCTTTCCCATTTATCACTATTAAGATGAAAGACCCATATCTCTTAGATGGACCGAGTGTAATGCAGCCTACCTTATGGGGAACCGTGCATCAATAGTACATCAGTGACGTAGTTAGTAAAAATGTTATGGTCTTGTTGGTTTCATACCGATTAATATTAGATACACTGACCCATCATTCTGGCCAAATTTGAAGCACATAATATAATATTTGTACTTCCCTAACCATAAAGACTTCTTATAAAAGCAATCGACTTGTGCATTCGTTTGGTGTACCGCCGGTGCAGACGGTGGGAATAATGGAAGAATAGAAGCGAAGGATTTGGCGGTTTGACTACAAAGGAACTACGGTTCACAGAATATGCGCCCTTGTTCCTTTCTAGACTACTTGGAAGAAAGGGTCGCTTGGACCTCGGAACAAGACTTTGTTACCTTCTCGCTAGTAGGTCTACCTCTGGTTTTGAGAATTAGATAAAGAGATTTCACATTCGTTTGTTACATGTATATGATCCTTTATTCGAGTTCCAAATTAGTTCTGCAATTTCGTCTGATAGAGGTCACGAAATGTGGATAGTTAAGAGCGACGGCCGATGAGGTAACTATATCAGAAAAAGGTAAAGGTAATAATATCAAAGTCCATAGTTTTTATTCAAATAGTTATTAATAAACCTTCAAAATTGATTCTTAGACAGAGTACCTAGACAACTTAAACCTAAAGAGTTTTGATCAATAGTGAGAATATGTCATGAAACCCTATTTTACTATTTTATTTATTCTTAGAAAACTAGGGCAATTATGAAATCTTACACATGTACGAGTTTTGTATATCACAAAACCGACCTAAGCATAAAAAAATACATCACACAAAAAATCTTTGGATAACTAACAATTTGCCAACATATTTTAAAAACGTTATAAAACTTAGATATACAGTAATTACAAGTGAAAATATTAGTACAACACAATATGAGTTCTTTGTTGTGTGTAAAACGTAGCCTAGTATACCCTTCACCATAAAAATAAGTATCACAAATCGTATGACAACAGTTATGAATTATTATCAGTTTTGTTTCTAGCGCTATTTATGTAGAAGGAATCTTTCTGTGACGAGAAAGGCTGACACACACAACTCGAACCGTGGACAAATAATGTTTTACACATTTATTGATAATTATATTTCTGTCCACCCTTCGGCATCCCTCGATACGCCACGAGCCAAACACTGAAAGTTAGTGTAATTCTATTTATTCTCCGTACGTTCTTAATAAACCAAAATACCTTCAACTCAAGGTTATCACAATAGTATCAAACAACTTTCAGTCTTTCTATTAATAACAAAAGGTCACAATAAACTGATGTATCTAACCTGTTCTAGCTGTGGTCTAGACTTTACCGTTAAAATATATACATAACCTAATTATTACACTTCATCAAAATATGTAGAGTCACAATAATGTTATCGATATTGATAAAACTATGCAACATTTCAGAACTTTAATACAATATTTCTCGATCCAAATACTGTGTACAGGGGGAGAAAATAAAACAACTAAGTAACAAACATTCGACTTTTCCAAGCGATTTAATTTCACGTTGCCGATGCGGATTTTCCCGTCACGTAGACCAATTTTAAATTTTTAAATCGTAATTTGAACACAACTAAAGTATCCTATGCATAAAATAGTGGCAATAACAATTAGAAATTAAACTCCAATGGCGTCATGAATGAGGTGCGGATTGGCTACGTTTGAACAACAGCTTTGGCACGTCGCGGCGGGAAAACTGCCAGGAGTTCCCGGTAGCGCGGGAAAACTGGCCACAGAGTAACGAGCGACAAGGTGGCGCCGCCGGTGTTGAGTCATGGCACTAATCTCGACCGGGACTAGACTGCGCGACTGCACAGCCAAGTCTGATAAACGAGAGACGTAATGTCACGTGTCACGTGACCTCATACGTGCTCGTGGAGGGAGGAATCCGAGCAAACGTCACCCACGATCACAGTGATACAGAAACTATTTATGGAAAGTGACGAACATTTTGTAATAACAAGAAACTGAAGTTAGTGTGTTTATATTGAAAATACACACTTAACAACCGACGAGTGAATCAGAGGTAACATTTTGAGGACTCACACACAACCTTTATATCTCAAAATATCTAAACATAAGTAATACTTCAGACACCGACCAAAACAACGTGGGCAGTCTGCTAAGTGATAATTTGTGGGATTAAACAACGAGGCAGGGATTTTCAGGGAGAAAAGCGAGCATTTTTGGGATGAAACCGTGGTTGCCAAAAGGCCGCGGTCGAGGGCTAATTAGGGTTCCGACCCTCGGTGGGGGCTGGGCGGTTGCCAAAAATCCGTTTCACTCTTTAATTTGACACGTTAAGCATATATTTACGACTGTCGTGTAACAAGTAATGATATCACATTGTTCTTATGGGGCTAGAACGAAATATTTCGCGACTACTGTACTGCAGATTCTTACGATGATTATGGGTCGCTGGTCGCCTAAGTATCGCCAGCCGAGCTGGCTTAAACAAGGTTGCGGCGAATCCATTAATTATCAAAATACATTAAAAAGAATAAGAATGTTGAGAGTTTTTCCAACTACGGTAAAGTGAAGAGTCACGCTAAACGCTAACCGTAAAAAAATTAAAATAAATGAAACAGCTGATACTTGAGCCTTTACGCTTGATTTTACTGTGTGTGGCAAAAACGCTTTTGCTTAAAGCTTTTGCTAACATGATCGGTTCAGTATTTTTCGCGTTTACTTTCCACAACAAACCCACAAACATACACAAACTACATCTTCTTTATAATATTATAGAAGATAGAATAGATATAAAGATATGTTAAAAAATTGCTATTACTCTTTATAGTGTCATAAATAATAACTATACTAACTACCAAGTGTTATAACTATTGTGTTATAACTATTACTCTGTTATCATAAAGTATGTTCGCAAATACATTACTTTCACCGAAGGAGAACGAAACAGATTGTAGATATTACATTGTGTGTTGCGAACAAAAAATTACGATATTGAATTCAACGATAGCCAATGTCAAAAAATTGCGACATAAAATATCTGCAATACTCAGATTCTACTGTACTGTACTTTGATTGATATCAGATTCCACTTTGATTGATATTTGCCTACATCAGATATTGCACTGGATCAAATATATCCTTCTGGATACAAAACCTCAAGCAAATCTGTTTTAATAAAAAGGGAATAGAAATTTTGATTTGTCTGACCTGTAGGAATCGATATATTTAATTAAGTGTAACCCATCTAATATGATTGTATCAATGTGTGTAACTTACCCACTTAAATTTTGTTCAAGAAAATTCTGAAAGTCAGATTCATAAAACCCTCATACCTTTACTTTTTACTTGCTCCCACTTATTCGGCGTGTGTGTTCGTGTGTGCGCGCGCGCCAGATAGGTTGGGGTTAAGAATAAAATATCGAGAATGAAAAAAACATTTTTTAATCACTCCTCTGTCTAAAATAGTTATAAAATACAGAGTGTTCCGTAAGAAAAAACTAAGTTGTCCGCGATATTGGAAAATGGCAGGAAATTTCGAAAATTTAATTATTTACCTAAAATATCATGGAAAGATAAATGGTTACTGTCAGACTTAAAATAAAAAGGTTTGCTATTGGAAAATTCTAGGTTGGATACCCGGCATATTCAAAGCCTGTCAAGATGTTTCTTTAATGTTTTATTTCTTTGAGGTTCGTTCCTTAACTTGTAACTTAACTGTAAATTGTAACAAATCCAAATATCTCAAAACGGCTCTAACGGTTCTGATTAAACTGTCTTGATTTATTGTGCTTAAGATAACAAATAATATGACATGTGGATTAGTCTGTAAAAGTCACAGACAGTATGAGGCATTTAAATGTCAAAAAATATTTTTGTTATGATAATATGACGACTTTTAATGATAATAAAGCCAAGTCAAATTTAAATATTTGATTTGACAGTCCCCCAAAAATATCAAATTTCCTAATTTCAGTTCGTAAGTTCCTTGTCTGATGCACACTTGATGATTGACTTGAACCATTACTCCCATAGAACGCAACTTACTTGTTATTATTGACTTATTAATATAGACCCTACGATAGACGCAGTAGCGTCTCCGACGGCCGTCGGTTCGACGAATCATACGTCACAAGTCTGAGGGGGAATGCATTGGAAAAGAAAGAATGTCGGTATCTTTCAGCGACGTGAGGGCATTCCAGCGTCATTATAGTTCAACGGTTCCAAGATAAATGCTCTTGTTTAGCATTTCGAGATAGAAAATAAATTAACACATTACGTATGTTCCTTTGGTTTTCCCACACACCGGAACTTCTTTTAATTATACTACACGTAAGTTCCTACGGTTATCCACACTCAAGTTTATCCCAATATCCTATATTCCGCAGGTTATCCCACGTATGAGAAGGTCCTTCGATTATATCACAAAACGTAAGTTCCGTCGGATATTCACACCTTAAGTTCCTTTTAATATTTCATATCCAGTAAGTTTCTTCACTTATCCGACCCTAGAGAAGTACCTTTAATGATCAACACGCCGTATATCTCAAAATACCACACACCTAAGTTCATTGTTTTATCCAACTTCCCGAGATTTTTCTGTTATCCCACACACCGTAAGCTCCTCCATACCGTGTTTTCGCTTATCCGACCATCCGGAAGTTCCTTTATTTGTCCAACACGCCGAAGGTTTCTTCATAAATCCCATTCACCTTAAGAGTTCATTGCTTTATCCGAGCCTCCGTGAGTTTATTCCGCTATTCCACACACCGTAAGCCGTAAGTTCAGTCCGATATCCGACATTCCGTTTCTATGCTTATCGTACCCCGTTGCTTCACCGTTATCCACACTCCGATTATCCGACCCAAAGTAATGTCGCAGCGCGAGGTGCAACACCAAACGGCTTCCTGGTAAACCCATTAGCGACCGGGGAAAGAGAAAACAAACGGAGGTAATTCCGCGAACAACATTATCACCAGGCTTCGCGAGATTGGAAGTGTCGTCAGACTTCAGACCGGTGAAATCCAAGTTTGCTGAGCTAACAGTTCGGAACGTGGAATCGTAGAAAATAACTAGCTTCGCTCCACAACGCGTGAATTGTGTCATCTGCACCACTGGTTTATTATCTGTACAGGAAAAGTTCATTCCTTATTCTTATTCGTTTTATAGACAATGAATTAGTATATCGTTAAAAATTATATACTAGTAGTAAAACTAGTAGTTCCAGAGTCGAACCGGCAACCTTCACGTTAACTCTATGTTGATCAACAACAGCAAATTAAAAATGATTCTTTATGTTCTTTATCTGACAGTCAGTTATTTTTATATATTATTATAGTATTTTTTACCTTTATTTGCCTGTACACCTAAAAAGTCCTTATTCTCCCGATGTACATTTCGCTACGTTGTAAAGCATGAATTTTTGCAATAAATAAAATTTAATTGCAATAAATAAAGATTCAAACAATAAAATTTCCAGAATCTTTAACTATGTTACACAATACCAAATCAAAATCAATTATAACAATTCAAGAAAGCTACGAAATATACAAACACATCCAGAATTTTAGTAACATCAATTTATTAAAAAAGAAAGAAGACTATTTTAATTCAATACTATTCAAAATTACTAATAAAATTGAAAATACAACTATACCACATTCATGAAAATATTAAACATATAAAATAGTACAAGAATTGATAAAAACATTATTTATTTACTTAAGATTTTACCCTGTGGTGATGCTACACAAAGTAGCGAAATTAATGGACTAATAATAATAGAGAATAGGAGAATAAAGACTTTTTAGATCTACAGACAAATAAAGGTAAAAAGAAAATTACTATATTTATAGAGGTCTAAAACTGGAAATCCCAAAATATAAATTATTGCGTTCAGGTGATAAAGTGTTATTGACGCGGTTTTATTGATACTGGGGATTTTAGAATTAATCGATTCTATTGCACTTTATTAAGACCTTTAACAAGGCAACTTTTGAATTGTCGCCGTACAATAAGATGGAACATAAATTTTAGTATTAACTAATGTCTAGGTACCACACAAATAGTTATTTAACTTTCATTCTAATGTGCTCAAATAGATCTCTTGTGTTTAAAAACAAACATACAGATTAATTCAGAACTCTGACCCAAAACTTTAGATTACTGTTTCCGATACAAGACAATAAACTATTTAAATATGACTATTTAAGGTTTATTTCTCTCAATTCCAACCTTAGAGTTTGTGTTTTTATACTTCAATCATGTTTATATCTAAGGCGTATTGGCATTTGCTATTAAAGTTTACGTTTTAAGGTTAGTATTCAGATTTTCAGTTTTAAAATGGCGGCCCAGTAAGATCTTAAAGAAAATTATCTCAAAACCTAATTATTAATTAAAGAGCTTAAAATACGATTTTAATTTCGAAAATTACAGTCGACCATTACAAATTAATAAGAAACAACAATATACTGTATAAATGAGATATTTACAGTATTAGAGGTTAAAAAATCACCTAAATATGAATCAATTTTCATAATACAGTGTATTACCAATTATAAAAGATATGTAATATAAAGTTATATTAGTTACAAAATAAAAACGATTATAGAATCCAGTCATCATTTTGTGTAGTTGCCAAGTCATACACACAAACTCACGGATCCAAAACTGATTGAGATGGACCCTACATATCCAGAACAATTTATATTTGTAAATGTTTTGTATACGACAGCTTTTTCAAATAATACTTACTTTTTTAAATTAGTTTTAATATTGATTATGTATTATGAACTAGAACTGCAATTTGAACTATATTTAAATAACACAATTAGGCTACAGAAATCTCTCTGAACTTTGATATAAGTATGTTTTTTATTAACAAAATGGTTTTAATAAACAAAACATTTCCTCAATTAAAGACAAGAGCCTTTCTCAAACATAACTTAAAAACAAATCCGCTGTCAAGTCCGATGCCAATTGCTGTTTTCTTATCTTGCACTGAAAATAATTAGATAAACAAGCCCAAACACATGAAACTGTATATTAAATTTAGGGAAATTTCCCTATCCGGATGAGCCGTTGGCAAACCTGGCGTTTCGCCTCGCTTCCCAGAAGAGCATTAGTGTACTGCGAACACTCAGGATTGTTTATTGTCTGTTTCTCGAGAGTTGCGACAGAACCTCTGTTCTGAAGCTGGCTGGCTGGGATTTGAGAGAAGCAGCACAATTTCACAATTTTAAATAATGTAATATCAATTGTACGATTTTGAAACAGTGTGTTTTCCAACTAGAGCATTATATGAAATGGTTTGAGTTTGACAACATAAAGAACTCTTTTTATTATTTTTTTGCAGAATGAAAAATACAGTCATAGCCCCGGAAAACCAAGTCTCGAGGTAAAAACAGTACTAAAGGAAAACCTCATAATACCAAAACATAAATATCACTTCCAAAAAAAACCATTTGTTAAAAATATTGAAAAGTGTTAACGTATTTGATGTAGATGTTTTAGAATTAAGTATTACAATGAACCCACGTGGAAATTAATTAAACAGTAGATGAGATGGGAATGGGGCCACGTAAACCTTTTTAGAAAACAAAGCCAATGTCCATTAGGTGAGTAGCCAGGACGATAGCAACAATGGACAACAGCTGACTGAACTCAGGCAATCAGCTGACTCGCCGACTGCAATCAGTGACGCTCACGTGACCGTGTTCCCACCATATTTTATGCAAGCCCTCAATTTGTCATTCCTAGAAGCGATTCTATTTCAACAGGGCTACATTAAAATTGCCTCGCCCAGGGTCAAGGAGCATCTTTTATCAGGTCACGGCGTAGCGATCGAAGCATTTCTCATCTTCATTCCAAGATCACTACAAAATATTCATTCATTTGTTTCAAGAGAGTTTATTCATGTTTCACAAGCATTTACATATTCAATACGTTCAAAAATTGTAAATACAGTAGATAGATACTTAAAACATTGATATCCTTTATTAACAAGATTTAAATTACCTTATCAGCCAAGGGGTTAGAATGAGTTTGAAACTACTGAACCACGGAGTAAAAACCTCATTTTTTAGTTTAACCCTGCGTTACCCGCGCAAATCACACCAATACCCGCGCATGGACTCAGAGACCGTGTTTCATTTTTACCGATAAAATGGGGCTTATGCAATAAAACGAAACTATGCCAGTAAACAACCTACTTTTTACACGTTATATATCTTTTCATGCCATCTACCTACAAATTATAAATGCCCAAAATCTATTACCTACCCAAACTGTAGTAAATACGTCCGTTCCAGCAGACCTGCGTACTTAGCGAATTTCCAAATCAATAATATAATAAAATATGACAAGTTTAACCAATATCTGTCCATAAATAACGGAGTTTGCCTATTCTCTATATGATTGTTTCCAATTTGTTGTTCGATTGTTTTCAAATTGTTTCCAATCCAATTGTAAATTCGTCAATTTCTACAAAAACAACTTACATTTATTATACACCATATTTAATTAAAAATATTCACATTTGTCAACCTTAATGTGTTTAAATAATGTGTTCTAAGTGGTTTTTGTAGAAATTAAAGACTTATAATATAAAAAGGAAACAGCGTGTTAAACTTTAAAATGAGTTCTTGTAACTTGAAACCGTGGTAGTTTCAAGCCCTCTACTCGGTCTACTTGATTGATAAAGGTAATTTAAACCTCGTTATTAAATGGTAGACTATACATGGCCCAGAAGCGACAATAAGATTCCGTTTTAGTTGATTAAACCCTCATACAATGAGACTTATATTTCAATTCTTTCGGAATGAATGTAGACTATTAATTTAATTACATTATAGCTTTTACCGAACGGCATTCTAAAAACATTCAGGATGTCTAAAAAAGTTTAAGTCATGGTTTAGTTACTATTGAAGTTTTTGTTGATAAATCGATTTAAGGTGGATTTTACAGTGGAAATTAAAAAAAAACACCTTAGTAACAGTTTGCATTATAGTTGAAATAATAATTCAATCTATTTTGACTTTGTTCGGTTTTGTTCCGTGCAATCAATCAGTTTTCTGTGATTCAGCATACCTTGGACATTGGAGGAACCTCGAAATGTTGATTTCATTTCAAATCACACAACTTATATTTCAATAATTAAAAATGTAAACGATTCAGTAATAGATTATTTTGTTGTCCACTACACAAACATTTAAATTTGTGGATTAATCGCTATCACAAAATTATGCTTATTATTTGGATGAAACAAAGACAATTTTATGGTTGAAATTACCTAAAATTTGTGTTTAAAAGACCGTGAAAATATTATAGGAGTATGCGTTATAATCACTGCAATGAAAACAAAAATAATTGCGGAGAAATATTTTCAGAACAGAGAGTAGAGCAGTGAAAAGCAATGTTTTCAGCCCGGACAGTCCCGATTCGCCGAACAGCCGGGGACAGATGGATTATTAATTACGAAATTCTATGAAGTGAAGCAAGCTACGTTTCCGATAACAGTAAACCGGTTCCGGCGCACCTGGCTGGCAGTCGAGTACTCGAGTAGAAAATCGATACGATATATCGTATCGTAATAGCGAATATAATGCATTACGTTCTTAATGAAGAAAAATATCGGAACATCTATCGATATATCAAATCAAAATGTTACGCTGAGAGGATTTAAAGGAGTCAGGATTTAAAGGATACATGAAATCAGTGATCGTAATAGCTTTGGCCATGGATTTTTTTCAAACCACAGTCAAAGGTTAGTTAAAAAATCAATCGTGAATAAGAAAATATGATAATGAAATGTGGTAACTCGGAATGATAAAGCTACTTTGAGTAATCGAGGTACACTTCACCACTATTCGATAATATCGTACCTAAACGATACGATGAATCGATGTCGAAGACAGATAACGCAGTGTTACAATCCCAAATAGAAATAGTGTTTTGCCAATTTATTGTTACGTTTTATATGAATAGATGTAAAAAATAATTCCAAACTATAAATAAAACTAGAACCAATAAACGAGATTGCGCTTTACATAGTTTCTGAACTATATTAAGTCTTTAAATGCATTGAGCAATGGAACAAACGATTCCAAGAAGGCCAACTAGGGCAGTAATTCGGATATTGAAGGATTGGCGAGAAAATATAACTGTATACGAATATGAGGAGTGTGCGAATATTCTAGGAACAATCTCTATGTACATTATATTGTTATTGCCATATCTCGAGAGAACAGAATCATTTTAGATGGTACCATTGAAGTAATATTGTGACAAAACATTCAAACAAGAAACACATAGGCGATTAGGCTGCATCATGATATTTATACTTATACCATCGATATATTAAATTAAATAATATCACAAACAATTTCAAATTCCAATTCTAATACGTAATGGTTATTTAAAATATTTATAAGTTAAAGAATATACAGTAAAATTATTTTTTTATTAAATATATACTTCGGGAAGATGGTTATGTACTATGTTACTGTACTATGTTTCAGCTGAGAAAAACATAATGTTTTGCCAGAAACCTCCGTTGACGAGATGAGACGTAAGTTATAAACAGTAACGTTAGATTCGTTTAGAGTACTTCTGAGAATTCCGAAGAAGTACACACCATGCATACATCAGAACTTCTTTCTCTTATTCATTTCACGCAAAATACGAATTTCAAGCAATTTTACGCGTTAGATGAATCAGTCATATAGGTAGTTCCGAGTATTGAGCTCATTTTTATAGTTATCCAAATGAGAAACCGAATAGTTAAAAAAATATTGTGCTTGATGTCTTAACAGATTGCGAGCCGAATTTAAATGGCAGATTTACCGCATTACGCAAAAACAACGTATTCATGCATGGATGCATGCTGCTATTACATCAAAGCTGAGATGATAGCGTTGACATATTTGTCCTTGGGCGACGCTAAGGAAGGGAGATCTGAGTTCCGTAGCATTTATAGTACCTAAACCCGGTAGAATGTGGCTAAGCTTGGAACTTGTTCAAACACAAGCTGGTCTCTTATCACCAGCTGACCGGGTGGCCTTCGACGTTCCGAGAACCTCAGATAAGGGAGGCGCCGCGCTCCGTTATCAGTCACCTGCTATGACGCCTGATCCCCTATCACTATCGGTCGGGCTGATAGCGCTACTCGAGAACACGCCTCCGTGGTTCGTCTATCTGGAGCCTGGGACATAGTTGAGATAACGTAGATACGTCGACGAATAAAACATCAATTATTTACACAAATTAGTCTATTATTGATCCTTACGAGTCTTCCTGCAGAAACACGAAAATATGCCTCGGTATTCCCTTGCTCCGGACGAAATGAGTAAAGATGTACAGTAATATATATATATAACCCTTTTAGCGAATTTCCCTAGGGAAGAAGCTATTACCGTAGGTCTCATGGCAAGACTTAAGCCCGGGACCATGTTATTATTTTAATTTAGGTAAAAATTTCAAATGTTATCTTTCACCATTAGAATCAGCTTAAAAAACTACACAATTTAGTTCCTTAAAGTTTTTCTCTATCTCCAACGGTTACCGAGATAAAAAATCTAAACACAGTACGTTGTATTTTGGGGCTCCAATGTTAATCTTATGGAGGATAGGGAAAAATTAATATTTCCCATATTAATCGATATTTTTGGATTAAATTTGGTATTTACCTTCATGGGGTTGATATCTATCCATTTATGCTTAAAAATCATAGTTTATGTTTTTATCATTGCAGCAAACCTTCATACTCTTTTCCCATGTTAATCATATAGGGAATAGGCAAAATCCTTTATTTATGGACAGATTTTGAAAGTTGGTATAAATGTTAAAAATAAAAACTATTTATCGTAGAAATGACTACTGTACTTTCAGTGTTTCTCACAGCAGCTAACCTGCACACTCTTTCTCATGTTAATCTTATGGAGAATATGGAAATAATTCTTGTGTTAATGGACAGATTTTTATAAAACTTGTCATATATTATTATTATTGATTTGTAAATTCGCTGAGTACGCAGGTCTGCTGCGACGGGGGTATTATGTCTTACAGTTAAATGTTGGTTCTAGGGTCCTCATACCCGATATATCCGAAGAAATCAATTGTACAAGTAGAAATAAATCTTAAAAATAACGAAAATTTAGCCTAGTGAGTATTTTAATATTTTTTGTCTTATCAGGACGTATCAGCATTTTTTATAAGTGTTATTTTCTATCATCTACTAAATATTGATGCATCTTGTTGTTGTAATAGAGCATTTAAAATACAATTAACGTGTTCTAAACAAGATTCTCCAAAAATTTCAAGCGTTTTGGGTAGATTTGCTTA
Organism: Nephotettix cincticeps; assembly: GCA_023375725.1. Classification (NCBI taxonomy): domain Eukaryota; kingdom Metazoa; phylum Arthropoda; class Insecta; order Hemiptera; family Cicadellidae; genus Nephotettix; species Nephotettix cincticeps. Next base: position 126,860,316 of record CM041786.1, on the reverse strand, counting down.
AAAAATACTCATGGAGTAGGCCTAAAATAAAAATTACCTCTAAAATACTTGTTCACTTAGATAACCTAATGGTGAACTCGCGTCCATACCTTGTCCTGAAACAAAAGCAAACAATCACTCTTTAGTTACAAACAATAAAAAACAACAATGAACAGAAATGGAGTAATGTTACATACTACGTGAAGCGATGGCGAAGTTTCAGAACATAGTAATTTGTTTGGAACACAATCATATTTGATTTATAGAAAATAACCACTATCTGACACTAAGATGTTTTTTTCCGGAAATTTAGAGGGTACAGCATTTATTAAAGACGCACGCGTTTAAGTTTACCTTCACCACGCATATACGCTCATGAAGAGAGGAAAGCACTCGGACGGAATGAAGTTTTCTGATGTAGTTTTAGAAAATTTCAGTTTGAAAATTCTGAAAACCCTCAGGAATCCCTGTGTTTAAATGGCTGAACTGTAATAGCAATGCAAAGTAAACTTTATTTGAATGAGAATAGAAAATTATTGTTCTCATGTCCTTTTAAAAAAATATTTAAGTAGATAAATGTAACATAAAATAAATAATCACTTTTGGGACAATTTTCAACTATTTGGGTTTAATAAACGTGGGTAAATATGTTACGTGCATCAGAACGTAATACCAACATGTGTACAATTTTATATCCTCTATAAAATACTTTTGATTGGGCATTGTTAACACAATTAGAGATCTAAAACAGGATTGTTCGAAACATCGTTTTACGCTCCCGCTATCGGTAGATAGGCAACTTATGGTGGATCTACACTAGCATTATCATAATATAGCACCTACCGAGCAGCTACCGAAATCCAACAATATAGCCTTTGTATTCCGCAAGAATATGTGTACATGTGTCAATACATACTGTAACAAAATGTGTTATTAGACAAACGAAAACAATAAGAAGATACCGTATTTAATCGTTCCAGCCTCTACAAGACTAATGACAAGAGCTGTAAAACTATTTTAAGACAAGTAATAAAAACATGATGAGGTTCTTTGAATGGCGTTGAAACGTTATCTTAAACCGGCGACCTGCATCCGACGAGAGGAATTTCTTGGAAACATTTATCGACAAATAAGTTTTCTAAGAACGTATCCGGCTGGCTCCAATTTATTTACGTTACCAGAAACTAAGCCATCTCAGCATTCACGTAAATTACATATTTCGGCGATTTTGTCACTGGTTTTCTATAAAATAATATATTTTTCTGTAATTTCCTTTGCAAGAATGACTGAAGTAACGTGCTATAGAGAATCATAACGTAGGGCCTAGTATTGAAAGAAACATAGATTAAAGATCTGAATAATTTGAAAAATACAAATCAAAACGCTTACTTATTATCGGTCCAATGTGTTTTTCACGTTTTTCCGCCAGACTTTATTTCTGCAAATATCGCCCTAAATATGTATATACTACCAATAAATAATCTCACTCAACTCCGCATGGCGCTGTCTGGGAGCGTCTACCCTTTACCCCCCCCCTAACATCAGACATCAGGCCGAACGTCTGTGGGCTGAATGAGATCCTCACGATTTTTCTGTAATTTTCATTGCAAGAATGACTGTTGCAACAAGCAATAGCATTCCATCTGTCGGTCATTTCACTCTAAAATGTCAGCTCATTTTTGGCCACTTTTCAGGTTTTGTTTAAAAAATCAAACATCTTAGATACTACGCAAAGTATAACATATCATATATTTTTGTGTTCAGTATAAAACAAACTACAAGAAAATTATAAAAATTACTATAACTCACATCTAACAAAAAATCATGTAAAACACGTTTTTATAAAATAAAAATCATATTTACGCTTCCTCAAATTGCTCAAAAATATTTTTTATAAAAAATCTAAAACAGCCATTTAGTTTGACCTTTCATAAGGAATAAGAAAATATATACTTGGAAGGCATATAAATTTAACATCATAATAATTTAATGAATATAAAAACGTAGCAACTATTTTTTTTACACAAATCAGATAATATACTCGCTTACGAGTATTATTTAACAATTGCTCTTTAACATATTTACTAATGGTTGGTCTCAGAAAGGTAATAATAAACTTCGAAATGCAGCGGGAATTTGAATTAGCGACGTTTAATATCCAGTAAATTTTAAATATTATGGAAATCCCATGCATCTGGTCATTTATATAAACCTAGCATAAAATGGTAGGTTTGAAATAGGTACCTAGGTTAGTAGAGTATTAAAACTTATTATTATTCCTATATTAATTTTCATTCATTTCTCAACAAATACATCTTTGAAACTCATAATGGAGTTGGTTATTCATTACTAATACGATTTTATTGGATTTTTTCAACGAGCCTGTTTTTCTAAGAACACAAAGTTTCTGGAGTCGGAGGAAGTCCTCCCTTTTCAAGTGATTGCCTAAGAAATACATTTCAATTAAAGGTATACTCTAAAGAGATTCTAAAGTCAAAAATAAAAATATCTAGAATTGTTGTGTAGTTGAAAGCGCAGACGCGTTGGAAAATTGAATAAAATATTAATGATTAATACAATATAGTTATGACCAATATATCTTCTTTATTAGTGCACACAGCTTATACACTAAGAAAAAAAAGATTAATTACTTAGTAAAATACAGGTTTATTGTATTGTATACGTATTATTTTTACTGAAAGTGTAGGCATATTATTAGTGTTATCAACACAAGTAGAGGGTTTGCCCAATCTGTTATAAACCACTCATCCAACTCCATTGCATCAAAGAATTTCCCAATCGATGAACTTCTGAAGACATTTCATAGAACGAAAATACATTCCGAAATTCCAAATCGACAAAGTGTAAGATGACGCCTGACGTCCGAGATGAGGCTATCTGGGGTCGAAACCGTGACGCCGAACTGCGGACTAGAAATAGTTCCATTCAGCAGTTATAACCCAATCACTACGAGTGTTGAATGGATGTATTCGTACGCCGTTCCATGCCGAACGAAAATAAGCCTTATTGATCGGCGGGACCGTGTATATTTAGACGAGGATCGCGTGCGTAAGCTAGTCGATAAGGTCGGCAGTTCTCGGTAACGTAAGACTCCGCTTAAATGTCCACTTGTTGTTAAAGATAGGTTGCCATGATTCGTAGAAAAGATAATGGTTTGTCCAAATCAATCAACACGAACACCATCGAGCACTTTATCGCCAGATGTAGAAAATAGCGTTTGCTCCACAAGGAGCAAACACACTCAACGAAGATGCGAGTTGATTTATCTCTCACATTGTGTTTGCTGTTGTCTTCTAGTACGAAACCAATGTTTAAGGCAAGAACGGTCTTGTATAGAACGGCCGAAATTGTAACAATGATTACTAATAGAAAATTGATTGATTTTTTTTATTTTATAGTGGATTAGTAACTGAGACACTACAAAAGACATTTTATGTTTCCAGCACCGGAATAAAAGCTAAGTACTGTAGTTTACCTTCCATATTCGCAGGTTCACTGTTGAGGTGAAGTAATTAATTTCACATTGTAAATGAACAAATTATTGTGATTCTTTTGTCGTTGAAAACATTGGTGGATAAGATACCCACACAGCAGGATACCTGCGTATTCAGCGAATTTCCAAATCAATAATATAATAATAATATATGACAACAATATCTGTCGATAAATATGAGAGTTATTTGTCTATTCTCCATAAGATTAGCACGGGTAAGATTATGCAGGTTTGCTGCTGTGAGGAACACTGAAAGTATTAATTTCTAGCATAAAAAATTTTTATTTTGACCATTTACAAGTTTCATGAACATCTACCGATAGATAAATAATACAGGTTACCTGCTATGTTAAACACTGAAATATGATTTTTAATCATACATGGATGGATCTGAACCACAGAAGCTAAATATCAAGTTTCATCCAAATATATAGATTGATAAGTGAAATACTATTTATTCTTTATCCTCCATAAGATTAACACTGGAGCCCCAAAATACAACGTACTGTGTTTAGATTTTTTAATATCTCGGTAACTGTTGGAGACAGAGAAAAACTTTAAGAAACTTAATTATGTAGTTTTTAGGCAAATTTTAATGGTGAAAGATAAAATTTAAAATTTTTTAAACATTACATGGAAAAAACGCAAAAACCTAATTTTTGGGTACAAACTCCCCCGCCCCAAACTACCTGTTACGATTGACCGATATGTCTGGATTACGAACTCGTCCGAGCAAATGTAGAAATACACGTCTCTACGAAATTTGGTCTCGATCGGACCATTTTTACAAGAGTTATCGTGTTCACACACAGTTTTCAACGACTATTGTTTTTGGCCTCTGGGCACATATAAATTCAAAAATAACATGGTCCCGGGCTTAAGTTTTACCACGAGACTTCCGGCAATAGCTTCATCCCTATGGTAAATTCGCTGAAGTCGTTGACCCAGTAATCTGATTTTTCAACGAGACCTGTATGATTTCAGAGCTTTACAAAAATTGTAAACATGAAATAATTAGAACATTAAGTTTTATACTTCAATTAATTAGGCGTGTAAATATAACTCTATAATTTATTACGCAAATTATAATTTTACCAGCGGTAAACATCGCATCCAATATGATCCGGTAAAACTAATCTCTCCCCCTCGCTTTGCGAAAGCAACTTCTAGGAAAGGAAGATTAAAATACCGACCGCCTGTTGGCAGCGCTGCGCTCGGCTGTTCTCGGAACTACAGACGACAACAATCCGGCTCGTGTGTGCCTCGTTCAAATACGGGACAACAAAGGGTCCCGGATCACGAAGACTGAGCTACGAAAATCCGAGGCGAGTTGAAAGGGGGTTGCAAAACTAAATGAAATTGTGAACATAATTATAATAGCCAGAACATGTTTACATAACTTAATTAAAATCCCGGGTTCATCTGCAAAAATAAGGCATTAGTCTTAAAACACCTAAAAGCAGGCGAGTTGCCTAGTAGAGTATTATTATAGCGTGATTTGTATACCTTAAAATCTTCCATTCAATAAATTATAAATAAATAATTAAATATCATAATGGATATTAATTTAATAAATTAGTACAATAGTCACTTCTACCAGCCGACCCAAGTATGCCAGCCGGGCAGATGTAAAAAAATATTTAAAAAGCTAATTTTTTCAAGTAAACTTTAACGTAAGTACCTATGTTACCGTTAAGTAAAATGTACCTTGAGAAAACTTTGCGTAAATTGTTTAACTCTCTCTCATACCTAAATGCACACAACACCCTTAGCAGAGAAATAATGGTTTCCCCTCGATTTTGTAAGGGATTATCGGGGGGGATTTTAGGGTCTGAATTACATACAAAATTAATTACGGGGGTCCTTTAGTGGATGGAAGTTTGAGAACCCCTGCCTTAATGTATCTAACATGTATAATAATGAGATCCGGTTATAAAGATATCAAATTAAATCTTCGTATTTACCCGAAAAAAAACTTTTTCTAATGTGACAACGTTTTTCCAAAAACCACGAACGTAAAATGTTAACGGATGGAAATGGTTCGAAAATTAAAACTGCTTTACAAGCATAGCCACAAATACGTCCGCGTCATATTGTACCATTACGGATTTGTAATTTGAAATGTTTGAGGAAGGAGCTACCCGAGCCTTGACCTTTCGCCGAGGTCAGACCGCACTATTGCCTAGGCCGTGATACAGTTGGATTTCTTTGACTTTGTGTCATGCAATATCAAGTTCTGACTTTGCTTTAGTTGAGCAGGCGTTCTTTTGTAACTGGCGCTGGCCTGCAGTTAAAACTCTTGTTAGGTTTCAGTTTAAGATTGTTGGGACTTATTTGGAAATAATCTACATAATAACATCTATATAAATAAAATTTTAGTTTTATCTGTACATTTCTCAGTGTTATTCATTTTTTAGTTATTTTTACGTTCCGTGCGTTAGAAATGTCGAAACAAGTCTTATCTCAATTTGTGTCTGTCTGTCTGTGACGCTCCAGGAGGCATTTTACGACGTCTTCTCCGAAAAAAACGGGAGAACTGATAACAATGAAACTTATTTCATGCATTCTCTACATTCCAAAGAAGGGGTTTCTACGTTTGACATTGTCCACCGCCCCTTGAAAAGAGTACCGTATTTAAAACCCCACTTTTTTGCGATAGTATGCAATAACTTTAAAATGATATTCTATTTGGCGTATGATGTTTGCAATTTTCGAGTTTTAGCTATGTACATATTTTCAAAAACTATTTTTTTGGAAATTTTTGTTTTTGAGATATTATCGTAGTGTTTCATATCATAATAAAATTTAGCTCATAAGGAATGCAATTGTGTAATCAGAGTAGAGTAATCTGCATTTTTTCAATACAGGGGTTTGAACAAAAATTCACTAATAGGGCCGCAATTTTGAAACGAATTGGGATATTTAATATCAAAATCAAAAAAATTTTTGGATTTTGAATATATTATTACAAACGTAAATTAAAAAAAATACTATAGTTATTTGATATTTATATATTATGTATTTTTTTCTGCAGGATGTTTTTAAATTTCTAAAAACTTTACGTTTCATTTTAGATTATTTTTTCTTTTTTAAAAAAAAATGTTTTATTTAATTTTATTTTTTTTAAATAATCTCATGTTAAATTTTTTATTTTATACAAATCATTACAGATTTGTCAATGACATTTGTTTCTGTCAAAATTTTTTTTTCGTTTTTCCAAAAAAATTCAATTTTATATTATTTACATAATGCTATCTACACAAGCCGGTTTTTTCTACATTTCAATAAAAAAAACTAAACATGTAAGTTTATTTGGGTAATGTTATTTATAGTTAGGTTATTTTTCAATTTTTCAATATTTTTTATGAAATTGATTTTTATGTGTAGTTCACATTTGTCTAAAAAAACCATATGTGACAGGAGAAATGCAATTTTTAAACTTGTTAAAATTCTATTTAGGGACAATTTGATTAAAATAAAAAAAAAAATAAAAAAAAAAAAATTTGTAAATGTAAAAATATAATTTTTAATTTTTAGCGACAAACAAATAAACCCAAAACTATATATGCTATTACCAGCTTAAATAAAAACATTAGTAAATGATTTTTTGTCTACATTCCAGTTAATAGTTAATACTCAAAAAATCACTAATAGAGTAACAGGCACGTTCCAAAAGGTATTTCTTTAGTTGGATTTTGAATTTTGATTCAGAAGTAATTGATTTTATATTTTCAGGTAATTTATTTAGTCATTTTGGTCCAATATTCTGAGGAAGTGAAGCGCTATATGATGTATAGCATGAATATGTTTGTGTTTGATATTTCCGAGATTCGAACTAGTGACCCTCATTTTCTGGACAACCTTTATTTAAAAAAATTAAAATCTTTTTACGTTATTCATTATTATTATTTTATTTTTAAGTAAACAATTTTTACTGTTTGAATTTCAAATGCAATACAGAGTGGGCTATGGTGGTTTAACTCAATTTTTGCCATGATTAGTCTTATCGAATTAACCTTTTTACACGTTCTCCTGAAATAATAAGGATCACTTATTCATAGTTCATTATTTTTGTTTATGATAGCTCATGTTAAAAATAATTATTATAAACCCATTAAATAATTAGTTAGAACACAATTCGGGCGCGCTTTTATTTTTTATGTTGTACATAAGTAAAAAATATATTGTGCATAAGATTACAAAAAATAAATACAACATACTAACGCCACAGTCTGTCTAATAATCCACTCAACATTTCAAAACTCACACACAATTACAAATACAGTAAGCCTATTGCGTAAGAGTGTTCACTTCTTATCGCAGTAACCATAACAATATCAGCTGTTTCCAGAAATCAGCTGTTAATAACTAGACCTAATCTCCGCGTTATCCCGTTATCAACGGCGCGTTATTGTTTCGATATACAGTAAATAGTAATCGGTTTCAGCATCCGGTCCAACACAGCAGTTAATGGGGTTACATTTCCCAGAACAACAGCTGCTTAACAACGCTTACCCACTCGAAATCAACAGTTCATCAATTTTGCCAATGTTTCATAATCGCCTTTCATGTATTTCCAGTTCCATGGGTAAATAATTATCGTTGGTGATGGTAATTCTTTTCGAATTTTTAAGCCACTTCATTGTAATTTTGGTTAAGCCTATTGATTTACATTCTTCTAACTTGACATGTCACTTTAGGTGTTTCAGTTGAACGTTTTGGTGTCGTCGAAATACGGCCACAATGAGCTAAATGCGAATGGTTCCATTAAAATGTAAAGTGTGAGTGCACAACTTTGTGAGGGATAACGTTCAAGGAAGAAGTCAAGTATATCGCTTATTGTAAATTTGTTGATATCGTTTACACTAAGGGTAGATTTTTAACCGAATATTTTGGCATCTTGATAACAACTACAGGCTAACGTTCAACAAGGTTAATTAAATATATAATTATGCTATAACTTAACCCACGTACAATAAGGAATTTTTGTTTTGGGCAGATATTCTATATACAGCACTGGAACTACAGCTTAAGAGTCTGCAGTACCTCAGCCATCTTGGATTTTAGACCCATAAGAACAATGTTAATTTTGTAACGGCATCACTCGATTGTCGTAAATACATGGTTTATGAGTCAAAATAAAAGTAAAGCGGTTGTCTAGGGAATTAAATTTCCCACGATTATAATCTGTTATAGTAAAGTAAAATAGATAATTACTTGTTAATTAACTGTCGAATATAATCGCACGATAATTTTAATTTCTTAAAAAATTAAATAATATAATTCCCTAGATAATCATGTTATCTTTAATTTTACAATTTACAATCCTTTTATTACAGTCATGTAACCAGTAATGCTATCACAAAATCAATATTGTCCTTATGGGACTAAAACGAAATATTTCACCACTACAGCACTGCACTCTTTAACGTGGGATTCGAACCACTTTTGCTTTCAATTACTAGCTGGTCTAATAGTGAGGAAGGTCTGAAGAAGGTTTCAGGATGATAAGAATCTTAGAATAAATGAAAGAATGCTGATTAGAGAAGATCCCGACTTGTGTTATCGTATTCTGTGATAACACATACTAACTGGAAGTTCTACGTGAAAACGATCCTAGCACAACTGCCCACCAGAGCTATTATTACGGCAACTATTAACCGGTAATATCGTTATGCAAATAGACCCATTCTCTCCACAACTTACTCCGCATTCGATCGATTATCGACCTACCGTTAACCTTATCGGTTCGATCTTCACGACCCTTCCCTCAGCTTCCCCGAACCCTCGCTTCCTGGAAGTCGTCCGACTAGAACGTCGACTCTTCGCGGAACCCGGGGAAGACGGAACCCGTTTTTGAGCCTCTCTCCACCATCCATTTTTACGGGTTCTGGGAGAAGCGCTTGAAACTCTTTTGTTTCCCCAACAAGAATATTCCAGAATCATAAAAGGTATTAAAGTAAAGGCAAATAAAAGAAAAACACAAAAAGAAGAACGCCAAAAAAGGAAACTAAAAACCTAAAACCGCACATTCCTCAAAAACTAACTGACATGCCCCACGAATTCTACCCAAAAATTAATGATCTAACAAACATCCCTTTAGATGACCAAGAAACAAAATTATTAGAACGCAATCCCAAATTCAATCCTAGTTCTAATACAAATAATAAACTAAACATTGTAAATACCCTTATAAATGCAGAAATCGCCCTACTTAAAATCAGACGATAAAGAGAGAATAAGATATGGATCGCCAAAATAACTGAGAAAGAAACAGGAAAACCAAAAATTTGAAGCACTAGCAATTCCACAAAACAGAATCAAAGGTTATAAAATACAGAAAGAAAAACGTCCAGAAAACAATGCTCCCTGCAGATAAATCAGATTCAACAGTTATAATTCAAGACGAAACCTTTAATACCAAAATAGAAGACTTCCTTTAAAAAAACAAAGTAACCATAATCAATGATCCCACAAAAGAGTTTAAACACAAGAAATCAAACACTATCTTGAAAATAACTCAATTATCCACTAAAATAAAATAAAACAACTATACAATAGCAATCCAGCTCCCCGAACTACTATTCAAACTACTTATTAAAACTCACAAAGAGAACAGCCCAATAAAACCAGTTATCAACGCAATACCATCATCATCCTACAAAATTTCCAAATATAAAATGCAATGATAAAAACAATGTACCCACCACATTACCCAATTCATGCAAAACACAGAAAACTGTACACAAAAAAATCAAGCAAACCGTAGTAGAAGACCATCATAGTTAAATAACAGTATACGTAAACAACATGTATGGAAATATTCCCAAAAAAGAAGCCATAAACATTCTCCAAACAAATCTAAAAGAATCAAACAAATTCATAGAACAATTAATCAACAACATAATAAAAATAACCACTATAATAACCAAACAAAGCTACTTTGAATTCGGAAACAAAATATACGCTCCTGAAGGAATACTAATGGGTGGCACTCTATCAGCAACATTAGCAGAACTATTTATGCAACATTACGAAACAAATTATGTCCTCTCTGAAAACACCCCATACTTAATCAAAATAAAATTCTACAAGAGATATATTGATGGCGCATTTGTAATTCTGATGTACAGACTCACCAACTACAAATAATAACAATAACAAAGAAAAACAAATAATAAAAACAGTAACTCAAAAAAGATTAAATAACCCATCAATCATAGACTCAATGATTAAAAAAACAAGAACAAAACCAGTATAACGACTGGAAAATAAACCCACGACCTCGACAACTCTTCCAATAATACCAAACCTAAATATATCACCATAAACTATACAGACAAAACCACAGAAAAGATTGATTCTATTATATTTCGTACACCTTCATTCAAATATTCAAAGAACACAACGCCAGCCACCACAAAAATCCCACCTGAATAGTAGCCAAACACCTAAAAGACAATGATACCTTTTAAAAAATTTCCAGAATCTTTAATAATCTTACACAATACCAAAACCCAAACAATTGCAAAAATTCAAGAAAGCTACGAAATATACAAACACATCCAGAATTTTAGTAACATCAATTTATTAAACAAGAAAGAATACTATCTAAATTCAATATTATTCTAAATTATTAACACTACACTACACCACATTTATGAAAATATTGAAACAATAAATTCTTTTATAGTATGTATTAACAATCAAGATTTTAACCCTGTGATGGTGCTACACTAAGTAGCGAAATGTACAACGGGAAAATAAGAACATTTAGATCTATAAGCAATTAAAGGTAATTAAATTTTACTATATACATAAAGGTCTAAAAACTGGAAATCAATAACGAGTCCATCAATGAGAGTTAATTATACATATTCATACACGACAAGATTATCCAAACATATCACCCTTGCACACATACATCTAATCCTAATAAAATGTGACATTCATAGACTTCTGATGAGGAGATAAAGAAGTCGATTGTGTGAAAACCTTAAGGAAACGATGTGGAAATGTTGAAAATGTTCGACTAGTCATTATACCACACGATCCACAAGTGAACACGACGTCTTATCTTTCATTCGGAGTAACTATATCGTAGTTGTGATAATTGCGCTCATTAATTACTCCATCCTTGGCGGCAATAATTAAGCTGTTACAAAATCTTTATGAATACAAAAGATTAAAAATTAGTATCAAATGTGTCTAATTCAACCAACGTACTCGTATATTAAGTTTCATTGCAGTATTGCAAGTTTTGGGAATAACAAAGTACCGTATCAAAATATGAAATTTCACTATATGTAGTAAGAAATATTATACGAAATTAAACAATAGACTCTAGACTTAAGATGAAGTGCCTTGTTGAACTTAACTCACTAACTTAAGTAGTGGTAAATATGGTAGTAATAAAAATCAATAAAATACTAAATCAATAACAAATTAATCATTTTCCGACGCGTGAACTGTGCGCTCCTACAACCCATCATATCTAAACTTTGTTATAGTTGTTGAGTATGTGCTTGGATTCTGTAAACGTGATTTCACTTTACCATAGCCTCATAGTTATTTCTACATATCCATAATATATAGTGCTAACACAGATTGCATTCCACGATAGGTTACCACTACTAGGCTCTATAGATATGACCCAGAACGGATTGAGGTTAGGATGTATCACTCACCGAATCTCTCCACAAATGTTCTCTGAAACAAGACTTTCGCCTACTTCCATCCGACAATATCGTGCACTTAACCCTCGAAACACTTATTTCACTAAAACTCGTACTGTTCTAACTTTTTTAAATTGAAAAATTTTATAAAATTTCACAAATAACACGATATAGTTAGCTAACAACACATTCACGCGTGCATTTGACGGCGGCGGCGTCAGACTGAAGTGAGATTGAAGACAGGATTGAAGTTTACACTAGCGCTCCAAGTGGAACTCCCCTCTACTACTTTTACTATATTGCATTCGGATTCTGAAGGCCGTTCTTTTAATTGAGTATTATTGACGTGAAACAGCTGATCGTCTCTTCTAGTTCTTGCGTCCATTTGGACTTTAAATTTCGTATAAGGTTTCGCCTTATACGAAATTTCGATCCGGTGAAAATGTTTCACACATTGTTAATTAATTTTCAAGCTTTAATCGTGAAATAAATTTGTCTGTTAGCTCAGTAGTCAACATGGTCACATTGGTCTGGTTAGTTTGAAATGTTTGGAATAGAGTTCTAGAAGCCTCCGTTAGATTTCAACTTACAGGTTCTTAAATGGATTGCTTTAGTCGAAAAAATACAGCATTCCTCGTATGATACAATATTGAGAATTTAATAAGAATAAGCAACATAATAAGAACTAAGCAATAATAAGAATTAATAACAATAAGAATTTAAGCAACATATAAGTAAGTTATAACAACTTTGTGCAAATCTAGCTACTTGAACGTCATCGGGGTTATTTTTTACCGTTATGCGTATTTATCCGTTTCATGTTTCTCTAAACCTAATGATACATTTTGATTGATTTAGTGATTACTGTATTAATAAATTGAAATTTTGTTTTATATGATTAATTTATTTATTATCAGTGTATTATGTAACGATTCAATGATTTTGAACTTAGATTTATAATCCCATAAATCATGTTACTGATATTGTAAAAGGGGTTTTTAACTTTTTTACATGGAGAAAAATTATTTTCGTGAAAAATTTCGAAGTTGAGTTTTCAGAGGATAAATTCTTTTCAGAGTCCCCTGGAAACAAAAAGTAATTTTTTAAGTGGTTAAAGAATTAAAAACACTATGATTTAAGGGAATCAACAAAATCATGAATTAAGACATATAAAGAGCAAACCCTAAAAGCCACATTAGGAGGATTTCTCTTTCAACTTATCTCACGACACGAAACTTCGCGATAAGAATTTCTACCAGCCACTTTCACAAACGCTATCTATGAGCGAAATGAAGCGTTAGCTAACTACAGTACTTCCGTATCCGTAATAGGAAAACTGTTTCCGGAGAGTGATCCTGTTTCTGCCCATGTGTGGAAAATTGCTGTATACATACAATGGTTATGTTCTACGAGCATTTGTAAGGGAAACTCTTATTGACTTGCTTTCCTCTGTTGCATAATACAATTAGAAGAGTGGAGTATATTATTGAATACCGTTTACATTTTTGTAATTAACTTCAATGATTTATAGTAAAAAGCTCCAAAATTATCATGAGTAAATAATATAACTTATTATAATGATTTGTAAAAAGTAAAAGTATTTTTAGTAATTTTATTTATATCAAAATGTATATGTTTAATACAAAATTACATCTGGGGGTTAATATGAAATAGTCGTGTAATATGGAATAGGTGGATAAAACCAAATACACCTAACAATAAGTACAAAACCCACATTAACTTCATATCCACCAACGAAATGCATGGCTTTATATCGGAAGTCATTTTGTAGGTCCACTTAAAATTTAGGTTTTTCAAAGTCACAGATAATCATCTCTCTCTGCTCCGGTACAGTCAAGGTCAGATCCTATAGCAAATAGCTAAATAACTGAATCCAGATTTTCCCTCGCTGATACAGTGAGAATCTTTTGTTACAAAATTCAGCGTCTTTATTTTTAATAAAATAAACCACGTTAGGTTATATGGACTACCATTCATTTACGTAGAGTAGTCCTAATATGAGATACCTAGTATTCCATAATACCCGACACGTCATCCTGGAAAATTAACCTTTACATTGACCGACTAAACACAGTAAGCTCAAAAGCTATCATGTTATCATTAACTACAAGTTTCTTAGTATAGAATACGGTTTAAAACGATGTTCAAGTCAAGTAAGTAATATTAGTATATTAAAATGTTTGAAAAATGATGTACGAAAAATTTTAAAGTTCATAAAATGAACTCTTCTGTAGCGAGACTTAAAAACACAACAAGCGGTCAACTCCTTCTACAATGCATTATGGGATTGTTTCTTAGTAGTTTATGTCATTCCCGCGCAATAGACCAAACAGATACAAAAATTCCGTATTCCATATTACTCAACTATTCCATACAGCCCTCCTCTCTTCTACAATCTTTTTAGCTTGGGATATGAAAAAAAGTGCAAAACTTTACTTATATCTATAACTAATCGCGCTATTTATACGATTCTCTTTACAAAAATGTTTCACAATATACTACAACTGTTACAAATGTTTTACTATAACAAATCATTCAACTACGGATTTTCTTAAAACTTTTTTAGTTTTAACGAGTTGTAATCGTTAAGAACTAGTAACCAGTTTCAAGAAAATTGATAGAAAGAATTTTCCATAATGTCATCTCTTTATTGTCTGTTTTAATGAGGACACGATATTTATACTAATGTTCAATAAGCTAAAATATTTCAGATTTAAACAATATAAGGGAAGCGACACATACTTTCTGCCTTAAAAAGTGAGATTAAATAACTGAGAATGTGAAATAACTGACACATCCTATTTCCTTTAGAGGACCTTACTCGTTGTTTTAAAAAATATTCGCCAAATACTATTCCTATTACTTTCTAAAATTTAAAAATGAAGATCGCAGAGGAAAATACCTATATATTGTCTTTTTAATTGAGTAATGTGACCCAAATACATACGAAGATTAATTCAAAATGCTACAGTATAACGAAATGAGAAGAAATAAAAAGGAATATTCCCCATAAGAATAACATCTCCAGACAAGTTATTGAGGTTACAGCATTGAGGTTGACATTTATAATGATATATTTTCATTTTTTGTGACCTTTTTTATTTCCGTTGTTGTAGTTTCAACGGTAATAATTAAATGTTATCAAATTTAAATGCTTTATTTACTTAATACTTTTAAAGTTAAAACTATCACATAAACAAATTAAGTGACTAATTACGAACTATCATTTTCAAGTAGAATAATTTTTTGTTTGATCCTTATTTGAAATCTTTAAATCACAATCATTTTGAATTTGTTTGCTGAGATTTTTGTCTTTTATTTTATATTTTTGGAACAATACATTTAAACACTCCTCCAAATGGTGTAGCACAAGAAAAACTAACATGAAAAAAATTATGTAAAATCTTTTTGTGTTTTTAGACTGGTTTTATGGGATTATGTGATAATAAGTGGATTGGAATAGTGACGGATTGGAGCCCTCTTTGGGGCGGAGGAGAAGAGGGAGGCCGAGAAGGTCTTGGCGGGATGAAGTGGATGAGGCTATGGTAATGAGGAATTTGAGAGATGGTGATTGGGATGACAGACAAGGATGGAGGACTCGGCTAAGAGAAGGAAGACAGTAAATTACTGTAAAATCCTAATAAAAATTAGTATGAGTTTTATACCCAGTGGTTCAAACGCAGAAAAAATAACAACAAAAACTATCTACAAATCAGTCAAATTAAACATAATGGGAACAGGTAGTTTGGGGGGAGGTTAAGGATAAGGAAGAATTAAGATTTCACGTCTTATCAATCTATATTGTTGGAAGAAACTTAGTATTTAACTTCATTTGGTTTAGATTTATCCATGTACGATTGAAAATCATATTTTAAGTGTTGAACATGGCAGCTAACATCGACAGATGTTGATAAAACTTGTCATATATTGTTGATTTGGAAATTCGCTGAGTACGCACATCTGCTGCGACGGGGGTATTATGCATGTATTTTGGAACGTACAGTAAAAAAATGCGTTCTTTAAAAAACGTTGGTGAACATTGGAATAGCTGTAAAAGACGGACGACAGAGCATAAATTCTCTAATTTTATCCAAAATATTTGGAAACGTATGTTTTTATCATCCGTTAAAAACAAGCATAGGCTAAAATGTCTCTTTTCTTCATGACTGTTGAGATGTACACTAAGTTAAAACAACTCAAGTTAAATAGTTTTTGAGATAAAATAGTTATTTTAAACGAAAAATAGTTATTTTGGGTGGCTCTGTGGAATTGTGTAAAATATGAATATGAAGATTTTATATTAAAAGAAAAAGAAAAAAATACCTATAAGTTTGTAGAGAGCTTTTAAGCTCCTTGTATTATTTATTAAATAAAAATTCTGGTTAATGAGATTGGATAAACATTAGGAAAAAGACGTAGACCTAATAGAACACAAGATGACGATGCGGATGATTATAGTTTTGAAGAAATTAGTTTCCTTTAGCCTCACGCATATACATGTCAAGGCAGTTCAATTATAATCCCCGATCTGTTGCCAACTACCAACGTTAAATATCCCTGCCTAGAATAGTGCCTTCTGCGAAAACCAAAGGCGTCTAAAAATATAGACTGTTTGCTGGCCTTTTTCTCAGAACTTGAAACTACTGTTTACTTATTGTCGCTAAAGTGATTGTACAATTCCAATACGTCAGTGTTGTTTACGGACTAACAAACGAAGACGTATAAAACGAGATTTTAATAATAGTTGTTTTTAATTTCCACGTAATATGTTTTTGTTTTGAGCTACGACGAGGTCCACTAAACGAGAAATATGCGTAAATTGAAGGTGATTAGAATTCTGTTTGAGCATATATAAACTACGTACTAATCTAGCTCATTAATTTTAATCCATGAAAGGTTTAATCAACCAGAAATCGTATCCATTACTACAATCTTTTGATTCTATTAATCGGAAATGGAATTAATTTCGGTTCAAAACTTGTCCCGTTCGGATTCATACCATTTAACCATGTATAGTTTCCTGTCTCCCACACGGCTAGTGGGTGGTTTAATGAGATTGAAATGTCGTACAATTATCTCTACGGCGTTGATATCGATTCTCAGAGTCGATATCCTTTTCCGGGAATTCGATATTAAAATACATTTCTTTTAGAATATAATAATGTTTTATAAAGTTTTTAGAGTGGAAAATAAACGACATCAGTGAACTGATACCTACTAAAAAAGGAAACTTGAAAGTAAAAGAAATGACACTACAATTAATTACACATTTTTTTCGTAAATTATTATTAAAATAAAATTTCAAAGTAGTTATAACATATATTTTAAACTATCCCTTATCATTGGGAGATACCCAATCCCTGGGGTGATAACAAATGTTTCTAGACTGGTTTTATGGGATTATGTGATAATAATAATAATAATAATAACATTGAACGCTCTCAGACAATGTTTTATGTTTACCACGGACAGTAAATTTAACTTATAAGTAAATGGTCACTATGGTAGCCTTATTAATTCTAACCCGTCCACTCGCTTTCTGACCGTTAATTCGTACGATTTTAACTGTGAATAACTTTAAATCTTTCAAGAAAAATGATTTGCAAATCAAAGGTGCAACGATGGGAAAACGTATGGCCATATCTTATGGCAATTTATTTAAAGATCTAATAGAACATAATTTTCTCGTTGGATGTTCATTATCCTCTTGTTTGGCAGCATTGATTAGATTCCTTTGTACAAAATATGAATGATTTTTTTCTGTTTTAAATTTATCTGGAACTATATTTAAACAAAATTACCTCATTAAAAGGATAAAAGAAATTTGATGACTATTTTTAAAACGATATATTTGATCAATATCATTTGAATATAGATCTAATATAATGTTATAGTTAGTTAAATGTAGACCCCCTATGTATTATATAGTTTTTTTTTTTGTTTTTTTTTTGGCAGGTGGTAACTCTTTATGAGTACCCCCGCTCCTGCGAGGGTTATGTGGAGACTCCACCGTTAAGCGGTGTTTACCCAAACTAAACCCACCTTCCCCCATCCGTCCAGACGTGTATGCGCAACTTACATACGGGCGAAAGGACTTCATTTGAGCGACCACAGCATTAGCGATTACCGCTGTAGCTGCTGAATTACCTCTTGGAATGGCTAAAACAATCAAATCAGAACAGGGCCGTAGCAAGTGAAATATCAGATGTTAATCAAAATATAATAAACACAGACTTAAATTAAGAAAATTCAACACATTGCTGTGACAGGCTTTGGCTATTCCTGGGTCATGCTATTCCTACGGCGGATCATCCAGGATGGCGATGGGCCTGGGCCTCCAGACCTCTGCGACATCATGCCGTGTACAGAGTTCCCTGATGTGCTCTAGGCTCGACTCGGCTGCTTTCTGAAACAGTCCATTGGCTTTTGTTCTGTTAAATAAGTCAAGAGTTGGGACTCCCAACGTCCCCATAATTACAGAGTTCCTGACGAACCACGGTTGTCGTGTGATTCGTCTCAGCGACTTCGTCTGGATTGCCTCTATTATATAGTTTACTTATATATATAGTTTACTTTATATATAGTTTACTTTATATATTACTATACTAGTTACTATATTACTATATTAGTTTACTTTCAAAGGGAGAAAGTATGTGTCAGTTCACAGATACCGTTTGTTTTAATTGCTTTACTTGACGATTTTATAGATGTATACATTCTTATTAAACTTACATTAAAATCATCTTAGGTATTTTATCTGAGGGGTCAGTTCTGTTTGAAGAGAAGGCGTGCGTAGCTTATAATACTTGATATTGACCAGCCGATTAGTTATCAGGAATAAGAATAAGATTATTATTTATTATTGACATACTCTGGCCTTGTAAGGTAATAATTTCCGGGGTTGTGTGGAAGTGTGGAGGAATGGGATGGGTGGGAGGGGAGAAGCGGAAAGTTTTGAAGGAGGTCGAGATGGGAGGAAATCGAAATAAATTGATGAGCAAAGCCTAGAAAAAGATGGCGATTTTCAGTTTTACACAAATCACAACGAAGGATTTGAACAAGTAGAACATCAGTCATGTATGACTTGCCTTTATAGAAGAATCGAAGAGAGTGAAAAGAGTTATACACACATGGAAGTTATAAAATACAGACGATTATCAGAACTGTGAATGACCTAAAATAATTAATACAACATTAGTAATTACGTCTCCTCATAATGAGTTCATAGCACAATGTAATTCTATTAATTCCTGAAAATTGTTATTACTTGTTAGTATTTTGTTTTTACTTTACCCTAAAATATTATTAATTAACAGTACACAAATAAAATTGTAATCTATATAAATAAAATTAGAGTTTTGTCTGTACAATCGTTCATGTTTTAGTTATTTTTACTTTTTGTGCGTTAGAAAAGCCGAAACCGGTCTTATCTCAATTTTTGTCTGTTTGTCTGTGACGCTCCAGGAGGCATTTTACGCCGTCTTCTCCGAAAAACGAGAGAACTGATTACAATGAAACCTATTTCATGTATTCTCTACATTCCAGAGAAGGTTTATAAATGCTTTAAATCGCCCACCGCCCCTTGAAAAGTAAATAACGAGCATTTAAAACCCCACTTTTACGCGATATTACACACATTTTATCCAGTTTTCAATGAATAACCTACCGGTAATAATCAGCTGTCTTTGTAGTTTAAAGATTTATTAGAAATCAAAACAAACAGCTGTCAAATCAATATTAGTTAGTTTATATTGGTCATTGATTTTAAACCCACTTGTAAATCATACTACAGTACAACTATGTGCCCAACAATGCATGAGCTACAACACCAAGAAGAAAATCATAGTTCCTAGTTCTCTTCATAGCCTTGGAAGAGAAAGGAATGTTGCTGCTGTCCAAGTGTTAGCATTTAAAATGTAATAAAAAAGGACACACTTCTTTAGTGAAGCAATCCCCAGTATTGAATTAGTTAAAAGAAGAGGCTCACATTTAAATTTATTCATGTCCCTTTTTTTAAAGATGCCTGATTATATGTGAGCTGAAGAGTGACTACAGTGTGATAAAATCCTCAATCTTGATTTTCACATAAAGACTGAAGACTCCTAATTACCCAAGCCTAAATTCAATATTTTACTTTATTATTATTGTCATATGTCAAATTGAAACTTTCATAACTATTTTAACTTTACTTTTCAAATTTCAATTAAAGTCAACCTATTATATAAATTCAGAGCAGATTGGACTTACCTTAAGGACAATTCAAAATTCATATTACAGCACCATTATAAGTTAAAATCAATCAATGATACATCATTTGGATAGTTATTTATATTAATAAAACGTTATTCAAGGCAGCACGATTTCCCTGACCCTGAGATAAGAATCAATGTTATTAGGCCTAGCTATTTTTCAAATTTGTAATGAAAGCATTGTCGCCATCTTGATGTAATAGGCTAACATCAGTTCCATTTGATCAATACATATTGTATTACCAAATCAGTGTTATTACTATCATGATTACATATTAAATAAATAAAAAATTCAAGTACAAAGTTATACATATTAAAAAGTTATGTTAACGTATAACTAATTATAATAGTGGTATAAATAAATGTTCTAATCTTAAAGTAATGCTAAATAATAAATCTGGATATTGATTTATTTTATTTGTATTGGTATGTTTAGGATTTCAGGTTTACATTTTGGTATGATAATCTTTCTTCTTTAAACTGAATCCTACAACCCTTACAAAGGACGGGCTTACTGCTAGTATCATTCTGAAACATATATGAAATCATACTTTTAGCAAAAATTCCCATAGGGAAAAACTATTTATTACATTAATTAAAAAAATCACTTTTAAATACATAAAGAGCGGTTGTCTTCCTGGTACAGAGTATCTACACACTAGTTATAGGGTACCCCTAAATCAATAAGATTTTCTATGAATAATTGAGTATAGGGTTTTAAATAGTAGCTGAAATATTTTTCTAGTTTCATTATCCGAACAATTTCACTATCCGAACCTCTTCCGGTTTTAATTATTTCCGTTAGTCGGCTCTCTAATGTAAACTTACCTTAGGTAAAGGCACAACTTAGAACTGTGTCAGGCTTTATTGTACTGTAGTCATCTATAAAAGTCGAAAATTGCCCTAATTCAATAACGGTGGCCTAATGTATAGTCTTATTTAAAATCCTAATGGAACAGCCGAATTCTAGGAAAGGCGTTGCCGCTTAGCCACCCTTTGTCAAACTAGGGATTAGAGGGGTCTAGTGCATTGGTCCAGTGTCTGTTTACGCTTTGTGGCTATTATAACAAAGGCGGAGAACGGAGAGCCATGGCAGACCTCCGCTACCATAGATACCTAACGTTCCTTAAAATTGTTTCACAGATAAAAAACCGACTTTCTAATAACGAATAGATTATATTAATCTTTCAGTAACGGTAGGAGTAAAGTAATTGTTTTATGGGGTCTAATAAAAAATACTGTGATTTGAAAGTAAATCAACCTATTTATTATCTTAAATCATACTACCGTATAATTTAAGAGTCTGCATCAGTGGTAGCCATCTGGGATTTTAGTCCCGTAAGAGCAATGTTAGATTCTGGCGCCTATATCTCCTTGACCTATTGTCATAAATTAACGGAAGCGGTGGCAAATTAAAGGTATTACAGTCCTCCAGGGCACAACCTTACAGAACTTCTTATTTTCGCTCTCAATAAAAAAATAATAATGATTTATTTTGTAAAATATTCCTTTTTGTTTTTATACTGTATCAAGTTAAATTTTTGAACATATTAAAAAGATCATGCCCTTGAGCCACATCTGATCAATGTACTTACAAAGTTTTACATTGATACTTTGATAACTAACGCCACTACACACGCCAAAGTGAGGATATGTTCCGCCAGAATTTAACATTGCCCTTACGGGACTAAAATTCAAGATGCCTGCCACTGATGCAGACTCTTAATTCAGTCAGAATCCACCAAGATAGCCAACGAATTACGCAGCGAGTAGTATTGTCTAGGTGCCGGGTTACTGTTGGAATCTGCACAGTTTGCGAGTGACGTCACTTCCTGTCGATTTACGTCACGTCGAGTGTCACATGACGTTCACAGAGATGGTGACGTAGACTGTCCTCAAGTCTGCCATCTGTTTAGAGCCCCCTGCCGACTGTTCTAGTGGCGGCCAGTGTGACATCAAGGTGTGTTGTGTTCTGCCTAAAATATGGATGGACTTGACAAGGTTGAAACTACCAGCAGACCTACCTTTAAACGCAAAACTATTGTTTTAGTGTTCAGTTTAAAACAAATTTCAGCTGAAATTTATAATACATCATGTTTAGTGTTTTCAAAATAGTGATAACATAATGTTATCACATTGTTTACATTTGCGGTGATTAGCTAGGTGTAAAAACATTTTTTGGACAAATCTTTATTGAATCAATTCATAATGTTTATGACAGATTTCTGTAGGTAAATTAATTTTCAGTTAATAAATAAAAATAATAATAGGTTGGGAAAATAAAAATTAACTCAACAGGGGATCCACAACAGCCACCTATAACGTCCAGGACTGTTTTACTGGCAGCCAAAAACTTCCAATACACGGACAATATTGCCACCAGATTAGATTAGATTATTTGAAATGGCAACCATACTACAATGTAGGTAGTACTGGCTGCCATTGAAACTGTTCTACTATATTAGCGGCCAGTGAGGCATCAACGTGTGTTCTGTTCTGCCTAAAAGATGGATGGATTTGACGAAGTTGAAACTACCAGTAGGCCTACATTTAAATTTTAAACGTATTTTAAACCAAGTATGAATGAGGATTGAGCGTAAGACGATTGTTACGTGATCTTGTAGTCTTGTTACTGACTAAGACTAACATGTTCCTTAGACAGGACTGTTAATTAATAGCCTAACGGCCGATGGCAACTAATGGACCTACAGTTTAACGTGGAATCCGAACCAAGAACTCTGAATTACGAATTGGTCTATTTATGAGGATTTTAAATGTTTTAAATGTAAATAAAATCATTTTTCTTACTTTTCCCGCAAAAACAAAGGTAAAGTGTAATTTGACCACCACCATTAAACACAGCCTTAAAAACCTAACATTAATTACTTAATTAGTATTTAGAATTATTTGTCAACAACTGACGGTTCCAGAGAAATGTAAAATTTACTGTCCACGGTGAATACAGTTGTCTGAGAGCGCCCAATGTCATTCTAATGAAAAATATTCAAAAATCAATTTCTTCCTTATTGTCCATGAAACTTATGCAGCGTAGGTTCACATCACCAACAAAACATAAAAAAAGCTTGGTTTAATTGTGACAACAGTCTCACAATTGGACGGTGGCGACGTCCTATAATGCAGCTACTTGGAGGTCACGAATTGTGGATAGTTGTGAGAGACGGTCAGTGGGTGTAGTGTTCTCATGTGTGGATTGACGTCCGCACTATTGAATACTACGTAAATCCGCAAAGACCATCCTCATAATTAGACCAATTCGTAATTCAGAGGCCGTGGTTCGAATTTCACGTTAAACTGTAGGTCTATTAGTTGCCATCGGCTGTTGGGCTATTAATCAACAGTCCTGTCCAAGGAACATGTCAGCCTTAGTCAGTAACAAGACTACAAGATCGCGCCACAATCATCTTACACTCAATCCTCATTCATACTTGGCTTAAAATACCTACCTTGTAGTATGGTCGCCATTTCAATAATCTAATCTAATAAAACTATAAAAGATGGATATGGACCACCCAGATGGAAAGGTTTAGGCCATTTGTTGGAATGGCTAAAACTATGTTTAACGTCACAGAATCTGAAATTGATGACGACAACGCCAACCATGATGAGTTTCTTGATGAACCCGATGACATGATTGACGATGGAGGTGACATTCAAGAAATACCAGTAACCAGAGAAATGACCAGTCAAGAAGAACTAATCCATCAGGTCTATGTGGCTCATTTCAATTTATCAGTGTGTGTTATCAAAGGGCTACCAACGTTATTGTTATGGTGATACACCTGTTATACTAAATTTCTTCTTTGTTTTCTAAAAAAGGTTGCAACTTATGGTTACATAGCCCATTTTTACCTAACCCTTTCAAGATTTTAAATTTGTTGAAAGAGGGCATAATTGAAATTTGATGACCTTTTATAAAAAATAAATATTCGATTTGTAATGGAAATAACCATAGACTAAAAATGTATATTATTTTAAAGTCACTTTTGCAGGGAGAAGATTTGTGTCAGTTAGGTTAACCATACTGTATTATAACAGGTAGGTTGGGAGCAGTGTATGCATCATTCATACAACATTCATTGCAGGCGCTGCAGCTGCCTATCTAGTTCCCTCAATTGCAGCTGCAATCTCTGCCCTCTGCTGTCGCTCTCCTCGTAGTTATGCATTTCACTTCTTGACGCTGTCTGCTGAAACCCCCTACCAGATTAGGCGAAGGGATGCATTTGTGTTGTCGCTGTACATTATAGAAATAATCATACATTTTTACTTTCTACCACGTATACGAAAGTACGTCATGGAGAGAGTATTGTTTTCGTCAAAATTTTCGAATTTGAATCAAGAGTGGATATCCGTGTTGGGTTCCCCTGAATCCAAAAAAGTGGGTTTCGGTGTGATGTCTTTCTGTTTGTCTGTGTACAGAGCTACAGCCTACCCCGTTGGTCCGATTTAGATAAAATTTTGTGCGTATTCGTATCTATATATTCACCGAATCTCCAGGCGTTTTTTCATTTTTGATTTTTAACCACCTCTAAAAATCCTTAAAACGTGAAACCAAACCTCAATAGCTTGAACAATTTGGTAATTATAGATAGGATGGTCTTTGATGTCTGTTATTTACGTAGTATTCAATAGTGCGCGGACATTAATTCTCACAAGAGAACACTACACCCACCGCCATCTCTCACAACTATTATACAAAGTCTACAACCCCTGTATTCGCCTGAACCCTCTAACGAAGTATGGAACAAATCTGCTGTCGGATTCTTTGAGAGAAGGCAATTTCCGAACTGCGTTGGAGGCATTGACGGAAAGCATGTCACTATCAAGTGTCCACCCAAATCAGGTTCTACGTACTTTTGTTTCAAGTACAAGTTTTCAATTGTTTTGTTGAGCGTTGTTGGTCCTGAAGTTCATTTGCGTTGATGTGGGGGGATAAGGAAAAACCAGTGATGGTGGTATATTTTAAGAATCTGTTATAGGGAAAACGTTCAATATATACACCAACTCAATTTACAACTTAGTTTATTATAATAACCAACTGTATTATAGTAAAAGCCGTATTTCAGTTAAGTTTGGTTTGGGTTTAGGTTGGATTAGAAAATCGTGAACCAATCCACTCAGACTTTTTTTACATGTCTTATCAATTCAGTATACTTTATAAACTAGCCCGCAGCCAAGAATATCTAATCTTTCAAAACAAAACCGTAATGCTATTCGATTGCAGAACATGGTTAATCTTGAAGTTAACACAATCGTATTTTACCGTAGGGCGTTACGAAGTTCGCTGGGTCAGCTAGTATAAATATATATATACATATATATGTATATATACATTATATATTTGCAACAGTCTCCGCCTGCTTTCTGTCATTAAAATTTTTGTGGCAAACTTTAGTCGCATTCCTTTACATGCACTGCAACTAAGCTCTAGCGGCCACCTATCACTAAAGCTACCATATCTCAGTTAATATTTGTCTAATTTAAAACAATTTGGTGTCAATAGATTTGTAATTACATTACCTAAAAAGTTATTCTTGTAAATTTTCTTTTAAATCAACGGTTCACGAGTTATTTGAGAAACAAAATTTTAAATGGCCGCCATTTTGTTTTATGAATTTGAGAAATTGTCATAATGTTTTTGTAGCTTTGTCTATTTGCTATAAATGTTTGTGCAAAGTTTCAATTCCGTACGTTTAACCATTCAGAAAAAAACAAAATGGAGGCTGTGTAAGTAACTAAGGACTTCCGGACAGTTTAAATATGATATTTAGATATGTTTCTTACCCAGGAACAATGCCCTAAAGTATTGGTAGAGAATTCTGAAACACCCTGTATAATTTATTAATTTTTAATGACATGAGTATTCACTAAGAAAAAATAATGGTAGTAATAAATTGTCCAGTAATTTCATTTTCTTAAATCATTTATTTATTTTCCATTATACATATATATATGGTTGTTAATCTCAGTTTTACATGTTAGCTACAGTATGTAAAACGACTTTCCCAGCCTTAGGAACCAATGTAAAATATGTCAAAAGTAAGCGTTATTGGTGGGGCTACTCAGGGCCGGCGCTCTAGGCGAAAGTACGTCTCACCCGGTCGCCCCCGTCTAACTATACCTTCACCACTTTCATCCAACCACAAAATATAAGAAATTGGAAATGAGAAAACCTATATGTATTCTAAATTATATTCATATTTATTTTTGTCCACAATAAAACTAAAAAGCTAAAGTCTTTTACACTATATACAGGGAGAGGAATTTGTGGTTAGAAAATAGTTTAATAGACTGGCGTTCGTCTACTGCTACAGAATTTAATTTCTTTATTTATTTATTTAAAAATGCAATAATACTGATATAATTCTAATTACATTGCAGCACTATACAATGATAGAATCAAAATATATGAGTACAACAAACATACTACTCCTAACGATGTTAACTGATCATTCATAATAAAACAGAACAATAATCCAAATAAATCAATACGAATATGAGAAATAATTAATAATAATAACAATAATATAATAACGGACTATTTTCCTGAATCTGATTCACAATCACGCTGGTTTTGAGTAACACTATACAGGGTTGTACTGATTTTATGTGTTTTTATGTCGTAGGTTCTGTAAAAAGACCTTTTCACACCGGCGCACTGGACGTTCGGTACGTCCAGGGTACGCCCAGTGCGAGGTCCTTTCACACCGCACAGAAACTTCCAAAGCGTCCACTTGTTCAGTTGCAGTCAGACAAGTAACATCCTCACTCATTTCTGGTGTATTAATTATATGTAACTATTGTACCGCAGTACCCTGTAATTTCACCTATGTCGTTGCCGCCGACTGATCGTGAATTCGTATTGCTTTGTCTTTAGCTACTTTAATTGAAAGGAAAATAAAATAAAATAAAATATGGCAATTATTCAATGGATTAAATTGATCTGCGATCTATTAATTTATCCTATGATTATAAGTTGATTTTTTAAGCCTGTTAATTTAATTAATTTAATTTGTGGTTAATTTATAAGAATTTTGGATACACTGTGTGGATCTGAAAACTTGGTTTTCAAAATTCAGTATTTTATAACTCATACGAATTTTAATTACTGCCTAGAATACTTTCACTATTTCTTTTTCAATTAAATTACAATTTGTATATGGTAAAATTAAATTTTCACTTTATATGCTTGACCTTGATCTATTTATTAAATTGTTTTCATTTTTTAAGATTTTTGCGTCAGCTGAAACGATACTTTAGGCTGCGTGTACAACAAATAAGCTTCCTATTGATTGACTGGCAAATAATAAGCTAATTTTACTTTAAAATGTTTAAGTGCACACTTTTAAAGAGTGGAATGGCTTATAAAAGATCGGCTCAAAAGTTTTCAGAAAGCTCGGCTCGGCTCGAACTTTAAATTCCAGGCTTGCACTCCTAATTTATTTATACCTTTTTAAAATCAGTTTTTCACGGAGTTTTTGAAAATTAATTTGAAATTAGCCCCAAAAACGTTCTAATTTTGAATGTTAGGCCTACAAGAAACTGGCTCGATATAGTTCTATGTCAAACCTACGAACCCTATACAAATAAACCGTATCAGTGGATTGACACATACTTTCACCCTTATTTAAATCAATTTTAAGTCAATTTAAAAACGACAATCTGTAATAAAACTATCATGTTCTTCAAAGTTTATCTAAATATCATTTAATAATTTATTGTTTAAAAAATAATCATCCCATTTCTGAAAACAAAAACAAGAGAGACAAAGTTAAATTAATTGTTCGAATTGTATGTAGATTGTATGTAATTGTATGTAAGATATTGATTTTCTTAATATCCTCCATAAGAATAACATTGGGACAACGTACGTCAGACAACGTACTGCGTTTATCATGGACAGTAAATTTAACTTTTCTCTGGAACCGTTAGTCGTAAACAAATAATTAAAAAGACTAATTTGTTTAGTTTTTAAGCCTGTTTCATTGGTGCCAGTCAAGTTATACTTTTCTTTTGCTGAAACTATACATTGTTTTTGCTGAAAATTAAAAAATTGATTTTTTGACATTTTAAAGCCCATAACTTTTGAACCGTCATTTTTACAGACATGCGAGTGGTGTCTAATTATTTAGTACTTTATGCACTATAAACTATCAAATTTAATCAAAATCGTTAGAGCCGTTTTTGAGAATTTGAATTTCACGTTTTTAAGGGTTTTAGGGGTGAACTACCCTTAAAAATCAAAAAATTGAAAAAAACGCCTAGAAATGCGGTGAATATATACATGATATATTCATCTGATCTGTACACATCCAGACACACACACACACACACAGAGACACACGGACGGACAGACATCACGTCAAACCCACTTTTTTTGGATTCAGGAGACCTCAAAACGGATATATCCACTCTCAACTCAAATTCGAAAATTTTGACGAAAACAATACTTTCTCCATATACTACTAGCCAAAGTACCCGTTCTTCGCACGGTAAAAAAGGCTGAGAAATGTAGGCTCTACAGATACATTTAAGTTATTGACAATTAATTCTTTATTGTTTACAAAATGACAAAACACGTGTCTAAGTATATATCTAAACATGACAAAGTAACATATGTCAAATATTGGGAGAGGATAAGCATTAACGTAATAGAGGCAGGCATCGGGCGAAAATTAAAAATCTACCATTCCACTATTTCGAACTAATTTCGATCCAGCAGTTTATGTGTAAAAATTAACTTTATTTCTTTTCTTACCGAACTGTCAAAATGTAAAGTAAACGGATGTTGACATTAAAAACTGTAAACATTGAATCCCAGGGTATTTACAGCAACCATGTCTTCTGCTTCTCGAACTGTCAAATTTTAGTGTTCACAGCTGTTGACATTCAAGTAATTTTGTTTTCATTTTCTAAAAATGTAAACATTGAAACTTAGGACGTTCAC
The DNA here is from genome assembly GCA_023375725.1 of Nephotettix cincticeps. NCBI lineage: Eukaryota > Metazoa > Arthropoda > Insecta > Hemiptera > Cicadellidae > Nephotettix > Nephotettix cincticeps. The sequence goes on along the minus strand of CM041786.1, from coordinate 126,830,913 downwards.
AGGGCGTAGCCCGAGAGGATTTTAAGGAAATGAGTATGCCTATGTGTTGCATGAGTTTAAGATCTGTCTTTGTGTAAAATTTCAAACTGTTTGGTTCAGTATTTTTTGCGTTCACTTGCCACAACAAACCCACAAACACACAAACCCACAAACAAACATACAGAAACCACCTCTTCTTTATAATATTACTAGCCAAAGTACCCGTTCTTCGCACGGGCTAAAAAGGCTGAAAGGTGTAGGCTCTACCGATACTTTTGAGGTATTGTTAATTAATTCTTCATTGTTTACAAAATGACAAAACAGGAGTCTACAACATTTCAAAGTAACATATGTCAAATATTGGGAGAGGATAAGGATTAATGTAATAGAGACAGTCGTCGGAAAAAACTTAAAATCTACCATTCCGCTATTTCAAATAATTCACTAATTTCGATCCAGCAGTTTATCTGAAAAATCAACTTTATTTCTTCTTCTTCCTGAACTGTCAAAATATAGTGCAAACGGATGTTGTCATTAGAAAATGTAAACATTGAAACCTAGGACGGTCACGGCAGCTCTTTCTTCTTCTTCTCCTTCTTCTTGAACTGTCAAATTTTAGTATTCACAGCTGTTGACATTCAAGTAATTTTATGTTTTCATTCTCTAAAAATGTAAACATTGAAACTTAGGACGTTCACAGGGCGTAGCCCGAGAGGATTTTAAGGAAATGAGTATGCCTATGTGTTGCATGAGTTTAAGATCTACCTTTGCCTAAAATTTCAAACCGGTCGGTTCAGTATTTTTCGCATTCACTTGCCACAACAAACCCACAAACCCACAAACAAACATACAGACACCACCTCTTCTTTATAATATTATAGATAGATGTATAAGGGGAGACAGTAGAAATCAATTAATAACTTACTTAGCTGTAAAAATAGTTTGTGACATAAATAGTTGTGTAATAATTATATGTTGCTCAACTTTTCTATTGAGTTTGTCACATGTTTTAAAACTACTTCTAAAGGCATGCAAACTCAAAAATTTCCACACCCCCGAACGCCCCTCTTCCATATCCCCAACCCCTTCAAATTGTCTCCCTAGATCCGCGCTTGCCTACATCGCAGCATAAATTAAACCAAAAGATTAATCTCAACGTCTCAAGTAAACTATTCTTCCAATCCTCTCAATCATTGATGATCAATTTTCCACGTTTCAGTGGTATGGTGTAGTTCGAAGGAAATTAATTTTATTTATTGTAAGATATTTGGATATTTTTTATATTATTCGAATCTCCAAAAGCTTAATACTGTATTAATTTTTATCATTAAATAAACTGTAAAGAAGTTAAAGTATTTTCCAATAGGGCTTATTTTTAAACAGAATTTTTTTATTTAAAGGAATTGTGTGAAGCCTTTTCCAAAATCGTTGTACAAGAAAACCCCATGATATGGGAGAAGGACTGTACAATATATTTTTCTGTGAAGCAAAAATCCATATGAGAGTTGTAAAGGTCGATGTAAGGCAATACTGTATCTGTAATCTGTGTAAGCAGGTAATAACTGTTCTATAAGGAGTTGTGTGATTGCCCCCGTTCCTGTGGGAGGTTTCTGGGACTCCCACCTTCCGAGTGGAATAAACTGAACAAATATCGTTAGTTCAAACAATGTTGGCACTTTTTATTCACTGCTCCATTGAAGAGTTCAACACTAATTAACTGAAAATTTGTTTATCTCGCCTTAGGTTTGACCACCTCAATGCTATTGAAGTGTGCCATGCGCCTAGCCTATTTCTCTATGCAAGGAACCGCTATGGAACAGTTCGGCATTCGCGTTTGTCGAGGTTCCCAGAACGCTACTTAACAATACGCTTCCTCTTTTCCGAGAATCGATTTTCTCTTTGTCGGCCTCTTTATTCATTATCAACACGCGCGCAATAGATTTCAACGAATAGTTAATTGAGTAAAATTACTTTTCGAGTGATCTTTTTTACTACAGACTAAATTCTCATCTAAAAATACGTAAGATCACGCAGGAAAAAAATGTGTATCCCTTGAATCAAATAATTTATAGAATGAGAAAGTGAGTAGCAGTTGATACCGCTGGACAAGTATTAAAAATAAGGGTAAAAGTTCACCCGGGATCCAACCTGGCTCGACATCGTACATAAAAGGGGCTTCCTGCAAGTAAGTCTGAAATAAATGTTTTACTCGCCATTAGAGCATTCATTAGGAGCATGTCCTAAATTTTATTTGCATCAAAATGGCTCACCGACATTCTTACACGCCCATGCTTTCAAAAGACAACCTAGGTTACATACGACGGATTTTGTATCATATGAGAATTCATATATGAAGGGCATTCCCTTAAGGCCTAGGGCACACATGGCGGATTTTTTACCGGCGCTGCAGTACCAACAGTGGTGTGAGGAAGTTTACTGGTGAGTGCACACTGGGCGTGAAAATTAAAGAGCAGTTTAATGTTTAACGCTAACGGTAGATGTGCGGCAATGTTAAGGGGACGTTCGCGTCTGTTGTAGGTGGCAGCAATGCCGCAGCGACGAGAACTGTCCCTGTCCACCCTCGGCCAACGGTTCAAAGTAGGTCACACTGCCAGCTGCGTCGGAAGTGCCGCATAAATGCCACTAACACTAGTGGAGATGGAGACTTGTTACAGGGAGAAGGAGGCGGACGTTACTGTTCCCGTGGCACCGAGGTCCCCCAGGTCAGCTGCCAAGACCACAGCCACAGCCACAAGTCCCGCCCAACCAGCCCCCTCACCTTCTGTTGCAGCAACAGCCGCGGTGGAGGGTGACACCGTTTCAGTCAATCAGCTAATTGGCTGGCTAACTAAAACAATCCATAATCTTATTTCAGCTATGGACAAGTCCATGCCGGAGCTACTAGTGCATCTGATGTCCAGCCTTCTAGAACTTCTAAATGGAGCCTAGGAACATCAGAGTCATCGGGTGGAACGCCAACGGGTTGAAGACCTTCAGGAATGAACTCCTTCTTCCTGTCACGGCTGAACATCTGCGCACATCTAACTCAACGTCATTGTTTGAGGTTACCATCTTACGAGATCTACAGGACGGATCGCCTGCCCAGCCAGCACGGCTACAACCCGGGAGTGAGCCCGGGTATCTTGGTTCACCGCCGCCTTGTTTACAGGTCCAGCGCCACAGCCACGGGACTGCTATAAACAACTGGCGTTATCGTGCACGTAGGTGGCATGGAGCTCCAGCTAGTCGCGGCCTACCATCCTCCAGGCAGACACATCGACGCGCAGACTCCTACAGAATTACTAACAGGCCCTGAGCCTATGTTGTTACAGATGACTTCAACCATAAACATCCGTATTGGAACTCATGAGGCACGAACGTAAGGGGTGTGGCGCTGAGAGCTTTCCTCGACGAACGAGTCGTGGCCCCCGACGAGAGTCTAGGACTTTTGGCAACCTCGCCTATCCCATTCGTCATCGCAGGGGGCTATAAAAGTGTCAAAACCCGTGGTCCGGACTTTTGGCAACTGCTGTCCTCCCTGGTGGGGATTTCAGGGATTTCGTTTGTGCCGACCGGGGTCGAGGGTGGGGGAGAAAGCGCGCTAGAGAAGGGCGAGAGGGGAGGCGGTGGGCGAAGACAGACGAAGAATAACAAAGCACAACGCATGATGCCCAATTCCAATTCAATTCAAGTGTGGGATTACTAACCGTCTAAGAACTGTTTGTTGTCTAGTTTGAACTATGTTTAGAGGTACAATATTATGAATTGTATCGGTCTTATTTTTAAACCCATAATTACATACCTTCTTCAGGAAAGATCAATATTTATTTGAAATCAGAAAGACTTGTAACTTTCAATTTATAATACTGTAATCATTTTATAACCAAAAATAAGATATTCAGAATGTGCAGAATCAATAAAACGAAATATACTGTCATACACTTTCTTACAAATATAATTGGTATAAGACATTTACGACTGTAGGCTTTATATATAAATTTCACTGTATATATTATTTATAAATTATTAATGTGGTCTCAAACCTGTTTGTCGTAAGTTAAATTTAAATTCTCAGGTAGGTGCAAAAAGGGTCCTATACAAGTGCATAACAAAATATTATTTAAATCTTAAAATTCAAAAATTCGAAATACAAATACACAATGAAGAGATGAAATCATCTGTTACAATCGTACAATACGTTATGTTGCTACAATATGAGGTGTATATCGACTACCCATTGCCATCTCGCTCTTACATCTCCTGATTTCGGTGATTCCGGGGCGAGGGAGGGACTTAAAGGGATAAGAGGGATAATTTGTGGGATTAAACAATGAGACAGGGATTTTCAGGGAGAATTATTGGGATGAAACAAGGTTGCCAAAAGGCCGCGGTCGAGGGCTAATTAGGGTTCCGACCCTCGGTGGGGGCTGGGCGGTTGCCAAAAATCCGTTTCCCCCCCGACGAGCCGACGCACCTCCCTTCGAATCCTCGCCACCTACCTGATGTGATTGATTTTGCTCTCTGCAGCAACCTGCCGTTCGAGATCGTCACGAGCACGGTTAACGGTATGTCATCAGATCATTTACCGGTTCTCGTGACCATCAACGCTAGCCCGAAACTAAGCCGCCCCTCACAAATGACCGCAAGAGGACCGACTGGAAGATGTACCAACGGCTGGTCTCGGAGAGCCTTCCGCCAGCACGGACACGGCGACCACGGAGGAACTCAACGGAATTGCATGAGCCACTAACCTCGTCAATTTCACATGCAACCAATGGGTGTCAGGGATGGACACCCAGAGCCGGCTTGCCGGACCACGTACGCCAAGATTACGCTGAGGACCAGGCACTCTGAGCTTAGACAGTAGCTCAACAGGCAGAACAGACTGATCAGATCACTTGTCGACAATTTCAGGTCCGAGGATTGGAACAAGTACCTACTAACACTAAACATGGAAGGAGGCAGTGTGTGGAGGGCAGCTAAGCAGATCAGGGGGACCAGACCAGCCCCCTCCACTCCCCCTCAGAGGAGACCGTCTCCTCCACGGAGATCACGGCGTAGTCTACACAGCAAAGGACAAGGCGGAAACTTTTGCCAACACAATGCATGGTCAGTTTCAGAAAAACCACGATGTCTATGACGAACTCCAAGACGAGAGGGTCGAGCATTTCATGGAGAACTTCAGCTTAGACCCCTTCATGATGACGGAGCTGGAAGCAGCGATTCGGAGGCTCAGTCTATGGAAAGCCCCTGGCCTCGACCGGGCTGCACATCAGCCTGCAGCATAATCAAGATAATCCTGATCATTTGGGATCAGGAGCATCTTTATTCTTGTCTGGTTTCGACCAGGATAGTTAACATGCTGACTGTTCCAGTAGTGACGTTGTCGCTTAACACTGAGGACACACTGCTACACTATCCTCATGCCAACTCTCTCATAATTTTGTCACGAGTCATGGCTCAGTGCATTTATACTGTACCTAAGAATCCTCAAATCAACTCTCTAGTGATCTAAACACAAGTATACTTTATACTGTAGTCCTTGAGAATGATCATATGCTCATACCAATCTCTCGTAATTTAGTCACGAATCATAACTTAAGTGTTTTATAGTTTACCTGTATATAAGAATCAACTGATCCAAGTCTCTCTGTAATCGTGTAAAAATAAGTTTTGTTTAAATTCAATTTTGGAATAGTCATGGTTTCTAAATTTAGTTTGTAAACCTTAATTTTTTAATTTTTTATACCGGTGGGTTTTTGTTTTATGTGGTTGCTTGTTAAAATACCCACACAGCAGACCTGCTTAATAAGCAAATTTCCAAATCAATAATATAATAATAATAGATGACAAGTTTTATCAATATCTGATAACAAATATGAGAGTTATTTGCCCATTCTCCTAAGGATTAACATGGGAAATAGTATGCAGATTTGCTGCTGTGAGAAACACTGAAAGTACGCCTTTCTGGAATTAAAAACTTTTATTTTGACCATTAATAGAAAGTTTCAACATCTGTCCGTAAATAAAGAATTTGCCTATTCTTTATATGATGAACATGGGAAGAGTATGCAGTTAGCTGTCATGATAAACTATGATTTTTAAGAATAAATGGATGGATCTCAACTACGTTTAGATAAGTTATATTAATAAAGTTTTATCCAAAAATTTAGACTGATTAATGAAATATTAATTTTTCCTTATCTTTTATAAGATTAATATTCCAAAGAAGTCCCAAAATACAACGTACCGTGTTTAGATTTTTTAATATCTTGGTAACCATTGGAGATACTTTGGAACTTTAAGGAACTAATTTGTGTAGTTTTTAAGCTGATTCCAATGGTGAAAGATAAAATTTAAATACTTTAAAATTACATATGATAACGCAAAAAAACTCAATTTTGAGTACAAACCTCAAACTACCCGTTCCCATTGACTGATATGTCTGGATTACGAACTCGTCCGAAAAAATGTGATAATACATGTCTCTACCAATTTTGGTCTTATCAGACCATTTTTACGAGAGTTATCCTGTTCACATAGGGTGTTTATAAAGTCCCTTTCCCCCATATTATTTTTTTATTTTTTTTTAGAATAAATTAATAACCTTTGGGAAACCATACAAAATCAACCCAAAGTATCTTTTGAAGTTACCGTATTGAAAATTTTGAGTGACCCTGAATATGGGGGATTTTGGGGACAACTCAAAATTTAGAATCAATGTTGGAAGGTACCTACGGTCTAAGATGTAGGAGTCAACTTCCGAATTCCTTATGAGAAGCTAGTCATGTGATAGCACCACAGCAGCTACAGTTTAAAAACTAATGCTGTAATTCACCCAAATGAAGTCCATTTGCCCGTATGTTGCTCATACATGTGTGGACGTATGGGGAAGGTGGGTTTAGTTTGGGTATACACCGCCTAACGGTGGAGTCACCACATAAACCTCGCAGGAGCGGGGATAGTCATAGAGAGTTACCACCTGCCCCCCCCCCAAAAAAAATATATATATAATTTTTAACGATTATTGTTTTTAGCCTCTGGGCACCTAAAACGAAAAAAGTTTAGTCCTGGGCTTAAGTCTTGCCATGAGACCTACGGTAATAGCTTCTATCCTATGGGAAATTCGCTAAAACCATTAAACAAAGACAATGAAACAGCCTTTATGCAGCTGACTCAGGATTTTTAGTTGAAGGAATACCGAACACAAATATCAAAGAATATTGAATATATAAGAAATCTCCCACACCGTTATATATGTGACTGCTCTTCTCCTTTTATTTAATATTCTTTGCTAATATGATCAGAAATAGAATGTATGAGGGATAACATATATCTAGAACATTTTATGAAAAATCTAGTAGACTTTCAGCGCCAAACAGAAGCCAATGTGATGATTGTCTCCTACGATCAGCGGTCACAAAGAACTTTGTGGAGGGGAATTTTTAAGCAAACTTAAAAATCTAAATGAAAATGTTGGACAGATGTCTTTTGTAAATTCTTCTGTTCTAAGTCAACCTTAATCTAGTGATGTTAAGGTACCTTTTTTAAAAAGTAAGTAATAAATCTGTTGGCAAGTCTTTAAGAATACTGGCTGGAGAGGTTAATTTGTATGTTCCTCAAGGTTTCTTACCAGGCATGTATTTTTGTAGAAAATACAAAAAGAATGGTGGAGCTGGAATATGTATTAAACAGTATTTTGACTGAAAGGAAGTTGTACTAGATAATTTTTGTGATAAATTGCATAGGTCCTACAGAATTTTCCTGTATAAAATTGTTCTAAGAGAATGTGATAATAATGAACTTATATTGATCATCTCAGGATAATATGGATACATTTTTTAAGAAAATTATGAATAGTGGCCCCTTGATAACCGTCTGTGGAGATTTTAATATTGAATTGGCTAATATTCAAAGTCAAACTTCAATAAGTTTCTCTAACTTATTGAGATCTCTTAACTTATTATACACTATTTAAAACCCTACTCGCTTAAATAAATGCATTGATAAGATCCTGGTTAATTTTTCTTGTGATTTATATTAGGTCCCTGTTTCAAGGGCTGACCATAATTCACATGTAATAAATTTTTGTATAGATAGTGGCAATGTAGTTTAATACTAAAATCAAAGTAACAAGATAAATCTAGGAAAACAGACTGATAATGATGTTTATTTATTCTTAGGCCTATGTGATGCTTATAAATATCTAAGATGATTGGTTCTGAGCAGTCTCAATTGGTTTATACTACTTATCTGAAGAGTACACAAACAATTGTACAAATAGCGTTTGGGCAACCTCTAGTTGCCTTAATTTTGATGTATTTTTTATTTGAAAAAAACCATAGAAGTAGCTCAGCTTACAGGAAATTCATTAAGATATTGAAAAAACGTCTCCTGGAAATATTAAAAAAATAAAATAAAAACGGCGTAATAGAATGTTATACGAAAGTCCCATCCATCATTTGTGTTTTTTTGGTTCAGCAAACAGACATGTATAACGAATTAAGAAAGAGTGAGTTGGGAGTGAAATTGTTAAGTAAAATTTGTCTTGTTTACATATTTGATAGTCCTCCACTTTAGCTGTAAATAAAACACAAAATCTCTCTAAAAACTCGCGATTTAAATTCATTGGAGACGAAAAACATTCACTCATTACTGTACTAATAAATTACACTTCCTATAAGGTGAAGGAAGTCAAAACAATTTATACTTTAACATTTAGTAATTAAAAACTAGTCAGGGTCTTAGAGGGAAAAGAAAAACATTGATCTAAAGTATACAATTCATATAGTAAAATATAGATTGTACACATTTTATAAAAAGGTTAAAAAGTTGTTTCGATATTACAAATGACAAAATATTCCCTTAAACCAAAATTTTTATCCACTCAACCACGCCTCTTTCATTATTTAAGCAATTCCCTAGCACAAGTTGACATGGTAAATTTAAGTTTTAAGATTTAATCAAATGTCTATTGGTATGAGTCAGCATGTGATTCTTTAAATCCTGCAAGTTTTCAAAAGACTTCACATCACATTCTAGACATTTCAATGGTTTTTTTCCAGTGTGAGTCAACATATGTGTCCTTAAATTTCCTAACTGAATACAAGATTTCTTACATATCAAACACTGATGAGGCCGTTCCCCACTATGAATCATGCGATGGAGTTTCAACTTTCCCATTTCAATGAAGGTTTTCCCACAGTCTTGACACTTATGTGGGCTCTCTCCGGTGTGGGTCAACATATGGTTTCTGAACTGGCCTTGATCTCTGTAGGACTTTTCACAAACTTTACATTTAAATGGCCTTTCCCTAGTATGTGTCAACATGTGTTTCAATAAGCCCTGTTTTAAAAGAAAGGACTTCCCACAATCTAAACACGAATGTGGGTTTTCTCCTGAATGTGTCAATTTATGAATCTTTAAATGATTTTTAGAAACAAAGGACTTCTCACATTGTAGACATTTAAACGCCCTTTCTTCGGAATGACTCATAAAATGTTTCTCTAAGGCCCATGAATGAGTAAAGGTCTTTTTACATATCTGACATCTAAATGGACGTAGATCAGTATGAGTCACAAATGTATGTTTCTTCAGATGACCTTTTTCTTTAAATGCCATTCCACATTCTATACATTCATATGGCCTTTGTCCAGTGTGAGTAAATGTATGCCTTTTCAATTTTTGTAACGTGCCGAATTGTTTCTCACAAATTTTGCATTTATATGGCAACTCTCCAGTATGTTTCAATTTGTGTTCATTAAGAGATATTTTCCATTTAAAGGACTTACCACATTCCAGACATGTAAATGGCTGCTTTCCCGAATGGGTAAATATATGACTTTTTAAACTTCCTAATGCAGAAAACGGTTTTTCACAGACTGGGCATTTATGTGGCTTTTCTCCACTGTGAGTAAGCTTATGATCAAATAAATTCCCCCGTGATCGAAAGGACTTCCCACATTCTAAGCATTCATATGGCCGTTCTCCTGTATGAATCAATGTATGGGCGTTTAAATATTGTAATACTCGAAAGGACTTTGGACAGAATGTACATTTATAAGGTCGCTCTCCAGTATGAATCAACATGTGGTCCTTTAAAAGACATTGATAAGCAAAGGACTTGTCACATACTAAGCATTTATGTGGCTGTTTATCTTCACTGTGAGTCATCATATGACTCTTCAAATGTCCTTTTTGTTTAAAAGACTTTGTACATTTTGTGCATTTATATGGTCGCTCTCCAGTATGAGTCAACTTATGATCTTTTAATTTGGCTGACGAGCTTAAGGTTTTCTTACAGTCTAAACATTTAAATGGTTTTTTTGTATGAGTCAACATTGTAATATATAATCTTATAATTTATAAAAATATTTTACTAGTGTTATAATTCCTTAAAGAAGACAAACAGTTGAAGAAAAATGTTCTTATGTTAGTGTGCCATGGGTTTCTGCTTAAATAGTGAAACTCTGAGATAGAGGAAAAGATTCAATCTCACTAATACGTCATCTTGAATCTATGCAGATTGACTTTACCAAGTGCCGAACTTTTCTACCAAATAGGGTGTTCATTTCAAATATTGGTTGAAGGTTAGAGGTTTAAACACCAATTCATGGAAAGAAGTTCTATTGTTGTGCTAAACATCCCTTAGATAACTTCTCCTAAATGATGAGTTTACCTTTTTTGTTCTTATTTTAAAATGTTATTCTTTGGTTATTTTATGCTCTTCAATAGGCTTTTCCTTTATTCATTCTCAAATTTATTTGTATCCTAATGAGTCACATTCTATTTTATGTTAATATTAACTCAAGGTGTCTATTATACTTCAATGTTGATTATATATTTGGTCCAAATGTAGTTCTACGAAATTACCTGAAACAAAAAATCATGCTCATAAGAATGTAATCTTTTGTGTTCCTTATAAGAAAATAGCAATATCCCTACAGTAACTTTTCCATCTCATGTAGATTAGTGGTTCAAAATACTAAATTATTTTTTACACCAGTTTTAAAAGTAAAATTTTACTCAAATTAATATTTTTACCTCAAAACCTCAAAAATATGTTTTGAACACTTAAAAGCCCATGCAATAGAAATGTCTGCTGTCGCTGAGCGCTATCCCATGAGTTGCGAACGGGATGAGAGAAAATAGATGTAACATTGTAATTAGAACTGTCACGGTAAAAAATACTGGATCATTGCATCAACTGATTTAAGAAGTAAACGCTATACAATTTCTTCTTCTCAAAAAAAATATACAACATTGACACTCAAAAAAGAACAACCATAGATACCAATCATAGATAAAGATCATTAACATATGTCCATAAATAAAAGTTTGCTTATTTTCTATAGGATTAACATGGGAAAAGAGTATGCAGGTTAGCTGCCATGATAAACACATAAACTATGATTTTTAAGCATAAATCGATGGATCTCAACCACATGAATCTAAAAATATAAAGTTTTATCCTTAAATATAGATTAATAAATAATAATATATAAATATTAATTTTTGCTTTATCTCCATTAGATTAACATTGGACCCCAAAATACAACGTACTGTGTTTAGATTTTTTAATATCTCGGTAAAAGTTGGAGATAAAGCAAAACTTAATAAATTACCTATGTATTTTTTTGAGCTGATTGTCAAAAACAAAGATTAAAATAAGATTAACATGGGTAAGAGTATGCAGGTTTGTTGCCGTAAGGTGAACAAAATACCCCCGTCACAGCAGACCTGCGTAGTCAACGAATTTCCAAATCAATAATATAATAATAATAATATATGACAAGTTTGATAAAAATCTGTCCATAAACATGAGTATTATTTTCCTATTCTCCACAAGATTAACATGGAAAAGAGTGTGCTGGTTTACCGCTGAGAGGAACACTGAAAGTAGACATTTCTACCATAAACAATTTTTATTTTTAACATTTATACCAACTTTCATCAACATCTGTCCATAAATAAAGGAGTTTGCCTATTCCCTGTATAATTAACATGGGAAAAGAGTATGTAGGTTAGCTGCCATGATAAACACATAAACTATGATTTTTAAGCATAAACAAGTGGGTATCAACGGACCATTTTTACGAGAGTTATCGTGTTCACAGACACACACTAATAATTTTTTTTGATGGAGAAAAATGCTGTTGGCTGTGGTACTTTCTCGCCAAAACACTATTCCATGAGACATTATGCTATGGAAACATCCATAATAGACTTTCAACAAGATGTCATTCTAGACCAATTTCTGAAGTCTAGTAATTAAATTAATTACAGATGTTAATCTTGATGCTATGGAGTTAATATGCTCGTCCCACCTAAGATTTTCGGTAATGTGCAGGCCAATGTACTTCGCTCTCAAAGGAAGTGAGAGCAATCCCATTAAACATTAGTTGAGGAGCTGGTTTAGGATTTTCATGTTATAAAATTCTAAAAGTTTTGTTTTATCAGATTATAAAATCGAACCGTTTTCGTTACTCCAGTTTTGCATCTTATTTAAACTAGATTGAGTATCCTCAATAAGATTGTTACGATCGGAATTACAGATCAGTATCAAAAACATTGTTGACAAAAACTCATAAATTTTTAGATGTTATGGAACCAGGTAGGTCATTGACATGTAGTAAGAACAATAGGGGGCCCAAGTTCATGGCAGGAGATGGAAGAGGGAGCTGACCTATATGTTCGTAGTGTGTTGTCATTCCTCAAGTGCTTGAGCAACATGACCAAGAGGCGGTCTCTTAAATAAGAGAATATCCAACGCAGAGGTTTTCCAGCGACTCCCAGAGAAAGAAGCTTATGGAGCAAGACACCATGGTTCAACAAGTCAAAGGCTTTGGTCATATCAACACAAAAGGCTCTCAGAAAGGCCGAGGCCGCCATAGACGTTTTCAGGAGGGCAAAGACAACATCACATGCAGACATATGTTTACAAAACCCGAACTGACTCTCATCATTGAATTGAATTTAATGAACCTGAGGATTTGTTATTTAGATTTTTATTGCGGACATTTTCCATCACAATTTTATGTAAAACAAAGTTTCACAACGTTTCGATTTGCCCAAACACACGTATGGTTTACCCAAAATCCATAAAATTGACATTCCTCTCAGGCCTATAATAGTTCCTGGGATTCAGCTTGTAGGGAACTCTCTTAAGTACTCTTGGACATATTAAAACCTTTAGTAGGAAATACTCATTTGTTCATAAAAAACTCTAAACACTTTGTCGAGAAGTTAAAAGATTTTACACTTGCTGATACAGATAAGTTGATTAGTTTTGATGTCGAAAGTTTGTTAACTAATGTCCCAGTTCCGGAAACCCCAAAAATAATCAAGTCTAGGCTCGAAAAAGATGAAACTCTAAGTAAAAGAACAAAAATGCCAGTAAAGGTTATAATGGAATTATGGGAATTGTGCACTAAATGTAATTATTTTAAGCTAGAGGGTGTAAAATTTATCGCCAAGATGAGAGTATGGCCATGGGTTCGCCATTGTCCCCTATTTTTGCCAATATCTTCATGGAGGAGTTTCAGCAAGAAGCTTTGGCTTTAGCCGATCTCAAACCGAGGGTTTGGTGGAGGTATGTCAATGACACATTCAAGGTTTTCCCTCATGGAGACAAGAAGTTTTTGTATACCAATTAAATAGCATATCCCCTTCCATTCGTCTTACAATGGAGGAGGAAGCCCATAACAAATTGGCTTTTTTGGATGTTTGCGTTGAAAAAGATAGGAATTTCCTTAGCACATCTATTTTTAGAAAAAGTTAAAAAAAAGGAAAAAGTTTTTTCTTAGAAAAGTGTTTTTGACACACACAGGGCAATACTTATAATTTTTCAATCTCCATCAAATTTCTTTCAGACAGGGGGTTGCTCTCTCTTTATTTGACAGAGCAAAGAGCATTTGCTCAAACCAAGAGGGGCTGATTGTTGAATTCAATAAAATAGAAACAGATTTGGTTAGTAATGGATACCCTCAATCTATCATCAGAAAGAGCAAAAATCGTAGGGTCAAACAGAAAGTGGCTGATGTAGAAAAATTCGTTCCCATGTCAATTCCTAATGTGCCGGGATTGTCGGAAAAAACAGGAGAGTAGCTAGGAAATTCAAAATTAGAACCGCATTTACAACTCAGAATACAAAGTCTCGTTAAAACCAAACCAAGAAATGGCACTCAGGAATAAAAAAAAACTGTATTTACAGATTAAACTGCAATAATTGTTCTAGGCCGTACTATGGTGAGACAAAAAGACCATTAAACGTTAGAATAAAGGAACACAGAAAATACAAGAAAGGTCTGAAAATCACCTCATGAATTTGAAGAAGCTAAGATAATACACCGGGAACCTCACTTTTTCAAAAGAAAACTAATTGAGGCTTCTTACATGAAACTAGCAGATCAACCAATTAGTCAATCTTCTGTTGAGATCCGGACATTGTGGCTGCCAATTCTTAGCAAAGAGCTTAAGGATAGGGAAAATAAAGTATCTGTAAATGATATTCATATAAATCCGAAACAAAATTCTCATGGTATGCTAACTCGTAGTAAAGCTCGTAAGGGGCATTAGATTTTTGTTTTAAGTATAAAATTGTAAAAATAATGTGTTTTTTGCTCTGTAAAGTTGTAAACTTTGTACTGCAATTTTAATGTATATTGGGAAGGATTTGCATTTGAATTAAAAATAATACAGTAATAATAAATAAATCTGTTAGACATATTTCACCTAAATTTCAGGTTATTGCAGCGGCCATTTTGTTTCCGGTTCCGGTGGGACACGCCCACTCCTTTCAGTTCTCTTTGAGTCTCTGCGACGAGTGGACGTGTTTGGTTTCTTATGTGTGCAAAGTTTAGTGAATGGTTTGTTTGTAAGTTTTTTTGACTGCTTTAAACTTTTATGTTTCCAGATTTATACCAGTTTGGTCCGGATTATATATTAATTGTGCTATGTTTTAGATATTAGTTCACCTGAGGACGGGATCAGATTCCAGATCCTGAAACGTCGTGAAACTTTGTTTTACATAAAATCGTAATGGAAAATGTCTGCAGTAAAAATCTAAATAAAATCAATCCACCATTACCAATAATGAATGAAATCGGGCGATAATTGCCAATGTTTAAAGGATCAGCCTTTTTGTACACAGGTACCACTTTAGATGTTTTTAAATTTTTTGCAAAGCAACCAGTTTCAAAGGATTTATTTATTGAGTTAGCAAGGACTTCAATAATAACTTCATTAAAAGCTTGAGAAGACTGCACGGTCGACAACCGAACTCTTCTTAGATCCCAGTGAATCTACCACCTCCCTCACCTCAGCAACAGTAGCAGGCGTGAGAACAAAGCGCCCCTCACCCAGGTCATCAGGGAGCACCAGAGCTCTACTATCATTTTCCAATCTTGAAATTTCCTCAAAGTTAAGACTTAAGACAGTTCCACTTAACAAATGCAACTATGGAAAAGAACATTTTGATTGTAGCAACCTGACAGTTAGCAATCAAAACAATCTATGAACGTAACCTCTCGGTAAGGAACATTTTGATTGTTTTAATATCTTGTAATTGCGCAACACTTAAAAAAAAACAAACGATCTACACTAGTTACGATGCGGGAGCAAACGGTTCTTAGATTTAGCCGAAATAATATTTGCGGAAATAAACTAATCGACCTAACAACCAGTAGAGGCAAATTACTCGACCTGCTAACAGCGATCAATTAAAAATATTACACGGGCTACAAATAAAATCCACTTCTAGTCTTAGCCCTTAAAGTGCCACTAAAAATCATAGTCCACCCATTTAGTGTAAAAAAATAAAAATATTATTTCCCAATCTTCTTTTTAGAATGAATCTTAAATAAAGTAGAAAAAAAGTTGATTCATTTTCATTTATCAGCATTTAAAAACATTTTTTAGGTATTAAAAAAAGTAATTTTTCGCCTCGATGAGCAATTTCAGTTAATAATAATTACTTGATTAAGTCTATACGTTAAAACATTCACACAATATACACTATTTACTGCTAAAACACAATGAAAATAAACACACATAGAAAAAATGTCAAAAAACAAGGTTAGCTGTAAAAAACAAGTAAAAACAGCAGGCCGTAATGACTAGCGTTTATAGGCGTAAACCGCAGTACGGGAACGAACGAATACTGGCCAAAGCTGCAAAACAGCTAATTTCAGTCATTAAATATTTCAACAAAGCCGTTATATTGGTTTTGTGAGTGCATAGAGGCTAAAGCAACATCACCATACATTCTATAGTTTGTTTCACAAACTACAGCGAAGTAAATGTGGCGAAATGACTGGTTGCACCTAAAAGCATTAGCCGGGCTGTGTGACCCTATTGCGCTGCGTCTAAAGGCCCTAGCAGGACAATAAGGGTCAATTTTCGTAATTTTAAGAGCTTCATCTTAAATTTTATTTTTCGAGGACCAACTCGGTTTATAATCGGGCGTCTACTGTATTACCGTACAAAAATTAAATTCAAAATTTTTATTCATTCTTTATTATGTCCATTGAACATAATTTTTCCTGTATGTAACTGATTATCCCAAAATTCAGTTATCAGAATGCCCATATTCCCCTGTCAGATAATCGGCTCTATACTGTATAGATCTTATTTATAATCTAGTTAGACAACGTACTGTGTTTACCATGGACTGTAAATGAAAATTTTCTCTTAAACAGTTTGTCAAGATTAAATACTAGTTTGTTTAGTATCTTGAGCTCGTTTTCATGCACTACTTGTTGTAACAAACGTAGTGCACCATGGATATTTGATTTGCTGTCAACATGTGCTTTACAGTTACAGTGTTATTTAGACATGAATTATCAGGACAATTACTGTATTTTTTTTATATTATACAGAGCTATAATGTATAATATTATTGAGATATATAATAGTGTTGTTATATAAAACTCTTTTGAATTAAATCAAGTATTTTCAATCTTAGCTATGTGTCAAACATAGTACTATGTCAGTAAAATAGCCTATAATATAGGCTATATTACTGACTATATTTTAGTCTTCCCATCAATGTGGGTGGTGAATCACCATCCAGGCCAACAACCTATAAACACCAACATGGGGAATAATTACAGTACTAACTTGTTAAAGTACATATTCTTTCACATTAAACACTTACATGGAAGAAATTGAATATTTTCGATCACAATCAAGTTCTTTGAGGCTTTCCGCATTCCTTCATTGCTCACTTCATTAGATTCTGAAACCAATAATTGTATACAGACAATACACTACTAAATATTTTTAAGTTGCCAAAATATTCCCCGCTTTCATAAGACAAAATTTATTTTCATAAAAATCGCTCCTACGTATGGTAAGATGATTTAACCCTTTAAAGAGTACCATATTTTGCGTCAAAATAGGATTGACGTTTTAAAATGTCTTTTTAATGGTTCCGCAAAAGGAGTAGCGACGTTTTAAAACGTCATTTGATGAAATTTGTTCAAATATATATACATATATATAACCTACATATATACATAAAACCTATACAAATAACCTGACATAGACTGGTTCATAAGCTATGAATCGATAATTAAAGACTTGTAGATACGCGGAACATATGTATTGGTGTATTCGTTAGGTTGTGTGTAATCTGCGGAGGATTTCTTAGTCGGGGTGGTCGCGGCGGGAAGTTTTGGCGGAAAAAGTGGCGGCGTGACATGAAGTTTTGTTAGCACTGTATTAAAGTGAAAGCTTTCTACACTCCCCTATTAATGCCTGTATCTCTGTAGCTGAGAGTTATTCGTTTGCTAAACATCACTCGGTGTTTTCTTTAGTTACTTTATTGAAAATTTATTGAAAAAAGTTCTAAAATATTTATTTTAGGGCATTTTGAACCTAAAACACGTTTCTAACTATATTGACTCCATGTTGGAATGTATTTTAGTGAAAATTAAAAAAATATTTTTTTTACTCTTTTGAGGTGTGTTTTGAGTTTTCACCCTTACTCCTCAATAGCTCTCAAATAAAGACGTTTTAAAACGTCGTTACTCCTTAAAGGGTTAAGAGATAGATGTTGTTAGTCAGTTTAATAGAGTTGTAATACTGTCCTTGGAGTTTGGTCAGCAAATTTTGGGAGACAAACACACTTCGCACTTTGTGTGCGGTAAACAATTCAAATAACTAAATAAATCAGTCTACAGCTAATGGATCCAAAGATAGATTAGATTAGATTATTGAAATGGCGACCAAGGTAGGTATTTTAAGCCAAGAATGAATGAGAATTGACTGTAAGATGATTGTGGCGCGATATTGTTGTTTTGTTACTGACTAAGGCTGACATGTTCCTTAGACAGGACTGTTAATTAATAGCCCAACAGCCGATGGCAACTAAGGGACCTACAGTTTAACATGGAATCCGAACCAAGGCCTCTGAATTACGAATCTGTCTAATTATGAGGATGGACTTTGTGGATTAACATAGTATTCTAAAGTGCGGACGTTAATTCACACAAGAGAACACTACATCCACCGACCATCACTCACAACCATCCACAATTCGTGACTTCCAAGTAGCTGGATTACAGGATGACGCCACCATATATTAGAGATTTAAATTTTGTGGTATAGTAAGTAAAACCTCAATAACTTAATACTTTGTCTGTGTTGAGTTACGGGGTTATTGAGCTATGCAGAACATTGCAATTTTTCTTGGGTTTTAATTTGTTTGTTAATGTGTTTGTAATCACACAAAAGAGATTAGAGTATTACATGTAAATTTATTGCAGTTAAGTACAATACTTATGAGTTTTGTTACATACTGAGGAAGCATCCTTTGGAGAAATGTTGAATATTCAACAGTTAAAAGTAGGCTACATGTTCTGAAAAAATGCTTCAACGTTCTTCTGCAAACAAGTAAACAATGGCGAGCTAATCCACCCCCAACTATGCCCGGGGTTTTGACCTTGAAACTGTTAATTAAATGAATGAGCGCAATAGATTGACTGCCCATTTCAGCCTCTCTGCGACCTTAAATGTCGAACTCACTAGTACTGTACCGTAAGGAGTTGTGTACATTGTTGACTGTCGAGTTACAAGGACTGATGAGTTACCGGGTGTCGAGTTAGTAAGGTTTTACTGTAACAAAGAGTCAAACAACATATGAATGCTGTTGGTCTATAATGCTCCATGCACACAGATTCACCACCTGCGGTAAGTATTTATTAGTATCTCTCTATAATATGTACTTTTGACATGATAAAACTATGAATTATTTGATTTTGCTTGAAAAACTCATTCATGTTTGTCCATTTGACAATCAAGGATATAGAATGTATTTAATGAAATATTGAATTCAAGTAGGAGATAGGCTAAGCCACTGGGCCAAATAAAAGGAAATCAAGTAAGAAATAATTAATCTTTACAATTAAAGTTACTCACTTATCTTATGTACAGTGCTAAGGAAAAACAATAATATAATTTTAACTAATCTAAAAATATTTAACTTTAAAATAACAAAAATTATAAGAAGTTGTTCTTTAAACTAACCTAGAAAGATTTAAACACTCCAAAAATCAGCATGCAATGAAAATACAGCCCTGTTATTATGGTCTGCAAGTTAATTAACGTAAAAATTGACATACATACACATATGTCTTGGCTCTGTGGGTGGAGGTTTGGAAGATGAAAATTTGAAATGTCATAATATGGCTAAACGACAGCTGTTTGGAGGAACTAAAACCATTCCTTTTGACATATCAATGATCTAACCTATTTCCAACAGGGAAAGATATACGAACATTTTATGGTAGGTATCTCATTAAAGTAATACCTAACATCTAAAAAAATTAACTACCACCTGATTAGTGTGGTTAACTTACTATCAGTCCTGTTAAGGAGGAGGTATTTTCTATTTTATGAAGTGTCTATTTGACGTATGGGGAATTACGGGGATATGGCACACGTCTGATGTGATGTGCAAATAGTCAATGCTAATTTTCTTGAGGTTGGAGAGCATTTAGCAATTAGTTCACATCCAGCACCAGCAGGCAGGACAGAGTAGTGACGTCATCCCCATTCCAGTTCCAGTATTCGATATTCCCTAACAATTCATTTGGAGTCAATCATTCGAATACCGAATCATTCAAGTGATCGAGTGGTTACTTGTTCGACTATGTCTGTCTCGAGGGAGGAAGTCTCCTCCGCATAACTATGACAAAATGCAACAGTTGTTTGGGAACCTAATATTAACGTTGGAACCGGAACCGAAACGCCAAATCGGACTTCACGTTTCGAAATACAAAGAAATTAATGCATTCCTAAGAACTATAAAGAAGAATATATGAAAGGGAAAATTTTGGTAACAGAAATAACACTCACAAAGGTAACCAGAGAAGAGAAAAGAAATCATACATAAGTGTTAAATTGACTTCATGGTTTTTAGACCATCAAGGTCAGCCTTATTGACAAAAAAAAGATAATAAAAATGTCGAGTTGCTTCTCGATCTCGTCTGTCAACTTCTTATTTCTCAAAGGCCATGAGTGAAGTAAACAGAGATATTCTGAAGCCTCATATGAAGAACGTGCATAAATGCAACGAATCCTCTGATACTGTACGCCTATACTGGGATCAACATACCAAAACTTTATATCGTACAACAAAAGACCTCCCTGAAGCTAGCTAGCTAACGAATCTAATGGATCTACGTTGGCAGACTGCCGGCTCGTCCGTAGTCAAATTCAGCGTCTCGCGAAAATTCACATAACTTCAACCCCCCCCTCAAACTACCCCTTAGAGTAATTTATCGTGGTTCAAATTTTGTACAAATAATAAGTGTTATGTCGACTTATCGAACTTATCGAAGTTTTGAAGTGGTACATCCGCGGTAAAAGACGTGGATAGTAGGCAAGATTCCTATATGTGAATGCTACATGATTTATTTTTATTCTTTTAATATCTGTGGTTGGCCAATTGCAATCAGACGTCATTACATTATTACCTAGCCTTAAATGTATACAGTAGTCTTTCTTCTATTAAAATGTCATGTAAGAGTTTTTTGGTATTAATAAAATTATTTTTCTACAAGTTGAGCCACACGTTCTTTTCCATGCATATTTTCAATTACATGTTTACACTACTACGTATAATGTAAAATGTTAACTCTATAGTTTTATTTTTATTTTCTTTACTAAAATAAAAAAGTAAATAGTTAATCTTTATACTTAGTTAAGTAAATATTAACTTTTTGATCAACTCTTTTTTAATAAAATTTCTTCAATATTGATCAGGCCTGCGAATTCTAAGTAAGTTAGTATAGTTGCGAATCCACGGAACTGTTTGTTAAGGTACGTAACTTTACTTTCTTCGTGGTTGGTGTTAAGCCTCATGCATTGACCCACAGAGAAGAGTTAACCTTTTAATAATAACAGTGATGATACTTAAAATTATAAATCTATTTAGGGCAACACACCATTTTACAAGACTGGTTTGCTTGCAGGCCTGATAGAGATTAAACAAACTTTATCAACTCAGAATTGATCAAAAGGTTAATATTTAAGTTAATGTTTAGTAAATAAAATAAAAATATTTAGGAAACATTTTACATATTTACTTATTAGTGTAAACATTCGTACATACGATGGCCATACTTTTATTTAACTATTTGGAAACAACGTTTACAATCATCTACGGTAGCCTACATGGTGCATACAACGATGTTTGCTCAATGTGTCAACTAAATTAAGCTGAGGAATGGAATAGGTAACATCAAATATTGTGAATGGACCCTACTCCTACCTGGTAAATGTAGATGGAATCCACAGGAGATGCCATGCCGATCAGTTGAGATCTGATGATTGAAGAAAGGGGGAAGTGTAGTGTACCATATGTTTAATTGTAATAACATGTTTGTTTACCTTTTTGTTTTTGTCTTGTCAACGATTAACCTAAAATACATCACACATTTCTTGTTTTGCGTATTATTATTTATATATTTGTACAATTTGTTATTAAGTCAAAGTATTAGTATGCTACAATACCCATATTATATGTTGAACAATTTGTGTGTGGGTTTTATTGGGTAATGTGATTTTATGCTGCATACAAAGTTTCATAGAAAAGGTTGAGAAAATTATCTTATAACTTACTGTTTCAGTGATTATGTTTAGCCTGAAAATCGAAACAAGTTTTTTCACATTTAAAAGAACACAACTTTTTGGTGTAATTTTTTTACAAATATGCGAATTGTATATCATATGTGTTAATTTGGGTCCTCACATAAATACATACATTTTTAATCAGCAAAAAGCCATTAGTGATTGGCGCGATTTGAACTCGGGACCTCGATGATCTCTTAGTTTGGGACTCTACCCTTAGAAAAATGTGGTCCCCTGTGATCTTGAGCACTAATAACCATACAATTTAAATCCAATCGTTTAATGAGCCAGGTTTTTAATTCCATACACAGGCATTACAGGCTGACGAGCATTGCTTTGGCAGAGTTTCGGATTCCACGTTGAACTGTAGGTTCCTTAGATATGCCTGACTGTTGGCCTATCAATTAACAGTTCTGTCTAAGGAACATGTCAGCTTTAGTCAGTAACAAGACTACAAGATCGCACCACTATCATATTACACTCTTTTCTTATTCATACTTGGCTTAAAATACCATCCTTGCCGTACAGTTGCCATTTCAATAATCTATTAGTCTTACTTTGAAAACCACTTTTTAAGATTCTGTATGCACCCATTGTGTGATTTTAAAACGAATATAAAAGCTGTAAACTGTAATATGGATGAAAACATTACATTCTCCTTATACTATTGTTTAGGTGGGAGAAAGTAAAAATTATACCATGATAACATGGCACATTACTAGCTAGACTACTACTGAGCATAGACAGTTCAGCTTCAGCATGTCTGAATAAGAATATAAACTGGATATGAAGTAGGGCTTGAATCTAGGACTGGTTGAAATAGAAACTTAAAAAACTAAATTTATAGTTGGAAAAACTTTATTTTTAACTTTTCAAGGATATACTTCTACAAGTATGATATGATACATTTTAATTTTTTTTAATAAATATACCTCTGAAAATAAGAAACATATATACTTAAAACGGAAAGGCTATATACCTTGTCTTTAGACATATCATTAACATCTTTGTGAAAAATGTATACATATAAATAAACGTTATGCAAAATTCTTCATCTTAATCCTGATTATTTAGTAAAACAACTGTATAATAACAATTATGAGTGGTATGGGATGTATTTATAAGGCCCACGTGATAAACTAGCGTCCATGGTAATGGAGAGCATGGTACACTTGAGCTTGAAGAAATATACAGCCTATGGCGATCCTACACCAGGCACACAGCGCAAAGTCATAACTTATGGAACAATTAATTGTAAAACTACTTTAGTGAACATTATTACACTGATACGTTGTTTGGCCTAGTATCATGAAGATATGAGTAGATTATCAACATTAATAATCTGGGCAAATCCAAATTGGACCATATATGACATCCACACTCCTTAAAGGGTTAAAAGCAGTGCTTTGGTAAAAAATGTAAAATAACTATGAAAACAAAAAAAAATACTTCAAAAATATCCGATTTTTAATAATTCTAAATAATACACAAAAACTTTCTGTGGATCTGGGCCACAGAACTAAGTTGATGCAATTAAGATATACTATACTCATATTTTTCTAGATAATCAGGGAGTTAGTGATATCAGACTTGCCATTCTACTCTATGCCAAATGTGATAAAAACTATTAATGAAAGAAAATGAATTTGTCACTAAAAATTGTTCTTCGAATTGTAATAACATGTAGGAATAAATAATTTTAAGACAAAACAGGGTTGTTGAATTGCTGATTATATTAAAATTCAGTATATAAAATTATATAGTAAAAAAATGTATATATATATAGATCATGTATTATAGATTATATAGATCTGCTTATCTTTTTCAAAGGCTCTAGTAGGATAATAACATGTGAATAAAGATGTACCGTTGCCACTTTTAAGCAAAACAATATTAATTTACTATTGTGTCATTTTTACCCTGTGGGTGCACTGAAGTTAATGGATTTTAAGTTAGTTAAAATGGTCAACCACTATTGATAATAAATCAGGCAATAATTATGTTTTACCAGTTTGTTTTATTTTATTTGCAGTATGACAAAAATATAGTTCATTACAAGGCCCAAAACTGGCTTTTTGGTACACCATCACCTATTTAACAGCCTAGACTGTTAAACTTGTGCTCGTATAAAAAACACCTGTTTTTGGCCCAAGTGATGAAATATTGAAATATACTATTATTTTAACTTACTAAATTTAAGGATAATGGTAATGAGTTTACTTCTTTTTCTTGTAAATCAATTTTAGTAGGTAGAATTAATTATAATCTTAATCTATAAGATTTAATGAGTTCACCGTATAATATTACTCAAACCGTAGCACTGTGGTCATCAGGTCACCATGCTTAACATAGTATTGGCTGCAATGTCAGTTTTGGGCTCTAACATATATCATTTATTAATTTTGAGTTAATAAAATTGACATATAAGCCATTAATAATTCAGCTACGAGGGTTGTTCGTAAAGTAAGGTTCCCATAGCGCTGCAGTCGACAATAGTGCTGCGATGGGGGTTCCCGCGGTTTTGTTGTGTACCTGGGTTCCCCCACTCCAAATCCCCACCGCAGCGAAGTGTCTGCGGCGCTCAGTCTTGGCCTGGCAGCCAAACAAGATGGAGCTTCCCATCGCTTGGCCCGCCAGGTGCGAGCTGCGCTCAATGATTCGTTTTTTGACTGCCAAAAACCTTCCGTCCAGGGAAATTCATTCCCAGCTGTGCGAAAAATATGGAGAAAGGTGTATGATTGTACAACATGTGCGCAAATGATACAGGGAGTTCAAGAACGGGCGTAACGACGTCCATGGCTAGGAGCGTTCCACGAAAATTCAAGCAAGCGCAAAGTGCCGGCAAGGAAAGGCGTATTATTGTGCGAATTCTTGCCCAACGGTGAAACAATCAATGCTGCCCGCTACTGTGAGACACTGAAAAAACTTCGCCGTGCCATTCAAAACAAGAGGTGGGGTATGCTGTCCAAGGGGGGCGTTTGGATCAGGATAACGCTCGACCGCACACTGCTAACGTTACCAACGAACTCATCGCTAAATTTGGATGGGGTATCGTCAAACACCCACCCTACAGCCCGGACTTAGTCCCCAGCGACTACCACCTCTTCCCTGATATGAATAAACACCTGGATGGAACGGATTTCGGCGGCCGAGAAAAGCTGGAAAAAGCGGTTCTCAGCTATCTGCGCGACTTGGCGGCAAACTTCTTTGACTCGGAAATTCAAAAGCCGGTACACCGCATGTAAAAATGCATTGACCTCGGTGGCAACTACATAGAAAAATAGGAAAAAGTCTGAACTTTCCGAATATGTACGAGTTTATGCAAATAAACATGTTTTTCACTGAGTAAAATCACTGGGAACCTTACTTTACGGACAACCCTCGTAAATGATATAACACAGCTTGTGATGAGACTTTTAATGAACAATTTTGTTCAAAACATTAACATCACATTTTCAACCATCTACCATCTTGACTACTATTTTAGATGAATAAACTATGAAAAAAGTGCACTTAATAGGCAAAGTTGATGTGCAAAATCCTCAAAAATAAAGTGAGAAAAAAGTATTTAAAAGTCAAACAATAGAACAGTTAATTTATAATTTATATTTAAAAAATTGATGAATAAGAATTATGATTCACGTATACAAAGGAAAATAAGCTATTTACAAATATTACCAAGAATATCAACAAATAAAAATAAATTCTTATATTATTACAATATAACTATTGATTTTGTATTATTATAAAGCTTCAGTAGGCTTAACTGTAACTTCATAGGTCTAAAAATCTGCAGTTTTTGTGTGTTACTTAGGCCTATATTATGAGGCTAGATGGGAAAGATTAGAAAAGTATTCACTACCAATGGAAAGGAACACAAAAACCTAAGAAATATCATCTGATTAGAAATAGAATCACATTATACTGTAGAACCTCAATCATTCATTAAAATAAAAATAGGCAGGGCACATAGAAAATGACAAATTTGTCAAAATATCAGGTAAAAAGCACTATAAAATGTCAAACACTAAGTTCCATAATAGACAGATAAAAAGTTCAAAAACCTTATTGTTACCTTTCTAAAGTACCCAGTTAGGTATTTTAAGCCAAATAGGAATGAGAAATGAGTAATATTGTATGATAGTGGTGTAATCTTGTAGAATTGTTACTGGCATGTTCTTTGGACAGGACTTATAGCCTTATAGCCAAACAGCCAATAGTATCTAAGGCACCTACAGTTTAACGTGGGATTCGAACCACAATTTTTCCCCAGAATAACAAACTGATCTAATTATAAGGATGGTCTTTGTGGATGAATGTAGTATTCAAGAGTGTGGACGATAATCCTTAAGCGTTTTTTCCCGACATATGTCGAACACAACTGTTCTGCCTAAGGAATATGTCAGCCTAAGTCAGTAACAAGACTACAAGATTGCCCCACAATCATCTAATTTTACACTAATTTCTCATTCATACTTGGCTTAAAATACCTACCTGGGTAGGTCGCCATTTCAGTTACAAGCATAAAAAGTGTATATAAAGTACATGCACATGTGCTAAAAGAGCGATACGTAGTAAAAATACATTCTGCATTGGTATTTGCCCCGTTATATCTCTGAAGTTTGTTAGTTTAATGCTAGGATGCGTTAGCATTCACTTATGAACTATCCTTGTCACTTTTTTTCATAAGACATGTCATAGACAACTAGGAACTGAAACAGTTGCACAGCTGTTTGTTTCCATCTCGCATCTAGGGAGCTTCATTATTGTCGTGTTTGGTTATTGGTCATTGGCATGTGGTTTATACTTTATACTTTTAACTGAAAAGGCAACCTACCCAGGTAGGTATTTTAAGCCAAGTATGAATGAGAAATGAGTGTAAAATGAGATGATTGTGGGACAATCTTGTAGTCTTGTTACTGACTAAGGCTGACATGTTCCTTAGACAGGACTGTTAGTTAATAGCCAAACAGCCGATGGCATCAAAGGGACCTACAGTTTAACTTGGGAACTGAACCACTTTTGCCTCTGAATTACAAACTGGTTTAATTATGAGAATGGTCTTTGCGGATGAATATAGTATTCAATAGTGCGTACGTTAATCCACGCAAGAGAACACCACATGCCCCAACCATCGCTCACAACTATCCACAATTCGTGACCTCCAAGTAGTTTATAGTAGTAGTAAGGTTAGTTTATTTACAATTAGGTTTTCTGATGTGTTTGTTTCTTTGTGAAGTAAGATATAGTTATTAGTGCAAAATAAGTCTATCCTACATAAGTAAAGCTCATGGAAATCCTGAAATTGAGCAGAAGATTAACTCAAATTTTAACACTTAAAAGGGGTTTAATTAGTGGTTTTTACTCTTTAATCTACTTGTCTTATCTCACAGAATATAAATTTTGAAAAAATGCACTTTTTTGAAGATTAATCCTAGAGTATCACACCTACCGACCATCGCTCACAACACTAGAATTGGTGTATTTACAATGAATAGCAAATGTATTTACAAAAGTTATCACAAAAATTTAATTAATTATTTTAATAAATACGAATACTGTATCAATATAAAGTTCACTTAAACTGATGTTTATTTTTCAAATTTTTGTCTTACAAATTGCTAACACCCCCACCACAGAGCTGAGACATATTGATGTCAAAAGTCAAATTGATGAAACTGAACAAGTGATAAATCAAATTTATTGCAATAATACAATAAAGATACGTTGATTTTTTAGGAGAGAAGCAGATTGATAAGCTATGATAAAAAACTGAGAAAGCTATTGTCTAATTTAAACAGTTATAAACTGTAGCAGCCTATCAAATATGTGATAGGGCTTTCAGTTATATATTCACTGTTGTTATTTCCTGTTTTACAAATAAATTTAATCCACCATTGTAAAATTGAGGTTCTACTGTATATGTAATTCAGATGTAAAGAGTATGAAAAGAAAAACTGTTTTAGTGTACCGGTATCCATTTAAATTTCCAACCGAAAATACCTTAACTAATATGGCAGAATTACAGTCTAATCAAAGTGACATATTTAGAGTACACAAATAACCATTTCAGTTCCTTAAACTTGATACAAAGTTAAATTGTCTAGAATTTCAATATTTATAGATATAAATAAGAGGTCTAGCTAAACTCATACCAAATATGAAGCCAAAAGATTACGTTAATCATGTTTTCGACAATCCAAATAATAGTTATAATAGTGTTCAAAGATGAAAATTTTCACAAACATTGTGTTAGTCTTTAGTTAATGGTCATACAGTAGCATAAAAAACTAAGTTGTCTATGTACAATACTATATATATATACCTATCATCTTCAGTACAGAAGAATTCTTTTCTCGACAGCTTTTCGACAGATTGGACACTCAGACATCCTGTCCCCACACATCTGACAAGTTCCATGACCACAGAGGAAAATCATATTTTTGAGCCGATCAAGGCAAACTGGACACATTGTCTGCTCCTTAATATCTTGCAGCTGTTGTTGCAGTTTCTGGATATCGGAATTTGATGTATCTCTGCTTCCGTTGTTCATCAATACGGGTTCCGACGGAGAGGTAACTGTTGTAGATGATTCCTCAACGACTTCATTCGTTATCTCTGTAGGTTCACCTTGTGCGCCACAGCAAATATTGAATGGAACCATGGACTCTATATGGGCCCTGCAATGAACACACTTTTTGATCAATGGTGCGCAACATTCACACACCACCATGTGTCCACAAGGTTTGACAAGCACGCTTGCACGTTTGTATGCACAAAGAAGGCATTCCTCGATCTTTGACCGGGTAGCGACATGTTCTCGACAAATCAGGCATTTCTTGACTCTGGGAGCACAGACAGAGCAGCATGCTACGTGGCCACAAGGTTTGAACAGCATATCCCTCTTCAAATCCGAGCAGACTAAACATTCATCCGTCACATCTTCGTTACTATCATCTGGGTTCCTCGGTTCAATCTGGTCAGTGTTCTTGTCCTTGTGGCATTTTGCTAATGCTTTGCACAAATTCGGGTCTGGACATAGATCTAGAGGTGTCTGGCCCTTTTTATTCTTAATCCCCAAATCCGCTCCATTCCCAGCGAGAAAGCAAGCTATACTGGCTGAACTCTTTTTATCAGCCCCTTGACTTCCGAGTCCAACCAAAAGTTTGCCAACGTCCTGTACATCCTGGAGCTGTCGCAGTTGGAAGAGAGTGTGATGCCTTAATGCCTCATGCAATGGTGTGTCTCCATCTTTGTCAGGGATATTCAAATCAGCACCTTCTCTAACCAATAATCTCACGATCTGGGTGTGTTGCCTTTCTACAGCGAGGTGCAGCGCTGTTTGCAGGTTCACATTTTGTAAGTCCATGTTGGCCTTCCCATGATGAACCAGCAGCTCGGCCACTTCCACATGGTTGTTCAGTGCAGCCAAGTGCAATGCTGTGTACCCGTCATCTTTCTTCTCATCCACAATCCATCTCCTCGGCAACTTCAACAAAAGAATCCACATGGCGCTGGGGTTTCCTCTCAGCGCTGCATGATGTAGAGCGTTGAAACCATTGTTATTAGTCAACATAATATCCGCATTATGATCTAGAAGTAGAGTCAACATGTCATCTCGTTTCTTTGATATCGCATCGTGCAAAGGAGTATCACCCTCAGAATCCTGCAGGCTAGGATGACACCCGAGCTCGAGAAGTGTCTTCACCACCCCAACATGACCTTTATTGACTGCAATGTGTAGAGCAGTTTGTCGCCTTTTATTTCTCGCATTTAGATCGGCTCCAGCATGAGCTAGCAACTCCATCACTCCAGGCTCATCTCCAAAAGCTGCATGATGAACTGCTCTATCCCCGTCTTTGTCTTCCACTTCAACATCGGCTTGATTACGTAGAAGAATCTTGATCACTTCCAAGTGTCCATTCTGACTTGCAGCTTGTAAAGCAGTATGACCTCCGAATACCCCGTTCACATCAGCATCCATCCTCTTAAATGACTCTTCGACTTTCTGTGCATCTCCATTGGCAGCAGACTTCACCAATTCTTCATTCACATCTCCAGAAACATGTGTTTCAAAGAGTTTCTTCAAGAGGGCGCTTAGTCGTTCCCCACTAGAATTTCCATGCATAGTTCCATCAGAAGAGGCCACTTTGGTTACGGCCATTGGGTTGTATGTCCATGATGTGCCACAGACTTCCACCTACAACAGAGAAATATCAGCTTCTTTATATTTGTTATTTAAAAATTATAAAATAAGCTTTAGTTTTACTTGTTTAATTGTTTTGAGGAATGAAACCTTATTAAAGTTGGGCACAAACTTCGAGGGGTGATAGTACTCATCAAAATAAACAAAAAATCACCTATAACCATTTGTCGAAAAATCCTTTGTTTAGCCGCTAGCCGCCATTTTGTATTTTTTACAAAAAACTATATATATCAATAAAAATTTAAGATACAGAAACCAAACTTTGCACAAATATTTATTGGTTAAAGAGAAAAATATTTACAAAGTATCATTTAATTTTCTTTTATATTTTCAAAATGGCGGCGGTTAAAAATATTTAAATTAAAATAACAAAAAAACCATTAACTTTATAAAATTTTTACAAAATACAAAAAAGATTGGAATTTTAATTTCAAATCGAACGGTACTTTGGTGAACGAAATCCGTCCACGGATAACCGAAAAAATGCACTTTTAATGTTAGAATACAGGGCCCACGCGCCACCGCGGAGCGGCCGTGGCTAAGAAGCGGAGTTTAGCTGGCACGACGCGGCTTCTTTTAATATTTTTCTTTTAATTTAAATATTTTTAACCACCGCCATTTCGAAAATATAAAAGAAAATTAAATGATACTTTGTAAATATTTGTCTTTTTGACCAATAAATATGTGTGCAAAGTTTGGTTTCTGTATCTTAAATAGTTCTTGATATATAACGGTTTTTTTTTAAATACCAAATGGCGGCTAGCAGCTAAACGAAGGATATTTCGACAAATGGTTATAGGTGATTTTTTTGTTTATTTTGATGAGTACTATCACCCCTCGAAGTTTGTGCCCGACTTTAATGAACACCCTGTATACATAATATATATATATATATATATATATATATCAAGACCTACGACCTAAGATCAAGACCTACGATAATAGCCTCTTCTATTATCGTAATAGCCTCTTCTATTATCGTAATAGCCTAGGCTATTATCGTAGGTCTCATGACAACATCTAAGCCCGGGAACATGCGACTTTCATTTTAAGTTGCCTAGAGAAAAAAATAGTTGTTAAAAATTATAAATATATATTTATTTATGTGTCTGTTAACACGATAATTCGTAAAAAATGGTCTGATCCAGACCAAATTTGGTAGAGATATGTATTCCTACATTTACTCAGACGAGTTTATAATATAGATATATTAGTCGAGGTTATGGCCCTATTTTCAAATCCTTTTCTGTCAAACTTATTTATTCGGCATTCCTTTCGCCATTCTTAGTAAAAAAAACACTTACACAACATATACACTGAGATACTGTTACATATTACAAATTTACATGTTGCCGGCCAAGAATGAAACTAGACTCACTCTAGTCATAAAATGGGTCCATAACACCGAAACTATAGTAATCTGCTAAAATATTTAAGGATTGAAGGACAACAGGTCTGTAATTATGAATAATCTAAACACAGTATGTTGTATTCTAGGGCTCCAATGTTAATGGAGGTTAAGGAAAAATTAATATTTCACTTATTAACCTATGTTTTTGGATGAAACTTGGCTTCATATGTTTGAGATCCACTATTTTCCATATTTAATTGTTAATTGATAAGAAGTATATATAAGTATGGTAAAGTATAAGATTTATAAAAACAATCTTTATGAAATTCATGATATTTTCAATTGTTAGGTTAAGATGGTAATGTGTGCAATTTTAAAAATATTGGACAAAGAGTTAGTAAGGTTATAGGAAGGTGTAGATTTGGATGAAAATTACTGGATAATGTAGTCGACTGAAAATAGATGATAACCCAATACTGAGGGCAAAATTGACAGATAAACAGTTCAAATTGAATAGAAATTATAACCAAACTTTGTGGGCAGGAATAAAGATTTCTCCTCTTACCAGCACCAATTATTTTTGCCGTAATCCAGTTTCTAAAATGGTTGACGTACCTTCAAGTCATTGTCATGATATATCTGCTGCACACGTCCGATCTTGCCCAGAGTCGGTGCCATAGCCTCGGCCCACTCTCCGTGGCCTCGCTGCAGGATCTTGATCCGCTCCAGATCTGAACAGATCTGCACCAGGTCTCCGACAGCAAACACCGTCTGACTGTCCGCCGTGCTTGTGGACGCAACCGCCACCGCCACCTGGATAACATAGGCAGATATTAACCCCAACAGGAATCCAGAGACTCAATTTGGCCTCTTTCTCATAGTGATTGACAGTGTTCAGTGAATATAAAATGTCTAATACAGTAGAACTCCAATTATCCGAACTCCGACTATCCGAATCGCCGATTATCCGAATCACTTTCAGAAAAAAAATTGTCCAAAAAAGTCTAAGTGCGCTATTATTCTTCCCCCCGCGAAGCCAGTGTTTGCGTGTAAAATGTAAGTACATTTTATTTATATTTAAAACATGTTAAAAATCATGTTTCTTAATTTTAATTCAATAAAAAAATAGTGCAATATCAAAACGTAGCTTTTTTCTCTCTAATGGCAATTTAAAAAAAAACTCCGATTATCCGAATGGGTCCCGGTCCCCATTAATTCGGATAATTGGAGTTCTACTGTACATTACCAACTCTTCTATTTTGAAATGTATCATATAATCTAAGTTATCTACACGCTCTACTTAGCCTATTTTGTACATTCGGAAAATTGCAAATCAAAGACACTAACACTCCACCTCCGAGCTAGCGGACGTAAAAACAAGTAGGACCGCACGACACAAAGGTCAGACCACTATTGACCACTCTGTAGTGGTCTGACCACTACGTCCGCTAGCTCGGAGGCGGAGTGTTAGTGTCGTTGGTTTGCAATTTTCCGAATGTACAAAATAGGCTAAGTAGAGTGTTTTGTTTACTATTTAATTCTATAGTTATATTTTTTATTTTGTTTTTTTGACCGGTTTCTTGTTTATATGTAGAAATAACCTTTTGTTTGTATAAATGTAAATATCGTTAGGCACTTGAAAACGGGAGTAGTTTATCCAACTCTCAAAACGTTATGTAGATTTTAAACACAAGACGCGTTGGAAAAGTCCAACTAATTGTTAATTTAATAATTAATAACCAACACTATTATGAATTTTCAAAACTCTGTTATCTAAACTGTGTAGTATCCTTCATTGGAGTATTTAGTTTAAGGTGAGCCTACTACCCTGACTACAGGGCTTGTAACAGATCTTGAGGTTAAACCAATTTTAAAATTACCAAAATTATGAAAAAAATAACAAAAAAGTAACCTTGAATAAACCTAAAATCACAAAAAAATCTAAATATCGGAGTTTTATTGGAATACTAACACAGATAGTCAGAGTTACAAAATGGTATAGTAATGATTAATTACTTCTAAGTTGGCTAAACGGTCAGAAAAGCTACTGAATTAATTCTTAAATGGTTGAAACTGGCTAGTTTGACCTTAACTACAATTTGTAATAAACTGAGAACAGAACACCACTTCCAGATGACCGCAGATTTTCCACATCTGTAAAATAGAATCACAACTATTCTAACTGGGACGCCCAAGACTAAGGTGGTGGGATCAGGTGCAGAAGGACATGCAGAAGCTTGATGTTGCACCAGACCTCATGCAGGATCGAGACGGATGGCGTGCGGCTGTTGGCGAGGCCAAAAACCTTTTACGGTTTGAGTGGCCACATAGGTAGGATAAGGTATAATAGAAGCAAAAAATTTACCCCTAAATTCAGGTTGACTAGTAACATAAGTTTAAGTAATTAGTATTAATAGTTTAAACCATCAATTTATTAACTTTCAATAGCATATGTATCTATTAAAAAAATAAAAATACATATAAAGTCACTCTTCTTAAATAAAGAAGGTATAAAGACGATATTGCAATCCATTGGTTTATATCTTACCGCTCTTCATTGAGGGTATTTTATAAAAGTTTTTAGTTTTACCAAAATCAGTCAATAAAAACCTAATTCTCCTAAAAAAATAGCCAAAATCCCAAAAAATACAAACATGACCAAATAAAAAAAAATCTGTTACAAAACCTGCACCTTTAATTAAGCAATAAGACAACCGCTCGCAGTGCTGTCTCTATTCCTAAACATAACCTATTTGAATTTGACGGGCATGGCACCAGGACCATCCAAATTCTCATATCATATGGCTATTAATTGTTTACAAAATTTGGCTTTGTACTAAAAAATTTCAAAGGTTTAAAACTGGTGCAGTAAAAAATTAAAACCACTTTTTTCCCATTCGCCCCAAGTTGACTTTGAGCAATTACTGAAGAGTCAGAACATCTGGAAGTACCAGAGGCAAACGAAACTAACCTTTGTAAGTACGGCAGGGTTGAATGTCCACCGGTTTCCGCTTGGGTAGCTGACGACAATGTCATGGTCCTCGTCTATCCCCACCACAGTCCCGGTGGAGCCCAGACACTCGAACATACCATCAGTCCAGCCTCCGTGGCCGTGCTGCAGTGACTGCACTATCTCCAGCTCCAGGTCTACGTTGACCTGCAAACAAACTTAACCTGAGCTATACAGTACATGTTAATAGTTATGTTGATAATTACTAGGGGTCTGCGGTACAGGAAATTATGAGGTCGGTACGGTACGGTACAAATTATTGTACCTCGGTTCTCGGTACAAATTCTGTACAGTACGGTACACGAGAATAATGCCGCTAGTAACATTGACTGATCTCATCTTTTTATTCATAAGTATTTTCCACAACTTATTTAGTGAAAACATATAAAAAGGAGTTTAAAAAAAAGATATACGAATTTGACGGGCATGGCACCAGGACCATCCAAATTCTCATATCATATGGCTATTAATTGTTTACAAAATTTGGCTTTGTACTAAACAATTTCAAAGGTTTAAAACTGGTGCAGTAAAAAATTAAAACCACTTTTTTCCCATTCGCCCCAAGTTGACTTTGAGTAATTACTGAAGAGTCAGAACATCTGGAAGTACCAGAGGCAAACGAAACTAACCTTTGTAAGTACGGCAGGGTTGAATGTCCACCGGTTTCCGCTTGGGTAGCTGACGACAATGTCATGGTCCTCGTCTATCCCCACCACAGTCCCGGTGGAGCCCAGACACTCGAACATACCATCAGTCCAGCCTCCGTGGCCGTGCTGCAGTGACTGCACTATCTCCAGCTCCAGGTCTACGTTGACCTGCAAACAAACCTAACCTGAGCTATACAGTTCATGTTAATAGTTATGTTGATAATTACTAGGGGTCTGCGGTACAGGAAATTATGAGGTCGGTACGGTACGGTACAAATTATTGTACCTCGGTTCTCGGTACAAATTCTGTACGGTACGGTACACGAGAATAATGCCGCTAGTAACATTGACTGATCTCATCTTTTTATTCATAAGTATTTTCCACAACTTATTTAGTGAAAACATATAAAAAGGAGTTTAAAAAAAGATATACAATGTCAGAAGAAATATTTTACTGTACTAATTTTCAAACTGTAATATGATTTTTTAAATCCTTTCTGTAAAAAAACATATCGCATTAAACATACTAATAGTTATTTAAACATTATAATTTCTGTTATAACTAATTAATAAGGGGAAATAATCTTCTCAAGTCTATATGAAACTAAGGATGAACAAACAAAATAAAAAACTATAGTGTATTTTATTGCAGAACAAAAAATACAGAAAATATACTGAGTCAATACCATTAGCCAAGGGTTCATTAGACCTTTATGATAACATCGTCAACAGGCTGTCAGAGCAAAAAGAAAGAATGACTTGAAAAAATCACGAATCTCAGTATAAAAGGTTTTCACAGTGATTGAAAAATCACAGGTAATCCCATCACTATTTGAAACACGACAAATACGAGCTTCATATTGGTACGACTATTTTGTTGCATCGAAAGAAGGAACGGTTCCCTGATCGCGTAAGCTGCTATATGTGGATACGATAATAAGCTGTGAATGCACAATAATTTAGAGCCGGTAGGGAGACGGCTGGTTGCCTGAAGTCCTGGTGACAGTAAGGTTGTTTTAAATTATCATTCACCAACACGCTATGAGCCAGTCTTCTTTATGAGCCAGTATCAGTATCAGTACATCTGGGCAGTGTCGTAAGTCTATATTACTTGTAGAGTATAAAGCCTATAACGGTCAGGTTTTATTCAATATTTTCGGCGGGAGTTGTTCCACAGTTATATTTGATGGCAACCTAGACTGGATAGTGACTTCATTTTTACTTATTTGTACTGTACCGAACTTGTACCGAAAAAATTCTTGTACCATACCGAAAAGTACAATTCGGTACCGATACAAGGTGCAGAAAAAAAATTACTATTTAGACAAAAAAAATTTGGGGATTTTAGAAAACAAGATTAATAGAATGAAAATGAAGTCAAAAAAATTCAAAAATTTGAAAAATAAAATATAAT
Organism: Nephotettix cincticeps; assembly: GCA_023375725.1. Classification (NCBI taxonomy): domain Eukaryota; kingdom Metazoa; phylum Arthropoda; class Insecta; order Hemiptera; family Cicadellidae; genus Nephotettix; species Nephotettix cincticeps. The sequence continues at coordinate 126,794,172 of CM041786.1, read as the reverse complement.
AATGTTCTGACAAAAAAATTGAAATAAAATAAAAAATATCAACTCAAAATAATAAAAACTAAATAACAAAAATCTAGATAAAATAAACAAAAGAAACATTGAAAAAATTTGTAAACAAAAACATTAGAGCATGTAAACACACCCCCAATAATGGAACTGGAACATGTTTTGCTACCATTTCAAAAAAAATTTGTAATACCATTTCTACAATTAACCACCATCCATTTTTACACAAATAAAAATTTTTTACTTGCATAGAAAATGTGAAGCAAACCAATTGATTTCTTAATTTAGAAATCCTTAATTCTGCACTTTGATTTGCAAGAAAAAATCTCATCAATATTAAAAATAAAAATTTGAACAATAAAAAATATAAAAAATAATATAATGGATTCTGACATGAGAGCCAATTTCAAAATGAATTCATTTTCCCTAAAAAATACAAACAAAATAAGTTTGGTGGCCTAGAGTCAGATTGTAAACAAAAGACTTAAGAGCATGTGAAAACACTCCCTTTGATTTTACAGCTTGGAACTGGAACTATGGTGGCACTGATAAAGACTCCCAATCAGGGATCCTCTAGACACGACCTGCGGGACAATTTTTGCGGCCCTCGTACCATTAGGAATTACATTTTTGTAATTATATCCCCATACCACTGGATGTGTACACCCCAAAAAAAATATCACAAGCTGCCAGTACTTGCGGCTCAGGGGAAAATGTGAAGCAAACCAATTGGTTCTTCGAGAAATCCTAGGGGGGATTCCCTGCTCCTTTGATTTGCGTAAAGAATGTTTAACAGTTCTTCCTCATTCAATATCCCTGTCCTTTAACAATAAAAAATATGAACATTAATTTAAACTATTATAAAAAAATATTCCTCACAAATCCATTATATTTTTTCATTTATTAATTTCTAGTAAAATTACATATTATACATTAAGCAAATAGAGTAAAAAGTCACGAAATATCTCCACAAAGACAAAGACACGTATGCATGTGGGAAGTCTGTCACTCGTCACATTATGGAAAAAAATTCACAAGAAGGAAAACTAATTATTAACACGTTCAGTGCGATGAACGCCGAGCGGTGTACGGTCAATGCGTGTGATGGACGCCGATCGGCGCCTTGCACGATAATACATTTGGCACTAAAATATCAACTGATCGTTCATTTAAGTGTTTTCCCTCTACAGCGTGTTGTTGTTGATGAGTTTGGTTATGTTTTGGTGGTAGTCGTTCGTACTTCGTAATAGTAAAAATGATGCATGAAAATCCAGGACCTTCAAACAGTAAAAAACAAATAGATGATGGTGGTTCAAAATAATGTTGCTCTAAATTCAGTCCCTACAAAAGTAAATTTTTATGTTTATTTTCAAGTATCATACAGGCTTACCATTTTTACTTCATGTTTCGTAACCAATGTTCTATTCAAAATACAGCCTGAACACTTGAAAATAATTGTATTTATGGTTTATTTTTATTGTGCAATATATACTTGTTTAATTTAGTTTATCCTAAATGCAGATGTTTCACTATTCATTCAACAACATATTTAGGCCTTCGTAGCAATCGATTCATGCAAGGACGCCTATAGGCGCCTGCAGCATTCATCACCAAAACTTCAAAAATTTCTTGCTGGGGGCTGTGGACACCCATACATATTATTCATATATATTGACTACATATTACACAGAGTAAAAGATGTGGCATAAAAATACTTAATTTTAAATGCCTTTGAAAAAATTATGGTGCAGCTGAGAAAAGGATTGTAAATTCATTCATAGCTGTGAACATGTTAAAGAAATAGATAGCATCAACTATGCAAGACACGAATATGAAAAATTGTCAGTTATTTAAAAAAAATAATATTTCGCAGCAGATCTTTACTAAGAATAAAAAATCAAAAATTTATAAAAATAATAATAACGACAAGTCAACAACATCTGTTGTGACATGAAAAATATTTACCTATTCTCCATAATTTACATGGGAAAAGAGTGTGCAGGTTTTTGTGAGGAACACTGAGATTGCATTTTACCTTAAAACATTTTTTAACAATTATACCAACTTTCAAAACATTTTCATAAATAAAGGAGTTTGCCTAATCTCCATATGATTAACATGGGAAAAGAGTATATGCAGTTTGCTGCTGTGAAACACATAAACTATGATTTTTGCATAAAAGATGAACTCAACCACATAAAAGTCTTATAAAAATATTGGTAAGGAAATATTAATTTTTTTTTAAAATCATTGATCAAAAGCTGTCAAACATAAGAATTATTTGCCTATTCCTTTTAACATAAAGAGTGCAGGTTTCCTGCTGTGAGGAACACTGAAAATAGGCATTTTTACCATAAAAAATTTTTATTTTTAGCAATTTATACTAACTTTCATCAACATCTGTCCATAAATAAAGGAGTTTGCCTATTCTCCATAAGATTAACATGGGAAAGAGTATGCAGGTTTGCTGCTGTGAGGAACACATAAAATATGATTTTTTGGCATAAACGTATTGATCCTAACCACATGAAGCTAAAGGGAAATATTAATTTTTCCTTATCCTCCATAAGAATAGCATTGGAGCCCCTAAATACAATGTACTGTGTTTAGATTTTTTAATATCTCAGTAACCGTTGGAGATAGAGAAAAACTTTAAGGAACTAAATTGTGTAGTTTTTTGAGCTGTTTCTAATGGTGAAAAATAAAATTTGAAATTTTTATAAACTACATGGGAAAACGCAAAAAACCCAATTTTGGGATACAAAACACCCCCAAACTACCCGTTCCGATTGACCGATATGTCTGGTTTACAAACTTGAAAAAGGCCAAAATGATTGTAGGAATAAGTTTTTTCTGTTTTATAGATAGTTTGTAGGCTGTAATTTGACACATTTCTCAAGAATTTTATCAATTACATTTAAAAGGAAAATCGGCCTATAGTTATGAATATCTGTCTTTTACGAATCTTGTAAATTGGAATTACATTAGCAATTTTAAATGCATTTGGAAATTTACCTGTTCTCATATTTAAGATTTACCAAGTGTTGTAAAGGAAGATGAACAGATTTATTTTCCTTCACAACCCTGGCAGGAATATCATCCCAGCCAGGTGCAGATCCTAATACTCGCGATGACATCAGCAAGTTGCTGATAAGTAACAGGCTCCATAATAAACACAGAATCAATAGCCTCAGGCAGTCCATTGGCTTGATGTATTTTTGGTAACCTTTTCCTAAAGATGAATAATATTTCTGAAAACTAACACTAGTTCTGTTCATCTCAGGGGGAAAGACAGCACCAGAATCTCCAGCAAAAAGTTCGAACGGAAACGTTTCTTACTCGCGAGGCTGTCCCACAACTTCATTTTACAACTGATTAGAATTTTCGAGGGTTACTTTATTCTTATTATAAATGGGCAAAATAAAAAATCTTATTTTTATCATAATTAAACTTGGACCGCTTGATTAATGAATGAAGCATGTTCTGATATTAAGTAAATTTATTTCAAATTTGTGGGTTGAATGGCTCATTTATAATTAAAAAAAAATACATCTTGTTTCCTTACAATATTAGTTATTTACAATGGAGCTTATAATATTAGTTATAACAGCCATATTATTATAATGTATACCTAGATAAATATGTCAGTGTACACCATAATTTTTCTTAACTTGTGTAAGTTTATTTTGTAATTCAATTGTATTATTTTAATGCAACAGTGCATAGCTAGGCTTTGTTTCAGGATAGATAACTAAGTACCTGGTGACCGAGCTTTGCTCGTACTATAGGATAAGACATGTATTATAAAAATTAATTAGCAAAATTAAAACAAATGTATCGCTCAATGAAAAGATTTATGTGGTTTAAATAAAACCGATTTAATACACTTGATAAATATAGCACTGAACAAAAGTTATAGTCCCTGATGGGGATGGAACTTGCGACCTATGGTTTACGAGGCCAACTCGCTACCACAGGATCACGGCGTCTGCCAAATGAGCGACACCGTTTAAGGTCTTTTAGCCAAACTCAATTGTTTTAGCTGACCATTTACTGTTTAATTATCCATACAGTTTAGCCTGTGATCAACTGATTTTGTTAGAAACGGAATGAGGATTGAAAAGAAAAAGAGAAATTTAATTTACACCAGTAAATTGGTTTGTTACAGTGGCTTCAAGCAATACAATGAACACGTTTTCTATCAAAATATGGAAGATTTTGGAAATACTTTTTTCTGCTTTTATCCCGCACAGTTATGTTACCCTTAAGTTTTTACATGTTTAGTAACCTGATAATTTTGCATTTATTACATAGATAAAATAAATGAAAAACCTCTATTCACATATTGTTTGTTCCCCACCATCTTCAATCAACAAAACTGTCAAACGGTTATAAACAGATGTTTTGATTTGTATTGTTTACATTTTGATTCTCCATAAGCGTAATGTTAAATTTTTAGATTTTAAACTTAATATTACAAGAAAAAAAGAATTTTCCTGGACATTAGACCTATCTAGAACTTATTTTCTACTCGGAAATTAGTTATTTCCAAAATTTAAAGAAATTCCTTAGTGCCGTTTTCGAGATCCGTGTGCAAATATATATATATATATACTTAATATTAAATATACATTAATATACATTGCCTTAAACCTTGCTCGTATTATAGTATTGGATTTTATATTTATTAAATTTCACATGACTTTTGCTCATCTTAGACGGTACTTCCTTCCTATCATATCACTATTATAACAAGAAATGTATTGACAAGGACTATTGTATAAAACTGTCATTGGCTAAAAGTTATTATATAACTGACCTGGTCCCCGATCTGAAGGCCGTGAGGTCCTGCCCTACCAGGCCCCTGCTCCCCCAGCAGCGGCAGGTGGTCTTTGTAAACCGTCTGACCCTTGGCGTCGTTCACAACCTACCAAGTCACATCACATCACTTGTAATAACACAAACGCCTGCGATATTTTACATCTACTCACTATACGTTAGTTAAATGCATTTTGCAGCACTAATATTGTGCGCTATTCATTTTCATTTTCGTTATCTATGCAAAATGGCCCGTTATATTTTCAGATTATCTACATTTTGGGCTATCCAGATACAGACTACACCAAACTAATCTGAATGAACCAGACATTGATGTAGTCTGAACAGAGGAAAATGTTCTGTTCAATTCTGGAAAAATTTTAAGAAAAATATTTCCACGGTTTGATACTGGGCTAAACTACCTCCTTATTCATCGGTACATACATTTATAATCCTGAAAAATATATTAGGTGCTCTTAGAATTATTCTAACATAATGCAAGTGAACGCAAAAAATACTGAACCAAACAGTTTGAAATTTTACACAAAGACAGATCTTAAACTCATGCAACACATAGGCATACTCATTTCCTTAAAATCCTCTCGGGCTACGCCCTGTGAACGTCCTAAGTTTCAATGTTTACATTTTTAGAAAATGAAAACATAAAATTACTTGAATGTCAACAGCTGTGAACACTAAAATTTGACAGTTCGAGAAGCAGAAGACATGGTTGCTGTAAATACCCTGGGATTCAATGTTTACAGTTTTTAATGTCAACATCCGTTTACTTTACATTTTGACAGTTCGGGAAGAAGAAGAAATAAAGTTGATTTTTCAGATAAACTGCTGGATCGAAATTAGTGAATTATTTGAAATAGTGGAATGGAAGATTTTAAGTTTTTTCGACGACTGTCTCTATTACATTAATCCTTATCCTCTCCCAATATTTGACAGATGTTACTTTGAAATGTTGTAGACATTCGTGTTTTGTCATTTTGTAAAGAATAATTAATTAACAATAACTTAAATGTATCAGTAGAGCCTACACCTTTCAGCCTTTTTAACCCGTGCGAAGAACGGGTACTTTGTCTAGTATTAAATATACATTAATATACATTGCCTTAAACCTTGCTCGTATTATAGTATTGGATTTTATATATTTATTAAATTTCACATGACTTTTGCTCATCTTAGACGGTACTTCCTTCCTATCATATCACTATTATAACAAGAAATGTATTGACGTTTGCCTAGTTTCTACATGATTAACACGTAGGAAAAGAGTATGCTGGTTATCTGCCATGTTAAACACATAAACTATGATTTTTAATCACAAATGGATGGAATCTCAACCACAAGAAGTTAAATATCAAGTACCATTAAAAAATATAGATTGTTAAGTGAAATATTATTTTTTTCTAATCCTCCATAAGATTAATATTGGCGCCACAACGTTCTGTGTTTATATTTTCTAATATCTCAGTAACCTTTGAAGATAGAGCAAAACTTTAAAGAACTAATTGTGTAGTTTTTTAAGCTGATTCTAATGGTGGAAGATAAAATTTAGGAATTTTAAAAATTACATATGAAAAACGCAAAAAATCCAATTTTTGAGTACAAACCCCCCCAAACTAGCCATCCGATTGACCAATATGTCTGGATTATGAACTCGTTCAAGCAAATGTAGGAATACACGTCTCTACCAAATTTGGCCGTTATGACTATTTTTACAAGAGCTATAGTGTTCACATACACATATATATTTTTTTTATTTAATTCACAACTTAGGGATGATAATAATATTGTTATTAGTAAGTTAAATGAACTTGAGCACCCTTTAAACATTTTATTTTTTACATAATAAACAACACGTGTTTTCATTTTCACAGTGTACTTATAACCTAAAATTATATAAATAAACAAACATCAGTAATGTGATTTTTATAAACAGATGTTAATTAAAAATTAAATTTATACTAGTAATTTTGATTAAGTGGTAGATTATTTCTTTCTAATGTTCCTATTTTGATATAATACTGAATATTAGAAAGACCTGTAGCTGCAGCTGTAGTGAACGTGGTTGTGGTCCAAAGTTTAAATTTTTACATTTTTTTAATAATTTTTCCGTGGCAGTATTCAAATGTTATGCCGGATTGTCAAACTTGAAATACGGTAGTGGTAAGTAGTGCTGCTATTCCTCTTTATTTTCATAGTTTAATCTTGTTGAAATCTGTAGTCTAGACCTAGTTAGTGAGCCCAAAAGCCGATAGTGTCACTTTGGGGTAATTTTGCACACGTTTTGCCATAATGCGTGGATTTCCTCCTCAATCATCTCAGTGGCAATTAAAGCATTTCATTTTGTTTTAGATGCCACGGATGTACACCAGAAAAACTGAAAAACAGTCTTGGACTGAAGGAGCGCTTTCTGAGGCAATTAAGAAAATAAGTGATGGCAGCCTGAAAAGAAAACTATGCTTACTTGTATAGGCCCTACTTGTTGTCTACATCCATGACCGACATGGTCGGATAGATTGCGTTTCTTAATGTTAAAATAAATATATACATGACACACAAACACATACACAAAAATGCAGCGGACGTGACCAGATGGGGTTTACGGGGGCATAAAGTGGCCGCTCATCCAGCTCGTCCAATCTATAGAGGGGCCTATTTACAAGGCACTCACGGATTTATTTAACGTCTCATAGTGCTTCAATAAGCCGGCAATATAAGTAAATAGCTTAACAGTGCGGTATTCCCTACTCTCCCTTATATAACATTTTTAACCACTATTGTTTTTGGCCTCTGGGCACCTAAAAACAAAAAAATAACATGGTCCTGGGCTTAAGTCAGCCTTAAGACCTACAGTAATAGCTTCTTCCCTATGGGAAATTCGCTAAAAAATAATACACGTGAAGAAAACTGGAATTTCCAAGAAGCCCACGGCAAAAGACAGGGCAATAAGGCTTGGTTAAGAGGAGGGAAGGGAGGGGTATCACAATCTATCCATTGTAATTTTGAAGCTAGACAAAAAGCCCTTGGTCACAGTTATGATACAGATTTGAGCAACTCAAAGATACTAAAAATAATCAAAGATATAATTGCAATGGTAGGGCGCAAATTATTCATCTAAGTAGCATAGCATGATACTTAACATGTGGATATATATGGAACACAGAACGGTGGTATTAAACTAATCTAAATCCATAATGATTATTGATTGATTTATCCCTCATGACAGTTTTACAGAGTGGAACTAAATATTAAAGAGGATAGAATGATCATAAACCAATATTAAAGGTACAGTGACTCCATGTAATATAAAAATTAATAATATTAGAATTGCAATATTGCAGGATTTTTCCACATCATTGATTGATAATTAGAATAATTTGGTAATTATTTTGATAACTGACAATTAGACTAGCTTCTCCATTATATGATTTTGTATACACGTTTAAATCCAATAAACAATCATCACTGACACAGATTGATGTAAACAAGATCCTCACCTTCCCACGCCGAAGATTATCCGTTGTTTACTGCCTAAATTATCATCTTTAAGATCACGAACAGCAACCTAAGAGTGATACTGATTTGTAATAACTGAATTAAAACATTTTCTCTCTTTGTAGCATTACATTCCATTCATATATTATTTAGTATTTTAGTTGTTTCAATGTTATTAATTTTGTACCAGTTAATGATAACCATTCACGCCAAAAGAAATAATTTATGTCATATTTTACTACCCCATTTGCCTATTTAATATATTTTTGTTGTTACATACAAAATCATATTCGTAATAATCAATATGTCAGATCTTCTCCTCAGAACATCACCATACCCAATAATATATTTATTCATCTAGCCTACAAAATCAAATTCATTTAATCATCATTATTATTAATATCAAAAATAAAATATAATCTAATATCATATATATAATCACCTAAAGTAAGTTCGTAAAAGAATTGCAATGGAATTAATTTTATATAAATTAGTGTACTTAAAAAAAAACCCATAAGGATTCTTTACACTTTTGAACCTAAACTGAAATGGCAACCTACCCAGGTAGGTTTATTTAAGCCAACTATGAATGAGAAATGAGTGTAGGATGATTGTGGTGCGATCTTCAAGTCTTGTTACTGACTAAGGCTGACATGTTCCTTAGACAGAACTGATAATTAATATCCCAACATTCAATGGCATATCTAAGGGACGTACAATTTAAAGTGGAATCCAAGCCACTGCCTCTTACGAAATGGTCTAATTATGAGGATAGTCTTTGCAGGTTGACGTAGTATTCAATAGTACGGATGTTAATCCAAAAATCAGTTCGTAAAAGAATTGCCAGAATTAGTGACCTAAAAAAAAACCATAAGGATTCTTTACACTTTTGAACCTAAACTGAAATGGCAACACTACCCAGGTAGGTTTATTTAAGCCAACTATGAATGAGAAATGATGTAGGATGATTGTGGTGCGATCTTCAAGTTCTTGTTACTGACTAAGGCTGACATGTTCCTTAGACAGAAACTGATAATTAATATCCCAACATTCAATGGCATATCTAAGGGACGTACAATTTAAAGTGGAATCCAAGCCACTGCCTCTTACGAAATGGTCTAATTATGAGGATAGTCTTTGCAGGTTGACGTAGTATTCAATAGTACGGATGTTAATCCACACAAGAGATCACTACATCCACCAACCATCAATCACAACTATCCAGAATTCATGACCTCCAAGTAGCTGGATTACAGGACACTCCATGGTTCCAAACTAAATTCAGTGAATTCACTTTAATTTTAACATTTTCCCTAGCTATTAGTAGGAATGAAAAATATGACCATTAGGTAATCTTCTAGTTTATTAACTATTAATTATCAAGTAATTTAATTTATATAATTATAATTTAAACCTCAAGAAGACTATTATTTTAAATTTTACTAAAATTAAATATTAATCTTATATATATATTTAATACACTAGGCCTATTTTTGTGATAATTGTTTTGGAGCGGTGGTGCTACCAATCACCATCCCCAAGGTGTCGTTATAAAGGTCTTAGCATGTAGTTTTGCCATCAATTAAAAAAACTTTGAATATTCACCGTGGTCATGGAAAATAATGGGGTAAAAGTCGCGATTTTCCCCATATACTTAATATGGAGGTAAACACCGACGATCGAGAAATCAGCTGTTTATTTAAGGTAGTGGTTAAATAAACAAATCAAATCTGACAGTTAAACATGGTTCTTTCTTTTTTCGTCTAATGAAGACATCATCGTACAGCTGGCAATAAAACACCAGTTTTTATTTGCATAAAACCACCAAACATAACCAAAATGAAAATCTGTTGGGAAAATCTAAACTTAGTTTTTAAACATAGTTATTGGTGGACAGATTGTCTCCTTGACAGCGCACGATTTCGTGCGCCAGGTACGCTAGTAATTAATAAATTTAGTGAAAATAATTAATTGGAAAACTCTTGATGGGACATTCATTTGATGCTATACCTTAGAATATATAAGCCTAATTCATTAGTTTGTACTCAACAATATAATTATTTAATATTCCAACATTATTGAAATTGCCAGCACAAGTGCCCCTCCCTGAAATAGAATCCATGCATATTTAAAATATCATATATATATTTATTATTGTGAATCAGATTGAGCTTTAACTTAAATTAATTTTATAACAACACCCCCCATCTTGGCATTAGACCTATCCCATATTTATGTGACAATATTGTAAATCCCTATCAACAATCAAAGAACATGTAATTAATTAATTCTTAGGGAGAATAGATAAATTGGTATAACTGGCTTCATCATTTACATAATTTGATAAAATTATTTTTCCTTTATATATCTGCATTTGTATACAAGGGGGTAGTAAGTTTTTTAGTGAAAACTGTTTCGCCATTTCATAGTTTTTTTCGTTTTGGCGGACGTAACAGCGTGTAGCTCTGAAGTTTTGTTTCTTGTTTGGGAAGAGTGCTGCAGATACAATTGTTATGTTTAAAACTGCTTACAAAGATGAAGCTTTAGGTAAAACTCAAGTATACAAGTGGTTTTCAAGTTTTAAAAACGGCGACATGATAATTGTTGACAAACCCCGTGAAGGACGTCCGTCAACTGCTGAAACTGACGAAAATGTTGAGAAGATTCGTGAGCTTAATCATGAAGACCGGCGACGAACCATTGACGAGCTAACAGAAACATCTGGAATTAGTTGGAGCTCTGTCCAGCGAATTTTGAGGAAAGATTTGAAAATGACATGAGTGACTGCCAAGTTTGTGCTTTCGAGTTTTTACTGACCATCAAAAGGAACGTCGAGTGGAATCTTGTCAAGCAATGAAAGAACATCTGCAAATTGATCCATATTTTTTTCTAAAATTATTATTGGTGAAAAATCGTGGTGTTATGGTTATGACCATGGAACCAGGCAACAGTCCAGCCAATAGAAAACGTCATCGTCCGTCGGCCAACAAAATTTTCGTCAGTTTTGGCAGTCGACGGATGAACTTCACGGGGTTTGTGAACAATTGACATGTTGCCATTTTTTAAACATGAAAACAATCCACTCGTATACTTGAGTTTTGCAGAAAGCTTCATCTTTGTCAGCAGTTTTCAACATAACAATGGTATCTGCAGCACACTTCCCTAACAAGAAACAAAACTTCAGAGCTGCACGCTCTTAAGTCCGCCTAAACAAAAAAAAAAAAAAACGATGAAATGGCGAAACAGTGTTCACTAAAAAACTCACTGTAGATGAGCACGTCCACCTACGGCGACAGCACTGTACTCCGGAAGAGCTGCGATACACACACATAGCGGCAGACAAGCGTACTACACTAACCACGCCTTTGGCAGCGTAATTCCAGTTATTTTTGGGTACCCCCTCGTATACCATGTAAAACAACCCTTATTGCAGCAAACCTGAATACTCAGTACTATTTGATTACTATGATGGGAATGATACTTTTGATGAAATTCACTCTACTCACACCAGTGTGCTGTGTGCAGTTTCGTTGTTATATTAATAATATTAATTTATTTACGAATTAAAAAAAAAAATAGTTTTCAGGTTTATAGTCTAATTGTGAACAACTTGACTGCCTCTTTAGTGCTCTCTCCAGTCAAATATTTCACTAATCTCTTACCTTTTTACTCTTTCTCCTAGGCTCCTGAAGGACTCTTTCACTGCCAGGTGTTGTTATTCTGTAAAACCTGTAACAAATCTCTAGTAACAAAACTTTTTCATCCAAGGATGTATACATTAAAATCTTCCATCACATATAACCTATTCAAAATTGTCCTACCATCAGTTTTTCCAAATAATTTTGAATAAAACATTGACTTTGTAGCTTAAAATCCCATGTGCATTACAGTCAACATATTCTAGGAAAACAAGGAACATTAATCAATCGGCTGAACTTGTTGAATCTGTCATAATATTAATTTTGTTTTAATTTGTTATTTTAATTTTTTTACAAAAAATATAGATACTGGATGACCAATCAAGCCGATTACAGTGACTTGGAACAGGATTTTAATACACTACTCTAGAGAATTCCAGTACCTAAAAGTAGTCTTTAAATTATTTAAACCTGTTCCTACATTACATATCCTGTATACATTAAAATGTGGACTGAAAAGTTACAAAATTTGTAATTATTACTAAGACTATTAAATTAAAACTAAATCATACCTTAACTGTTAACCGGGCAAAATGTATTTTTAACTTTAGGCTATGTGTTACAAACCTGTGTCTAAGAGGGTGCTTATCTCCATGGTAGCAGATGGAACAGAGGTCATAGTTTGCACACTCAGCACATTTCCACCGGATGCCAAAAATAGGCTGATGACGACACATGTCACACATTGTCCCGTCATGTTTCACTCCTGCAATTTAATGAATTTTTAAGATAGGCTATACCCAGGGCTGGCTTTACAAATCTGTCGCCCAAAGGTCTATTAACTTTCAAGATGAGAAAATTATTCACAATGGAGGAAGAAATAAAAAGTACGGTAATGGAAAAACTAACTGAAACTCGTCGCTACTGTTCACTACTTCTCCGGGAAATAATATTTTGGTAAAAGATTTTCTTGGTTCAAATAAAGAGGAGTAATACATAAAGTTATATTTCCAATGATAAATGTAATTAAAATTAACATTACAAAAATATTCTGAATCATAGGTGTTTGGGAAGAGTACTCAAAATTTTTAAAACTTCCTTTGCATAGGCGAAGACATCAATGACCTCACTACAGTCAAGCTTGCATGTTATGTATTTTTCTATAGATTGCTAACCAAGCCAAATTAAATAATTTTACTTGGTTTAATCATTTGGATCAAGGCCCAAATAGCCATTGTATGGCGGACCAAATATTTATTGACACCCCAGACGGCGGAGAGTGGCAGTCCAACCCCAAGTTTGTGCCTGTCGTGCTGCACCACCAAACTGTCCCCTCATCACCCTGTCAATCGGTTAGAGTATTCTCGGCCTGCAGGCTTGTTTGTACTCTGCAGCTGTTAAAGATAGATATAGATTCTTATAATTTTCCGTTGTTTAAAAACCTATAAATAGAAGTTTTGGCTAGTGTAGGGCCTACAACATGTTAACAATTCTGGTCCAATGCTAAACATTGTGAATAACGTAGGCTTAGAGGGTTTTTATACTTTAGAGGGAATTTTTTATCAATTACAGAACCTAAGAATTTGCCTGGGCTAGACCTATTCCTGAATATGGCTCTGGAAATACATATGCCTATTAGTATTTTTGTTATTTACACACTTTAATTCATAAAAATAAAACATTCTCAATGATAATGAATTAAAATAAGTTTTAACAATAATTTTGGTTGAATTTTAATCAACTAGTAATAGAAAAAAGGATTTGAAGAGTTACTTCCTAATCATGTTATTGGTGACATCAATGTATGGATAGCTAATCATTATTCAGAATGCAAGACTATCATGCCTTTTAAATTTGACAAGCTATCTGAATTCAGGAAAAAAATTAATAGCATATGCTGAACAATATCCAGAAAAATATTTCAAGTGCCTAATAGCCCAATTTAACACTGACTGGAAAAAAGGTGTGTGAAGCTTACCTGTTGGAGCACTATCAAGTATTCGAAGGTCGTAAGCTCCTGAACATCTGTAATTGGCAGCAGTTCCATTGTCCCAAACCACAACTACCTCCTCTGGACTTTCAAAATTCCTCACTGTTCCAACATGCCCCTCTCCCCCATCCTGCTTCCCCCATTTCCAGTCCGGACCACGGATAACACGAGCTCCAACTCCCTCCATCATAAAGCGGGTAGTGCGATTACCAGCATTGGCTTCCATTCTAAAAATGTCAGGGAGTCATTCTCTTCTTTCAACCTGAAAAATAGATAAGTCTTTTACTGGAGATTCTCCACTGTCTGTCCTATATATTGCTTTTGCTATTCTATTGTCCTATAGTGTACATAAATATGTGACCTTTTAAAAAAGACAACAGGTACCTATTGTAATCAACAAAGGTATACCTTGGACGAATATTACATGTAACATATAACAGACTAGAGGTCTGCAGACACGACAAAATCGAAGGCATTACAAATGCCAATAACGCCAGGACTTCATGAGAAGAAATATAAGATCCTCAATGGGCGTACTGGGTTTATACATTGATCTACACAATAACTTATAAATGTGACTATTGGCGGAATGAACTCTTGATAAAAGACTACAACCATCCAAAGTCACAAATTAAATAAATAAGGTAAAATGAAATCAAGATGAACAAGAACAAATTTACTAGATGGTTAGATTTATAAACAAGTAATTGGACAGAACTCACCCTATTTACCAAGGACACCTAAAAAAATGAACAAAATAAAAAAGGGATTTTTTTAAGGGACTAGTAAACAATCTGAGGTACACAATTTACATTTACTAAGTAATTTTGATGTGAATGGACTAGGCCTAAAACTTTTTCCGATGATTGGTTCTGTACAACGTAATGTAGACTAAACCACTACAAATCCGTAAGAAATTAAATTGTATGTTGCGGAAACAAATGAAAACAGACAAAAAAAACCTTTAAGAAACCGTATATAATAGAACGGTATTACCTGTGTAACAATAAATAGAAGAAAATTTGAGTAATTGCCCCAAGAGATCTAGCAGAGAGAGAGATAAGTGAGTGACACAAGTGTTTTCTTATTGTTTTCCCTTTGTATTTTTTCAGCTGTATTTTCTTTAAATCAGGTGTAAAAACCAAGACTAACAAGAATAAAATAATATTATTTGTTAGTCTATGGTGGAGTTCAAAATTGAAATGGTATATTTTTGTAACGTACTTCAAATACAACAAGAATGTAAAACAATTGAAAACAACATGAAAATTTTGAATAGCTCCAAAACTGAGAAAAAAATGACGTTTTAGGATCATTTGAATTTATTTTCCCCACATACGAGAACAATAAAATATATTAAAAATGTACTAAACTAGACAAACATTTGGTAACTTATTTTGCAATTTTATCAAATTAATCCCAGTTTAGGCCTATTTTTATTCCCTGCACTAAAAAAATTCAAGAGATATTAAAAAATTGCTGTATATTTTGTATTTTATGATAACATGTTTACATTGGCATCGCATCAGATTTCCTGGCTTTTGCCACTCTGATATTGACCAATCTATGGCCAACGCATATTATTGCGATCCTATCGATTTTCAATTTCCTATAATAAAGTACTTAACTCTAAAGAGACCACCTTAAAATTATGTGGGAGTATTCTAAATTCATTTCAAGTTTGCAAATTGAAATACCGTGGTTCTCGGATGGGTATCAGGTCATGAACCTATTGAGGGAAATAAGTGTACAGTAAAAAAAGCTTGGAAAAGTAAATAAAAATACTATGGCCCTGAACCATTCTGTGTTAGTAGAAGAGTGATTTCCCGTAAAGCAATACACAATTAATTGTGTAGGGAACAGCAACACCTACTTTGACAACATTTCCCGGACAAGAATTAAACAAGAAGATATCCCCTTGAATTATCCGATTTCTTCATCAACTGGTTGCTCAGGTTGAGCGGGGCATAGGCTAGGCGGGTGCTCTGGTCATTTTTGACACGACCACAAAAAACCATCTATACACTCTACGGCTCATTCGTCAAAAAGCCTACAGGAATGTAGGCTGCTTTTTTGCAGCTCATCAAAGTACATTCTAGACTGGTTGCGACAGGAGGAAGAAGAAATGCTCAGTATTCGGGTTTAAGTAACCGGTTGAGGCTTTTCGATACTAGCATTGGGAAAAGCTTCTGAGAATAATTGAAACCTGGGCCGTGTCTTTCCTATCCAACTCGTAATGGGGAACATAATAACTATATGACATTAATTAAGCTGTTGTAAACCTAAGCTTAGGCATAGATGAACGAATAGTAAAGTCTTATAATCCGTTCCTCTCTGACTTAGGCTTATACCTTATTGTTATAATAATTTTTCTTAAGATATTACTGAATGTGTATTTTATATTATTTTAAATTAATTATTAGTTTGATTTGAAAAATATTTTATACCTCAAAATTATTGTTACTTTTATCAGAGATTAACTGATAATCCGTTCCTCTCTGCGTTTTTTCTATCGATGTTTGGTCATTTTGGGCTGTATGTGTATTTATTTTCACTGATAATTTACTTTAAATTCATGTACGTATATTGTAGGAAATAAATAAACAAACAAACCTAAACTTTGAGGCTAAAAGCTAATACATTGAATGTTGTGACATAAAATGAGATATCATGGAATTTTATAATCCAAACATGGGATATATAGTTTTTGAAGTGTAACACTGCTGCCTAGTCCTTTCGCAGTCCATGATACTGATAAGAAAGATAATCGTCATGTCATGTGTCAACCTTAAACCAACATTGGAAAAACGTGAGTAATTAAATTTCATTGAATCGTAACCGTTCTCCAATTTTGTAACAGGCTTGATTTTAGTATATCATATGAAATTTATATTAATTTATCTTTTTAAACCCTCAAATCTTGGACTTAAAACTGATACAAAGTTGAAGACTCCTCATACAAAATAATTACTTAAAAATATACATACCGTAGTGAAATGAAAATGATGCCAGGCCTAAGACACATTTATTACTCTAGCCTCATACCAAGATGTTTTTCCCAAACAAACATTTGTAAGAGGCTCTCTACAACACTATCTTCAAATGAAATTTCTGTTGACGTTATGGAAGAGACTGAATCAGGGGTAGTAGTAATAGGTTTAAATAGACCCTCTGCTCGCAATGCATTGGGAAACACCATGACTGCTTTGCTAATGAATGCTGTAGAAAAAATTCACCGGGACCAGAATGCCCGTGTGGTTATCATTAGAAGTTTGGTTCCAGGAGTGTTTTGTGCAGGTGCTGACTTGAAGGAACGAATTAGACTTTCAAATCATGAAGTTAGTGTAATGGTGAGTAGGCTTAATGCCTTAGCGACTGCAATAGAAAATATTCCTGTACCTACAATAGCAGCGATTGATGGTGCTGCATTTGGTGGGGGTTTGGAAATAACTCTAGGATGTGATATGAGAGTAGTTTCAGAGAATGCTAAGCTAGGGTTAGTTGAAACTAAGTGGGCTATTATGCCTGCAGCTGGAGGTACTCAAAGACTGCCAAGAATTATAAATCCCTCGCTTGCAAAAGAACTAATTTACTGTGCTAGAGTATTTGATGGAAATGAAGCCAAAAATATGGGACTCGCTAATTATGCTGTTAAACCTAATGTCTCTTCTGATGCCGCTTTTCAAAAGGCTCTTGAAATCAGCCGTCAAATTTTAGTGAATGGACCACTTGGAGTTAAAATGGCAAAACTCTCAATTGATAAAGGTCTTCAAACTGACATACAGACGGGCTGTAAAATTGAACAGCTCTGTTATGCTCAAGTCATTCCAACTGAAGACAGAATTGAGGGATTAACTGCATTTAAAGAAAATAGACCTCCCTCATACAAGGGTATTTAAATATGACATATTTAAAGAAAGAACATGTTCTATTTTTAGGAAAAAGTTCTGAATTTGTTGTTTTCAAAACCTAAAATTCCACTTGGGTTCTACATTTGAAAGTGTATTAATGCTTTTAATGTGTTAATTATATGCAGTGCTGTTTGAAAAAAACTAAGACAAAATCTAAAAGCAATTTAATTTTGAGAGATTAAATTCAAAATATAGATTTATATAAATAGGTTTCAAAAACTGATCCAGTTTTAATCAAACATTTAAAAATTTTCAATTTTATTGTAAATATATTTTAGGTACAATGTACTTAATCAGTTTCCAGAAACTAAAAAATTAAATTGTAAACATAATTATTGGCCTGAGGTGCTGTGAGTAAACTCACGAGCAGACGAGGTAACACCGGTCTTTAGAATGAGTAATTCTCTCACATTCACTCTCAAACCCGATCAAACAATTTTAGATATTACTTGACAGTTTAATGTGTCATTTATCAAGGTAATAACATTATATGAACAATTATTTCACCTTTAAACTCAACTGAAAAAATATAGAAATTAATCTATTTAACAAGAGTATTTCTCTAAAGTGTAGTCCGCAGACCACAGGTTTTTGGGGTTCCGCAAAAGACATTATAATCAAATTTATTTTTAATTACATCAAGCTTTCGCGCAGCAGAGCCTGGGAGATTGCTTATTGATGAACTTGACAAGATTTTGGCTACTTTCTCAAATCTTGTAAAAAAAAACAGATATATTCTTCCTTATTGTACGAATTAGTTGTGTTAAAGAACATTTTCTGAACTTTACTACCTGAAGGCAGCAAAGAGAAATAGACTTTAAAATATTGAAACCGATTTAAGGTTATCCATTAATAGATCTGATTTAATATCCATTTTAGAGATTTTTAAACACAAAGAACCCCAAACAATACCATTGTTTGCACTAAAGTAATATCTCGAGAAGTTATTTGAGTCATGTTATCCTAGTAGGTAGGCTCTAGCTATTTCAACATATTTTGTTAGGTCTATGTAAAGTTATCAATACCAACAGATTATTTATTGTTTTAACCTATACCTTATTTCGAAATTCATCTTTTAAAATTATAAATTTAAAATAAAATTTTAAGGGTCATCAGGGGGATAAGGGGTGTTGGTAATTGTATGGGATCCCCATTAAATATATAATTAATTATTGGGTTCCTTGAGTTGATGAAGTTTGAGAACTCCTGTAATAAACAGTTTTTATTATCATTAAAATGTTTTCTAAACATTCTCAATTTTACACTTAACATGGAATTATAAAATAGAGCTATTTTTTAAAATCACTGTCAAGGGTTAATATTTGTAGATAATTTGTATGTATATAAGTAATTTGGTTATTTTCAAGAAAGTTCATAGAGCTTAAGCTGTTAGCTAATACTATGTTTAATTATTAGCTGATTGTGTCTAACACAATTACATAGAATTGAATTTTTAACAACTGTTGTAAAAATCCCAGATAGTTACTAGCTAGTAGAATAATTTACAACTTTTTGTCAGGGATTTTTTGTTTGTCAGGAAAGTATAACTCTTTGTACAACATGAAAGTACTTTGTCTAATAATTTTCACAGGCTCTTGCTGGCGATAACACGACACGAGACGGGTGAAATATAGCTAGATAACCTTCTGTATTCAAATTTATGTACTATTTTATTTTATTTCATTTTTGATTATATATAATGACAAGGTGATTACTGATCAGGTTAGGTTAAGTTAGATTAGGACGGTTTGTAGCCTATCTTTATTTTTTCCAACCGATAATTATTTTTCAATATATTTTATATTTTTACCCTAAAATGCCGAAATAATTTTTTTGAAAAATGTCATAAGTTACTGTTTCTGTAGAGTCTGCTTTAGAGTCTCAGCCATCTTGGACTTTTACTCCTATAAGAGCAAAGTTTAAAACTCTCAAACACGCCTCGCTTCTAATTTGGAAATAAAGACACGTCAGATTAGTTTGAAATCAGAATATGTTTATCATAAAGATTCTATCTGATCTGATTAAAATGTTAGTAAACCTTTTTGGAATGTGTCAAGTGTCAATAATATTTTCTGTTGAGCATTTTTTTAGAGATAGCTTATTTTATCATGAAAATTGAAATCATAATCAGATTAATTGCTAGACATTAAATGCCTTTTAAAATGACACAAAGTACAAGAGGTTTTCTGGTACAAAATGTTAAGATAATTGTTTCCACTTATTATTGTTCTTAAGGGAAGTGAGTGGAAAAAGGTGAAAGTCTCGGAGATTCCTAAGGCACTGTTAATGTTTTCAATGTTAGTACAGTTATTTAAAATCTTCATTGTTAGTGACGATAGTTGACTTTGAATTTGATGGATATTTACCATAAGTTAAAAATCTCTAGAACGATGGTTAAAACATGAATGGAGTTTTAAACTTCATACATGGCAAAATACTTGGTTACTTCCTATGTCATCAACTGTTTGTAGCCACTAAGCTTGTTGGAGCCAAGTTGAAAGTAACTAATTATTCTGGATTTCCTTTATGTTTTTCATTTAAACCCATTCATTTATGTTTTTCATTATTATTATTATTATAAATGTCAAAAATCCATTTATTTAACTTTGTTATAATGTTTGATTAATGAAGCTTACTTATGTAATCAATGACAATGTTTCCTTTCTTATATAGGTAAAGTTTTTATTTTGTATACAATATACTGTAGAAAGCATGAATAAAATATTTTTGTAATAAACTGTTTTATTTGTATTATTTTTAACTTCTGTACTATTATTTTAAATTTTGTAGGTTTTAAATTTGTCACACATTTCAACACCAAAAAATTGCATTTACTTCACTGTTAGAAATAGCTTAGATGAGGGAATGTTCTCAGTTCCTCTAAAATGCTGTTTTTATAACCATATGCCGCCACTTCTGTTACACTTTTTGCGTCCCCAAAATTGCTGCCACCCCTGCGCCCAGAGCTTATAGACATGTTAAAACAATTGAAAACAGATAATAAAACTTTAAAATATATGTTTATTAATTTTGTTTTAATATATAGTTTATTTATGTGTGAGGCTATAAGAAAAAATTAAATGTTCAATGCTAAATAGTATTGAAGATTTGGACTGCTTTCTATTCAAACAACAATGTAAAGAAAACACTTCCTGTAATTCAGCTACTTGGAGGTCACGAATTGTGGATAGTTATGAGAGATGGTCGGTGGATGTGGTGTTCTCTTGTGTGGATTAACGTCCATACTATTGAATACTACGTTAATCCAAAAGATCTATCCTCATAATTAGACCAATTCGTAATTCAGAGGCCGTGGTTCGTATTCCACGTTAAACTGTAGGTCCATTAGTTGCCATCGGCTATTGGGCTATTAATTAACAGTCCTGTCTAAGGAACATGTCAGCCTTAGTCAGTAACAAGACTACAAGATCGCGCCACAGTCATCCTACACTCAATCCTCATTCATACTTGGCTTAAAATACCTACATTGTAGTATGGTTGCCATTTCAATGATCTAATCTAATCTAATCTTCCATTCAGTTATATTAGGTTAAAATGATAAAATTTGCCTAGTTTTAGTTTTTATTTTAAACATAACTGAAGGGAATGTTTTCAGTTCATCTAAACAGCTGTTCTTATGTTTCAAATTTTGGTAGTTTAAATTGCTAACACTCCACCCCCCCCAGAGCCCATGTCAAAAATTGGTGTTGTTGTTTAACCATTGAAAACGTGGAAAGAAACCCAATTTTTAATCTTGAAACTGACTGAATAAAAATACAAAGATACAGCAATGACTAATTGAAACATAATAAGTAAAACTAGGTACAATTTATAACAGATAGTGTAAAAAATAATATCACACACTAAACTGCCCACCGTAACTGTGAGACAACACAGCAACAGATCTTTTAAATGGGTCAATAATAAGATACATAAAATTCTGAATGTTCCCAGGTTTGTAAGGAACTAGTGGTTTGTCATTTTCATCAAAAGCTTGAACTTTCAACACTACAGATCGAATCACCAGTTCACTAGAGTCACCCACCCGTTCCACACTCACAAGTTCCTTGTATAGTGATTTTGTTACTGCTAAGTATGGTTGTATGACAAATTCATGTTGACAGTATTCTCCTCCAAGACAAATATGTGAGAAAATCTTCCACAAGAATTGTCGGCGATCTGATTCGCTGTAAAGATTGTAACAATCACTGTTCTCATTGAGAATCATATTCTTTAAGTTGTCATCAATTTGGAAACCATCTACATCCTCTTCTAGACACTGAGTTATGCTTTTACCATCCTGTCGGATGATGTTGTTTTCTGGCTTTAGTAACCGGTCGAAAAAATCCATTGAGAGAATTGTACAAGGGATGGATTCAATTGTTGTTGATTTCGCCTTTACACCGATGGAAAGCTGTTCATAAGTCAAGCTTGAGTACACCACAGGGTCGGCAAAAAACGAGTTTACGAACTCGTCTTTCTTGTGTGTTAAAAATGGTTGATTGAATGTGTAGTATTGTACATTTAAATTACCTTTCATGGACCACTTGATCAATAATTCCTGGATTTCTTTATCTCCTAATGCTTTGCAAACTTTGCTCGGCATATATATAAATGTGAAGGCTTTACTCTCCATTGTGAAATATAAATTGTTACTGGAGTTGAAAGTCAACAGATAAAAGTAAACAAAGTGTCACTGTAACCATGGCAACCTTGGGAAGGGAGTAATAATAATTGTTTGATCAGGGCTATCTTTTATTGATTAGTGTATCAAAACCACACAGGGATTTCTATTTTATTTTAAACATTGCTAAATTATTGATTTAACAATTTTTATGCAATTTATAGATAACTTTTTATTTTAATATTAGTATACTTGTCTTGGATAGTTTTGTTAAAGTGTAGAAAGATTTGATGAAATTATTACTGTTTTAGAGTAAATACAAAATGGTATTACATTATATTCTTTTAAGGATATGTTTTATAAAACGATTACCAATTTAACTTTGGTTGACTGATTGAGAGTCGATTCAAGGCATGTGAATAATACCGTACATATTTCTTGTAGTCTATGAGGCAGCTATTCCACGTTTCATCTTTTCACTTCCACAAATTTGAACTTTTCAAATTTGATAAAAGAAGCCTGAAAAATTTAATAAAAAATCCCAAGTAAACTTGCAGGTTCTCAACAGATAACTATTTGAATATTTAAGCTCAACCATAAAAATAGTTAAATTATCCTTTTGTACAGTTGAATACAGAATTTATGGGACTTAGCTTTTGAAAAACCTTAAACTCAAATGTGTTCTTTAATATGATACTCCTAATTTAATTGATATAATAAGTCAATAAATTATACATCTATCAGTTATGATTCACAGTAGTATCAAAGTCCAATAATAAATGTGACAGATATATGAAAAGACAGACTGTAATATGATGAAATCATAAAAATAAATATGCATTAATTCCAATTCTAAGTATATTTTCATTATTTAAAATTTAAATTTATTGCAATGATTTAAATTACGGCTTTGGGGGGAAATAATTCTCTCCCACGTGGGAGTTGTTAAATGTGAATATACAGTAATTTCTGTTACCATAAGTATGACATGACATTAATCTTAAAATCAGGGCCGTCGTGTGGGGATGACCAGTGTCATCTTTTGCCATAACTTTAGGTGCCACGGCAAAAGTAATGAAACAAATTTTTATCATTAATTCAGGCGACGTACACTTGTACACTATGTACACCAGTATTCTTGAAGGTTACAGAAATTTGAATTTTACGTTGTAAGTAATTTATAAAATCTGATATTTTTTGTAAGTTTTAAAAAAAATTTGAATAAAATATTATGTTTATTACAAATTTATTTAATATTGTTTAAAAATACCAATTTATTACACAGAGACATTAATTGTTCATGTATGACAAGTACACATCTTTTCTTGTGAGGATTGCTCTGATTTCCTTATTCATACAATTTGAAAATTTGAAAAAGTAAAAGAAAATTATTTAATAAAAAATAACTTCCAATGTATTGATCTCAACAGTAAATTTAACTTTTTCAACAACAATAAAAATACAATTTGTTTAGTTTTTTAAATGTTTAATTACAGTCAATATATAGTTTTTGAAATATAAAAATTGATTTTTTTGAAATTTAAAACTTAATAACATTTTTAAATACTTGTATATTTAGTATATAATTTAAAATTTAAATTTTAATCAATGATTAAAATTTTTAGGAAAATAATTCTCTCCACGTGGGGTTTTAAATTAAAAATACAGTAATTCTGTTACCATTACTGACATAACATGACATGACATTAATCTTAAAATCAGGGCCGTCGTGTATGACCATGAACCCCAAACACCAAAAAAGTAATGAAACAAATTTTTTTAATTCAGCGACAAAACATTATTGTACACAAATTCGAAGGTTACAAAAAATTTTTTTACGTTGTAAGTAATTTATAAAAAAAACATGTTTGACACCTGTTACTTTATATTTGTAAAGTTTTCCTGAATAAAATATTTTTACAAAATTGAATAACCTCTGTACGCACAGAATCTGCCATTTCTATCTCTATTGCCAGACCGACCGACAGCCGATCTTGGGACTCTGACAATGACAAAGATATGACTTGCCAACACACAACACTGTACAATGAGCCAAAAACGAGTATTGTGAGATTGATAGAGGGCGCCTGACAACACATTGCCCCACACATCAATAAACCTAGCGACGGGCCTGCTTGAAATAAATCCATTTTGTAATAATATTCTATCCAACTTTACTAAGAAAGACTTATTAATGTAACTTACATATACCTATATTGAGTCCATGAGAGAACATTTACAAAAAATTCACATACAATACAGAAGCCTAAGCTATAACCAAAGACAACTCACGACAAGGTTGACATAGGAAAGGTCCTACGGTATATTAAGTGCAAAATATAAGGGTTATAGGTGCTATAATAAAGCAAAGCCAAATGAATACAATGATTACCAGTGGGAAAAAGCTTAGATCATGGACATGTCTTAATGGGGGCTGCTATAGTGATATGGCTGTTGCCTGTACAGCAATTATGATTATTATTACATAATTACTTCCTAAAAATGTAATTCCTCTGTGTAATAATACATAAGACTTTTAAGTATAAGCCATTAAGTACAGTTCAAATAAATGTTTAATTACAAAGTATTCGTTTACGAGATATGAAACATATGAATAGGCCTACCATATACAAAAAATGTCCGGACACGTGATCAATGACATCATTTCTATTACCGGTACACTGTTTGTGCCTTGAAAATTACAAACATCCCTCCCAGAGCTTAAACATGTCCATGTCAAAACTAAAATTTATATTTTAACTCAAACATTTTATTTACAATAAATCAAAAAGTTAAAAATAATTTTTACTAGAGAGCTGTTTTTTCTTGTTCACTGTTGATGTTGATGTCATGTTTATGACCACCACCTTTGCTTTCATTTGTTTTTTTCTCTGAAATAAATTAAAGGACAAAAATAAATTAATTCACTGGTATTGTCTGAAATTTTATGACAATTGGTTAATTGTAAAGTATCGTACTTATGATTAAAAGACCCTGAAGTGCATTTTGATGCACTCTTTTGGCAAATATTGAATCATTTTACTATTGAAATACGTTTTTTATTTTGAATGGGTGGTAAAATAGGTAGTTTGTTTGTTTATTTAACACTTCTATTATTCAGAAGTCATGTGTACACATTTTTTCAGACTTATAGAAATAGTAACCCTACTAATTTACATATTTCTATTGTTGTTACTAAACTATTAACTGCCTTAATCATTTTAAAGAAAGACTAGAAAGAAAGAAATCGTATCCATGAAATAAGCCTCATTTTATAACTACCTTAGGTGAATCAGAAAATATAATAACAATCTTTTTATAATGAAGTCTAAGGCTGTTCTATTAATGCATAGAGGTCTCCTTCTACCTTTAGATGGATTTAAAAGAAGTAATAGAAACATGTTTTATTCAGTCACTAGATTTGTACATGCGATATAAGTAACTTAATATGTTAAATTATTTATTAATTTTATTTATTGATGTCTACTTGTTGCTTCATAAACAAACCTGGAGTGTAGAGCCAACTGCCTAGCTCCCATAATGGAGATTCAACTAGGAAAAATATCACTAGAGCAGCAAGGGTGTCCACAATAAGATCTGACAAGAATCCCATCCACTGAAACATAGCAATTTGTAAATGCTCCATAGATACAATTATACAAGTATCTCATAGCTTGATTGTCTTTTACAAAGAATAATTTATTTGTTCTTAAACACTGTTTGTTGTAACCTGTTGAAAAGTAATTTATTAAAAGATTACAAATTTTTTAAATAACAATGTTAAATAATACTTGCCATAAAAGTCCATTAAATCCATTAAATTGTAACTTCTATCAATTATTATTTTAATAAAACAGTAAAACTACTTTAATAGATTCTAATAGAATAGCATATAATTTTGCATATCAAGCATGAAATACCTGTTGGCCACAAGTTTATAAGTGATAATAATTTGCCGTAACTAATTAACCCTGCATTGGCCACACGATTGATTTTTGTAAATTTCCCAAAAACCAATCAAATATCCAGAATGACAAGAGGAACCTCAGATCTATATCTATATCTTTTATCTAATTCCACTTTGATGATTGGTGACACCATAGTTGAATCCTGTGAATACACCAAGGGCTTCTTATAGACTCTCGTTTAAACTTTCATTTTCACATACAAAAGGTTTGCAATAAACTAAACAGCTGCTTATTTATCCTTCGTCGCCTTGCCCATTTTTCAAACAGAGAACTTTTATTGTCAGCGTACTATGGTAGTTTTTCCCTCATATGGCGTACGGTGTAGCTATTTGGGGTGCTGAGACAGTGAAGCACAAGCAAATTTTTATTTTTCAAAAAAGAGCGCTTCGTTTGATTTTTGGATTGGAAATGTCAGAATCATGTAGGGGAGTTTTTTCCAAGAACAATGTGTTGACATTTCCCAGTATATACATTTTAGAATGTTTGACCATTTTAATAAAGAATCAGGAGTTCTTCCAATCACGGGATCGGAAGTCATGTTATAGCTTCAGAAACAATCTTTCGTTATCTGTTCCACGTCACAATACCACATCTTTCGAAAAGCAAACGTACTACAGTTCCATCAAACTATATAATTCACTCCCCGCCCACCTCAAACAGGAGTCGGATTTTAGAAAGATCAAAATCATTTCTCATAGAAAAAGAGTATTATGCTGTCCTGGAGTTTGTGACAGAGTGAAAAAAACTAATTTTCTTTTGTTTAACCCACACTATACCTTTACATTATATATTTACATATGTTTACACACACATTTACATATGACTTGTTGTCCATGCTATTATGTAATAATCTAATGACAATAAAGAGATTTGAATTTGAATTTATAGACAGGACATTCATTCTCTTAATTTTTACATGAATGAATAATTTTAAATTATTTTTTAAACTGTAGATTTATTTCCCTTCTTCTATACCATAACTAGCTGGCCCGGCGAACTTCGTACCGATAATAATAAAAATTTGATTTTAAATCATAAAACATAATCAAAAAACTTCCCTCTGAGAAATATATATTTATACAGTAATTAGATACTATTGAGTACCGTACGTACTATTTTATACTTGCTTCTTTGGCTTGCTCAATGGTTCAAATAAAAACAGCTACTGTTTATATCTTAAAAGGTAAGATACATATGTTGGAATCCAAAACAAAAATATTTCTGGATAAGATTAACATGGGAATTTTGAAGGCGTATAGGGTAGAGATTTATGGGAAAATCGTCACAAAAACTATTACTATTTTAGGCCTAAAGAACCAGTATACCAAATTTCAGCCTTCTAGGTAATCAGGAAGTGGGAGAATTATTGAGGGCTTTGAATTTTATATATACAGATAACCAACTTTTTTTGAGCGATTTTGTTGAGTGATGTGACCTTACGCTGCATACCAAATTTCATGGAAAACGGTTGGGGACATACAAGAAATTGGTTTTTAAATATTCTCCATAAGAACAATCATCAGACAATGTACTGTGCTCTCAGACAATGTACTGAGTTTACCAGAGACCTTAAATTTAACTTTTATTTGGAACCAATAGTCGTAGAATAATAATTTTTCAACCATTGAACCCCCTTAAATTAATTACATTTTGAAAAAATAAACAAGCTGGGGAATTAGAAGCAGATTCATATATTTTAATCTCACATCAAACTTGTTAAGGCGATGTGAGTGGCGTTAGGAACAACTGACCACTAGGTATGGTTGAAAAATGGAAAAAAAGTTTTTTTGTCTATGAGCTTAAAAAATTCTATGGTTATTTGTGAATAAAATTGTGCAAAAATTATAATCCTAGGTAATATAGTTCATTTTTGAGAATTTAAAAAAATACTGTGTCATAACTGTTCAAGCCAATTATTCCCCTTCTTTCACTACAGTGCACCAAAATTTAATCGGGATTTCCCGAAATTCAACATTTTTACAACGTTTTACCTGTTTTCTCAGAAACTACTATAGCTATCTAATTGAAATTTTTATCACATACTCTTTACACAAGTACCTTCACATTGTATACGTACAGAATTACTATCTAATACAGTAAAGTCTAATACCTGAGAAATACTTGAAAGAAAAAAACATTTTTTTTTAAAAAGTACACATAATTAAAACTTTTTTCCCTAAACCAAAAAGATAAAAAATATAAATCAGCTAAGGGATTTTAGGTACATAGAGGTTAACATGTCAAACAAAAATCAGACCTCTAGCTTGGCCAGTTTCTGTAAAAACGGGGCATGTGTATACACCCGTGAACCCCCTTAACACCAGCATTCCAAAACAAAAATAAAAAAACTATGTAACTTAGTTCAAAAAATGAAGGTATCTTACCAGAGTGAACATGTCAAAGGCTAGAGGCTGTCTTATTCTTGCAAATCCTATGGCTTGTAGACCCATGTGACTTAAGTAGATGCCATAGACTAAGACAGCCAAGGGTCTGAAACCTTTCCATCTGAGAATTGCTTGGACAAGTCCTGAGGAAATTTAAAAAAGAAAATCTTCAGTTTTTGTATGGATAAAATTAACTGCTAAAAATATATGTACATAACAAAATAATATTAATGTGTACTATTTTGTAAAAAATTTTCATAAAATGAATTGAGAATATTATAAGAATCACTAATCACAGGTTTAAATGAGGTTTAGTTTTGATTTAACAGGTCCATAAATCTTATGATACTTCTACTTAACATTGAGCAGTCTTGGCTGACACACATATGAGTTTTGGTATCTCAGAATCATAATCAAATACCACCGTAGTCTATACCTAAATACATATTTTAACTGGTCCGAAATTTATTTTGGTATCAATAAATATCCTTTAACACATTGTGGGTTAAATCAAAGGCTCTAATGTATGGCCATAGCTCACACACCTGGCATGGTTAATATTTAAATTCCTGACTGGGTTATTGTGAGGGACTCTAAAGATGATTAAACTGAAGAAAAAACTTAATTGTACATGGTTCTAGAAGATTCCAATAGGTATATAACATCTCTCCAAAGGAATTTGTTGAAGAGATAGTGCATTTAAATTGGATAAAATAGTGATGGTGATTTTTTGGGTTTGCCAGACCAAAATGCAACTAATAAATAACCCACTAAAATTAAAATTTAAGCATTGCTAACTTGCTACTATAAGAAACAGAAAAATATATTTTGCAGGATACTTGATTATATTTTAACTAACTATGAAGCTCTAGTCAAAGTATCATCGAAAAAGACAAAAGACAATGTGAAATTTTTACCAGATTCTAATATATCTCATTAACCAAATGACACAAAGCCAGGATTCAAAATACTAAGAAGTTTGTTTTTTGAGCTGATATTCTAAAAATATTTTAGTTGGTCCTGAGTATAGGTGTTGTAGTGACAACCACAGTAATAGTTATATTTGCTACTTTATAGGAAATTCGCTAGAACTAGATCACTCAAGGACCCTTCACCGGTCGGTGATTGCTCCTTGACAACAATAACATTATGTATTATGGCAACATAATGTTTTTGACACACTCAATGTGTTGATAAATTTTACTCACCACCTTTATTGATTATGCAGAGGAAAACAATCATAGCAACCCCGATAGAGAAAACATTTCTATGTAGAGCAATGTGAAAGCTATCGGTAATGCGGCTGTACTCGTATTCAAGTGACTGGAATGGTGTTATGCTGTATATTGCAGCAACAATCATGGTCAGAGAGACAACCCAACACATTGTTAATGTCGCCTGGAAAACATAGATTTATATTAAGCTTAATATTATACCTCAGCTTGTAAAAAAAATATTTAAACTGAAGTTGTAATTTACTACAGTAATAATTAATTGTATTATTATTTTTTGTGTTTATCAATGATAGCAGCATTTTTAATGTTTTTATAGGGAAAGTTACACCCCTGATTTGCTATTATTTAACATTATTTTATTTAACATTATTATTTATTGGCCTGAAATCGAACCAGCAATTCTCATATTACGAGGTGAGCTCGTTACCTCTGAGCTGGCAATTGTATTCAATAAGGATTGGCTATAACATTAATGATACACATTGTTACCATTCATTATTAAAATATAATATACAAATTCAACCTCTAGTGTATTTAGAGTGAAATGGTATGGATG
Source organism: Nephotettix cincticeps (assembly GCA_023375725.1). Lineage (NCBI taxonomy): Eukaryota > Metazoa > Arthropoda > Insecta > Hemiptera > Cicadellidae > Nephotettix > Nephotettix cincticeps. The sequence goes on along the minus strand of CM041786.1, from coordinate 126,763,532 downwards.
ACTTATGTTCTAATTATATGTCAGGACAAGAGTTAAGTGCAAGAGGTCACAAGATAAATCCCCAGGGTGCCCATGAAAATTTTATGGGTTTGTTATTCTTGGACAGCATTATGCAAGAAATGTCTGCAATTCACTTGTATTGATTTCAAAAAGGTAGTTGAGTCTAGTACTGTACCAAAACATCGCAAAATAGTGTATTTTTTAACAATGAATCGGCATTCTCCTTTTAGTGATCTAGTCTGGGGAACCACTCAAATTATCCAACCAGATATTATGCTTTGTATGAATGTTTTTAGCAAAATCTTTACCTTGCTGAGTTTGATTGAGAGTTCTCCGCTCTTCACCCGATGGAGGACGTAGCCCAGAGCTATCCCTGTCAGCCAGGAGGCTGCTCTTACGTGAGTCTTTACGTACTCAGACCCATGGTTCTGTTCTGTTTTTCTATCTCTGAGGATCAAATGTCTAATATAAATTTTATTTGGAATTCATAATAACAATGGATTTTTAATTATTTATTTTGAAAAAAAAAAGTTCCGGGTCCTTCCTAATTGCAAATGTGACTTATATCCCATATTTGGTGCAGACTTTTTATCAAATTTTGCCGTAGCAAAAGCCGAGTTTTGGAAGATGGTTGGAGTTAGGTTTTTGCAGATCTTCCAAAAGCTGTTGGTCCAGCCCACTTCACTTACCAAAATGTGATGGTTCATAGAGACCGAGTGATGATTACCATTCTAAATGCCAAAATGGTTCCTGATAAATATCCAATCCCTTATTTACAAGATTTTAATAGCCAATTAAATGGGAAAACTACATTTTCCAAAGTTGATCTTGTTCAGACTATTCATCACATCCAGATAGCTCCTAATGATATTCCAAAAACTTCATTGATAACGCCTTTTGGCTTGTTTGAATTTATAAAAATTCCTTTTGGATTGAGAAACGCTGCCCAAACATATCAGCGGTATATTAACTCTACTCTGCAAGACCTAGATTTTATTTTTTGCTATTTAGATGACATCCTGGTTGCATCTTCCACGGAAGATGAGCATATTACTCACTTTAACAGAGTTTTTGACAGACTAAATGAGCATCACACCAATATGGTTTTAAAAATACACCAACCTGTTTTTATTAAATAGATTTTCAAAATTCCGAAATATTTTTTTGATGAGACTAATTTATACCTCATTAATAGAATCGAGATTGACATACGGAATAGTACTATGGGCTCTGCTTCCCAGTACTCATTAATTCGAGTTTTTAGATTACAATGAATCGTGCACAGCCTGACTCAAACCAAATCAAATTTAATATATATTTTTTAAAAATGTTTAACTAAATTATTTTATTTATGATAAATAGAGAGTGTGCTTAAGGTTAGCTGCTGTGAGGAACACTGAAATATGTCATTTCTAAAATTTTTATCTTAATATTTATAAAATTTCATAACATTGGTATAAATAAAGGATTTTAATTTATATTTGAACAAAAGAGTTCCGGTTTTCCATGATAAATAAACTTAATTTTTAAGCATATTGGGTCCAACTTGTAAATATCAAGTTTTATACCAAAATATTGATTTTTGGGAAATATTAATTTTTAATATCCTCCATAAGATTAATTTGGAGCCCATAAATACCAATGTACTGTGTTTAGATTTTTTAATAATCGGTACCATTATAGAGAAAAAATTTTATGGAACTTAATTGTGTAGTTTTATAAGCTGATTCCAATGGTGAAATATAAAATTATAAATATTTTAAAATTACATGTGAAAAGCGCAAAAAACCTGATTTTGGGGTACAAAACCCCCCCAAACTATCCGTTTGACCGATATTCTGGTTTACGAACTCGTAAGATGTAGATACAGTTTACCAAATGTCTCGATGACCATTTTTACAGAGTTATGTGTTAAAGACATTTTTATTATATAAATTTCAAAAAAAATATTTTTATAAATAATTTTTAATCTATTTTTTTAGATTATAGGAAAAAATACTATGGACTCTGCTTCCCAGTACTCATTAATTCGAGTTTTTAGATTACAAAAAAGAGCTATCTGCATCATGGCCGGTGTAAACAGACAGACATCCTACCGGACATATTTAAAAACATGAATATTCTTACATTACCGTCCATTTACATATTTGAAATGCTGTGTTTTTTAAAATTTAAATGTAACAATCATGTAACTGGTGCTGAAGTTCACGGTTATAATACTCGTCACCGTCAAAATCATAGGCAGGCCACCCACAGATTGGAGCTTGCGGAATCTATTCCTCAAAACATCGGATCAAAATTGTTTAATCATTTGCCAGATAATATTAAGACCGCACAGTCATCTGGACTATTCATATCAAAATTGAAAAAAAACTTCTAATTGAGGGAGTTTTTTTACTCAGTTAGCGAGTTCTTGAATACTTAATCTTTACAACTGTACCACCTTTTTTGTAGTTTGTCTTTTAAATAGTTTATTTTTTATATTTGCACAAATTTCATAATTATTAGGATATTCTAATAGGTTTGCACTGCTGAAGGATATAATATTTTGTATGTTTGACGCTTGTAATACTATTTGTTGAATTGTCGTTTACAATAAAGAAATTTGAATTTGAAAATTCTTACAGAGTTACTGTAGCACCTGATGGAAGTTCATAGTAGAAGGCATTTACAAAAGCAGCTGTAGTTGTCATGATATAACAGACAAATGTTAGTACCAGTCCTCTATTGACAGGCCGATCAGATGCCTTTCCACCAGCTGTTCTATAGTTCAATAGAGGAAACAGCAATAATGGAGAGATGAGGTAGAGTTGCATATCAGCTGATAAATACCAGCTTTGAATGAGACACTGGAAATTAATCATAAAACAAATTAGCAAACCACAGTTAATTAATTAACTTGCAATTAAATACTTATTAAACTCAATCACTAGTCAATATTTTTATATAATTCATTTGATGAAATTTAATTTTATGTTTTGTGATAGAACAAAAATAAAAAACTTTAGACGAAAGTGTAGTTGTGGAAGTTTTAACACTTGGTATAAAACTAGAAACTGTGCTATATATATATATATATATATATATATATATATATATATATATATATATATATATATATAAATCAGAGTAGAGAAATACTGTATATTTTACTATGTAAAGAATCCATACTTTATGCATAATTAAAGATTTGTGGTTATCGACATGGTTTTAATGTTGTTATCAATACAAGATATTGTATTTTAAAATAGGTTTATACTGCATGAGACTTCACCTGCCAAAATAAAATTTGATTTATTTGGGATAGATTTAATCTATCTTTTATAAAGATTGAAGTTTAAAGATTTATATAAATCTTTAAAACTTGAGATTTATTGTTCCCTTTTTTCCTTCTTTCACAAATTAATATTTGAAATATTGGAATGTTGAATGTTGGAGTAGATATGTTTTCACTTACCGTGTTGTAAGGGTTGACATAGTTGCTGATGTATAAGAGATTACTCCACCAATTATTGACACAGGATGACACTCTGTAGCCGACAAGTCTTTTCCATAGAGGACCATCAGAGACATACAGTAATACCCATGCTTCGAGCATCATCACAAAGGCAAGGGCAGGGGTCAGTCTGGGGTGCAGAGCAAAAAATTATTGTATATATAGGAAATAAAATTGCTCTAAAACAGTGAGGTTGTCATTCCAGCTATCCAAAACAAATATTAAAATTCAGTATATATGACATTGCAGGAAAGAGTCAGGGGGTTAAAGAAATGTTGAAGTAAAAATGTCATACATCATTCTGGAAAATAATACTCATCTGATTTACAAATTAAAGACCTCCCAAAAAATAAAGGAAATGAAAAATGTCCGTGAATTAATTGCAGCGTTTAATAATTAACCTCAAAAGAACAAAAAGATTCTATCAGAGATCATAATGATTGTCAAGTTGATATTCTTGTCCGCTTCTGCAGCAATAGCTAAGAAAAACTTTTTCCTACCTCTGAAACTTGGAGACATGGCTGCAGTCCACAATGACACAGGTCAAACCATCTCCGTAAAGATATTGCTAGTATTATTCAGATAAGAACATTGCAAGAGTGTTTGTCAGTGAAGTGGAAAGTCGTAGTTTAGTTTTCCGCAGTTTCAAAAATTAAATTTTTTTTGTTAACAAATAATGTTAGTTTTTAGTCAGTGAAAAAATTTCACTGTAAAAATATACCATGTTAATTTCATACAAGTGTTTTATCTCTATTAATAAGGCTTAAAATTAATAAAATTTTACATTTTTATTCATACTAGCTTTTGTAAAGCATGTAAAGTGTACTAGTGGGATTATAAATTTTCATTGTGTAACTTCATTATCAAACCTTGCGGATCTACATTAGATTAGAAGATGGACAAAAAGTGTATAGATTAATTAATTTCATGGTATGAGAACAATATCACATGCAGTATAATAATGTGTAGATGAGATAAGCTATTTTAAATTTGACTTGGGAAACTTTTAAGGGACGGAATATTCAAAGTTGCTGACCCCCCGAGCCAAAATGCTGTTCCGCCGCACCTGACTATCACAATCTTTTTAAACTAAATGTATTGCATCAGAACATAAGCCCTACAATTAAATTCATATCTACCTGATACCAATAATTTATATTACTGGTAAGACAGTTTCTGAGTTAGAAGAAAAAACTTAAATACTTAAGAAGAATACTTAAAAAACTAATATTATTATTTTATTATGCACCACTATTTAATTTAACAATACTGTCCAATTTTTAAGGTATTGAGAATTATAAAATAATATTTTTAGAATAATCACCGCCATAAAAACTAAGCACTGGGCGGTGTAGATTTTATTAAACTTTTATAAAAAAGTATATTGGCAACGATTTTATTTTAGGTAACTTAAATTGCATATATTGTACTCTTATTTAAGTATATTTGAGTGAAAATGTAGAGTAACTACCATATTACATTTGTTATTAGCTTTTAATCTTGATGAAACAGCATTACGTGGCACTCTTTAAGGCCATGTAGTTTGTCTCATTTTGGTAGCCATACTGTCTGTGCACTGTAAAATACCCCATCATATAAATAATTCTAAAATCAATGTCAGATTAAGTGAATACACACCTGATATATCTTTTGTAGTAAAAGTGTAAAAGGTTGAAAGGTTCACCTCTGCTCCTTGATTTCAGGAAATTATAACTGAGTAGGCACCCGGAAATGAGGAAAAACATTTCCACTGCCAACATGAAATTCAGAATCGGTGACATAAACCAGGCTGTACAGTACTGTAAAAAATACAATATATTCATATCAAGCTAACTTATGTTATATACTGTATAGAAAAATTTAACTACACTTTTCAATTGATTAATTTACTTGAGATAAAGAAAAACTTATTTGAGAAAAACTTGTTACTTCAGAGCGGAACAGAATTTGTATGCAAGTATAAATTAATATTTTTGTCCCCTTATCCACTATTGGACCTAATTTTTTTGGGGTTTGCGTATAACTAACCTCAGCCGCAGTATCTTCCTCATGGATCTTTATTGGCACCCTTCTCTAATCATCAAGCTTGAGGAATTTGATAAAGCCGAAAAGCTGTGTTACGCCAAACTCTTTGGACTCTGCTGCCCTCATTAAGGGCTAGCCTTGGAGATGGAACATTTTATAGGTCCATGCTGGACATAGATGCGTTGTGCAGTTTCAGTTTCTTCCCCACATAATTTCTTCCCAAACGTCCAACCGACAAAGATCAAGCACCATTGAGGTGCTTCATAAGAAGCTCATATGGGCCTAGGTTAGTTTTGTTAACATTTTTACTTGACAAATGAAAAGAACTGAACAGTATCTTTAATGAGTCTAGAAGGAGATATTTATAATAAGAGTAGAAAAGGAAGAAAAAGGCTTGAACGTAAGAAATGTGTTATATACGGCACCACTTTTTTCACAGTGGTTCAATCCTTAATATTTTTTACTAAATAATATTTGTTCCCACATTTTATTTGAAAATTGTAATATTCACCAACCCTTTCCATGTCCAGAAGAGTAAGATTAGGGACTTGAAGACTTTGCTCGAACCTGTGGCCAAGCACTATCCAGTAGATGGCCAGCACTCTCATGCCGTTGAGGACATCCAGACTGTCCGACTGTCCTCTCCATCCTGTCAGCTTCCGCCAGGATGTGAACACGGAGAAACAAACCAGCACCCTCCGATTCTTGGCTGGAACAAAGAAAACTTTAAATATAAACCTGAATTTCCATATATTTTTGAAATTTACAGGCTATGAAATATAATTTTTCGACCAGTGATTTTTAATATTAGGTACAACTGTCAGATTTTAAATTTTTTCAATCATAAAAAGTGTGACAGTAAATTACACTTTTCTATTGAGGCACGACATCATGTTAAAAAATTTGCAAATTCAAATATTCTAAGTTAGCTTATACACATGTACTTAAGTCAGACTAGTTTCAACCCAAACTTTTCAATTGAGCGTGAATGTGTTAAACAGTGGTTTTTAACAAGACAATATTTGAATTTTCGAGTGATTATTTATTTAACAGTAAAATAATTAAATTCTTATCGTTTTCATGGAATATGTATTGTGTTATGTTTAGGTGGAAACACATTGTTAAATCATGAGCATTTACTTCTGGCTAGCCCATGTGACTAACACAGTGTTTTATTCACACTGAGATTTTAAATAGTCTTTATCACAAGAAAGAATGTTGTCACAATCGAAGTTAGTTAGATATAACTGTCCTCAAAGTGAACATATACCCATCAGGAAAGGTTAGTGCAAGGATACAAAGTTTAAGTGGATTGAGCTTCAGTTCTAACTTCATTTTCCAGACTAGAAGTCAAGGGCCTGGCTGGCCAAGGGGCCTCTCCCAACTATGTATGGTTAGCTGACCAAACTTGCCCTTAAATACCTATATCACATCTTTTTTTCAATTTTTTCACTCCTATATTGTAAGCACAATGGAGGCATGACAATAATAGGTGTGCTCACTCCCCTTCTGGTGGCGAGCACAATAAGCCTTGGTTAACACGTAGCAAGGGAAAATTTTTCCGTGAGTAGGGAAAAATACAACGACATCCTTTTGGCACCTCATTCTGTATAATTGCACCAAATAGGTATAGCTATATTTTCAAAGATATTCAACACGAAAATAAGTCATATGGTAATAGGCAATTGAAAATTGTTTAGAGAAAATATAAAAATTGTTTCACCTATTTATGAAACCATATCATAACACTCACCAGGTTGGTAGTTAACTGCCCAGTCATACCAACTGCTAGCCAAAAGTAAGCCCAATAATATTACAAGGACACACCTGAAATAGAAAAAATAGTGATTGAAGTAAATATTAGATTTATTTTAATAACTGGAATTTATTTTTAGGACTGGAAGAGAGATCTTTCAGGAGGTAAAATTCCTTCCTATGATTCATTATAAAAGATTTTCAAGCTACTTGCCAAAAAATGCTCAATTTTTAATATCAAGAGGTCAGAACTTTGTATATACAGTTTCAGGAAAATGTCTGAATCTATTTGGTCAAGATTAGCTGAGTAAAAACTACTTATGAACACAACAAGATTTTTTTCTATAGTTAATTGTTAGTTGGGAAGTTTGGTTTTCAAGTAATTTTAATTTATTATCACCTGTATTGTAAAAAAACATGTTAACTGGGCAACAAAAGTGTCATCTAGTGCTGGGAATCTGTCGCCCAGTGGTTGTGGTAGTTTATTTTCATTGATTAACATAACAAATGTACCAGGATTTAAAAATGTTCTTTAAAATTTCTGTTTTTAGCACCAGCATCTTATTCTTTAAAATTAAGATAGCTTATTCTTCCTTTACATGTTTACAATTAATTGTATTTGTGCTTCTTTCCCATTGATGTCCAGAATTTTCTAGAGAAAAAATAATTTTTTTTTTAAATTTTGCCTCGCAACACTTGCTTCAGGTGAAATGCTGCATCAGTGTGCGGCCGGCCTTAACAAATAAGACAACAAAAACATTTGAAAGATTTTTTAATAAAATTTTGGGTATATATATATATATATATATATATATATATATAACTTATATATATATAAGTCCAAAGTTAGGATTGTTCCAGAAATATCTTTACTTATCATTAAAAACATGTATGAATAAATTAAATATATGAATGAAAAACAGGGGAAAACTATGCGGAAATTTTCTAATAAGAAGTGTTTGAAATTACGGTTTTAGGCATCAGTATTTTGAAATTTTTCCAGGAACATCCTTCCAAATCACAAGCCCCTGGATCATCATTCCAATGTCGCCCAGTGAAATTCCCTTAATATATTTTCTGACACACCTCATGAAAGTCACACATGTTTCACCTTTTCTGTCTGTGTCCTTTAATAGCAGGATCAGGTGAAGTAAGTAAGGCCACGTGGCCCTAGCTTTGTCTGATCAAATAAAGAATTTTTCAATTTCAATAGCCAATACTTCTGAACCGTGTATATATTTTTAAACATTAGATATGTCTACAGCATGTTCTCTATAATCTCTATTTGTAAAGAGTGATACTGTATTGGTTCCTTATGTTGTAAGATTTGTAAAACTCCCTGATATTATTATTCTTACAATTAAATATAACGAAAAATAAAATATCAAATTAAAAGCTCACACAGCCTGCCAGAAGTACATCCCAGGAGTGATATCACCTTTGACAGAGCAATCGAATGTTTCAACAATGGCGGTGCCGTTGAATTCTTCTGCAACCCCTCGCCAGTGAGTGTCTATGTCTTGAGGGCTGCAAGTGGAGGGGACACACACAGCAAGCGTCAGGTCTATGGGGAGGGCTCGAAGGAGAGAGAACTGTGGAGTGATAACAAGTTTTGGGTGTGAAGAGGTAAAAAATAATTATTTTGCAGGATATTTGTAAAAATAAGTAGTACCAATAATAATAGTTATAGGATATAATATGAGACTTTGCTTCATAAGAAAGATATATCTTATTTTTATAGAAAAAATTACATTTGATGTAACTCTTCTTCGTCTGAAACTTACAAAAACAATATAAAGTTAAATAGTTAAAACTATAATCTCGTAATTTGAAAGGCCAGCACAGGGACAAGTGGCGACAGCACAGTGGCGACTGTCCCGAGCACCCGCAATCAGGAAGATGAAGCGGGTGCAATAGAAACATTTATTCAACATTTATTAAACATTTATTTGTAATACATACATATTTATTACAAATAAATGTTTGACACCTATCACTTTATATATTTGCAAAGTTTTCCTGAATTAAAAATTAAAAATTGACTATCCTCTGAACACGAGTTGCTACCATTTTCTATCTTTATTTTGTACGACCAGCCAACAGCCGACCTTGAGACTGTGACCGATGACAACGATGCAATCCGTCATACAACTTTTATTCCCACTTCTAGCCAGGATTAATAATAATAGATAGAAGACTTACATAATCATTTTAAGATAAATATAAGAGATACCTCAGCAGTTTCAGGATTATGGACAACCGGTGGTAGAACTCCCTTGGTCTGAATAATACACAGCTGACCACTGAACAGCTGATTTGGCTCATGGGCGTCCAGACATTCATCATAGCTTCCAAGTCCTTGGAAGTTACCCTGTAGGACACCATCTTCCAATTTGTTTGAGGAATCTACCACTGTAAGATATAAGCGGCAATTTTGAGTTATGTATGGTTCTTAACCCATTAGACCCAAAGACAGACTTTTTCTAACTAATTACATTACATTAATTAATTAATTTTAAAAATAAGTTAAAATAAACAAAACTACTGTGCCCTCCTTTTGTAATCCCTAACCCTAAAAGTAAAACGGTGTCAACTACAATCACAATTAAACCTACAAATTCCGACAACTACTACATAAGCCGGTCACCGTTTATTTTAGGGGGGCCCTCCTACCTCTGTACCACATATTTGCAAGCCAAATTGGGATTTCTCATGGTGGGGGTTTGAACCCTAGCACTTCTAAATGGCTTCCGACATTTCATTTGTCAGTGATACACTGTAACCTTCTCACCCACCAGTGCGTAGTCAAACATTGCGCTTAGTTGCGGCAAAACCGCAAACTCTGTGAGATAGTTTTGAGATTAGAGAATGTGTTACTCCTTGAATAGAGCAGGTTGTTTTCTCAAAACATTAGAATAAAAAAAATACAGACCTTAATGGGTTAAGACAACTTAACAGTTTCTCGGACTTGTCTCGGACCACCCTGAATTTTATCAAAAGAAAAATATTTCTCACTTTTATGTTTTCCATGGGTTTCTGGTTGAAACTGTGATGCAAGGATTCTTCAAAGGGTCATTTTGTGGAAGTTGTACTTAAGGATTTATTTGTATTATGAAATATTTGTAACAATAAATACCCCCATTGTAGCAGAGATGTGTACTCAGACGATTTATAAATCAATAATATGACAATAATAATATATGACAAGTTTGATTAATACCGTATCTGTCAATAAATAAGAGTGTTTGCCTAATCTCTATATTATTAAAATTGGAAAAGACTATGCAGGTTAGCTATTGTGAGGAACACTGAAAGCAGGCATTTTTACTTTAGAAAGACATTGTTTTACTTAAAGAATTTTTATTTTGACCACATATCAAGTTTCACCAACTTAAATAAAAAAGTTTATTAAAGTTTTATTAAAGGAGTTTAAATAAAGGAGTTTGCCTATTATCTATATGATTAACATTGGAAAATAGTATGCAGCTACCATGATAAACAAGTAAACTATGATTTTTAAGCGTAAATGGATGGATCTCAACATAATAAGCTAAATGCAAACTTTCACCCAAAAATATAGGATGTTAAGTGACATATTTATATTAATTCGTTCTCCATAAGATTAACAATAGAGCTCTAAAATGCAACCTACTGTGTTTACACTTTTTTAAACGTTGAAGTACCTACTAAATTGTGTAGATTTTTGAGCTGAGTATAATAGTGAACGATAAAATTTTAAATTCTTAAAAATTACATATAAAAATGCAAAAACCCTATTTTTGGGTTACAAAGCCCCCCAAAACAACCTGTTGCGATTGACTGATTTATCTGAATTACAAACTCGTCCGAGGAAATATAGGAGTACACATCTCTACCAAATTTGGTCTTGGTCGGACCATTTTTACAAGAGTGGGCCACTGGCTGCTTACATATTATTAAAAAAAAACTGAAATAATCCTATCATAAAAAGGATAACAAAACTAAAAGTATTGGGGATAAAATAACCATTACCCAGTAATTAAAACCTTAAAATAATTATAACCTTAAATTTTAATAATAGTGGTAATCGCTAACCAATTATTTGTTATTAAAAAAAACTGTTCATGAGATGCTGCCTGTACGTTTAATGCTGAAAGTTTGAGGCATGGGCGGACTGTGTCATTGGGTGAATTTGCTGTTATTGTCCATGGTCAGAGTCATTGTCACAGTTGATATTCTGGGGCTATAAGCAACTTAGCGATAAGATTTTCATTTCATATTCCTAAATTAGACACTAACCTACATTAGTGGGTATTTGAAGGTGAATATGAGTGAAGGGTGAGTGTGATGAGTGCTGAAACTTACTCCTGATTGCCCAAGGTTGGTCATTCAGCACCGCCACCTGGTATATGCTGCTGTGGTTGCTACAGAGGGCATTGTCTGAATCTGTGGGTATGGCGTATGACAGAAGGTGGAAGATGGCCTCGTTATATATCCCTGGATCTATTAGGTAGTCCCTCAAGTGCTGAATTCTTGTGAGAATCGTCATGTTTGCTCTACGCTCCAGGGTGTCATATTGCCCTTGAACAAATTAATAAGGTATAGGAAAATTTATTAACTTTTCAAATTATATTTAAAAAAAAAGATTAATGGATTTTATTGCATTTAAGATTTCAGCACAAAATGTGTTCTTACACAAAATTTCATAAACATTTGACCATTAGTGAGTACTGGTACTTAAAAGGATAAAAGAACAAAATAAAAGAAATACACCCGTCGCAATACACCCCCTAAAATACAACGTACTGTGTTTAGATTTTTCAATATCTCGGTAAAAGTTGGAGATAAAGCAAAACTTAATAAAGTGTGTATTTTTTTGAGCTGATTGTCAAAAACAAAGATTAAAATAAGATTAACATGGGTAAGAGTATGCAGGTTTGTTGCTGTGAGGTGAACAAAATACCCCCGTCACAGCAGACCTGCGTAGTCAACGAATTTCCAAATCAATAATATAATAATAATAATATATGAAAAGTTTTATAAAAATCTGTCCATAAACATGAGAATTATTTGCCTATTCTCCATAAGATTGACATGCGAAAGAGTGTGCAGGTTTGCTGCTGTGAGGAACACTGAAAGTAGGCATTTCTACCATCAACAATTTTTATTTTTAACATTTATACCAACTTTCATCAACATCTGTCCATAAATAAAGGAGTTTGCCTAATCTCCATATGATTAACATGGGAAAAGAGTATGCAGGTTTGCTGCCATGATAAACACATAAACAATGATTTTTTAGCAGAAATGTATGGATCCCAACCACATGAAGCTAAATATCAAGTTTCATCCAAAAATATTAGATAATAAGTGAAAAATTAATTTTTCCTAATCCTCCTTAAGATTAACAGTGGAGCCTTAAAATACAACGTACTGTGTTTAGATTTTTTTATATCTCGGTAACCCTTGTAGATAGAGAAAAACTTCGACTTAATTGTGCAGTTTTTTAAGCTGATTCAAATGGTGAAAGATAAAATTAGAAATTTTAAAAAATTATATGGGAAAAATGCAAAAAACCCATTTTTGGGGTACAAAACCATCCCAAACTACCCTTTCCGATTGACCGATAAGTCTGGATTACGAACTCGTGCGAGCAAATGTAGGAATACCAGTTTCTACAAAATTTGGTTTCGATCGGACCATTTTTACGAGAGTTATCGTGCTAACAGACACATATATATATATATACATTTATACATATATATATAAATTTTAACGACTATTGTTTTTGGTCTATGGGCACCTAAAGAAGAAAAAATAACATGGTCCTGGGCTTAAGTCTCACGATGAGACCTAAGGTTATAGGTTCTTCCCTATGGGAAATTTGCTAATAAAAGAAATGAGTTCTGGGACAAACACACACACACAATCAAATATTCCATAATAATACACAATATCAACCACATATATATTTTAGATAACAAAAGGAAATTATAAAAATATACAATAGCCGATTATTATCATAAACGTAATACAGTATTTTTAAACTAACATTTTTTATTTTTAATAATAAAACAATTCACAAAATCTGTATTGAGAAAAATTATATTCATGCAGCAATTAGATACCATTTGCTGTAGTACTAAAATTATTTTCCCATAAGATTAACATGGGATCTTTGAAGGCCTACAGGATAGAGATTTATGGTATAAATAAAAGAGATATAAATCGTCACAAAACTATTAGACTTTCCTATTTTAGGCTTAAAGAACCAGTATTCCAAATATCAACCTCCTAAGTAATTGGGAAGTGGGAGAATTAGTGATGAGTGACTGAGTCAGTCAGTGAGGGCTTTTACGTTTATATATACAGAAAAAAAGAAAAATGTAAACATATACACATAGGTAAGAGACTAATACAACAGGCTATAAAACCAAATGAAATGTAATGAGCAGAAACACAAAGACATGCGCAGAACACTTTTGATAACTTCAAACCCAGAGCTTCTAAAGTGAAACATTTATATTGAATAATACTTCATCCTAAGTGATATTTAGCTCTTATTGAAAATAACAGAGTATTTACTGCTTATAATTACTGACCTATTTCTCATATGACGAATAATTATTCGTTTTGGCAATTTGTCAAATTCAGACAAGGTCTGAATAGGTAGCCATCCCACTTGACCATGAATAGCAATTAGGTTTACCTTTTACTGTTGTTTGTCTTCAGTCTTATCTTATTCTTGCCTACAACCAGTCAATACAGTTTTAATAAAAGCAGTTTAAAAAATGTTAACAGGTTAAAAAATGAAAGTCCAACTAACTATTAATATGATAATTAATGACTGGAACGGTGGTGTCGTCCTGTAATCCAGCTACTTGGAGGTCACAAGTTGTGGATAGTTGTGTGCGATGGTCGGTGTGTGGTGTTCTCTTGTGTAGATTAACGTTCGCACTATTGAATAGGTACTGCGTTAATCCACAAAAACCTTCCTGATAATTAAACCTTTAGAAAAAACTACAATAATTAATTGTTTTAGAACAATTTCGGAACAACTTTGAAATAATTTAAAACCAATTTTTATGCTAAAAGGGATGTTTTTGGGTAAACTTTTATTCAATATTTGTAATCTATTTTGCTATTTTACACTAAGCCCAGTAACATGGACGGAGTTAAGTGGGGGTATCGTCTCCACAAGCCATTTGGTAAATATGTATATTTTTGTTGTTAATAGAAAATTGAGCTTTAAAATTTATAAGGGAACACCCAGTGTACAAACTAAATACAAATTTTACTAAGAGTTAAAATACAAAAAATGTTTTAGTACGATAATAAAGACTTTACGATAATTAAGGCTAGTAAGGACCAAGATCTTTATGATAAAACAAATTAAATTCCCCTCTCTTCATCAAACAGCAAAACCAGCAAATTTTCCTTTTATTGAATAATCCATAAGATGTTAAGTTTATAAGTTTATTATTTGTAGCCCAAACTGTGGATACAAACAATAGTTATGAACTTAGAGCTGGACAGTTGTAATCTGTATACCCTACCAATCCAAACTACATCAGAAGAAATCTAAAACTAAAAATCTAAATCTAAAAACTGCACCCCAAGAGAAGATATTTGGTGAAATCCCCTCTAAAGTTATGGATCTCTGACCACCCATTCTATTTACTAGAAAAATTTCTCAATGGAATCCACTACTGTACTAACCACCAGTAAACAAAATCACAACTATATGTACATTTTTTATTTGTAACTTTTTCATACTATATTTATAATTTTAAATAAATATGATTCTGATTCCTTTTTATTCCAAATATAAAAAAGGTAGTGTAAAGGTAGGTCTGATATAGAAAGCTAGTTAGACTTAATGTTAAAGCTTTTTTTAAATTTTAATTAAATTATTTACTGGTATCCGGTATCAAATCTAAATTTAATATCAAAAACTTAAACAGATAAAAGCTAACATGAAAAAAATAATAGATATAATATATAGACAATTGGATAGAACACAATGGGATAGATGTTTGATGTTCTCAAACTAGCAGTCAAGGTATTACATTCAGACATTCATGTTGTTCTACAGATGCAATTAATATACACATGGTAATATGTGTCACAATATGTGTTATCACACTTAAAGATTCAAGTTCAGATGTGATAAATTCATATTTTATGTATAGGATAGACAATTTTGTATGTATTCAAGGTGAATGTGAGTGGTGGAGAGTGTGATGTATAATGAGATTGATCATAAGCAGCTTTGTTGCAGACAAAGGCCAGATGATTCATTTGTTTGGTCATTGATCAATTAATTCAAATCAAATAATCTTTATTTGAATGTACAAAAATCATTGACAATGTCATTTTGCTACCAGCTAGGTGTTACAACAGCTTTTTTTAAAAAGGTAAAACTATATTAATAGTACATAAATTAGTACTATAAATCCTACCGAAACGGTCTGAAAGATGTTTTTTTTTATATTAAAAATCTAAACTGTTAGAATCCTTTTTAGAAAAATTCTTTAATACTGTAAAAATGATTATTAAGAAGCCAAAAATAAAATATCTTTTTAATCTCATTAAGTTAGTACTGTACAATTTAATTTTGTTTTACAGGAAATAAATAATAAAATATCAATTTTTAATGAGGTAACTATATGGCTGTCTAATGGTTTGTTTAACCGGGAAAATTCAATTGATGGCATGATTGGCTACGAGTGTTGTAATTGTGATAAGTGTGATCAAAGTTTAAAAATTGTTGATGATTTATTGTGAAAAAAATAATATAAAAAATATATAAATGAAATATCGTTTGAAATTTAAATTCGATAAAAAGTGACTTGCAGTGCTCTATATAATTACACATTTTTCGTGTTATAACAGCTTCTTTGCAATTTTTAATGTTTCTTATATTCTAGTGTAATTTCCAAAAAAATCATTAACCCATGAATACTGATTGAAAATAGGCAAACTACGCCGTTCTTAAATATTCTTCAGGAACGACATCCGACAGTCGGCTCAAGATAAATAACTCGTGATAATCTCCTGTTCAAATAATCAATGTGCGAATTCCAAGACAAGTTGTAGTCAATATTGACACAGAGTCCAATAAACAAATGCAGGTGGGTCCAATGTGAAACCAACAGCAATTGTTGTTGAAACAAAAATTTGTTATTTCAACATTTTGCACAGGATCGAATCGGTGACCTTCAAAGAGTGCATCAATCATTACACATCTAGTGATTTGGATTAGTCAAGGTCCTGACAACTAATTATTGATGATTTTTGTAAGGTGCACTTGTAGGTTTCTTATCTAAGGTGGAACATTTCTGTAAATGAAGTTGCTTATTGAAAATAAATTGGTATGCTTTGCTGCTTTAAAGACCTTGGGATACTTATCTGTCTGTGCACTTCCAGGCTTCCAGGTTTGATTTTGAAGGTATTAAAGATCTTTACAAAGGTATAGGTAGAACAGAAGAATTAATTTACCTATTACATGATGTTTTGTGTTTATTACTTGTCATACGTTGATACGTTGATAAACACAGATTTAATGTTTTTATAGGGAACTATTTAAACCTCGGTCTTGTTCCTACATAACATGACCTGTTAGAGAGTTAATTTATGAATAGCACAAATGGTGGGTGGGCCTGGAATGAAACTGGTAATCCTTTTTTAAAAGATAAAAACTTTACATCTGAGCTACCCAGCTGTTTTAACTAATTAATTAACTAAGGAAGCTGAATAAATAATAAAAATTATTGTCCAGGTTAATGGATTACATGTTAAGTCTAAATTGCTTATGTACTACTGTATTCAACCCTTTGGCGAGAAATATTCTCAATTTGAGTAGAGCCTTTTTGGAATGGCCAGATAGAAATTGCCTATCAATAGTAAGGACGTAATGGGTCGGCTTGTGCTTAGAAAAGATATTTAATTGATTTACAATATGTTATTATATTGGGTGTAATTTTTGGGTGTGAAAGGAGTAATTTTTTATGTGGCTTCGTAGGCGGGGCAATGAAGAATGGCAGTGCAATGGGTGTGCGCTGTAGTTTCCTAAAGTTATCACTCCATGGGTGAGCGCTAGAGGTACGACTTGGGAACCTTGTTTTTCTTTTATATTAAGAAAATAAATAATA
Organism: Nephotettix cincticeps; assembly: GCA_023375725.1. Lineage (NCBI taxonomy): Eukaryota > Metazoa > Arthropoda > Insecta > Hemiptera > Cicadellidae > Nephotettix > Nephotettix cincticeps. The sequence continues at coordinate 126,746,123 of CM041786.1, read as the reverse complement.
TTTTATGAACAACCTTCTCTGATATTTAAAAAAAATTTTTTATATGAATATATTTTTATATTTTCATCTTCATTTTTTCTCTAGCTTTTTTATCCTTTTGCTATTTTCAACAATTTTAGGACAGTTTTATTGTAATAAAGAGGATATTCTATCTTACTCCCTTAATTAGGTGCCAATTAGTGGATTATACAGTACAGTACTGGAATTTCCATACTGGTCAAAGAGTTAAAAAAGTCTTTCCAACACTGTTGGTAAATATTTCGTTATGTTTTACTTTCCAACAATAAAAATATAGCTTTTGACCCAGTCTATATGGTATTGATGGAATTAAATTCTTTTTGAATTCAATCAATGGAACGTGTAAACTATGATTTGTATAATTTGTTGTATATTCTCAATACCAGTGGCAATTTTAACATTTAGGGTCTGAGCAGTGGCTGTGTTAATAGTGATTTTCCATGTGAATGGAAAAGTGATTCACAGTACTTTACCAACACTAGAAGTTGATAATAATTAATCATGTTATCTTTCAAATTGTATATATAAAATATATATATAATTATGTATTCTAATATTAAATCTTTATATATATTATATATATTATATAATATATGTATATATTTGTTGTATATATATACCAGTGGTTTGTGTGTGGTGTGTGTTGTGTGTTGTGTTAATAGTTAATTATGTTGAATTATAAAAGTGAGCCATTCACACTCGTTGGGGACAGTTAAGCACACAAGTTGCTCATCCTTAATACTTTTTCAGGGGGTTTTTCACAAATTAAATAGTATATATATGTGTGTGTGTGTGTGTGTATGTGTGTGTGTGTGTGTGTGTGTGTATAGTAATGGCCACAATTAATTATTGTCTGACTATTATAAAATTCGATAGAGTTGTTCCTTTCTGTAATATCGTGGACAAGTTCATTGGGCAACACAATCGGACTACATTAACTACTTTTTTGGGGGGTTTTGTACCACAAAAATGGTTTTTTTAAATTTATTTATATATAATTTTTGAAAAAGTCCAATCTTCCAATTAATGCTTTAACTAAGGATGGTAAAAATTTAATGTATTTTTTCGATGTGTATAGGTAAACTGTCAAGTCTGGAAGTGGACCCATTATATACGTATTCCCCTGTAGCATAGACTGCTGTGTTAGAATGGATATCAACCTTCATCCAGGTTTGTGCATAAAATAATTGTCATCAACCAGATGGATCCAAATATAATCACATTCTATCAAGCTACTGGCCGAGAGTCAAGAGAAACCCTTGGTTCAAACAATAATACACGAAGTGTTGTATCGGTATCATAAATTGTGCATATATATATATATAAATGTGTATATATTCATTGCAAAGCTCCAGCGATTTTTCATTTTTTTGAATTTTTCGGCTTTTAAGCTTTTAAGGGTAAGTTACCCTTAAAAGCTTTTAAAAAAACCTTGTTCAACACAACAGTTCCATGTGAAAACTGGAACTGTTGTTAACAGTTTCGAAGTTGCTCAATTCTTTCAACTTTTCTCAAATAACGTAAGTTGCCAACTAACGTCAATTTTAGTTCATAATTGTAGGATGAGATTGGTGTTAAATTAGGGTTCAAGAAACATAACCGTTAAAAATGAGAAAAATTCAAATTTCTCAAAAAAGGAGAATACTATAAATCAACTTATCCTTTACTTCTCTACCATTTACCATGAAACATGGTATGCAGTGTAAGGTCACACCACCCAACAAAACCCACTCAAAAAGTTTGGTATTTCCTGGTGGCAGGGGTTTATTGCCCTAAAAAGTTCTAACAAATAACTTAATTTCCCATGTTGTTAGTTTAAGAAATGTGTGGATTATTTTTTAAATAATAAACTTTGAATGATAAGTTTCGATAAATTTTAAAGAAGGTTGTAGTTTTTCAATTTAATAAAGGGAGAAAGAATGTGTGCCGTTTATTAATTTCTACTACTGTGCTTATTAATAGTTGTATGTCTTAGCAAATATATTATAGGCTACCAAGAGCACCTGTGATCAGTGGCGTAAATACGGGGGGGGATAAGGGGGATATATCCCCCCCCATAACGATCACGTTTACTAATAATTTCAAAACAAAAATATCCAGAAATACCACCACGGAATAACAAATAATAGAAAAAGAAGTGCGTTGTTGTTACTGCATGTTGCATGTAGAAATATAGTATACGAGAGTATTCGAATTAAGATATATTCCTCGACTGGTCTCCCGGTCATCCCCCCCTCCATCAAGATCGCTCAGCTGCAAAATCTTATAACGTATACTGTAAGTCTAACCTAAACACTAAACAGTTGAGATCTTTACGATTGTGATGTATGACGTATTATCTCATTATATTTTCCGTACCCTCTACGTTTTGTGTTCGGCATTCATGTTTTTTGTCTACTTTTCCCTTTTTTCATTATACAGGAATAAATAGCGTAAACACAAAAAAGTCATGTAAATTGTATCTAAAAGAAACCCCGAAAGTGATTAATTAATTTCACGGTGATTTTGTTCGAGTCGAGACTGTACTAGATTATTGTGGCATTGGTAACGATAGGAAAAAAAGGTGTTTGTACGTCCACAGAATAGCTAGAATAAATTGTCTTTAGTAAAAATTGTTGTTCAAATAAGTAATAAAGCATTGAAACATTTATGTTCTATATAAATTAAATTATCATTGATATAAAGGAAATAAATTAATATTGTGAAAATGATAACAGTGCTATAAATAAACCTTTTTTAACTACATGTCATTGTTATTTTGTTTGTTTGAAAAAAATGAAGTTAGGTATATTTGGCAAAAAATATTTTTTATTTTTTATGTTATTTACTTTATATGTTCATCGAAATGTCCCTTATGTACCCTACAGTACATACTCTAAATAGGTTATTTTCACTCGCGGGGGGGGGGGGTATTTATATCCCCTCCCATAAAAAAACTGTATCTACGCTACTGCCTGTGATTATTAGTTATGCCTTTCCTTTTAAAAATACATCATGTGTGAAGAAATTAGACAAAAAAACAATTCTTGGTGAACATTATTAACACAAAAATTTATCTTTATAAATTAATATTTTTCAATGGTCCACTAATTTAAACTTAATGAAAATTATTTTTCAGATACGGTACCACAATATAAATAGAGTAGAGTATAAAAAATATTGGGTTACGTTTTCAAAAGAGATTTTTAGCATGATATTCCTAGTGTATAATAAATAGCTTTTAACAACTTAATCCTTCTTCTACAAGGAAAACAGCACCTCTTGAACCTCTGAGGGATCACACGTCAATTGAAGTGTTAGCTCGAGTAAGACGTTAATTAATTGATGGCCATACTATCAGACGGTAATGACAGTCATTACGCTAAGGCGAAAAGAGGTTTTGTACTAGGAGCTAGTCATTGTTTAAATTAGCTATGTCAACGTAACGAACGTTTGTAAAATGTGTAGTTACATAATCATTTCAAAGAAATTGTGTAATCAAGTTTGATGTGGCTTACCTCTGAAAATAATTTTGTGTTTGGTTAAAAGCAAGCCATGATTTTATCACTAAGCATCATTTTAGTTATCAGTAGTAATTTATATTGTAAATTTCCCGTATTTATTTTGTAAAGTTGGTAATAATTGTTTCAACCCATCAATTAAGTTTTTCTAGGCGTGGGTTTAAAACATTAAAATCCCAAATTTTAGGCTTACATTCCTTGCTACCAAATTAATGAAATGTTGATCAATAGAACAACTCAGGAACACAAAATAGAAATAATAATGTGAGATTTTTAATTTTTCAAATTTTTGGTTATACTGTATAAAAAAATTTTAGTTTTTACTTCCTCCTCCCTATCATAGTTCAAATACTTCCGTCGCAGCAGACCTGCGTACTCAGCAAATTTCCAAATCAATCAGTCATATCGCATGTTTTACAGACCAAAACACGAGGCCCACTACCCAAAATCAATAAAAAATTACTATCAAAATGTTTATATGACATTCAAACTAACTATAAAGGAGTTTAAATTGCTATGAAATTTTAATCAAAATTTTATTGAAAATAAATTATTATTACGGGACAAAATTATATATTTTGGTCCCCCATATGGGCAGATGTAGGTAACAAGGTCTATAGTCCAGGGTATCATAAAATAACATTTCAAACACAAATCAAAATATACTGTTACTCTTAGCATTGTGTATAAAATAATAGAAATTTTAAATTAATGAACTAATGATACTTAAAAATATGTCAAGTCACTTACATATGTTCAAGATGGAAAACAACTTCCTAATCTCTTTTAGCGAATTTCCCATAGGGAAGAAGCTATTACCGTAGGTCTCATGGTGAGACTTAAGCCCGGGACCATGTTATTTTTTCTTCTTTAGGTGAGAGTAAACAATATCTTTAAAAAATTGTTTATATAAAAAATAATATATATATGTAAAAAATATAAATAAAAATATTTTTTTATGTTTCAACACGATAACTCTAAAAAATGTAATCAAGAAAATGGTAAAACTGTATTCTACATGCTCACGAGTTCTTAAACCAGCCAATCGGTTATTATTAGTTTGGGGGGTTTTTAAAAAGTTTTTTTTTTCTTTTTTTTACATGTAATTTTAAAATATTTTAATTTTATATTTAATTATACACAATTAAGTTAAAAGTTCTCTTTGGTAAATATTAAAATCAAAAAACAGTATTGTATTGTAATGTTAATCTTTTATTAAAACATTAATATACCCTATCAATCAATATTTTTGGATTAAACTTGGTATTTTACCTTCGTGTGATTGAGATCTTATGCGTTAAATTCTTAAAAATCATAGTTTATGTGTTTATCATAGCAGCTAACCTGCATATTCTTTTTCCATGTTAATCATTTAGAGAATAGGCAAACTCCATTATTTATGGACAGATGTTTATGAAACGTGGTATAAATGGTCAAAATAAACATTCTTTATCCTAGAATTGTCTACTTTCAATGTTCCTAACAGCAGTAAATCTGCATACTCTTTCACATGTTAATCTTAAGGAGCATAGGCAAATAACTCTCACATCTATCGACAGATATTGATAAAACTTGTCATATATCATTATTATTACTATTATATTATTGATTTGGAAATTTTAAATAATTATATCTTATTGTATTTTATACGAGGCAACCTGAATCTTTTTTTTTATATACATTAAATATAATATTTTAAATTTTATATAAATTACAAAATAAATTATAAAAATAAAAATTAAATTTATAAAGATATTATAGGTTCATAAAATTATAAAACAAAAAAATCTTTAATCAAACATAAAAAAAATATATTTAGCATATTTAATAATTTTAAATAAAACATAATAATTTTAAAATTATTTAAATTTAAAAACAAAAAAATCTCTATTTAGAGTTACAATGAAAAATTCTTTTATTATTTCAAAATTTAAGTTTAATGTTTTTAACCCACCATGTTTTTCCTAACCCTACATCTTCATTTCCATCTTAACCAAGTTACTTAATTAATTGGTAGTCTATTTCATCCTGTGCACTCATGCAGAACTATTCATGTAATTTATAGCTTCTTGTACACTCTGTAATTTATGGAATTATTTTTTATTTCATGGTACAATATGTGTATATAAAATGTGATTTTGGTAAAAAAATTAGTTATCCTTTTATTGCTTAGGATGGCAGAGTGGTTATAGTGCCTGCCTTCAAAACTGAATGTCGCCAGATCGTAACCCACAAGGATAGAATCTGGACCCAGTTTATTTCGCCATTGTGCTATTAATTAATGATGCTTCCTAACAACAAGTCAACGTTAGGTAGTAACAAGACCGGGGTTAGAACTGTTCCCCACCAAAACATTAAAAATGCCGAGAGGCATAGAATGACACAAAAAAACAAAATGTACTTTGATGATGATTTTCTTCCAATGGTGTTTTACATCACTTGGCTTATTAAAACGTAGGAATACTAATTGGATCCTTTACAAAGCTATAGCAATAAAATATATTTGTTGAAAATCTACTCTAAAATTAACTGTCATAGTAAAAATGTTTTCTTAAACTTTTTAAAGAAATAAAAATATGATAAAAAATATAATAGTATCAAACAACTTTTTAATATAACTTAATTAAAATATAAATCCATAAATCTCTAAAATCACTATAAAAAATTAACTAATAAAAAACTACACATTTTGTGAGTAAATAGTACAATTATACATAAAAGAGTGCATGACTAAAAAAAATAAATAAATATATATATTTTTTATTTTGCACTAGTACCAGCGTACATTAGATTTGTTGTATTGATTTTATGTGAAATTAAATTAATTTGTTTTAACTTATTTTAGTCTACAACAAAATTTTAAATATAGGAATATGTTAGTAAGATTAAAACCTGTACATATAAAAAATTAAATTACTAGGAATACAATTTTTTAACTACCGATACTATGAGGAAATGACCTAGTAAACTTCAAATTGAGCATTTTTTTTCAAAAAATAAAGTTTAATAAATGTCTTACCATGTACAGTAGAGAAGAGAAAAATGAGAGCCAGCTTGAGGTGCATGGTGGACACCAGTGTCTCTGACCACTGTGACCACTTCTTCACTGGCTTGGGCCGTAATGACCTCACATTACAGCCTCCTAGCTGATTAGCACTCCACAGTGAGCCGAAAATCTGTTTACTTTATGCAAAATGGCAATGAAACCCATCTCAAAGGTTCTTTTTGGGTTCTTCAATGTTTGTAAAAAATATTTGATATCAGCTGTGAAGGCCTGGGGACAGTGAACGTTTCATAATGGAAAAAAGAATAAGAAAACCGTAATGATGGAGATTGTGTATTTTATCTCTCATCTGACTGTGGGGACTAAAAAAATTTTCGTTTGCTAGTTTACTTTTGATTTTAATTACTTGCACATTGTTATTTTTTTGTATATTTTAGTTGTTGATTGCTGTTAAATTACACTTCAAATTTATTGCCTATGTGCATTACTACACATAATTGCTTTGTCCGTTCTCTCAAGCACCTAATAATTTCTAAAAGTGCATTCCATTCATATGTTATTATTGTAACAGAGTAAAATAGTCTTCATTTATGTGCTGTGTTGTAATTGATTTTTTAGTAGTGACTGTCTTTTGCAAATAATATCAGTCTCAATATCACAAATTTTCCAAAAGTTACAGACAAGGTCACAAGTAACTTTAAGACAACATGTATTACAATAAACTTTTAAAAAATAATATTTTTATACCTTTCAACAATCATAATCAATATAGTATGGTAGGAATACATTTGGTTCGTTAAAAAGGTTGTTTTTTATATCAATCCTATAATCCTTTATTATATATAATAAAAGATTATAGATGTATTTTCTTACACCGTGAACCAGGTAATTTTAAAGAATATTCATAATTTTTACTAGTATCAGGAAATCCAAAAACAGAAACAGAAAAATTTGTTTTAAATTTTTTATTACATAGTGTTTTACATTAATAAGAACATATTATTACCATAGTTTTGTCAACAGACTCCTGAAAGTTCCCATGTCCCCTGAAAATTATAACAATGAGTACACGATCCTAAAATATATTGCTGTTGCCTACGGCTACCATAGCAACATCATTGATAGAATTATTAACAAACAAAAACTAAGTAAACTTATGAAGGAACCTAACAGGAAATTTGTATCAATAGATTTTGGCAGTAACCTACACTTTATACTAAAAAATGAACTGAACAAACATAACATTACCTTAGCATCCAAAGCTTCAAGCAAATTAGAAAATCATTTTAACCTCTCCATCAAAAATCACAAACAATAACCTAGATGAGTCAGGAATTTACCAATTAACATGCAGCGATTGTCCAAAATTATATATTTGGCAATCAGGTCAGTCTTTCAACAAAAAGTTCATCGAACATCTCCCGAAACCAAAATTGAAAAATCAACGCTCAAAATTTTCCGAACATCTGATCAGTACAAACCACAATGTGAGCAGCTGCAGTGAAAATCTCCACATCCTGCATAAATGTAAGAAAGGCCCTGAACGCTTTAGAGTCGTTTGTGTTTAAACTTTTTGTATGTCGCCAGACTATTATGTTAAATTTTAAATTCATCCGTTAAGTGTTTATTTTGAAAATTTGTTATTTGTTTACACAGGAAGACATGTTCTGAAGTGACCTAAGTCACAGGGACATTCTGTTCCCAAAACTAGTCACATTCAAAAGACTATATTGGATTGAACCTTATAATTTAGAAACAGAAAGATTAAAGAAATAATAGAGTAGAGAAATAATGTAATCCTACCTAACAGTAAAAATAGAATAATGCTTCCTAGTACAGTAATTGACACTAATGCTTGAAGTGTTTTCAAATGAACTGACATGATGCCTCAACAAACAAAAAATACCATAGTTCTTATGTAACATTATTGAGAATACTATTGTTAATGCTAAATGAATAATATGTATAACATCTTTCCACATCTTTTGAAATGGATATGTCTTAGCTCTGGGGTGTGTTGGCAATTTGTAAGATGACAATTTGAGAAAGGTTTCAATATAAACTACTAGAGCTATTGTATTGAATTTTTTAATATATTTTTTTAATATATTATATATTTTTTAATAATTTTTAAGAATAAGAATATTTTGTTTAGAAGAACTGAAAACATTCCTTTTAGACATATCCATGATGTACCCTATTTCTCACAGGGAAGTAAATACAAACATTTTTTCAAAAAGCTAACAGCAAACAATGTTTAATATGTTATATTAAAAATATTAGCTGTGAGTTCAACTTATTAAACACAAGTAATAATATTAGGTTTTGGGGACAGTGTTTTAACTATATAAGTAGGAGATTATTATTTCTTTCGTTTTGATTTAAATTTAATAGTATGAATTAGTAAGTACATTTTTGAAATTAAAATCCCTGAATGGTTAAAATAGAATTTATTCTGATTTTAGATTCTGAGGAAAAAAATTTTTCAAAGCCGTTTGACTGCTTGGATGTAGTGAAAGATTCCCTGAAACCTTGTGCATTAATTTTTTACTGAGATTAATTAGATTTTCTGTGGTAAATATGTTACTTGTACATATGAAGAGTTCATAAAAATTATTAATAAACAGAGTTTTTGGATAATCAGGGAAGGATTCAAATTTGTGTGTGTTCAGGGAAGGTTTGGAATAACATAACATATAGCAACACAAATTTACAATAACTAATATTTAAAATGCTATTTAAAAAAACAATTACATTTGATTATACGCCTGCCATGAATACTGTACACATGAATTGTACATCTTTAAAAAGAACTGTCTTTTAATGAGGACTCCTTATGAACATTTTAATGTATCTCTTAACCATGACATGAAATTGTTTTATAAGTACTATGTCTCAAAGTATTGATTGAAAAATAAGTATTTCAATACTAAATAACTAAAAGGTGGATGGGGTGGTGGGAGTTTTGAGACAAAGAAACAAAACTATTGTCCTGTTTTAGAATATTATAGACAGGAAAAAAGATCAATAGATAAAAAAACAAAGATAATAGTATGAGGTAAAATTAAACCAACTTGTACATATAAAAATATTTTTTAGACATCAAAATATAACTATTATTTTTTGTGTGAATGGTAAATATATTGTTTAGATAAACTGACTGGATTGTACTAGTATCTATGATATAAAATCATAAAAATGAAGTTTTATCTCATAAGGAAGTTTTTTTTTGTGTCTAACCTTCTAAACTAGTTATGCAGCTATGAAATCTTTACTCTCTCCAATAAAAAGTATGACAAGCCAAAGTCCATTTTGAAACCTGGTTATGATGAAAAAGAGTAAACATTAAGAACACGAGAACAAGCTAAGTAACATAAGATGTGATTAGATGGAGAAATAAAACAAAAACTTGCCAAATGGTAGGTGACAAAGATGAGAGATCTACTTCAGCGAAGTTATATTTTGGGAGAGATGTTAAGTATAGTCCTAGCCTTAGTTGTCTCCCAGCTTAGAACTTACATAATGTTCTAATAAATCGTGTATCTTCTTATATGAATTGAGCACTTTTCTTAAATAACCAAATTATTATATCTTCATCGCATTGTATACCAATGCAGTGTCAGGTACCTTGCTGTTAACCTAATTACTAAGGCAATCTAAGAAATATTCATTGAAGTTAATGAGTAAATTTTTGGTATCAAATATTTATCCATAAAATAAAATTAAGGAATCTTGAGTAAATGTAACTACAGGGCAGTTTTCTCTTTATCAGTGTTAATGTAAGTTCTAGGCAGTTCACTATCTTTACTTCCCTTTCCTCCTTTATCTGAAACATAGTAAGTAGAACAGAATTAGTTATGGTTAAAAAAAATTGTGATAGATACTATAGATATTATACAGAAGAAACTTAACAGAGCTTCAATACACCTTCACTTTTGATACAAGTTTAAAAACTAAGTACGGATAAGTTCATGTTCATATTTGTGACACCAACCCGATTATATTAAGGATGGTCTGGGGCCAAGGCTGCAGTCCAGGGGCCCCCCCTAAAACATTTTCACTGGACGGCATTGTAAAGGATGGTCTGGGCCAAGGCTACAGTCCAGGGGGGCCCTGCCCTTGAACTTTTTCACTGGGCGGCATTGTAAAGGATAGTCTGGGACCAAGGCTGCAGTCCAGGGGGCCCTCCCTTGTATATTTTCACTGGACAGCATTGTAAAGGATGGTCTGGGGCCAAGGCTGCAGTCCAGGGGGCCCCCCTAAAACATTTTCACTGGACGGCATTGTAAAGGATGGTCTGGGCCAAGGCTACAGTCCAGGGGGGCCCTGCCCTTGAACTTTTTCACTGGGCGGCATTGTAAAGGATGGTCTGGGACCAAGACTGCAGTCCAGGGGGGACCTATCTTGAACATTTTCACTGGACAGCATTGTAAAGGATGGTCTATGGCCAAGGCTGCAGACCAGGGGTTCCCTCCCCATAAACATTTTCACTGGACGGCTGTAAAAGATGGTCTGGGGCCAAGGCTGCAGTCCAGGAGGGCCCTCCCTTGAACATTTTGTAAAATACTGATGTCTAAAACCGTATTTTCAAGCCTTTTTTATTTAAATACAAATTACTTACTTTTTTTAAGAGACTTTTATTTGTATATGTTTATAAAGATAAACAAGAATTTTGTGGAACAATACTACATTTGGATTTTGAAGAAATCATGAGGAATGAAAAATAACATTAAAACTAACCTGGATCATACAAACACTTGCCCAACTCCCAAAATGGGGACTCAACCAGAAAAAATATCACAAGTGCTGCTAAGTTGTGCCAAACCAGATCTGACAACACTCCTGTCCACTGGAACAGACAAGTAGTCGTTATATGTAGACATTTATAATCTCATAAGCTTGTTATATTACATTAAATAATTATAAATTATCTATTTATGAGACATGGACTAAATATTTCAGGATATTTTAACTTTAACCTGAATATTGAAGGAAGGATGAAGAAGGCAGAAGTGAAGGATGATTTTATTATATAGGTTGATATAAGTATACAAATGACACTGAGATATAACACTAAAAAAATAAAAGTTATACAATAAATAATATAATATAGGTATACAAATAATGTTGGTATACAATGTATTAATTTGATGGTCAACATAGGAAAAATGTTCTATAATAGACGGAATAAGTCATCATTTTCGTAATAATTCAGTTTTTCCCTCTCCAAAGAACCATGGGATACCAAGCAGAAAGGATTCATCTGATAAAAAAATATTGTTATAAAAATCATGTTAACATGTTAATTTGGACAGCGTAATCTGCAACAGAGTTGGTTGATCCTCAGTTTGTGTGAGATAAAACGTATTTCCATACTTTTTATTGAATTAATTTGGTAACTTGTGCTTGATTTAAATATACCATATGACATAGATATGAATATTTATGTTATCATATGGACATTCATCATATTTGGATGTTATAAGACATGCCTGGTGGCAACCGGGCATGTCTTATAACCAAGCAAGCGCTTTCTACTCCTATGCACTGGTGGCTGAACCAGCTAGAGTGCTGCACTAAGTGTAACATTCTAGCCATTCGGAAAAGCTAGGGTTCGAATCCTGACCATGAGCAATCCCGATTTGGCTTGCAAATGAGTGGTATAGCAGAGTGGGGGCCCCCCTTAATTAAACGGTGGCCGGCGTTTCTCAAAAACTTAATGGCTTTTGAGTTTCAAATTTGGTACACAGATTCTTTAAGGTCTAGATACGTACTAAGTAAGGAGTTTTTGAAACTCCCAAAGGGCCCCCAAACTCCCATGTTAACCTTATGGGGAGTAAATTTGTTTACAAATTTTCTGTTACCAAAACATTTGATTTCTAAACCTACAGCTTTTGGTTTACTTTCCATTAGCAATTGCTATTCAATGCAATCTATATCAATAGTCAATTTAAAACTATCAAGTAAATAAATACTGTACAAAATGAACAGTTTTATTTTCCACGTTAATACTTCACAGTTTTGGGGGTTTACATACCTATTTTTTTATTTTGTGTCTAATTAATTGTCTTAAAAAATAATTAATAAATGCCATATTATTGTATATTGATTGATCTATTTGTATTATCTATCTAAATAACAAAACAAAGTCTTGTTAGTTACACTATTCATAGCTTGAGAACGGCTTATAACTTTACCACGACCCAGAATATCTAAATCTTCGACAACAAAGCCGTAATTCTATTTGACTTCTGAACATTGCCAATCTTAAAGTTAACACATATTTACTGTAGGACGTTACGAAGTTCGCTGGGTCAGCTAGTTATTAATAAATGAATAAAACAACCCTTTTGAAATTACTAAAATAATTCATTTAATATTACCTAGTAAAACCTAGTACAAATAAAATATAAGTTCCATACCAATATGTACATATCGAAAGATATAGGTTGTCTTATCCTGGCGAATTCGATAGACTGTAGACCCATGTGGCTCAAGTAAACTCCGTAGACTAAAACGGCCAAAGGCCTGAAACCTTTCCACCCAAAAAACGCTTGGACGGGCCCTATGGAAAAGCAGATTAGCAAAATAGTACGGTACATTGATAAAAATAGTTCATTTTATTGACAGTATTTATATTAATGTACAGTATTGAAAATCTCATACAAATAATAATTCACTGTAAAATTAACTACATTAGAAAATATCAGTTATCAGTTACTAAATATTAAAAAAAATTAGAATAACATTAGCCAAAAAATTTTCCCAAGGCGTGATCCATGATCACACAAAATGACAATAAATTGGTAAACCTTTTTTTAAGGATGATTCAATAAAAAAATACTCATTGAAAAATTATTATAAATTTATAGAGCAAATAATATATATATATATATATATATATATATATAATAATAATACTGTAATTATTTTATAATAACAATAAAATACTAATTTTAACAAGGGGTATCTACAGGGTGTTCATTAAAGTCAGGGCCAAACTTCGAGGGGTGATCGTACTCATCAAAATAAACACAAAATTTCCTATAAACATATGTCGAAAAATCCTTCATTTAGCCGTTGTTTTGTATTTTACACAAAAACCGTTATATATAAAGAACTATTTTAGATACAGAAACCTTGCACACATATTTATTGGCCAAAGAGAAAAATATTCTCAAATTATCATTTAGTTTGCTATTATCGTTTTTCAGAGGCCGTGGTTTGGGTTCCACGTTAAACTGTAGGTCCATTAGTTGCCATCGGCTGTTGGGCTATTAATTAACAGTCCTGTCTAAGAAACATGTCAGCCTTAGTCAGTAACAAGACTACAAGATCGCGCCACAATCATCCTACATTCATTTCTCATTCATACTTGGCTTAAAATACCTACCTGGGTACGTCGCCATTTCAGTTAAAAGTATAAAAAGTAAGTATAAAAAGAAGTATATTTTCAAAATAGCGTCCACGGATAAGCGAGAAAATGCACTTTTAATGATAGCTATCAGAGCCCATGCGCAGCCGTGCCAAAGAAGCTGAGTTTAGCTGGTACAAAGCGGCTTCTTCGCCACGGACGCGACCCGGTGGCACATTATAGCTTTTTTTTTAAATGCATTTTCTCGCTTATCCGTGGATGGATTTCGCTGAACAAAATATCGATCGATTTGAAATTAAAATTGCAATCTTCTTTATTTCTTGTAAACATTTTATTAAATTAATGGTTTTGTTGTTATTTAAATTAAAAGATTTTACCCACTATAATTTTTTATACTTTGATAATAATTTACTTGTTAACCAAATAAGATGTGTACAAAGTTTGGTTTCTGCAGATTAAATAGTTTTTCAGATATAACAATTTTTGTAAAACATACAAAATGGTGGCTAGCAGCTAAAAGAAGGATTTTTCGACACATATTTATGGGAAATTTTGTGTTTATTTTGAGTACTATCACCCCTTGAAGTTTGTCCCCGACTTTAATGAACATTCTGTATACCTTAAAGTCAACAATAAGGGTCTGTTATTGTTAAAGATAAAACAAATATAAACCTTTCAAACCCAATGGTTTATTGCAATTAAAACCAACCATAGTTTTTTTTAAATCACAGTACTGTTTTATAAAGAAATTTCTATCTCGGTGAAAAGTGAAACGTTCAACAGAATAACATTACTTACCGCCTTTATTGATAACACAGAGAAAAACAATCACAGCATTTCCGATAGAGAAAAGGTTGCGATGTATGGCAAGTTGAAGACTGTCTATGACAGGATTGTACTGATATTCAAGCGACTGGAAAGGTACAATGCTGAATATCGCAACTGCCATTAAAGTCAGAGAGACAACCCAACACAGTGTTAGTGTCACCTGGAAAATACATGAGTCTTATTGAGTGTGAAATATGGTTATAAATTAGTTTTAGTACTACAAAGTAACAGAACAAATATTCCAGCTAGGAAGAGAAGTCAATAAAAAAATTATTTGTTCAGAAAAAACTAATACAAACAATAATAAACTTAACTTTTAATATGTATTTTTTAGTTTTTGCTGAGATATTCCTGATAAGGTCTTAGCTTTTTTGTAAGATGGTAGACGTTAGACTTTGGAAAATTGGGAAGCCAGAAAAGTTGGCTGTGCAGGTCTTTTACTGTAAAATGTAAAATGTCATACAGTACAACCGTTGGAAAAAAAGATTCATTTTAAGATAGAAAAGTGGAACATTAACAGTCTTAATTAGACCAATTCATAATTCAGAGGCCGTTTGTTTGGATCATGTTAAACTGCAGGTTTGTTGGTTGCCATTGGCTGTTGGGCTATTAATTAACAGTCCCCACAGACAGTGACAGTGAAAGTGTCTAAGGAACATGTCAGCCTTAGTCAGTAACAAGACTACAAGATCGCGCCACAATCTTACACTAAATCCTCATTCATACTTGGCTTAAAATACCTACATTGTAGTATGGTTGCCATTTCAATGATCTAATATAATCTAATCTATATAATTCTTGGAGACAAAAATCTCAAACCAATTCATATCTGGGCCCAGACCACAAAACAAACTCCAACTTAACAACCCACCAGTCCCCAGGATAAGGCGAGGGACCTTAAGAGTGATGTAACGGCCTTTTACCATCCTTTCACTAGGGTACCCCTCGAAGGTGGAATATATTAAGTTCATATACATATAAATTAAGGTGTTCCTTTGTAATAGGCCTCATATTAATTAACTGTGTGCAGCTAGTTTTAACCACTAACTTTTATCATAGAGGAGAGGGATGGCTTGCCATCACAGAGGGAGTGTTTTTGCCAAACATTATCATATACAAGGAGACACTCAAAAGTAATTGGAATATCATTGCAGTGGGTGGAGCTTTTGCAATATGGATTTCTGCCCCTATCCTGTTTAGTGAATCTTTTTACTAGTTCTGTGCCGCGTACGCCGTTGACCTGATGGCATGTTCTGTTCATCTGTAGTGAATGTTTTTTGCTAGTGCTGTTTAACTGCTGCTTAGATTTTTAAGATGGCAAGTTTAAGTGACCAATATATAACTGTTCCAGTTAATTTTGGATTTTAAATTATTCTGTAACTACAGATACGATAAGATAAGTGGTTGATAATGTAGTGGTTAGGAATGGACTCCACATTCATTGACCGTCTGTCATTTCAAGTATTCACTCAAAGATCCAGATACACAGATGAAACATAGTACTTTTATTTTTAGCAGTGCAGACAACTCAAGTCCAGACATGAAAACTTTACTCATAAAATACTTAAGTTTTAAAATATCTATGTAATAGATAGTTGGCTATTAATTTGAACATATTTTACATATGATGAATAATAATACGTAACGATGTGAAGTTGTCATATTAATGTAGTGTTAAGGGCTACAAGCAGGTCTAATATTTACCCTGTTCACTTTGACGGACAATTCTCCGCTCTTCACCCGATGGAGGACGTAGCCCAGAACTAGCCCAGTCAGCCAGGAGGCTGCTCTTACATGAGTCACTACGTACTCGTACCCATATTTCTTCTCTGTCTTCCTATCTCTGAAATTAAAACCAAAATCCTACTATAGTTTTCATATTTATATATGATAAAATCTGGAAAAAAATAAATACATTACCGTAGATGTAAATATGCATGTCTAGTAAGTAAATTTCTATTTATTTTGTTTATTACACTAGTATTCCTCTATGTATCTTAACCTGATTATAAGAATTAAAATATCATGAAATATTTTTTTATTTTTTAGTATTAGATTTTCATATTTATCTTACTGCGGGCGTAGCCTCACTCAAAGTTACTTTTCCCCATAAGACTGTCATTAAGAAAGAGTTTATTAATAAAAATGTGAGCCGGGATGAGCACATCCAATGAGCAAAAGCTATGATTCCTTTTACTTTTGAATATTGATTTTTTTATTACAATGAATAGATGCATAAAAGGTTTTGAAAGAATTATGTAAAATTAAAAAAATCTTACATTGTAACTATGGCGCCTGCTGGAAGTTTATAGTAATAAGCATTCACAAAAGCTGCAACAGTTGTGGCAACGTAACAAACAAATATCAGCACCAGTCCTTTGTTGATTGAACCAAAAGATGATTTAAAGCTTCTTAGTAAAGGAAACAGCAACAATGGAGACAGGATATAAAGTTGCATATCAGCTGATAAATACCACGTTTGTAGGAGACACTAGAAACAAAGAAAACTAAGTAAATACTAAATAGAGTATATTGACAGACATGAGTGTTATTGATGATATAAAAATAAACTACTTAACATTGATCTTACAAAGCCTTGGAAATTTTTCCTTTAATGGATAATTAAGGAAATTTAATTTTCCTTTTTTATTTTCCTAATTTTTTGTACTTATATATTGAACTAATGCTGTCATAACTTTAATTACGCTCTACTATTGTCAATGGATAAAATATTATAATATAAACCAAAGGTCTACAATATTATTCTTTACCCAGTATGTTATGGGATAATCATTATAAGTTATCTCAAAACTATGTTATAACATCCTTACAACATTAACAACAAGGATGTTATAAAGTTCCATCGTGAACCTAAAATAATATATTTGAATACAATAAATAATATTTTTGTTGTTATATACTTATATTCTTGTTTTAAAGATTTGAAATCAACTAAAAAACATAATATCAATTAGTAAATATTTTACCATACCAAATATTACCAGCATTTTGTCTATGTAAAGACATTTATTTTTAAATTGCCTTTTTGTGGAATAATAAACAACATTTTCCCTGGAAATAAAGTTAATAAGCGTCAAACAGCTGGAAAAACCCCTCATAAAGAGTCATCCGAATCAAGAAATAAAAGCATAGCTATCCACAAGAAATTTCTTGATATTGAAACATGATAACTAACTATATTGAAAGGGTTAACGTAGTTGCTGATGTATAAGAGACTGCTCCACCAATAGTTGACACAGGACGAGACTCTGTAGCCAACCAGCCTCTTCCACAGAGGACCATCAGAGACCGAGAACAAGACACAGGCTTCCAGCATCATGACAAAGGCAAGGGCAGGAGTCAGTCTGTGGTGTGAAGAGAAAACAAAGAGTCATTAGCAGGCTTTTTACTACAATATTATATATTATTACTGTTATATATTATTATTATTTTAATTTATAACTTACTTCCCTTATAGTTTCACTATGTTACCTGAAATATAAAGTTTAGAGAGTGTGATATATTTCATATTTCATCCATCCAATACACAAATTATATTTATTTCCATCTCTTTTTAGAATAGTACAAGCTAAAAAATATTCTTTTTATAGCTACACATTTAGTTACGGAAAATGCTGAAATAAATACAAGAGGAGTCATACCTTATGTATCTCTTGTAGTAGAAGTGCAAAAGGTTGAATCGTACACCTTTTTCACGATATCGAAGGAAATTGTAGCTCAGTAAACATCCGGAAATGAGGAAAAACATTTCCACAGACAGCATAAAATTTAGGAGTGGAGACATGAACCAAGCTGTGGCGTACTGCAGAGAATAGTAATATATTATGTTATTTTAGAGTACATAAATAAAATAATAGAGAAAAAATACTCTATTAATTGGACATAAGAGTTTCAAAATTTTTAAGAGTAAGAGTAAGAGTTTTTTAAGAGTTTCAAAATGGCGCCGAATATACAGGCACCGTTGAAATCAAATTTATCAGATTACAACAAATACAACAAAGTGAACAAACTACACTTCCCTGTTTTTGTCAAATTGTATGTACTGTATTTTTATAAATTATCAACTTGAACTGGACGCATATTATGGTATAAGACTATTTTCGATACTGGTGTTCTATAACATCTGTATCCACGCAACATTTACCTTTTCCATTTCCAGAAGAGTAAGATTAGGAACTTGAAGACTTTGCTCGAACCTGTGGCCAAATACTATCCAGTAGATGGCCAGCACTCTCATGCCGTTGAGGACATCCAGACTGTCCGACTGTCCTGTCCATCCTGTCAGCTTCCGCCAGGAGGTGAACACGGAGAAACAAACCAGCACCCTCCGATTCTTGGCTGAAATAGAGAAATTTGGGCATAGCTTGCTTGTTATGAAGTATTCACTAACTTTGAGACTTGACAATCAGCTGATCATGATTTATCAAAACATCTGTCCCAATAATCAAGAAAATACACAAATCTAAGGATGAATAGTATGAATACATTACTAAGTTATTGTTTGATGTATTTAATTCGTTAGTTAACAATTGGTAAAGTAGAAACTCTCAAACATAACACTTAATTGCTTGTCATCCCCTAAACCTGAGATGGTAAGTTACCTGATATAAGAACTTCAAATGCTAAATATGTTTGAGCTGTATATTCAGCTTCTAGCTAAGAAATTCCAAGATAATTGATTTTCTCACCTGATTGCAAACTACATTTGCATTACTCAATTTTCATGAAATCAAAAAACGCCAAACCGAACTAATTAAAGTTTATAATGTGTCGATAAATTAATTAACAATTTAAGTTACTCTATCAATAGTAGTGTACATTTCAATATTCATCTATTTAGGCTTACCGTACTCTATTCTAGTATTTGTTTAGTATTTCTGTTTTATAAATCTAAATATCTAAATAAATCTAGTAAATCAAAATATTTTCTAATTTTAATTTAGCTTTGACACATTTTAATTCCTGATACATAAATTCAAAATTTCATTTTAGTTAGTAAGTCAGAGAATATAAAAGCGGAGAATGATATAGTATGAACATTTTATTCGGTATTGATTTGGTTTCATGAGTCTCTCAGTCTTTTGGAGAATTGTTGAGTCTTAGCTAAACCCTTTAAAATATAAACAAGATCACAAGCATCATGCTGGCGTGAGTAGAGCAAATTTCATAGAACTTATAAAGTTTATATAATATAAAGGCTGTTATATTAAGAAAAAACAAATACAACATTTTTGAAATTATATCGATAATTAAGCGAGTTATACCAATTTATCTATTCTCCATAAGAAATACATGGACAAGAGTACCTAGGATTGCTGCCGTAAGAAACATTAAATTTGGGGGTTTTGTGGATTTAATGATAAAACATAACTAGATGGACTTACAAAGTTTTGAAAGAATATTTAAGTAAATTGAGTTATTGATTTTTAGTTATTCTCCCTAAGATTAACTTTAAACAACGTACTGTGTTTATCATTTTAAATATCTCAGTAACCAAATGAACTAGAGTCATGACTAAAAATACTAAGTTGAGTGTTTTTTTAGCTGATTCCAATGATAAAATGAAAAGTTAGATTAAAAAATTATGCAAAATTAAATTGAAATCCAATGGTAAAAAGGAAAATTAAATATCTTCAAAAATTATACATAAATAAATTAAAAACCTATTTTTGGTGTTGAAACACCCCCAAAAAATGAATAAAATAAGTGGTATTCTACTTATTGTGAGTAAAGTAAATAATTTTAGTTTATAATAGGTACAAAAATGTAGTTTTAATGTAGTCAAATTGTAGCCCAACAAACTCACCCAAGATATTACGGAAATAAACAACTCCACCAAATTTTGTAATAATCTGACAATAATTGCAGCCATTATAATGTAGACACATATATATGATTATATACAATATAAAAAAATTATAAACAATATAAAAAAATTATAAACAATATATATATATACACATACATAATTTTGAATGACCTCCCCCAAAATGTATTCAGGGGTTCAAGTTATGAATTTCTGTCATGGTCCTGGGCTTAACTGTCACCTTGCGGGTCATGTGAATTTCCATAGCAAATTCGCTATAAATGATGATGGAGATTCATAACAAAAAAATTAAAACGTACCAGGTTGATGGTTCACAGTCCAGTCATACCAACTGCTTCCAAGCACTAGCCCCAGCAACAATACCAAAACAGTCCTACAAATAAAAATAACTCTTAGGATTTATTATTTTACAAACAAAATTGAGTTTAAAGGTTTTGTAACTTCAGTAATCGACTATTTTTCTAACCTTGAAGTATATACAAAACTGAAAATAACCAATGTCCAATAAAAAAAGAATAAAACTCTCAAACTATAGACTTTGTTATAAATTAATTTAACTTTTTTCAATTAATTATTTAAAACACAGGATGCTATTAAAAAGACATTTTGCTAATACTCATTATATTTTAACAACAAATTAATAAACATACAAACCACATAATTTAGTAATATGAGTAATTGTGGAATATTCACCATCTACCTTTCCTTGTTGCTAATGGTAAATCAGCTTACTGGTTTATGATAAATATTAGATGCTTGAATAGCTTATAATTACTGTTAAATCCAGGAAATTAAAACAGTTTTTTTAACTTAACATTCATCTCATCGATTTAAATTTCCATTATATGCAAAGCACATTAGATCTGTTATTTCACTTTTAAAATTACAAGAGGTTAGAGAGCATAGGTAACTACGTAAAGCTGTATTTATAGCGGTAATACGAGTGTAAAGCTTTTCAATGATCATAACAATTTTTTTTAAATACTACATGATTTATTTAGAACCAAACTGTATCTGTGTAGCTGGATTGTCAAAGGTTTCTATACAAAATTAACCCGCATATGGTTGAGGGATGAGCTCACTTTTTATTTAAGATTCTACAAAACATGGAGTTTGTAATATATCAGCCTGGTGGGAGAATTTAAATGACCTTCAGTCTGTTTCGCACGTTTGTTTTGTGACGAGTTACAGTGCAGTAAGCACAAATGAAGAGGCCTTATAAAATAGTACTGTAATAAATTATGTGTTTTGTATATTTATAATTATTTATTATTTAATTATTTTTAATAGTGTCCTGTGAATTCATGTAGATAGTAGGCTATTGTATATTATTGATGGTTGGATGGGATATAGAATAGGATTACGCCTAGATTAGATTAGATTATTGAAATGGCAACCTACACAAGTAGGTATTTTAAGCCAAGTAAGAATGAGAAATGAGTGTAGGATGATTGTGGCACGATCTTGTAGTCTTGTTATGTACTAAGGCTGACATGTTCCTTAGACAGGACTGTTAATTAATAGCCCAACAGCCGATGACAACTAAGAGACCTACAGTTTAACATAGAATCCAAACCACAGCCTCTTAATATATGAATTTGTCTAATTATGAGGATGGTCTTTGTGGATTAGCGTAGTATTCATATCAACGAAGTTTAATTTTGCTAAAGAGAACTACCGCCTTATTTTTTCATGCAATTTGCGTCGAAATTCGAACCTCCAAGTAAGGGTTGCTTTCTTTTTCACCCGAACTGAGTATGCAGGTCAAGGAAGAAAGAACATATTTGTAGGATATTAGGAAATGGGATTGGAAATGATGTAGGAGGGATATTATTTGTGATTAAGGAAAACCGTTAAATTAATTTATTAAAAAGTTTATAGTTTAAGAGTTTTTTTTTATTGTGAGATTAGTTTTTTTTAATATTGTATATAATTAAAAGAAGAAACAATAGTTAAACAAAAGTGGTTTGTTTGAAATAAATTAAATATAAATTGTTAACATAGGTGCGTTCAAAAAGGTGATGTGGCCCTCACCCCTTGACCATCCTTGTAAAACATGTGACCTCAACCAACGGCGGATTAAAGTATATTTTGATAATAATGGTACGAGTATTATGAAGGAATAACATACTCTCAATGACAGAATATAATAAGTAATTCACTAAAGTAGTACCAAAAAATTAGGTCGAGGGTAATTTGTGATGTTACATATTCAGTGATAACACACATGAGTTTTTTAACATGTTATCATCAAAATCATCAGAATCATCAAAATGTTATCAGAGTGTGCAGTAAGATGACAGATTATCTAATAAATATTACGAGTTTAAACCCATAGTTGACAACAACACAAAATCACCCGTCCGCCTAATTTTGTGGCCATTGTTTTAGAAAAAAATATCCTTATCTTTATTAAGATACAGATCTTAATCTTTATTAATAAGAGTGAATCATTAACTCACACAGCAGGCCAGAAGAAATCTCCTGGAGTAATATCGCCTTTGACAGAGCAATCAAACGATTCTACAATGGCAGTGCCGTTGAATTCTTCTGCGACCCCTCGCCAGTGAGCGTCTAAGTCTTGAGGGCTGCAAGTGGAGGGGACACACACAGCAATTGTCAGGTCTATGGGGAGGGCTCGGAGGAGAGAGTACTGTGGAGCGATAAGAATGTTTGAATATGGTGATGTAAAAGAAAAATAGTTAGGATGGAGGAATTTAAATAGAAATAAAAATGAAGTAATTTTTATATAAGTTGGTTTTAAATTTTTGAAGATACATATCTAATATTTTGATAAATATTGTTTTGAAACAAAATTAAACCTCCCAAACATTCATAGTGCAGATTTTAAAGAATTTTTAGATTTAAATTATAATATAATTATTATATAAGTTTTAATATATCACCTTTTGACGACAAAAATGAACAAGAGTAATTAATTACCGTACTGACATAGTAAT
The DNA here is from genome assembly GCA_023375725.1 of Nephotettix cincticeps. Classification (NCBI taxonomy): domain Eukaryota; kingdom Metazoa; phylum Arthropoda; class Insecta; order Hemiptera; family Cicadellidae; genus Nephotettix; species Nephotettix cincticeps. The sequence goes on along the minus strand of CM041786.1, from coordinate 126,722,590 downwards.
ATAATTAATCGATTTAATCGATATAATAACTGTTCCCTACTCTACATACCTTAATTTGAATTGATTCATTGAGTCAAGGGGTTTGGGGTCCAGGTCTCAACAGGTCAACCTTTTGGCTTATTGTGTTCCCTATAGGCGCTAGATGGGTAAGCCAATTCCTGTGCTTTCCACGGCTCAGGAGCTTTTTCCCTGTACTAGCATTAAATACCTCACCCGGTTGTTCCAGACCAAAAAGGGCCCTCCTCTATGTCCCCAGTCTGTCACATCTGTCACAGTCCAGTATGCTATGCTTGGCTGTCTCCAAAGAGCTTTTGCATAACCTGCACTCTGGTTCATTAAGAATGATCCTCAGAGTATGTAGATGTTTCCTGAAATGGCAGTGTCCAATGTTTAGAGCAATAACCCACCTGACCTGTCCTCTACTTGACCTCAGCAGCCAGTAGGTGAAAGATAAGGATGGCCCGGAGAGTAGCTTTTTACTAAACTCTTACCCGGGGAACTTTGCCATCAAAGACATTGCTGTTCCCTGGCCCAATCATCGATAACTTTGTGGGCAGTTGCATTGCTGATGCCACAAAATGGTTCTGGACCACAGAATGGCATCTTGGCTCCTGCTTTCGTGAGCTTGTCTGCATTTTCGTTTCTTCCAATGCTTACATTGCCTGAAACCTATCCAAAAAGCATGGTGTTGCGGTTAGCAAGCTTGCAGAGTGCTTTGAAGCACTCCCACACTACACTATTTTGGAATCAACAATCTCATTGGAGTCAAGTGCTTTGAGAGCAGCTTGACAGCCCGAAAGGATCACAATATGTTGGTCATAGTAGCGTTTGGCCAGTGCAAGATTGGCACACGCCAGAATGCCACAGATCTCTGCCTGAAATATGGTACAAAATTGCTCCACACAGGCTTGAAGCCTGATTTTAAGGGAGTGTCTGAACACCCCATATTCTGCCCTTCCCTCCAAGGGAGAGCCATCTGTGTACCAGATTAGACTCCTCCTGTTCTGGTATGGCCTCTCAATGGTTTCCCACTGCTCTCGTGGGCGGAACTCAAGTATTGTATTAGGCCTAATTTGAATTAATGCCATTACCAGTTTTTGACTAAATATAAAATAGAATTGTAATAATAATAAGATACTGTATTCATAAAGATATGTAGATATAAAAATATACAGTAATGTATATTAGCACATAGTTGTTTTAGGTACATAGGTTTTAGTACATAGTTGTAATGAGTATTGCTTTGCTCAATTAAACTGTGATTACAATATACATCTTCTAAAAGAAACAGGAAGTGTACTTTTCCAAATAAAAAACTCTTAGAAAATTAATTGATGAAAATAATTAGCAGATATAATATACCTCATAAGTTTCTGGGTTGTGAACAATAGTTGGCATTACTCCTTTGGTCTGGACCAGGCACAGCTGACCATTAAACTGCTTTTTTGGTCCATGGACTTCCAGACACTCATCATAGCTGCCCAGTCCCATGATGTTACCTTGTATCACTCCATCACTCAACTTCGTAGTGGCATCCATCACTGTAAGGTACAACAAAGAGGTCAGGTGTTGACCTTAAAAGTGTACAGTCCACTCACCATAGATGGCTAGTGATGCCATGATGCCGCCTTGTAAGCTCAATCCAAGCTTGGTAATGGAATATAATACAGTAAAAAATCACAATAACATTTTGAAGTCAGTCTTACAAACGTTTGTCCTGTGCCATCCCATAAAAAATTGTAACACTGGTTTTATAAAGGAGAAATTTAGGCACCCATATTTTAAAATATGATTACCAAACACATTAAATTATTTTTACGTAATATCTACATAAGTATAAAGAAAATATATTCTTTAAGTGGATGTGAGCGATTCATATAAAAGTTTCTGCATGCTTCATACCAATGAGGTCATGAATTACTGTCCATTCTCATTCTCTATGAAAAATGGGAACTTTAAAGGACTGTAAAGGTCAGAATGGACAGCATGAGACAGGAGGGAAAAGACTTATCTAATACCCAGCTCTCACTGTAACAATGAGCCACCAAGATTATACCACAGTTCAGTAGAGAATCATGCCCCAAAAGACACCCTACCAAAACGCTTACCAATACTATAAAAATTATGCAGTAATTTCTGAATTGTACAAAGTACAGAGTTGTCCAGGGATATCTGAATTGATACTTACTTCTGATTGCCCATTGTTCATCATTCAGCACAGCCACCTGGGACATGCTGCTGTGGTTGCTGCACAGGGTGTTGTCAGAGTCTGTGGGCATGAGGTATGACAGAAGGTGGAAGAGGGCTTCACGATACATATCCGGATCTATCATGTAGTTCCTCATCTCCTTTACTTTATCGGGTATGAGCTTCTCTGCTCTTCGCTCCAAGGAGTCATATTCTCCTGGAAGAGGTCAATTTAACTTAGAATAATTGTATACAAACAGGGTGTTTAACAGTTTTCAAACATAAAACGATTGTCTAAAGTAGCTGCCACAAAATTAGGTGGGTGGGTAATTTAATTTTTGGGGTGTTACGCATTTAGTGACAAGAAACATGTGTTTTAGTTAACCAGAAGTAATGACAATATAGATTTTTGTCAAGGTCATGCAATAAGATGTTATTTTCTACTAATTTTTTAACCCAATTTGACAAGGACATAAAATCATCCACCTGCCTTGTTTCGTGGCCGCTACTCACATAATAATCACACATATTCACTCACCGCCCTTTGTCCAGAAAATATATCAAACCCGCCTTTATCTATCATACTCCTTTTAAGAAATATTTGCATTGAAGTATTTGACTATTCCATTTTAAACTAACGCTTCATCAAACAAATCTTGCAAGATTTGTTGTTGGGTTCTCGTAAGTACAACAATAAATTACATCATATAAATAGTACATCAAATTATAAATATTATAATTTCATTACTTTGATATTATAATTTATTATAAATATTATAATTGTTATGTGTTCTTATAATCTGAGAGTATAACAGGATCTTTAATTATGAAACTTTTTTCATCCTTTACATTTTGTACATTTTAAACTGACCCGCAATCTTTAACAATAAAATAACAATTTCCTAAAACTTTAGTTTCCAAATTATACTACTCGCATAGTTTCAAAATGTTTTTACTATAAAAATAATAGAAATATTGATTGTTACAAATAAAAATTCTCACAAGACAAATAAAATAAACGGTATCAGTGGACTGACACATACTTTCTCCCTTAAGTCAATTTAAAAAAGACACTCTGTAATAAAACTATCATGTTCTTCGAAGTTTATCTAAATATAATTTAATAATTTATTGTTTCAAAAATAACCATCCCATTTCTGAAAATAAAGTTAAACTAATTTTTCGAATTGTATGGGGAAATCGTTAGAGCCGTTTTAGATCAATTTTGATTTTTTACGTTTTTAAGGGTTTTTAGGGGTGAACTACCCTTAAAAATCAAATATTAAAAAAAAATTAAAAAAACGCTTGGAGATACGGTGAATATACACATAACATGCCAAATTTCATCTAAATCGGCAGATGCAGCCGTTATTTTCCGAAGACGAAACCAAAATCCTTCAATTTAATTAGGAAGATCACCCTGTGTTTGTTTTTATATTGCTATTACTAAAAATTCAGTGAACCTTTAAAGATAAACAAAATTTTATATTTGTAAATGGTCTATATTTTAATTAATAAAAATGTTGATAAAACAGTTCCTGGCATAGAATGTAAATTAAAAATGAATTAATTTTTGTTTTAAAGAAGCGCGATAATTTTAAGTGCGCGTAATAGGAGTCCCGCGTTGATGGCGTGTAGGCCCTAGTTCAGTGCAGTCCGTCCTGTCCGAACAATGCGTCGCCGCCGGTACAGTCGCAGGCCTTATGACAAAGATAAATACATCAAAATATATTTGGGAAATAGCTTAGATCATGGATATGTATAAAGGGAATGTTTTCAGTTTCTTTAAACAGCTTATAGCAATATGACGTCATTTCCGTGACAATTTTCACACAACTAGAATTTCTGACACTCACGCCAGAGCTTAGACATAGCCGTGTCCAAACCTTGTTTAACCTTTTACCTGGTATCCTTCTGTGGCTTTCAGATTCCTTTAAAAGAATTTACCTACAATTTTTAATTTGTTAACTTATTCAAATAGGATATATTATTTTATATACGTATCTTCTATCCAGGTTATGTCCTGTGGTTTTCTATTTAGATTGTAAAATTCGTTTATTGATAACTTACTAAAGAATGGAAGTGGGATGCAATAAAATACATACAATAATATTGTAAAACAATATTATTACAATAATATGCTTTGTAATATTGCGCTCGTTGCGGCAATTTGAAGTATGAAATTACCAGTTCCATATTCCCTGGTGGAACTGGAACTACAACACAAAAAGGAACAGGAGCAGGTGTCTAGGTACTGTATAATGTAACAGCTGGATAATGCAACTGCGCATGCGCGGTATTCGTCGTTGTAAGCATGCGCACAGAGGCAAATTCTTGTTCCGGTCCCGACCTACTCCACTCCTCCACTCCACCACTCTGCGGTTCACGTAACCTCAGACGTGACGTCAACGCGCGAGACAAAACAACATAAACGCTCTAATCGATCACGCACCTTGTCAACATATTCTATTATAACAGATTTCTCCAAAAAACATTGGGACAAATATTACTAATATTATACCTGAAAATGACTCGTTATTAGAACCTTTGCGGCACTATCATTTTATGTTTACAGGATCTTAAAAGGAACGTTGTGAATATTTAGACACCGTTAATGTCGGAACTAGGAAAGTTCAGTACATAAGTGGAGACGATGTGCTTCTGAGAAACAAGCCTTTTATTGCCAAATTAAACCTTAAATTATTTTTATTCATCTCATAACAATATTAGGTTTAAAACTGCGCAAAATATGTAATTATATTCAAAATTGTAATTTAATAACACCGCGTGTGATAAGAGCTGGAAACTTTTGAATTACCTGTACAACAAAAACTAGTTTACCTTGGCAATCTTTATTGAATTTTCTTTATTGATGAAATATTAATAGTGATGGCCGTAAATAAGTAGTATTGATGGGAGTAAATACTATACATAGTTCAAAAACGATGACCTTTAAATGAATAGTGTTTGGATGCGACATCAGTGATATTTTCATTCTCTTGTAAGCATGGAGAGAAATTGTTGCGCAACACAAACAAATATACTTTTGCTCCTGTCCATAATGCGTGCTTATTGCAACATGCGCGGACAAAACAGGCAAAAATTCCTCCACAAACAAAATAAATAATCCGGTCCAAATTAACCCAGATTTTTTTTACAACCAAAAACAATTCCCCCGGGAAAATATAATATATTATAAAAATAGTGTTTTTTTTTTTTTTTTTTTTTTTTTTTGACTAGGAAACTAAATAAATGTTAATAGCCTTTTATATTCTTCAAATATTTATTTAAAAATAACAAAATATTTTTTTATGTACAAAAATTGTTAGTTTTTCTGGTAATAAATTTTAATTATACACCTGTACAATCACAAAAAAATTAGCCTTAAAATTTTTTATATCTAAATAGTTAATTAAAAAAATTAAACAATACATGATGGGGGTCTAGTTAAATCTTAATGGGTAGTTTTTTTTTATTTATTAAAATACTTTGGATAAAAAATTTTACATTCGATGACTCATTCTTTAAATGAATAGTGTTTGTGTTTTATGTATCCCTGCATATCATGTTTATCTTTTACCCTTTATTTTATAGTATGGAGAAGTTTTGTTTTTTTCAACATTCAAATATGTAATTCTTTGAGGCTCCCTGAATCCACATTTTCTGTTTCTAGAAATAGGTGATCGTCAGATTTCTATGAAATTTGGTACATGGGTGCACTTTTAATATATATCCAGACCATCTTTTTACATTTTTTATTTTTATGGGGAGTCTACCCCTAAAACGACCCAAAATGTGAAAAATATAAAATATAATTTTATAAAACTTTGTATGTGTTTTTACTTAGTGAACAGCCTTAATATAAGCTTATTACCATGTAAAACAACCCTTATTGCAGCAAACCTCAGTACTATTACGGGAATAATATAAGTTCTTTGAAATAAGCTCTACTCACGCCAATGTGCTGCGTGTAATCTCGTTATAATATTAATATATACAGTATAATTTATAATAATATTCGTTTTATTACAAGTTTTTAATTAAAGCTTATTAATTTACTTCAGTAAGAAAGTATGTGTCAGTCCACTGATACAGTTTATTTTAACATTGTGTAAGAGACGGCTCAAACATTGAATTAATATTAAATTATTCAAATTCATTAAATTTATTTTGAATTTTATTTTTTAAATTTACTTTGACTGGAACCATGGCGTGTAATCCAGCTACCTGGAGGTCACGAATTGTGGATAGTTGTGAGTGATGGTGGGTAGGAGTTGTATTCTCTTATGTGGATTATTCAGAGGCAGTAGTTCGGACTCCACGTTAAATTGTAGGTCATTTAGATATCCCATTGTTAGTATTGAGATTTTAATTAATTAACAGTTTAGTCTAAGGAACAAAATCATCCTACCCTCGTTTTTTCATTTCATACTTAGCTTAAAATACCTACCTCGGTAGGTTGACATTTCAATTAAAACTATAAATTATTTGAACTTAACAATTAATATTGTCTCTTGTGAAACAGGAAATTGTTAAAGATCGTTTTGGCGGTCATCCACTTCAATACTGGACTCGGTGGTATTCAAATGTATTATTTACCTTGACCAATGGAGATGAGAAGAAGGAAGATGAGTCCAGCGGCGAGGTCCATGTTTGCTTGTTTTTGTGTTCACCTTGTATGTTCTTTGGCTGGAGACACTTCACATAACCTCGATTGAGAACCTCGCCCACACGCTCTGATGAACTGATTTTTTCACAATTTCTACAAAATTCCGATGTTTTCGCGAGGTTTACTCAGGGTTGTTGTGAGGGTTACCGGGGACACCTGCAGATATTGTTTTTGATTAATTAGTATTTAGTATTAGTATACTTATAAGCCTAGTTGTCTGTGTCCCAATAGAACAGTTTGGGAATGCGTATAACCATAATTTTTAATAATTGCTCATGTACAAATTATGAATACGAAGGTTTTACCAAGTAGGATTAGACCAGCTTCCTGTCTAACTACAAGGTGTTGTGGCTTCTCGCGGTGATAGTGATCATTGCCAACTTGCCTTGAGCCCAAAGTCCGGGAAAGCGGTGACGACAACGCCAGGACTATTACAGTAGTCCTGGACTCGCGCACGAGCACGCACTCCACCGCCTCGGTGCATCATACTACATCATACTACATCATACTTCGTTATACTGTGTCGTATTACTGTACATGCCTTCGTCAATCTCGTTCAATAAACAAAGTATCAACTGGCAATGATAAAACAGATACAGATTCTAATCGAATTTCAAATCGATATTAGTCATTTTAATTCATTAGCTCGAAACTTTAACACAAATAACAGCTTTAGTCCACAAATAACTTGCTAAACTTCATGCTAAATTTTTGTATTTCCGATTTTTTCATGCACTAGAGCGTCTTTAATTTAGGATGAACATGAATTAAAGGTTATTAAATCGTTCAAATTAAATTATTCGCCGTTAATAATATATTGAAATCAATTATTTGTGTATTATGCAATCGCCAAAGCAGTTAAAGAATTAAATCGGCCCAAAAATTAAAAATAGTATAAAAATCTAAATTTACAAACAAATATAAACAACTAACAACAAAGTACGCACTAATTAACATAAATAACCGTAACTAATTAAGTCATAAATTGGAAAAAAACAACTATAGTATAAGTCATGGTTTTCCATGTTAGTATCAGTTTTGTTCAGGACTAGAGTTACGAACTTGTTCAGAATAAAACAGAAACGAACTTGTTCAGAATAAAACAGCAACTGCATTAAACAAACTGTTGTATGAACGACGTAACAAACATTTGTGTGGTTTGCTGCAACTAAAAATTATATTCAATCTATACTATAAGGGGATTTACTTACCCGGACACAACCAGTGTATAAGCTACACCAACTTACAATGAATGGCATCGTTGTTTAAAAAAATAGAAACAAATCTTTGTTATTACAGTATTCACGGTAAATCGATTAGAATTTTTCATGAAATATGATTATTTAATGGTTTTATACCAGAGTTGGAGATGATAGAAATGGTTTTAAATTTAGTTTAGAAAATTTCAGGTTTAAAATTAAATTGGGTTTTAGCTTAGAGAAATTTTTTTAAACCCTTAAAATATTTGTTTTTAATAATTAAAAAGTTTCTTAATATTAAATGTAATGAAATTAATATTTATTCATATTAAATTGAGAACCTCGCCAACACGCTCTGATGAACTGATTTTTTCACAATTTCTAAAAAAAATCCGAGAAAACTAATTAAAAAACTTAAATGATTAAACTCATTACCCTTACAACAAATATATCATACTTATAAAATGAAAATAATGAACCTGGCTTAAATAATTAACAGATATAATAACCAATAATTTATTTTACATTTTGTCCAATTCATTGAAGAGAAAAATTGTTTTTAATCTATAACCCACTACGCAAAGGATCAAAACAATTAATTATTAAATAATTTGAAATTGTTAGTAATTGAATGTATTAACCTTACTTATCAGAAAGGAAAGGAACATTTTTATAAGGGCTTTATGTACTATACATAAAATTTCGTTTTCTACAAGTAATAATATAAAATATAATATAATGTCCATACATCAAGTATGATATCCGCAGTAATTTACTCACTAATATTTTACCATCATTTCACTGCAATAAAACTAAAATCCAAGTAAAATTACCCTTTTAACTCCTAGTTAAAACACCTGTGATAAGAACACTGTCGTCCCCCCGACTGTCAACAATCAAAAAGCGAATGCGAGCACGAGAGCACACGATCATTCCCGAACATACCCGAAGGTAATGCGTGCTCGGTTACGTTGGAAAGAGGTAATCCTTCGGTCGTGGAAGGGTGCGCCGTGTGGGGGAAGGCCAGGCCAGGAGAGGACAGCCTTCGACGGGTAATTCTGGGAAATGTGCTTTGATATTACAAAAAAACTTGTTATCAGAGTCAAACTCACAGTAAATATCACCAGTTGGTACTCGTAGTAGAAGCTTTCCGCTTCTTGCTTTTAATAAAATAATTACTTATTTCAACAAAATACTTTTTATTTTGTAATAATGCATTTTTGGTTCAAAAGTATTTTTTACTTTCTCCCCTCGTATATTGAGAAAGTATTGTTTTCAAAATTTTCGAATTTGAGTTGAGAGTGGATAACACGTTTTGAGGCTTAATTTCTTCCTTATTTCTCAACCGTTTCTCACGAAACAGTATAAAGTGTAGGGTCACATAACCTCACAACATTTGCTAGAAGTTCATAATATGACAGGATTCTCCCGGCACTGTTTTGATCCATAAAACTTTGACTTATTTTGCCAGCAAGTAAAATACGTTATTACATCAATAGATTTTTTACAATGCATGAAAAACTTCAATAACAACATAAAAATACGTCTCAAAGATAGGCTTTCAAGTGGCGTATGAATTTACCCATCGAATAAACACCACCAAGTTTTGCAACAAACATTTTGAATGTTTTTAATAATTATTTGATAGATTAAAATCCTCAAATTCATGTTCCACAAATTTAGTATGGATTTAAAATTTCATTTCACTTTACTTTAAACGGTAAATTGAAGTAAGTTGTAAAAAATAAACCTAATATTTATTTCAAACCAATGAATGTTATAAATGAAGGGTGAATTTTATGAATGAAGGGTGAATGTTATGATTGAAGGGTAAGTGTTATGAATGAAGGATGAATGTTATGAATGAAGGATGAATGTTATGATTGAAGGGTAAGTGTTATGAATGAAGGATGAATGTTATGAATGAAGGGTGAATGTTATGAATGAAGGGTGAATGTTATGATTGAAGGGTAAGTGTTATGAGTGAAATGGATTTATATGACCTGCAGCTTCGTTTCTGACAAAGATTTGCTGATTCATTGTTCAGGATCTATACTCGTACTACAGTACTTCTACGCGAAGGCCGTTGTGAACGAAACTACTCCATTACCGCTGGGCAGATTTTAATGAAGGAGCTGTCAAAAGAATGACGTGTAGTTATGCTTAACGGTTTTATTTTTCTATGTTTTTATTCAGAAGGATCAAGAAAGTGGTCAAAATAATTTTTCTCCCATAAGATTGTCATTGGGAAAAATGTTGTTTGCTTTAAACAAGTTTCCAAGAGTAAAGACACACAATGAGCAGAAGCACACATTTCTGCTGTGAATACATACAAAATATTTGTGTCATATTGTGGTCTACAGATATTATGTTTGGAATGGACTAATGAATTTTTTTCTCATATATAATTTAAAAGTTTATCTTTATTTTAAGTGGAATAATGAAAAAGGTAACTTTTTGTTGATTTGGAAAAAGCCCTACCTCAACATACATTTGCGGTGCATAGAGCCGCATCCAAATATCACAGTATTACATATATCAATATTCCAATATCCCAATACCCTTTTAGGTATTGGACATCTGTACATTGGTACAGATGTCCAGAAGGAATAGTAAGCACGTTACATTTCTGAAATAAAAGTAATATAATATTATGAGTGTAAGCTAGTTCATTACTGATATGGCTATTTTTGTAGAACCAGTAGTTTAAAAAAAATACTATTATTATTCCAAGCAAAAATTCTATACAACAAACTAACTATTAAGTATAACATTCTAGCATAAATACCTCGATAGTAAAAATAAGTTTCCATTGGGTTTTTATACTAATTAACAATATAAACTAATAAAAATAATTAAGATAAGTAATGACGAGTTACAGAGGACGTTGATCGCGAGGTGGTCCATGAAGGCCAGAGAAAAAACCCGTAAAAAGTTAATGGGAGGTTCCAAGGCTATCTGATGAACTTTCTTGAGATTTTATCACCTTATCGGCATGACGAACCTCCAGCAACCAGAACCACTTTGAAGCAACTACGTGAAAATTCAACAAAAAGTTGATGAAACAGAAATTGTAAATGTGAATGTAATATTTATATGCTTTTAAATGAGAGACCCGGTGAGTCGACTTCAATATATTTCATGACGTCACTTTGATTGTTCCACATTAGTTTTCCAGATAAACAAAATTATAATATATTGCTTATTTCCAAAAATGAGACAAATTATATGCATCAAATGACCAATCAACTCAGTTGACCTATATGGTCCTGTATGACATAACACTACACACCCAAACGGTTCTGGAAAATAATTCAATCTAAAGTCCAAATATTTCATAGTTTTTTATTACTAAAATATTATATATTTTTATATATTGGTTATACAGTATCACCTTATATTTGTAATATAACGGGTCAGATAGGATAATCAACCGCTTAACATTTTATTTATAAATACCCAAGAGATCGCACATTTTTTAAGTAGTTGACAACGGGGAGTACGAGTTTGTTATAAAGAGTATGGGAGAGGGGGCAAGATGGAGAGGACAAGGCAGGGTTCTTGCAATTGCAGCTCCTGTACTGTAGGTTTTGACATCTGTCGTACAGTACTTGAAACTACGGAGAAATGAGCGAAATAATTCGGAGTTAATCAATCAAAACATTGTTTTTCATCCGAGTTGATGGAATATTTCATTGTTTTCATATGTGAAAAGGAAGAAAAGTAACTGTTTCTTGTAATCCTAAGTGTTATAATTAAAAGATGAGTAACTCTTTTAGTAATAAATTAATGCATACAATAACTATTTGAATATAGTGTATCATCTGTGCTATAATATTAGACTAACCTAAAAACGGTGCTTGAGGACAAGACTGGATACCTTCCAACGTACCTATAAAAAAAGAAAACCTAGAGAGGATGTGTGTCACGTGGCTCGAGTAAAAAAGTGGGATCACCGTTGGTGTGCTGGAGAAGAGAACGTGGATACCGAGGTTCATCATGTTTGTAACTTTTGTTTTCAGGAAGAATAATGTACACTAATTAATTTTTATAGATATTAAAATAAACCCCTTTAAGGTAAACCCTTTAAAAATATTATTTTTAAAATAGTAGGCCTAAATTCAAATATTTTTTATTGAGCATTTTGTAAGCTCACAATAAATTGTTATTTGCTTGAGTGCCCCGTCCTGTTGGTCAGTTCGAATCGGGTGGGGGACGCAACCGGTGTCTTGTTCAAAGAAACTCGCCGATCTGTTTACTACGATCTGAGCCACTCGTGACGTACCAGGTTGGCAGCATGCTACATCCATATGGAGGACATGGTATGCAGCGCAAGGTCACGTTAGGTGGCGACGTCCTGTAATCCAGCTACTTGGAGGTCACGAATTTCGGATAGTTCTGAGAGATCGTCGGTTGGTGTAGTGTTCTCTTGTGTGGATTAAAGTCCGCACGATTGAATACTGCATTAAACCACAAAGACCATTCTCATAATTAGACCAATTCGTAGTTCAGAGGCCGTGGTTCGGATTCCACGATAAACTGTAGGTCCATTAGTTGCCATCGGCTGTTGGACTACTGTCTAAAGTCCTGTCTAAAGAACATGTTAGCCTTAGTCAGTAACAAGACTACAACATCGAGCCACAATCATCTTACATTCATTTCTCATTCATACTTGGCTTAAAATAAATATATTCGTAGGTTGTCATTTCAGTTAAAAGTATAAAGTAAAGTATAAACAACCACAATATAATCAACAATCACAGTATAATCGACCACAATCATCTTAAAAATCATACTTGGCTTAAAATACCTATCTGAGTAGGTTTCCGATTCAATAATCTAATCTAATCCAATAAAATCCACGGAAAGGTTTATTACCTTTCCGTGGTGTTAGCCGTTATACTCGTACTGTATATTATGGAGAAAGTATTGTTAAAGAAATGGTTTATGGACTGATGTCTGTCTGTGTACAGTTCCCAAGACCACGATGATCGTCCGATTTATTAAAATGAGGTACATTGGTGGTCTTTGGCTATATCTCCAGACCAATTTTTTATTTTTATTTTCACTTGAAGTAAAAGGTGTAAGTTATTAGCAATTTTTTTGGCACTGTTGAGTAAAGTATTGTCCAATAATGGTGTTGAAATTCCAGGAAATAAATTAGCCACAAAATTGTTTTACGTCCATCACGTTACCATGAAGCATTTTAGGAACTAAATTCAATATATCTTGCGTCTTTTTCTGATTACTGTATAAGCTTAATTGGTTTTACCAAGAGTTTTACCATGCAATTTTATCATGAATAAAAGACCTATAAGGTATAAAAATCTTAAAAATATCATTTATGGATACGAATAATTTTTTTATGTACTAAAACACGTTTTGTTTTTCTAATCAAAAAGATTATTGTGAGCCATATGAAGAATTTTAATTAAATGTTTTTTTTTATTTCGTAGAACAAATGTGTTAAATAAACAGGGTTAAATATGGTATTAATATATTGGTGATAAAATAAGTAGTTATTAGTAGTAGTATTAACTTATTTTATGCTAATAAATTCAAAAAACTTAATTTATGTAGGGTCATGCCAAGACTTTTCAACGGGTTTTCTAACTTTAGACTTTAATATTAAAAATTACCAATAATAAATCGTTTAAAAAGTACATGAGTCGATTAATTATATAATTAATATAATTACATAATTAAATTAATGTGATTAATTTTACTGAAAAAATCAAAGAAAAGCTACAATTTTAATTCAAAGTCGCCAGCGTAACGGTTGTGAGTTTATGAATTTCGCCGCGGAGGCTCGACCTCAGCCGCATCACGGCCGTGGGTAAAACGGTTCAAACCCAAACCAATTGCAATCCGATGGGTGGGGAACCCTCTTAATTCATAAATCAATAGAAAATTGCTTAGTATGCAGCACTGCTGCCATAAAGGTATGTTTTCATGTGCCTTCAACGCACAGACGCAGTCAGATATACAGATGCGTCGATTATCTGAAATCTTGAAAGGCCTAAATAAGTGCAAAATTAGTTATTACTTTCAGTGAGAATTTTAAAATCAATGCAATTTATATCAATTGAATTATAATTATGTATAGCAGGTACTTTAACTTTTTAGAATATTAATTTTTATTTTATAATACACAATTATAAACTATACCACTTATGCATATGTACTACCGTTATAAACATATTTAATCATTCATTTTTACACCATTTTTCATAAACGAAAAAATTACTTTACAAGAAACATTGTAATAACCTACCCCTCCCCATACGCCAGTTAATTTTTCTATGAACGATTGATCTTTGGTTTATTGGTTTAATTATCCGAAAAAACTCCGGCCCAACTAGTTTGGATGACCAACTCTCTACTTTAATTTTGTTTAAAAGTGTGTAAGACTAAACTAATACCGGATATAGTGTAGAATAATGTTTATCTTTTTTAAATAATTATAAATCGGTTATATTATTCAGAGTGGGCAATTTTATTTTTATTTGTAAGTTGTGACAGTATTACCTCTTTAATTATCACGTGTTTGTTGCGTACCTATGATCTTAATGGTAAACAATTGATGATATTTAATTTGTATTTCTTAAAAACTTAACAGAAGTAGTCAGTGTATAGACGATCTTTTTAGTTAGAGTCAACTATCAAAAATAATTTATGAAATTCGACAGAATCGCATCGTTTCTAGCAAAATTGTAAAAGAAAAATATTTATAATTAAAACCCTTTTTTGTACCGACCTCGTAAGAAAAAAAACTGTAGACAAGTGTTTTAAACTTTGCGGTAAAAATCACCAAAAAATCATATTACAATAACTAATAAAAGGCGTGTTATCTAACACTGAGAAGAGGTCGTCTTAAATACAGACACACAACATAAATCAGCTCTGAATCATGGGTGTGAAACTTTGCATTTATCAATGTAATTACTGAGCATTATTACACAATTATAGAGTTACATGTAACAAATTTAGTTAGAACTAATAATTATAGTTGTAGCATCAGATAGGTCCTCGCTGTGGTTTTCCTTGAACCCTGAACAATCCATTCAAGTCATCACGAAATTAGCAGAGGTAAAAACTATCTTCATTTACAGCCCTAAGTTGTCCTTGGCGTTCCGACTCGAATGAAAAGCAATCATAAAGAACCCTCATTAGGTGTTGGGCCTTGTGGTGGAGTCATCGGATTGACGAAGGAGAACTGCAAGGCTGCCGTGTCAAGTCCGCTAAAATGTGTTGATTCGTCTGCTTAAACGGAGAGGTAACCCAAACATATTCCTCTAACAAGAAATGTTTATATCATCTGGACAGGAGACCTGCGTACTCAGAAAATTACCAAATCAATACTATGACAATAATAATATAAGACTAGTTTGATCAAAATTTGTCGATAAAAACGTTTGTCTATTCTCCATAAGAATAACATTGGAAAGAGTATGCTGGGTTTCCTGTGAGGAATGAAAAGTAGGCATTTTTACTTATACAATTTTTATTTTGACCATATACCAGTTTTCATCAACATCTGTCCATAAATAATGGAATTTGCCTATACTCCGCACGAATAAAGTGGTAAAAGAGTATGCAGGTCACTCTTCATCAATGATACACATAAACTTTGAATTTTAATCATCATTTAAATTACTCATGTTTACTTTGTTTATGGAGAGGAAGGCCGCGTGCCGGGCGCACGAGACGAAGCTCTCTACTAACAATCCTCCACACAAATGGCTACATCCAGTTTTAAAAGAAATGGATAAACTGCAAAATGGTTTAAATTACATATTAAAAACGCAAAAACGCCTTTTCGGGGTACAAATCCCCTCACACTACCCATTCCGTTTCACCGATATATCTGGATTATAAACTCGACCGAGTAAATAAAGGAATTAATACCCCCGTCGCAGCAGATCTGCGTACTCAGCGAATTTCCAAATCAATAATATAATAATATTAATACATGACAAGTTTTATAAAAATCTGTCCATAAACATGAGACTTATTTGGCTATTCTCCATAGAGAGATTAACATGGGAAAAAGTGTGCAGGTTAGCTGCTGTGAGGAACACTGAAAGTAGTCATTTCTACCATAAATTATTTTTATCTTAACATTTATACCAACTTTTATCAACATCTGTCCATAAATAAAGGAGTTTGCCTATTCCCTATATGATTAATATGGGAAAAGAGTATGCAGGTTTGCTGCCATGATAAACACATAAACTATGATTTTTAAGTATAAACGGATAGATCTCAACCACATGAAGCTAAATATCAAGTTTTATCCAAAAATATTGATTAATATGGGAAATATTAATTTTTCCCTATCCTCCATAAGATTAACATTGGAGCCCCACAATACAACGTACTGTGTTTAGATTTTTTAATATCTCGGTAACCGTTGGAGATAGAAAAAAACTTTAAGGAACTTAATTGTGTAGCTGATTCCAATGGTGAAATATAAAATTAGAAATATTTAAAAATTACATGTGGAAAACGCAAAAAATCCCATTTTGGGGTACAAAACCCCCCCAACTACCCGTTCCCATTGACCGATATGTCTGGTTTACGAACTCGTCCGAGCATTTGTATACACTTCTCTACCAAATTTGGTCTTGATCGGACCATTTTTACGCGAGTTATCGTGCTAACAGACACACACACACACACACACACACATATATATATATATACATATTTACATATATATATATATATATATATATATATACATATATATATATACATATATATATATATATAAATTTTAACGACTATTGTTTTTGGTCTCTGGGCACCTAAAGAAGAAAAAATAACATGGCCCCGGGCTTAACTCTTGCCATGAGACGGTAATAGCTACTTCCCTATGGGAAATTCGCTAAAAATGTCACAATTTAACAAGTTTGTTCTCGATCGGACCATTTTACGAGAATTATTGTGATCACAGACACATACATTTATATATAAAGTAATATACACCGGTATAAATATAAATTTTACAACCAGTTTTCGTTCTCTAGGCACCTCAAAACTAATAATTAACTTAGTCCCGGGCTTAGGTCTTGCTATGTGACCTATGGTAATATCTTCTTCCCTATGGAACGCTAAAATGACATTGCTGTCCTATAAAACATTGGTGTACTTGGATATGTTATTCATCGCTTCGAACTCTCTACAAAGTCTCATGCTTTCTTCATTGCATTATAAAACAAGTAATCAACGAGTATAATCGTGTGTTAACACGATTACCTATATAAATAAAATTCGAGTTTTGTCTGTACATTGCTCAGAATTATACACTTCTTAGTTATTTTTACGTTTCATGCGTTAGAGAAGCCAAAACAAGTCTTATCTCAATTTGTGTCTGTGACGCTCCAGGATTACGTCCTCTTCTCCGAAAAAAACGGGACAGCTGATAACAATGAAACTTATTTCATACAATCTCTACATTCCAGAGAAGGTTTTTAAAGGCTTAAAATTGTCCGCCGACCCTTGAAAAGTAAATAACGAGCATTTAAAACCCCACTTTTTACGCGATATTGGTCGCATTTTCCTGATTTGGTCAGTTTTAAATGAATACTACTTTAGTCAGTACTGACAATAATCAGCTGTCTTTGTAGTTTAAAGATTTAATAGAAAGAAAAACAAACCGCTATTAAAATAATATTAGTTTGTTTATATTGGTCATTGATTAAACCCATTTCGAAATCATACTTTATTAAAAATTATTTTAACGTATAACTAATAATAATGATGATATAAATGTTCTAATCTATTTAATTGTAAAGTAATGCTAAATAATAAAGCTGGGTATTGATTTATTTTCTTTGTATTTATTTTTTAGTTTCAGGTTTACATTTTGGTAAGATGAGGTTTCTTCTTTAAACTTCATCCTACAAAAGGACGGGCTTACTGCTAGTATTGAATAATTTAATAAATACTACATTTTAAAATTAAGCATATAACGTTTTTAGCTGTGAAGATAAACAATCAAAAGAATGTGCTGAAGCAAATAAACAAGAAATAGTTACGATGTTGAGTAAGGCCTACCCAAGAATAGAAAATGCTGATGTTTAGGTCCCAATAATTTTACTGAGATTTAGAGAGAAATATATCTCCAGTAAAAGTCTGTATGTATCTTTTTTCAGACAATATTCTGCACCAAAGAAACAAAATTAAAATTGATTTATTAGAGGTATTAGAACACACTTATTTGGAACATTCTTTAAAACATATACCTAAAAACTAAACATATATTTCATGAAGATAAAATAAATAGATTAAAATATAGATTTATTCTAATAGAACATATAGATATTGTATGGTGAATGTGTTACACATAAAATTATAGTGATTTAGAATATGTGTGGGTAAACTATGTCGTTGGGGGAATTACTCATTGACCGGACCCATGGCCATGGACTGAACCTTGAGGTGTACCATACTATTTTTTTTTACATTCACTGAGCTTACCACCAATTCCAACATATTGATCTCTATCGTGTTGGTAATTGGCAACCTACATAGAGACTTGACCATTCTGGTTAGCCATGAGATTCAAGGGTTCTAGAATCGGCAGAGTTGAAATCCTTGGTGAGGAGTAGCGCAGAGCATTTACATTTTCTTAGTCAACGACTGTGTTTGTACTATCCATAATAGTATATACAGATAGTTCCAGTTTTACGTAAAACTGTGATATGAATACATATATAAATAAAATAAAACAATTACTACCAGGTAATTTTACGATTATAACGGTGGTCTGTTAAAAATTGTTATAATTATTTTCAGGAGTTCACTATATTTCTGATTTTAACGCAATAATTAAGTCAGATTTTAATAAACACCGTAGTTATTACCTTTTATCTAAGAGTTTGCCTTACTGGTGAAATATTTAGTTTCAGCCCATTAAAAAATGTTAATTTTCAACAGCATTATTGGAGATGGTTCAGGTGTCAGTGAAAAATTAAAAGTGGAAAATGTGATCCTAGATCACTTTACCATTTGACACCTCAATCATCTTTTAACGGTCAGAAATATTGTCACAAAATTAACATGCTTTTTATGGAAAAATTCATAAATGGAAAATTCAAAGACGGAGGTATTACAGAAGTAGAATTCTATAAGTCAATTTATCTGCCTCTTAGTTACATGAAGCAAGTTATTTTAATTTTGAAACAAAAAATGCTCTAACGTAGTTTTTATTCTGTATTACTTTTTCTGTCGTAGTTTTTCAATGGGAAACTTTTATTTTTGGTATTTCAGATTGGTGAACTGTTGTGTTTTCCAGTTCGTTGCAAAGTCCACAGAATGTAGAGCAGGTTCAAGGTTGGGATCCGGTTCCGAATGATGAGTGGTGTGCGAGGTGTTTTGTGGCCGAAGGCCGTCACTTGTTTAATTAAGAATTTATTTTGGTCTCATGGTTTCTGTTATACAACAGAGTGCAGTCGTAAAAGTCCAAATTACAGGAACATAATGTGTGAATATTTTGATGTATTCTCTGTACAAGGTTTCATCTCCTTGAATGCATTCAGAATAATGCAATTGAAGAAATACTAGGACTTTACTTTAGGAAGAAATACTAGGAAATACCGTACCAATTACATGGACCTGGGGTACTGCTAAAACAGCACCAGGAAATACAAGACACCAGGACTTCCTTATACCACACGTACTATGGGACTTGGGACAAATTATCTAATAAACTATAGCTTAACCGACACCAACTAAGTGGACCTTGAGGAAAAGAGAGAACAAAATGCACTATAGGAAGATAGGTTTTACCTTGTAAAACACTAATCGCATCGCATTTTTTCTTTACTTTCTGCATCAATCTATAAAATACCGTTTGTCTTCAGAAAAATCTGGAGTACCAAAAGGCTTTTAAGCTCTATCGCGAAAACATACATGGTCTAGTGTAAAAATAATAAGGACCAGATATTATTACAAACATTATCAGCTCTATAAAGGATTTCTACAAAACCAATAGTGGGAGCCACAGGACACAGGGCAGTGTGTTTGTACACACTACGACGTCTATTAAACTAGAACTTACTAACGTTACTAAGAGCGTAACCAGACTAGGACTTACACTAGAACTTACTAACGTTACTAAGAGCGTAACCAGACTAGGACTTACACTAGAACTTACTAACGTTACTAAGAGCGTAACCAGACTAGGACTTACACTAGAACTTACTAACGTTACTAAGAGCGTAACCAGACTAGGACTTACACTAGAACTTACTAACGTTACTAAGAGCGTAACCAGACTAGGACTTACACTAGAACTTACTAACGTTACTAAGAGCGTAACCAGACTAGGACTTACACTAGAACTTACTAACGTTACTAAGAGCGTAACCAGACTAGGACTTACACTAGAACTTACTAACGTTACTAAGAGCGTAACCAGACTAGGACTTACACTAGAACTTACTAACGTTACTAAGAGCGTAACCAGACTAGGACTTACACTAGAACTTACTAACGTTACTAAGAGCGTAACCAGACTAGGACTTACACTAGAACTTACTAACGTTACTAAGAGCGTAACCAGACTAGGACTTACACTAGAACTTACTAACGTTACTAAGAGCGTAACCAGACTAGGACTTACACTAGAACTTAACCGTTACCAATTACTACTACGGGTGCCTGGGGCGGAGCTCCCAGCGAGCAAAGCGGGTTGCTTTACTTTTGACTAATCCTGTATGTAACAGAAACCCTTTGACATAGAGCAAAGATTTAAATTTCTAAATTGTCTTTAGCTGATTGTAACGGTACCAAAAAAACCATTAAAAAGCTCAATTTTGGGTAACAAAACCACTCGGATAGAGCGATGTGCCTGATTTTAAACTTAAACCCACAAATGATCCATCACGTAGCAAATACAAGAGACCCAAATGAAAAATCGATCTCTGGCCTGCCGCCTTGTCTTCACACGAGTGATAATAGCTTTTGCGATTTTTACAATTAATTGATAATCTTATCATTTTCGCTAGTGGAACCTTATTTGTCTTTATCAATTTGTACATAGTTTTTGGTATCAGCATATTATGCTGATACTGATATTATCAGTAACGCTGGTATTATCAGCATTATTAGTACTGATATCATCAGTAGTTATTAATATGCTTATACTAAAAATAAAACAACAAAACAATAACATAAACTGGGACATTTACATGCGTCAAAGAGAGAAAATATAGGAAATAATCAAGATAAGTTCAAGGTTTTCACACGGTTCTTTTTACTCACAACCGTCACAGCTATGCACACAAATGAATTCAAGGACTGTTAATTAATTACGATTTGCAGTTAACTTATTTAATTGACACAACATAGAAATTATATATATTGCCAGATATAATGAGCCTTTTTTAACACACCGGTGTTGAGATACGCCCCAAAGGGACAAGACCTTTCCAACTTTAGAAATTAAACTAATAAGTTAGTATAGCTTAGGTACACCTGATATTTTGGTAAAATAAATCAAATGGAGGGTATTTATTTCGTGTATACGTCATAATATTTTACTAATACATTTTAAAAGTTTACGTGTGGCAGATAAACTTTGATTGGTGCGTATTCAGTCTAGGCGTCCTATAACCGCAACTAATTTCAGCACACAAATCCAAAACTATATACAGTGCTGTCATAATGTGAATGAATAGATCATAAACTAAAGAAAGTGCCTTTAATGAATAGAAATTAGAACCGTTTATATTAATTGTATGAAACTATATATACCTACTATGTATCAATAATGCAATTTACTATTTTAATAGATACTAAAATAGTATTTTAGTAGAGGTTTTGTGTATTCGTCATTAAACTGCCGTCTGCAATCCATAGACTGTGATAAAACGGCGGAGGTTTTGTGTATTCGACATTAGCTGTTGCTGCAATCCAGAGACTGTGATAACACGGCGGAGGTTTTGTGTTTTCGACATTAGCTGTTGTCTGCAATCCAGAGACTGGGATAACACGGCGCAGGTTTTGTGTATTCGACATTAGCTGCCGTCTGCAATCCATAGACTGTGATAACACGGCGGAGGTTTAGTGTATTCGAGACTAGCTGCCGTCTGCAATCCAGAGACTGTGATAACACGGCGGAGGTTTTGTGTATTCGACATTAGCTGCCGTCTGCAATCCATAGACTGTGATAACACGGCGGAGTTTTGTGTATTCGACATTAGCTGCCGTCTGCAATCCAGAGACTGTGATAACACGGCGGAGGTTTTGTGTATTCGACATTAGCTGCCGTCTGCAATCCATAGACTGTGATAACACGGCGGAGGTTTAGTGTATTCGAGACTAGCTGCCGTCTGCAATCCAGAGACTGTGATAACACGGCGGAGGTTTAGTGTATTCGAGACTAGCTGCCGTCTGCAATCCAGAGACTGTGATAACACGGCGGAGGTTTAGTGTATTCGAGACTAGCTGCCGTCTGCAATCCAGAGACTGTGATAACACGGCGGAGGTTTTGTGTATTCGACATTAGCTGCCGTCTGCAATCCAGAGACTGTGATAACACGGCGGAGGTTTTGTGTATTCGACATTAGCTGTTGTCTGCAATCCAGAGACTGTGATAACACGGCGGAGGTTTTGTGTATTCGACATTAGCTGCCGTCTGCAATCCAGAGACTGTGATAACACGGCGGAGGTTTTGTGTATTCGACATTAGCTGCCGTCTGCAATCCAGAGACTGTGATAACACGGCGGAGGTTTTGTGTATTCGACATTAGCTGCCGTCTGCAATCCAGAGACTGTGATAACACGGCGGAGGTTTTGTGTATTCGACATTAGCTGCCGTCTGCAATCCATAGACTGTGATAACACGGCGGAGGTTTTGTGTATTCGACATTAGCTGCCGTCTGCAATCCAGAGACTGTGATAACACGGCGGAGGTTTTGTGTATTCGACATTAGCTGCCGTCTGCAATCCAGAGACTGTGATAACACGGCGGAGGTTTTGTGTATTCGACATTAGCTGCCGTCTGCAATCCAGAGACTGTGATAACACGGCGGAGGTTTTGTGTATTCGACATTAGCTGCCGTCTGCAATCCAGAGACTCTGATAACACGGCGGAGGTTTTGTGTATTCGACATTAGCTGCCGTCTGCAATTCAGAGACTCTGATAACACGGTGGTGGTTTTGTGTATTCGACATTAGCTGCCGTCTGCAATCCAGAGACTGTGATAACACGGCGGAGGTTTTGTGTATTCGACATTAGCTGCCGTCTACAATCCAGAGACTGTGATAACACGGCGGAGGTTTTGTGTATTCGAAATTTGGGTTAAAGTTTAAAATGAGGACTTTGATTACGTAACAAATTAATTCAGCTACAGAATGACTTATAATATTAAATTAAATATCATCAAAATTATTTGTTCTGCTATTGTGTCCTTCGAGAGTTCAAGAACCTCTTCTACCGCGGTGTTCGATTGAACAGATAGTTTTTAGTTTGCTGTAGTGTCCTCCAAGGACATTATGGCCTTCTCAGTAAACCCAGTATATTCGTTCGTCCACACTCATGTTTATCAGAAAATCTACATTGACGTCACTAACCGGATTTATCTTGCACAACTTATTATAGATCCGGCTAAAGAAATCTATCATTCCTTTACAACTACTATACTATTAGAGCAGTTTAGGTCCAGAGGCAGTATTTATAATTTTAACAAATTATAGGTAAACTTGACATTTGACATGACGGGCCAGGGGAAAAGTCTTCAACAATAGCCTTCACCTTTACAATAGTCTAACCAGTATAAAATCTGATTGTAATACTTTTTAAAGTATATTTACGCTGTTTTCCTTCTATTTGAAATTTGTTGTCATTTGTTATGTGTTTATGTTCATTTTTTATACAATAAATGAAACATTAGACTTGGGGTGGAGAACGTCCGCACTTCGCAGTAGCGTATAACGTCCGCAGTAGCGTATAACGTCCGCAGTAGCGTATAACGTCTGCAGTAGCGTATAACGTCCGCAGTAGCGTATAACGTCCGCAGTAGCGTATAACGTCCGCAGTAGCGTATAACGTCCGCAGTAGCGTATAACGTCCGCAGTAGCGTATAACGTCCGCAGTAGCGTATACCGTCCGCAGTAGCGTATAACGTCTACAGTAGCGTATAACGTCCGCAGTAGCGTATAACGTCCGCAGTAGCGTATAACGTCCGCAGTATTGTATAACGTCTGCAGTAGCGTATAACGTCCGCAGTAGCACATAACAATACGAGTATATTCTCGTTGTTGATGAGAGCACCAACTTGTATGAGTAATTTTTGGTTTCTCTTTATATACATAGTACACTATATAGGTACAATAAGTACGGTATTGTTTTCGTCAAAATTTGAGAATTTTGACGTGGAAATTGGTGGAAGAGTGGAAATTTGAGGCTCCCTGAATAAAAAAATTTGTTTCGGACGGACTGACAGCCTTCCATCTGTCTTTGTAACGACTCCGACCGATGATCTGACTTTTGTCGATTTCCGATTAGTCTGAATTTAGTACAAAGATGCACTTTGGCAACAGCCCAAACAATAAATGAATAAAATATTTTAACAATTCCCATTAAAACCTGCCCAAAAACTAAAACAAATTTGTATTTTGAATTATTATTAACTTTTAGTGGTTCCAGATGAAAGACTACAAAAAGCAAGATCAGCCTCATTTGTAAACAGTGTTTTATGAAATTTTATATGCAGCTTACTTAAGGTCACATCGCCCAATAAAACCCGCTATCACTCGAGGTGGGAGGATGTATCTCAAAAAATATTTTATGTTGAAGTACAAGGAAATCTGTATTAAATTGAATAACTATTTTTGAAACATTAGCTTTATTAAGCTCATTAGCGTTATTTTAACCCTCAAGCACATGTGTAGTTAAAATTATACAGCACATATGTGGGGTGCTGTCAGCACCCAATATTGTTTTCACTCGTCCTTCTGGATTTTACAAATCTAATATATCTTGTTTTACATGATGAACATGGGTTATTGGCCATTTGAACAATTTTATTTTACTCATTAAACCCTTATTTAATTAAAAACTGCATTTACGTTTACTAGCCGTTTTTCGTTTACATACGATGCATAATATAGCAAAGGCTTTCGTGATTTATTGAAAAATAAAACACTAACTCGGAGTGTTGACAGCACCCTAATATATAACAACTATTATAAAGGTGAATGACTTTCAGGCTATCAATCAACAGCTCTGTCTAAGGAACATGTCAGCCTTAGTCAGTAACATGACTACAAGATCGCGCCACAATCATCTTACACTCGTTTCTCATTCATACTTCGCTTAAAATACCTACCTTGTGGTACGGTCGCCATTTCAATCAACTAATCCTAATTTAATCTAATTTTACATTTTATTAATTAACTATGTATTATTTAAGGGAGAAAATATGTGTGATTTCACTGATACCGTTTATTTATTTAATGGCGATTTTTCTGTTTTACAAGTTTATGACATTTTATGATAAAGGGAAATTGACACGTCAGTACAAGCAACATCTGCTAAATAATGGACGTTTTGGTCTCAGGTGAGGCAAGGCAGCACTACTCTCAATTAATTTCTTCATTTGTTTGTAAATAGGAAATTAAGGGTCTTTGTTTGTCTTAAAAGTAAAAAAATATAAACTAAAAAAACTATATTAACTACACTTATCTCTATAACCTAAATATTTATTGAATTTAAAAAAATAATATTTTTCTGTCTAATGAATGATTGTTAAAAGATTAGTTTTACTCGATATCTAGTTAATAAACAGATTAATCTTTCAATTATTAAAAGTTAAAGTGGTTAATCTAAAATGTGTAATTTAATCGTCTCATTTGATTTTTCAGGCATACTCTAGTCCTTTCATACTGATAGAAGTAAAAATAAAATGACCCAGTGCTTCTGGGCCAACTCGCAGCACTACGAAACGCACTGGATCCCATAAAATCTGTGGGAGATTTTATGGATCCAAGTAAGGATTCGTTGTATTTAGAGTGATAGAAATAGTCAATATCGCTCATAAAAATGTAGCTCCCAACACCAAGATCTGTACACCAGTGTAAAAACAGTAAACAGTGTAAGCATTGTATCCATCAAAAGTAACTAAATATGTCAAACGACCGTTCAATGCCAAAATTTTATATTTTTTTATCTATGTATAAAACTACTAATTCAATAGTGTTCTGTGCAGTTTCATATCAGCGTCGTGTTTTAAGAAACGTGCTTTCCCTCCCCACTCGCCATTTCCAGCTCTTCCAAGGTCAAGTTCCATGGTAGTTATACAACCCGCCCTCGGGGCAAATACAACATGAGAAGGTCTGCCCAAGGACATGTACTAGGCACGTACGTGGGAATAACCGATGCTCATCTTCGCCTCGCAGCGACTACGACGATGACCACCTGTTCAAATGCGTACGTATGTGTGAATGACGCCCGGATCGCTCCATCAACAACAACACGTCTATAGAGGAATAGTGTACTCGCAGGAGTGAGGTGGGGTTACATGAATAAAACTACTAACTATAGTGGCATTAGTTACATGAGCTTAGACTCATAAGCTCATGAGTTCAGACACAAGATAGAAAGGTTTTGTCAGCTAGCCCGGTTGAAAATTTTTGCGAGATCTTTAGTGTCTTGATAAATAAATAATAAAAAATAAATACAAAACTATGCATTTTTATCCAGCACCTTTTAAAGTTCACACTCTTTTTTCAACTTTCGTCAAGCTAATTCTATAACATAAAAATAATATCAGTTAATTCTAAGATATACAATAAAACTGATTTTGTATTTTATTTTTGAAAATACTATAATTGTTGCCCTTTATGGTATTTGGCAACAAGTTATAAATACATATTCCAAATAATGAAAACTCCTTCTTTCCCAATTCAAGGTGCGCCCGCGAAAATGGAGACCGCTGTCCTGTCTGGTACTTCGTGGTTTCACCTCGCTCCGAAGAATCAATCTCTTCGCCAGGTATGACGGTGATCCAGTGAGTAGGACTTTGTGAGCCAGCAGAGGTTTTTTGAAGACGGAGGCATTAAAATATTTTGTTGACGTTGGTTGCATCTCTGTATTCATTAATGTGTTCCAATTTCTTTGGATTATATACGTCACGATATTGTAGCCTGGTGAGCAGCTTAAATTTTTTAAACTGGTGAGGAGTTTTTATATTTCCAAAAAAGGAATGGCATAATAGATAAAAAAATTCAACCGTATGATCTAAAGCTTGGTTACCTCAGGTAGGATGTATTTTAATCTATTCAGAGCCTTTGACCTACATAATAGAATCCTAAATGGCTCGAAATTGTAAAGTTGGCGTAAGCGTTATATCAAGAGTTCTAGATGATTCAGCCACCGTCAATACATTTCCATCCAAAGGTACAGAAGGCGTTGAGGTTCTTAAGGTTGCATTGCCATTGGAGGCAGAATGGCCAGACAGAATAGGCGTAGCAAATAACATTTTTTCGTAATTCAGCTGAAGAGCATGGTCAACTGGCCATTATTTTAATCTTACACAAATCAGCTGTGATTTTGGACACTGCTTCAGACAATTGTGATGGAGGATAAGGCAGCAAAATCTGAGTATCATCAGCATAAAGATGAACCGAAAAAAAGAATTGGCCCCAAACAAGAGCCTTGTGGAACTCCTGTGATACGAGAAAGACCAGAAGACTACAGTCCCTCAACTTTGCGTAATCGAGGATTTTCCAAATTCATAACATTTGAGCTTAGCCAAAAACATTTCAACGTTTACCGACTCACAAGCACAGGCACAGGAATAGTCGAGTGAAGATAGAGGGAAAGTTTAGAATCGGTATAACGACACATCGCTTCCAACAGGAAGGAAAATAACCAGAAAAGATTGAGACGTAAACTAAATGTGTTATTGCCCTAATAGAGAAAGGACTTAGGCTTCTTATAACCCTGGACTCTAAAATTGGACCAAGCTTAAGAGACACATAGTGTGGATGCCATTCTTCACGTAACGGTCTTAAGCTCCACCTTTCCGCAAGGTGTCCCAACATGACTAGGCCCATTAGTGCCCAAAAAATTTGTTCAACGATTATTATTATACTTTGTGAATATGATTATATGGTTACTATTAATGCATAAATACATGGGATTTATGAAAATCTATCAATATAACAAAAATATGCCCGCCAACAAATGTGGGCACTGAGCACTTATGAGTAGGGGTTTAGAGCTATAAACAAAAGAGTTTATGTGACGATGAGTAATCTATTTATTGATTAAAAAACATGTCAGGACATCCAACTATCTAAAATAAAATTTTAAATAAGCATATCTACTGATATCCATTCAAATTTTCAGTCTAGAAATGAAATCCCACAAAACACTTTATGTGGCAGCCCATTTGGCATTTTCTACATTTCTTCCAAGCATTTTTTTGCGGTGCCGACAATGAATCTGGTAAATAAGATGGTACAATCAACAATGAGGTCAATCACTTCCCCATCCACAATAGTCTCGAACATTACACTCGATCACAATTTTTTTGTAACCAAGCAGGTCTCTCGAATTCACGGTCAGGTCTCTCAGGTTTGTTAGGAATGTCAGTTTCATCCAAATTCTTTTCTTCTCTTCTTTCTTCTGCTTTTTAGATTTAACACCTGACTTTTTCTTCTCTATTATTTTCTCCATTTTCATTTCCTTAGGTTTTCTATTTTTTGTTTTGCGTTTTGGTTTTTGAATTTTTGGAAAAGTATTCGGCCATTTAAACGGGTGGTTGTGCAGTAGACAATGGGGTCTCTCGTAGGGGTGAGCAATCCAATTGTTGTCCTCTTGATTTAGATGAGGATGTAATGATCGGCAAAGGATAATCTGTCGATTGCGTAATAAACAATGAGCCGCCAAGTTTGTCGATGATATCTTGTTTAGTCGAAATTTCAATATCTAAAACGCCAAATATTTATAATGTTTAGGGTGAAGGGTATAATGTTAAGGGTTCAGATAAAAATATTATACCTCCAAAACATTGTTTGATTACTCTTATTTTGATTTTTATAAATACAGTATATATTTATAGGAAATACAAAAAAACACTCTAAATACTCTAAGAAAATATTTCCACTAAGAAAACCCCACTATCATTACTGTTCAATACCAAAAATTGTAGGCAAAATGGCTAAAATGTGAATCACGTTACAGCCTAACCCTTCATGCCTAAAATTTTATATTACTATTTTATATTATTACTATTTTATTTTATTTTATATTATTATTTTCTATATTACTCTTGAGTCCAAGATGGCCGAGGCATCGATGACTCCCACCTCCGGCTTCTCACTTTTATCAACGACTAGCCAAAGTGCCCGTTCTTCGCACGGGTTAAAAAGGCTGAGAGGTGTACTCAGTAGGTGCACTACTGATACATTTATGTTATTGTTAATTAATTCTTCATTGTTTACAAAATGACAAAACACGAGTGTCTACAACATTTCAAAGTAACATCTGTCAAATATTGGGAGAGGATAAGAATTAATGTAATAGAGACAGTCGTCGGAAAAAAACTTAAAATCTACCATTCCACTATTTCAAATATTTCACTAATTTCGATCCAGCAGTTTATCTGAAAAATCAACTTTATTTCTTCTTCTTCCCGAACTGTCAAAATATAGTGCAAACGGATGTTGTCATTAGAAAATGTAAACATTGAAACCTAGGACGGTCATGGCAGTTCTTTCTTCTTCTTCTCCTTCTTCTCGAACTGTCAAATTTTAGTATTCACAACTGTTGACATTCAAGTAATTTTATGTTTTCATTCTCTAAAAATGTAAAAATTGAAACTTAGGACGTTCACAGGGCGTAGCCCGAGAGGATTTTAAGGAAATGAGTATGCCTATGTGTTGCATGAGTTTAAGATCTACCTTTGTGTAAAATTTCAAACCGGTCGGGTCAGTATTTTTCGCATTTACTTGCCACAACAAACCCACAAACAAACATACAGACACCACCTCTTCTTTATAATATGATAGAAGATATAGATTATATACTCAATGAGAGATGCCGTTGTAGCAGTTACTCTTTTGAGTTCTCTGATAAGCTGATGAAGGCTCATTGATTTGAGGGCATTTGCTAAAAACCTGATGTCATTTCCATATTGATTTAAGACACTCACAAATAAAAACAACGGAATCAACTTCTAGAGATATAACAGAAACAAATAAGCGTAGGGAAGAATGCTTAAACTCGAGTAATGTACGGATGGTGGTCTATATGCGACACAGAGAGTTTTAATCCCTTTAAATGAATAATACCATTTATGTATTATGCACTCAATGCGATCGTCAATATAGGGTACGTAGGCTCTAAAGCAACACTACCTCCAAAATTACCTAAATGATGCTGCCTTCGACATTGAACAGACATTGCCTCCAAGGAAATATCAGAAGATAACCATGATTTAGAGATTCTAAGCAAATAAAAGTTGAAATCCTCCATAATCTCACAGAGCTCCCCAAAGCCAGTGATGAGAGAGCAAATATTAGCATAAACTATCCTGAAAGCAGACGTGGGTCTCCTATATCGTGTCCCGAATGAATTCAGAAAATGAATTAAGCCTGCTGAGGACCGGCAACAGAAGAAAGAATCCCGAAGCCAGATCTCTGTTATGGTACATTTACTACGCTGATAGTCGGTCGCTATAATATTAAAGTCATCATAAGACTTAATTAAAGACTCTTTTAATTAGAGACATCACATTAAAAACGTCACAAAGAGTTAAAATTAACTTGTCAGACCATAGGATTATACTTAGGAAGCGTCTTCAGTGGCAGTAACGTCCAACGAGACTCTGACGCTGAGATCTTCGCTTATGTTCACGTTAAAGATTAGATATTTCCATTTATCTTTCCATTTTAAGGTAAGTTGAACGCCCTATCTTAGGAATGGTAAATTTGTTATATGTTTGCGACCCATTATCTTGGAAACTAAGCTAGATACAGATCTGAAATTTTTACAGGAGTTACATATCTCATTTTAATTCTACTGGTTTTCAATAATAAAAATAGATAATATAAAATTTTTCCATAAGTGTATGTCTTTTGTCAAATATTTTATAAAAAATATATAAATTCCCCTCGTTATACCCCATTAAATTTATTTAAGATCCATGCAGTCAGCTAGATTTACATAACTTTTTATATCAGTATTACAGTAAATGCTGTTTACTCACATCAACAAGTAAACACGTATAAATTACAATTTCTAATTGTCAATGTATGGGTGCATCCGCTACACATAACCACATACAACTTAACTGTACAATTCGATTTTTAATAGCTTTTTTCCGGAGAAATGTACCTACCAAACAATGACAGTGTATTTATTTGATAATTGACACACGATTATCATTTTTATAGAAAACATGAACTATATAGTTACCTATATAACCACTTTACCTTTGATGTGACAGCTATAAATTAAATTAAATTAAATATAAATAAAATAAATTGATTAAATAGATAAAATTAAAAATTTCATGACCAGTAAATTATCTTCCCAGGGGCCAGCGTGGTGAATTGAGGAACTAGGTACTGGGCAAGCCTACAGGCCAATCGCAGTCCTTTTGACATGAATATGTCTTAGATCTGTGGGGGGGGTGTTGGCAATTTGAGAGACCAAACTTTTAAACAGTGAGTCATATGATTAGTGACGTCATATGATTATAAGGATAGCTGTTTAGAGGAACATTCTCTTCATATCCATGATCTAACCTATTTCCCACCGGAAAGTAAATACAAACAATTTTTGGTAAAGTAATTTAGCTTTTTAAAAATAATCATAGCTATGTGAAATTTAAGCTACATAATTTCCTTGACCGATATAAATTATAAATACCCCCGTCGCAGCAGACCTGCGTACTCAGCGAATTTCAAAATCAATAATATAAAAATAATATGTGACAAGTTAAAAAAAATCTGTCCATAAACATGAGAACTATTTGCCTATTCTCCATAAGATTAACATGGCAAAGAGTGTGCAGGTTTGCTGCTGTGAGGAACACTGAAATTAGGCATTTCTACCATAAATAATTTTTATCTTAACATTTATACCAACTTTCATCAACATCTGTCCATAAATAAAGGAGTTTGCCTATTCCCTATATGATTAAATGGGAAAAGAGTATGCAGGTTTGCTGCCATGATAAACACATAAACTATGATTTTTAAGCATAAATGGATAGATCTCAACCAAATAAAGCTAAAAATCAAGTTTTATCCAAAATATTGATTAATATGGGAAATATTAATTTTTCCTTATCCTCCATAAGATTAACATTGGAGCCCCACAATACAACGTACTGTGTTTAGATTTTTTAATATCTCGGTAACCGTTGAAGATAGAGAAAAACTTTAAGGAACTTAATTGTGTAGTTTTTTAAGCAAATTCCAATTGTGAAATATAAAATTAGAAATTTTTAAAAATTACATGTGAAAAAAGCATAAAACCCCATTTTGGGGTACAAAACCCCCCCAAACTACCCGTTCCCATTGACCGATATGTCTGGTTTACGAACTCGTCCGAGCATTTGTAGGAATACACCTCTCTACCAAATTTGGTCTCGATCGGACCATTTTTACGAGAGTTATCGTGTTCACAGACACACACATATATTATATATATATATATATATATATATATATATATATATACATATATACATACATATATATATATATATATATATATATATATAAATTTTAACGACTATTGTTTTTGGACTCTGGGCACCTAAAGAAGAAAAATAACATGGTCCCGGGCTTAAGTCTCACCATGAGACCTACGTTAATAGCTTCTTCCCTATGGGAAATTCGCTAAAAACGTAAATAATTCAATATTTTATGGGAAAAATCATCAAAAATATCGTATGTATTCCACACTTGAAACATAATGCTAAGCGCAATTTACATATCTCTCTAAACGTTACAAATATTATTTCACAGATTAAAGTACAGTTTTTTCAGTCCATAGTTAATAGGTAGTATTATAATTCTAATCTCCTTTAGATTTAATTCATATTGTAAATTAAGTTGGTTTACACTTAAATGTTACTATTTCAATTAATTTTTATTCTTATCTAAACTAATATTAGCTGTTCTTGTTTGTGTCGGTCTGCAGATAGTTCACAACTTTTATTCAGGCGTTCGGTTGAAAATCGATGATTTCCTCAACCGAAAACAAGTTGTTTATTTCAATTCTATCGTTTCGTTTGTGTACACACTAATAAGTCACCAGTGTTGCAAGAAAACGTGTAATTACCCGGATTCCGGGTATTTTGAACGTGTACCGGGGATTTTCCGGGGATTTAGGTATTATCTGTGAGAATTTATCCCGAATATTGGGTGTAGTAGTAGTGGCGTTGATGAAATATTTCTTTCTTCTTTTTTCATCTTCACTTCAAATATTTGAACAATTTTAACATTTAACAGTATGTTAAACTGTTGAAAGTTGAACCTTGTATAATAGTTGTATCTGCAAGGAATACAATATAATCCTTGATCTTGCTGATCGCTTTTTGATTTTTTCTTTATGTGTTTATATGTTAGTTAGCACATTGGTTCTTAACTAATTCTCATGTTCTTCACTCTTATAAAATTTACCGATTGTTCTTATTATAGTAACAAATTGTAAATAAATCTTTATTGAAAAAACAACACCCTTATTAAAAAAAACTCTTCTGTTCATTTTTATAACAGCACAAAAAAGAGTATTAGACTTAATAAGTATTATAAGAGCCATAGTTGCCATCAAATCTTAATGTATAATAAACTGACAACAAATTTTAAAATGTTACCACCTAAGAAATTTATCAATGTTATTAGCAAAGTGGCTTTAAAAGCAGGCGTTTTATACCAATGAAGAGTACCTGAGCGGTGACACCCAAGGTATAGATTTGTTAATACTTTAACGACACTTATTTTATATTTAATGGTGAATAAATTCTTGATTATTGTTGTGTTTGACTCCTTACCTCACAAAGACCAAGGAAAAAAGTG
The DNA here is from genome assembly GCA_023375725.1 of Nephotettix cincticeps. NCBI lineage: Eukaryota > Metazoa > Arthropoda > Insecta > Hemiptera > Cicadellidae > Nephotettix > Nephotettix cincticeps. The sequence continues at coordinate 126,688,483 of CM041786.1, read as the reverse complement.
GTTGGATACTAACTGGAAAAATGCTGTTAAAATCAAGGTAAACAATATCGGGAATAAAGGCCGGAATTATGGAAAAATGCAAATTTTGGGTAGGTGGAGGAAATCCTCTAGCTGCGCTGTTGGTTCCTAAAGGGTCGATCTTCTGTCTTGAGTTTTTTTGTGAAATACGGTCATGCAGGTAAAAGATTTATGAAACTGAGCTTTAGTAATAAAAATCCTTTTTGATATAGAAAATTTGCTTAAAATAAAGAAGAAAACTGGAAAACGAATTTATGTGGGAAGTCAAACCCCCCATCAGTGACATGTTACGTCAGTTTGCATATTTAAATCGAATAGTCTGTAAAACAAAATCTCTGCGAATAGTGATAAGTGTCGTGAACTTCGTTTAGCAGAAAAAAACTGGAAAAATGAAATTATGTGGGAAGTCAAATCCCCCAGTGACATGTTACGTCAGTTTGACAGTTAGTTTGTATATTAGCCCCAGAGTTGAATAATATATTAGAAATGTTTCTTTTTCACACTAGTATAGTATCAAAGCAAATCTTACAAGTGGCAGGCCTATCATTTACATTATATGTACCTAATTGTTGTTGTCAGTAGGTATCTACTAGGATTAAGATCAATACAAGCTTTAAGGTCAAATTACAATTTTATATGGTATATATAAACAATTTCACTGAATTCTGACTATTATTAATATTTTCCAACCATCATATGTTATAAAGTTCAACTGCATGGTACGGGTAGGTTGGTTAATACCATAACCAGAGACGTTCATCTATGCCAAAACTCAACACCAAATGCATTTTCAACAGCAAGGCTTATAATAACTCCAGAAAAGTTACCATCACCTTTACTTAAAATTATTTATATGCTCCCTGCATATTTCCCCAATTATTAAAATTGAAAAAAGAATGGTTGAAAATTTAGTATTTTGTAAGTACAACAAAGAAAAATAACACTGTGGCTCAGAATGGGGGAGCACTACTCAGCAATGAAGCAATGACAACAGTATCAGTTATCGGTATGATGTTTGATTAGTTTATACCAGTTTATACCAATCGATTTTCAGCCGAATGCCTGAATAGACGTTGTGAGTGAACATAGTCATCATCCGTCTGCACACTGCAGGCACTCTGCAGTCTGCACTCTGCAGTCACAGACCTGAGCCAGAGAACACAGTCACTAGTCAGCCTTTGAGGTTACGTTATGATAGCAAACGTCAAAGATGTTTCACTTTGGTATATTAAACTTTAAAGAGAATGGTATTGCAAATGTTTCATCATGATCTGCCGACCCGGAATTTAAATCGAATAGTCTGTAAAACAAAATCTCTTCGAATCGTGATAAGTGTCGTGAACTTCGTTTAGCAGGAATAAAGTTAAAAACTTAGCCTACTTTTAATTATCTACAGTACACATATTAACATGTTGATATTGTTGTTATAAGTTTATTTAATCTTTCCTTTGTTTATATCCTATTGTAAATTAATCTGGGAATACAATGACTCAAGAGCTTTCAGGGGTAACTGTAGTTTTCATTGTTTCTAGTGGAATATTGACTTTTATCTTGCTTTTTATTTTTGCCAAGAGACAGATAATGAGATTTGCTCTTAGATCTCGCAGAGGGCCACATATACCAATTGGTCATGGAGCGAAGAAGGTATGTTATGCTTCAGTACAGTTTCTCTTTATAGGCTCATGCCAGAATATTGATTTGATATATATTTGTGTAGAACCTCTTATTCCATTAAGCCTATAAAATAAACCAAAATATTATTATTCTGCCTAATTCTGTCGGGCAAACTTTAGCACCACAAAATTGTTGTTCACTATTTCAATGTAGACTGTAATTGGTTGCTAAACATAAATACAGTAAATTAATTATTGAGGAATGGTAATGGAATACTAAACTTAACCTATACTACATTGAAACTTGGTCCAAGCATTAGTGGTGGTAACTTCAAGTTACTCACTAGATCAGTTCTGGGGAAAATGTCTGGTTCAGCCCTACATAGAATGTCCAAATGATTGGGTCATTCTACCTTGCTTTCTCATTAACTTTAAATAGGCCTTATCTGTCTATTATGTATATTATTTATCGTAACTGTAAACCAAGTTTTCTGGAAGTAAGATTTTTAAACTGATGGTAATGTCTTATGAAGTTTTCAATTTTTACTTTCTCCCCTTATACATAGTATATGGAGAAGTATTGTTTTTGTAAAAATTTTCGAATTTGAGTTGAGAGTGGATATATCCGTTTTGGGGTCCCCTGAATCCAAAAAAGTGGGTTTTGACGTTTGATGTCAGTCTTTGTGTGTGTGTCTGGTTGTGTACACAGCCACAGCCTACCCCGTTGGTCCGATTTAGATGAAATTTGGCACTGTATCTCCAGGCTTTTTTTCATTTTTTTTTTTTTTTAAGGGTAGTTTAAGGGTAGGGTTATGAATTGTTTGTCTACGATTAACGGTTCCAGAGAAAAGTTTAATTTACTGTCCATGATAAACGCAGTACATTGTCTGAGAGCGCCCGATATCGGAGAATATTATATAATCAATTTCTTCCTTATTTCCCAACCGTTTTCCATGAAACTTTCTATGGAGCGTACGGTCAAATCACCCAACAAAACCAACTCAAAAGGGAGGGGGTTTCTTACCCATATAATTCGAACAATTAATTTAACTTTGTCTCTCTTGTTTTTATTTTCAGAAATGGGATGATTATTTTTGAAACAATAAATTATTAAATGATATTTAGATTAACTTTTTAGAACGTAATAGTTTTATTACAGATTGTCTTTTTTAAATTTACTTAAGGGAGAAAGTATGTGTCAGTCACTGGTACCGTTTATTTATCCCCCCTTCAGTTCCATATAAGAGTAAGAATGATTTATTTTCTCTTTTTTAATATGCCTTCATAATATTTGCTCAATAATTATTATTGTAATATTTATTATTATTTTTACAATGCTGATATAATATGTTTCTCTATATTCTAATACAATTTTAAAATAAAAATGGTAGGCTTATACAATACAATATGATGCAAACCAGAATGCATTCTTATCTCTGCATTTTCTTTCCCTAGTCTTTGAAGAAAGAAATTCATCGTAGGATTGATGCCATACCCAAAATTGTATATGAACCCCGAATGATTAGTGAAAGTGACTCACAGTACATCATGCCGCCAGACAATCATATTCCACCGTTTTATTGTCGTCTCAAAGCTATGGATGATGTAAAGTTACTTGGTAAGCTGTAAATGCTTGTATATCAATAATATATTTTGTTGTACGTTAGTTCTTTGTTCAGTGCTCTTTCTAATAGACATATTATCATAGGCTACTGGTACTGTGTAACTAATAGAGAAGATAGTTAAGTAGGCCTAACTGCTAAAGTAACTAGGCCCCTACTACGTTTACTACTAGGCTTGCAAGACACCCAGTATAAGTTTGTGGATATTGGGCTTTTAATTAATCACCTTCCTAAAAACAGGTTGATATATGCAGTGGCGGCTCGTTAGTTTAAATAATGTGAGGACTTGTATAATATAATGAATTGATTATAAACCAATCTAAATAGCTCCAACTCACAAATTGGACCGGGACGGGCCACATCGTAGTTTAGGTGGTGCGTGCACAATATCCGTACACTAAATTAAGTAAATAAGCCTACACAAAAATACCGCACATGGGTCGTAAATTGCATACATAACCTCAGTAAATATTCCGAACACAGTATTCTACTATCTATATCAAATCGATCTTAAACTTATTTTTTGCGTTTTCTAACAACCTTTTAACAATGTTTCTGTCCGCGGAAGAACCCAATTTTGACGTTTCGTACGATTTTAGGCTGCATTATGACACTCTCAAACCATACAGTCTAGCTAAGGGGAATAGGGGTTCTGGGCGGGGAAAAAAATCACCCAAATTCACTTATTTCACTCTCTAATGACACAATTAAGAATAAAAACACCACAGAACACAGTTTTTCTGACGTTTTCTAACGTTTTTTGGACCAAAATACGACACTCTGTAACATCCAGTCAACATCGAGGTCGGCAGGCTTCTGGGCAAAGGAAATGGGAAATATTTGGGAATCAGGGATATTAATTAGGTGATCAGGGGTTTTGTATCCACGGTTCTGGGTTTCAGTTAGAGAGAACGGGATATTTTAAGAGAATCCGGGTTATAAAAGGCTTATTTTAGCAGAGGTTTAACAACGTTGATAACAGCTGACTAGCTGAGGAGTAATAATGAAACATTATTCCATAGAGCACCAATCCTCATAATGTCACTTCACTATGCCGATGCAATTATGGGATTCATATTATTATTTTATTATGAATACATATAATAATTAATAATATTATTATTTTCTTATCATTAAACTATCATTATTATGATTATTATAAAATTTTGTAATGAATTTATTGTAGTTATTACGCATATATCACATGATGATATAGGCAATATTGCCGACATACAGCGCTCTGCGCAGTTAAGTTAGGTTTTTTGATACTTTTATGTCGTTAAATATATTTTATACTATCAAAAAAACCTAACCTAACTCCGCAGAGCGCTGAATTTCGGAAACTAACACACGTTGCCTTCTATCGTAATATACGAGAAGATATTGCCAACATACAGCGCTATCTCTACGTCAATAGTGCGGAAGTTAATCCACACAAGAGAATACGACACCCTCCGATCATCGCTCAAAACTAATAATGTTGGCACAGGTAACTGCTATGAATTTTGACACTTACTAGGTGTATATATTTCATTATTATATCTCTCTGGCTGAAGCAAGGTAGCTAGAATTATACAGAGAGGTTAAGTGTCACGTAAAAAAAAACGGTTACGATACACCAGAAACCCCCTCATTTTGGCTGCCTTTGGCTCTAAACATGAAGCTGCAAAGTTCACTAAATTTTGAAACCTTCCTCAGTTTGGTTGGTAAATTACTCATTTTTTGCTTGGTTAAACAAATTTATAAATAAACCTTCATGTAAGTTATGAAGTTATTCATGTAAATAAACAATTATGACTCTGGTCAGGAATTACCATACATATGGCAGGAAATTAGCTAGTGACTCATACCTCTTTGATTATTCAAAATTTGTTTATTTGCAGATTGACAATTTTTTACAATTGTATTGCAACGTCATAATAAAAGAGTCTTCCATAAAAATTAAAATTGACAAAATACAGATGGAAAATATAATTAAAACTTGTAAATACAACAATTATTTTATTCCAAGAACTCATTGATAGAGTAAAATACCCCCTCCACCAAGAAATGCCTTAAATGTTTTTCAAATACTGAGCGGGTTTCAATTTGTTTTAAATGTGTGGGGAGTTTATTGAACAATTTTGGACCTAAATTTTGAAGAAGGGAAGCTGTTATTTCTATTCTATGTGCGATTTGCATGTTTTGGAATTTATTGCGCGTATTATAATTATGAATGTCTGCACCGGTTTGAATAGAATTTAATTTAAATTTATAAAACCGTATAAAATGAAAAATATAGTGCGATGCTAGAGTTAATATATTTAAAGAAGGGAAAATACTCCGACAGGACGTTCGCCTATTTACTCCCGTCATTATTCGGACAGTCTTTTTTGAATTTTGAATACGCGGGAAAACAGCCCGCCGGAAGCGGAGCCCCAGAGTACAATGCCATACGTCAGTCGCGACTCTATCAACGATGAGATGAGTAAATATTTCTAGTACCTTGGGCGGGTTTGAATCAGCTGATTTACCATAAAATGAACTAATATTAAAAAGATAGTTGAATCTAGTTTATGATATATTGCACCAATTTCTTTGTTTGAGAGCATTGGGAACAAATTTTATGCTTCAATTTGATTAGATTGTTTATAATAATTTAAAGTCAATTGCTAATAAATAACTCTTTTTAATTAAATTCAAATATGAATTTAATTTGTGTTTTTTTATTAATTTCAATGGAACAAACATTTTAATTCTCATTTTATTTTGGGGGGGATTGTAAGAAGATGGAATAGCAATACATATTTTGCATAAACTATTTACTGGGGCCACTGACACTTCTCTAAGGAAGCTTTGCTCTTTGTGGTTGTGATCATTTAGTTTATTTTAATTCTTAACTTCATTATTACAAGTCCATTATACAGTTTATTTTTTTTTAATTTTTACAAGCTGGTTATACAGTTTTAATTTTAAATATAAGTCCTCCATCACACTTGTGTTCTGTATCCTTTACTTAACAAACATCTCACATTACCTGGACCTATGATGGCAGACATTGCCTTGAGGAAACTGTGTTCTTTGTATTTGATGATCTTTTAATTTTTTTGTCATTTAACTTTATTATTACAAAACTATTAAACAGGGTTTTAATTATTACAAACTATTTATAGAGTTTTAATTTTAAATAAAAGCCCTACACAACTGTATATTGCAGTGGCGTAGATACGGGGGGGGATAAGGGGGATATATCCCCCCCCATAACGATCACCTTTACCAATAATTTCAAAACAAAAATATCCTGAAATACCGCTATACAATAACAAAAAATATAAAAAAGCAGTGTGTTGCTGTTACTGTATGTTGCATGTCGAAATACTGTATAAGAGAGTATTTTAACTAAGAGATCTTCCCCGACTGGTCATCCCTCCCGCCATCAAATCGCTCAGCCGCAAAATCTTATACCTTATACCATTGCACTACTAAACAAACTTTGAAAAAGATGGGGCCTATCATTTTCTGTTTAGCCTGAAAAATTTCCATTAATTTTGAAAAAACGCCCTACGTCGCAGTGTAGGAAATTGCACTAGAGTAAAACAAGCGTAGAATACAAGAAAATAGCATAACATAAATACCTTACAGTATATGTTGTGAAACAAAATATAAATATAATCACTCAATCATTATTCATATTTATGAATAAACATAAAACAATAAAATAGAATTCATTTTCCTCCTGGCGGTGTACGTAGTATTTCAAGAAATCACGCCCCACTAGCCTGCAGGACGAATAGCATTTTGAGTGATCTAACTGACATAATGTTTCGTCTTAGGTCCATAAGAACTATGTTTATTTTGTGACAGCACTACTAGCTACACGATAGTCGTAAACAGATGTTTGAGGTGTCAGATTTAAGATAAAGTGGTTATCTAGGGAATTAAACTATTATTGAAAAACGTTTTTATATAATTACCTTGCATTTTCAATTGATAATCAATTGAAAAGTCACATCTAGTTATAAAAATAATGAGTGTAAAATAACAATCTGTAAATCTTTTTTACGATAAAAAGTAATAAAATATAATTCCTTAGATAATCACTTGACACCTCAGCCATTTTTTAAGACAATCAATTAATCTGAACTGCTGTCAAAAAATTAACATTGTTCATATGAGACGGGAGTCCAAGATGGCAACGGAGGTATTGCATGATCTTTATATAGTATTCAACTCACCGAAATGTCCCTTATATACCCTACAGTACATCCTCTAGAATAGGGCTTCACTCGGGGGGGGGGGGGTATTTATATCCCCTCCCATGACAAAAGTGTATCTACGCCACTGGTATATTGTATCCTTTACTTAAGTAACATATCAGACTACCTAGACCTTATTTTTCATGGCAGTAGCTGTACTGAATCCTTGGTGTTTCGATTGTGAATGACAGTTTGAAGCGCTGCACGATTTCACTGAAGGTTTAGTGAAATTTTCAATTGCACACATCACAAGGTTCTAAAAAACTGAACCTTTTGTCCAAAGTGTGGGTCAATTGTGACTCTAAACAGGGCTATCCTTGAGTACAGGTTATTATCTTTTTTAATAATTTTTAAATCGTTTTTTCTTTACCATTATACAACTTTAGTAACTTTATATATATATATTACTTTTTTATTATTTTTTTAACATTGTAGTGGATTATGGAATAAAGTTTTTCATTCATTCATAGGTGCAACAATAAGGGATCAATTCGCAAGCAAAAGGCCAACAAGTGTAACTGGCATGGTTATGGAACGGCGGGAAGCTTTCTGGCAGGATAAAAACAGCCCTTGAAAAGATTGTGGCGCTTGTTGCAGATAATTCTTTTAGATACGCCTCAAACTTTTCTTGTTGAAGGTTATTCCTTTTCCACCAAGCCTATTGTTGATTGGAAGTTGTTCGTTAGAGAAGTGTACATCAATTACTTTCTTCGCCACAGTGAGCCTATCGGTGGCCCGAGTGAGATTGTAGAAATCGATGAAGCCAAATTTGGCAAGAGAAAATACAATCGAGGCCGGATCATCGATGGTCAGTGGGTCCTAGGAGGAATCGAACGAGGATCGCATCGTACCTTTGTTGTTCTTGTACCTGATCGTACAGCAAGCACATTGATAAGACTGATCCGTCGTTGGGTTCTTCCTGGGACCACAGTGATTACGGATTGCTGGAGGGTATACAGGAAACTCGAGCAGTATGAGTCTCGCCACCTGACTGTAAATCATTCACAGAATTTTGTAGATCCACAGTCAGGTGCACATACAAATACTGTGGAGAGGTCCTGGAGAGAGACAAGACGTTCAGTTCCTAAAAGCGGCAATCGCAAAGAACACTTTGTTGGTTACTTAGCTCGCTACCTGTTCGTCAAGCGGTACACCTACAAGTCCATGGCCCATGTTTTCTTTGAAGCAGCTAGTGAGCTGGTGTGAGCAGCTAGTGTCCGCCTAAATACTAAACTAGGTATGATAATTAATCACACACATTTTAAATTAAAGTAGCAGTACTTGTGTCAGTTAATTATGTTGTAACATTCAAAGAATTTGATGTAATGAAAAAAATGAAAGCTAATAGGTACAATAAACCTATTGCCTACGCAAAATGATTAATTTATTCAAATTTAACTAAATGTAATATGTTACAACTTAATGTAACAACACAAAATCTATGCTATTTTAATCTGAAGAGATTTTTCATAAACCATGTATAAATTATAACTTTCCATAACGTACTGTTTCGAAACCCAACTACCCAATTTAAGAGTTACCCAACCATTTGCTATTTGAAACCTAATTTCAACAATACAAGATTTACTGTGATGTAGGGTAAATCTCTATATATAGAGAGAGATTTCGGCTAGTAAATTGCTGCTGAATGGTTCCAAAGTCTCGTTAGTTTGCCGCTGAGCGCTCTCAGTGGCAACATGTCGTTGGTTCTATAGACAGTTTCACACATATTCCTACATCCTTTTTTCGTCCAACATATTACAATAGGTATTTTTAGATTTTGTTTACAAGGATAGGAATATGTTCTAACATAATTGAAATTAGGTTCGTTTAAACTGGCCTACTTACAACAGATTGCATCATACTACAGTATGTTAAGTATATTTTAGAGTGGAGTCATAGGTTGTATTGTTATCCTTTAAGGTCTACATGAGGGGACTTAATTTTTGTAGTATAAAATATTATTAACGACATAAAGATAAAAAAAAAACTTAACTCCGCAGAGCACTGTTTGTCGGCAATATCCTGTCTATTATGATGTAACGCAACGTGTATTGGTCGCCTTTATACAACTTTCACAATTAGTTATATTTTTGATGATACGGCAGAAACCCCATTTATTTTAATTGACAGTCTAACACATAACAACTAGGCATTTTATGACATCTAAACACATTATTACAGGAAAGAAGAATTTTTATATTTTAAAAATCAAACCAATCATAAAATAAACATTCTTCAATTAATTATTTGTGTAAATACACAAATATGTCTCTGGTTAGAAGTAGTTTCTGTACTTGTCGTACCTCTTTGCATATTTCAATTACCTTGGGCTGAAGGACTAATGGATTTGTAATCAGCTGATTGACAATGAAATGAACTAATACTTAACATAGTTGAACTCAGTTGATGATTTGTTGCACCATTTTCTTTGTTTGAGAACATTCCCAACTAATTAATTTTTAATTCAGTTTGATAAAATTTAGTTAAATTAATTTAAAGTGAAAAACAAATCTTTGACATAAACTTAACCTTACGCCTAAGATCTCCAATCAAACAAGCTTTTCCAGTTCAAAATTGTAAATCATGAGAATCTACCCTTTACCCTAAAATTAACATTTAACAACCTAAATTCCCTGAAATATCCCTGATTCCTGAATATTTCCCATTTCTCCCAGCTCAGAACCTTGATTGTTGTAGACAACAAGGTTGACTGGTGTTTGAAGGGTGCCTTTTTTGGCCAGAAAACGTAAAAAAATGTCGGAAAAACTGTGTTTCTTGGTGTTTTTATTCTTAATTGTGTTTTTAGAGAGTGAAATAAGTGTATTTGAATGATTTTTTCCCCCGCCCAGAACCCCGATACCCGGTTATCCCCTAGCTAGAGGGTATGGTTTGAGAGTTTCATAATGCTGCATAAATCGAACGGAACGTCAAAATTGGGTTCTTCCGCGGATAGAAACGTGGTTAAATGGTTATTACAAAGTGTAAAAAATAAGTCTAGGATCGATTTGATATAGATTGGTAGAATACTGTGTTGGTATATTTACCATAACCTCTTTCACCATCAACGAAGCAGCCGACATGTTTTGACAGTTTGATCAATTATCTGTGGCGTTTTCCTGGCCATACGGCGAATTTTGGAGCTACTCAAGGGACTGAGTTCCCATATCTGCATTATGTCACCATTACAGTTAAATGCTGTGTTGTGATTGGCTGGTTAGGTCATAAGAAATACACGAGAGCTGGGACTCAACAGCGCTGCGTCCCTTGGAAACATTTTCTCCGTAGCTTCTGCTCATCATGAAAACATTTTTGAGAAAATAAATTTGTCACATTTATGATAATCCTCATTTTTATTCTAACTGAATGGTTTCTTATTTAATATGTATTTTTCTTTTATCCATGGGAGGACTCCATCCTAGAGTCCTTATGATTTGGCCGCCACTGGATATTTGATTATAGGAAGAATAGTTTAACATATTCCCTATAAAAAATAAAAACTATTTTTGAATTCGAAGTAATAAATTGGAATACTATATGTTTTCATGCTGTAAGCTATTATTTGCTAATAAGGTACTTAAAAACTTGCTCAAATTTGTTGCTTTCAAAGGGGTGAAACAAATCATCTATCTATTTTGTTTTGTATAATTTAGATTATCCTTATAATAAGTTTAGTTTAATAAGTTTAGAAATAATTCAACACTAAGAATTAATAACAAAATTTTTTACCTATATTCCCCAGTTATAGAATATGCAATGTAATAAAGAATAAAGGAATATAGAATAAGCTTAGAAATGGGGAAATAACATAGTTAAACTATCAGATTTGACATTACATTTGTTCAATGCCCCCCCCTGAAGATAAGGGCCCCTACCACCCAAACTTATTAACCCTTCACGAGCAAATTATTTTGGTATAGGGGAAAAAACATTTTGTTTTACATGGATTATGTTCAGAAATGGTATAGTTGCACTATAAATCCCCACCTTTTTGTTCAAATAGTTTTTCTGATTTTTTTTATACTGGTATATTTTTTTCACTGTACCCCCGCCTGGGGGATACGGTGCGTGGAGGTAATAGGTGCAGAGCGTCCCTCCGATACATGGGCGGAGCTATACATAGAAATGGGAGCAGACCAAGAGACAAACGAAAAAGAATGAAAATGGCGGATGTATTCGCTTGCTGCTCTTGGTGAAAATAACACAGATATATCCTTCATATGCTCGCGGGGTCAATTTGTTTAAAAAATGAAATATTAAATATAGGATGGTATATTTGGGTGTAGAATCACTACAGTATTAATTTTCTAATACCCTATTTCTATTGTAAATTACATACCTAGCAAAGGAATTTCATTAGGGTGAAAAATGAACTGAGCTAAAATGATTGAAAATAATTTAACTTAAATACAATCTAAAAAGAAAAAATAACATAAATAGTTTTTCAGAACAAGAGATAACAAAACAGGACCCTTGTTTGCACCGACACCCGACTGAGAACCTTCGAGCTTACCTGCTGACAACGCTAGCGGCTCCCCTCAACGGTATGGGCCAGCGGATGGTGCACCAGTTCTGCGACCTCTACGAACACGCGAGACATGATCCCAGTGAGTTTGGTGATGAAGAATACCAGGTCTTCCATCGGCTGTTGCTCAAACTGATCGATGCGTAAGTTCCTTTGTTGTGAGCTTTGAAACACTCATAAACTAATTGATATTTAAGTTACCTTGCTGCAAGCTGAGAAACACTCAAACTATCCATCGAAGGAAGAAACTTAGGCAAAATTTCCTTTTGTGTAAGATAAGAAACATTCACAAACCACTTAGGGGAAACTTAAGATGAGACTTAAGATTGTGCTGAGATTAAGGGTAACTTAAGATGAATACTTAAGTTCCCCTGCTACAACACAAATGAGAAACAACTTATAAGGTATCGATGTGGATGTTCGTCCCCCATTGAAATCTCATAATTATTAACATGACTAATTTATTTTATTACCTTCTATAGCCTTGTTTTTGCTCAGTTGTAGGTTTCATCTCCGATGCATTTTACCACGATTGTGGCATTCTTCATTAATTTTACCCGAATTTCCCAGTCTAAAATATTTTGTTTAATACTTGACAATCTGTACTTGTTATGAAATAGTTTAAAACTTAGTTAAATATTTTTAATATGTTATTGATAAAAAAACTGCAAACTCCCATGAACTGTATGTTTAAAAATGTAAAAAATGTTTATATTTTTTCAGAGCAAGATTGTTGAAATCATACTCCAACAGCAGAAAATCAAGTCCGAATCGGACTCCGCTAAAAAAGAGTCAAGACAAGTGTCGTCAGCTGTTGGAAGCCAAGATAAAGGAGAAGGAGAGGAGAGAAGAAGATTCACCGCCCATTCCCCCACCACCAGACAACAATGAGACTTCTGTGTGACTAATCGCACAGCTTGAGCAGCGCCTCCGCGGAGTTAAATAATAACTAGGTAGTAAAGTTTTTGTTTATAATTTTTTTACTTCCAATTTTGCTTGAATGTTTCAATTTAATAAGCTAATAGATTAAAAGACATGTAATGTTGTGTCACTAGTGCGCAACTTGAATGTGAAAATTAAAGAATTTCCAATTGAAGCTAAGCTTTATGTTCTAGCTTAGGAATATAGCTTCGCTATATTCCTAAATAGTGAATAATAAAATAAACCTCCAAAAACCTATCAAAGATTAAAGTCATTTTAAATAGACGTATTGGCTGCCATTGGTTTTCACAACATATGGCTATTAATTTTCAAACCTCAATTCAGATACCAGATTAAAATATAAATTTTCAGATCTAAATTAGTTTCTTCAAAGAATACATTTTAGCATGGATTCATAGTTCCATGATTTTAGTCATGCAGATGACTTTAACTGTTTTAAATTTTATAGCCACTTTGGATTGTTTATAATTTTTTACACTAGTTGGAATATCTCAGTTTGTAGCACATTGGATGGGTATAAAAAGCAAATTTTCTCCAAAAAATATCTCCTTAAAATTTTCTCCAAAACATAAAAGTTAATATTTTAACCAGAACTATGATAGGAGGCTCAAATATTGGGATAGTCTCTCTGACAGTTGGAAAAAGCAGTGGTCTCTCCATAAAGAACTCGGACTTAAACTATTATCTATATATAATGTATTTGGATTGAAAAACTCCTACGTTTTAAAACATCCGTTTCAAATTAATTCAATTCCAAAAGTAGTCACAAGTATATGATTATTACCTAGTATGTATATGACCTTTAGCACCACAATAACACTTTTTTATTATAATTTATAAAATTTTATAAAATCAATCTAATCTTTAATTTATGCATGATAGGAGTCTAGAGTGAATATTAAAAATATTAAGATGTATATACCAGTAACTTATTATTCACACATAATATGATAAAATACAAGAAATGATACATATTATACTGTAGCGTTAAAAGTTAAAACTCATAATAGGCAACACCAAAATTTAAGGATCCTAATCTTAAGCAGCAAAAACCAAGATACCAGCTAGAGCAGGATAAAATAGATGCAGTTGCTTGTTGTTAAGCTTATTGCAATTTTCCATTTAAATCTGTAATAACAAAAGCAATACAGTGGAACCTCAATTTAACGAATTTCAAGGGACATTTCATCGGGGTATTCTTAAAAACGAAGTTCATTAAATCGAGGTTGAATTTCGTCAAAATTCGTAATATAGGGGTTATTCATAACCTCCAAATAAAGAATATTGAACACATCCCACCTCTATTTAAAGTAGATTTTTTGGCATATATTATTTTTGTTATACTTTATGTTTTACTGCTACAGATTGGCTGAACCAGCCAATGCTTGCTCAAAAACCATTATGGCCCAATTGCTCGGCCAATTGTTAGAGCTATTTCCTGAAGTACAATTGCCGAAACGGATAAGACATTTTTCATTTTTGTCACGGCATTGTCTCAGTTATAACATGACAGCACTTTCAACGTTCTGTAATTCAGGCTGTTTGGCTTTTTTATACTCACCAGAAAGTCCACCTTCGTCTTCAAATTTATATAAATTTTTGACTATTGTTGGAAGAGTTGTTGGTGTCATTTGAAACTCCTTAGCAATGTCTACTTTCTTCTATTGTTTACAATATGTGGGTTTTCTTCTATGGTTTTTAATTACTTCTACTATTTTTCTCTGCCCTGACACACCAACACAATAAACACACCGATGTGTTAATCACAATCACACACGAAATACTTCTAAGATATTCAACACGGTCTTAACAATAGGTGTAATAGTTGTGCACCTTCTTATGTGTGGCGGGCGGAAGTAAGGGAATTTCCGCTCGAGTGATGGCCTAGATAAAAATAAAATACGTAATAGAGGGGTCTGGACCATGGGAATACGTTATATAAAGGTTATGATCGTTGTATAGGGGTTTCTTACTATGGATATTTGTTATATAGGGGTAAGAAAAAACTAACAAACACAAAAAATATACGTTACATAGAGGGGATTGTAAATATTTTGTTCACTATATAGGAGTAAATTTTCTATTTATTTTTATATGGCGTTTTCAAGGGCATTGAAAAATAATACGCTGCACCGAGTAATACGTTACATTGAGGTTCGTTATAGAGAGGATCCACTGTAGTATATTTTTAAAATCTGGAGAATGTTTCCCTCTATTATTATTTGTACTAAGTTCCTATATTTTGGTCATTAACTCTAACAAAAATAATCATTTATATTCATGTTTACTTCAGAAATGTTTGTAAATATGTTGATGTAAAAATTACTATAGTTTATATGTATATCGTAATATATGTACTGTATATAATTTCAGAGTTGCTGTTGTGTTTTTATGGACTTCCTACTTACTTCTAATTATTGGAATGTTAAAATATAGTTAGCTTTCATAATTAAGTAAATTACTAGCTTGAATAATGAATTACATTTCTACGCTTGTATACAGAATATTTTTGTTACTACTACCACTTAAATTGGCAATCTATGTGATGCACCGGGCTACCTTGAGTGTTAACCCCTTCCTCAATCAAAGTGATGGCTTAGTTTGAAGATGACCTTGAGGGAGAGTGTGTTTCTACTGATTGTGTCCTGAGCTGAATGATTGTCTCATTCTGTGTGCAGGTATTCTTGTAGAGAGAATCTAATACAGGGTGTTCACATTCTGGAAAGTTAGGGATAGTCCTGGAGAAATTCTGGTCAAGGAAATAGGCAAAAGGTCTAGAAAGTCAGTGAAATACACCTCAGTGATGGATTTGAAGGAACTTTTCAATGCTATAGTCGGCTGTAACCCGAACTAGTGCAGCATTTTTCACAAATGTATGAACATTTAATTTATTGTTTTAGATTTGTGCTAGGAACATTTTAAATTATTATTCTTTTTTCTATTTTGTTCCAGTATGTTGGTTAGTTGTTAAAAGTAAAATGGCTGACAAAAAGTGCAATAAACTGTGGTTTGATTCCTAACTATTTCCCAAGTTTAGTGGTTTGAAACACTTAGTAGTAAATGATAGGACATTGGCATTGGCACAGTAACATGGATAAACAAACTGTTTTATCACATTCTAAAAGGCCTAATTATTTAAAATATGGGGGAGTACCCAAAAGTAACCAGCATTGTAAAGTAAAGCATCGCTGTGGGCATTGTTTGATAGTACGAGTTTCTACCGTTAGCTTGTGTGTAATGCAACCCTTTGCCAGTTCAGTGCTGTGCAGCCGTTGACTTGTTTTTGCTAGTGCTGTTTAGCTGCTGCCTAGTTTTTTATGATGGCAAGTTTAAATAAACAATTTGCCGCTATGAAATTTGTTTTATACTCGGTAAAAACACTGTTGAAACTGTTTTAATGTTGAAAACAAAGATGATGCTGTTATATAAAACTCAAGTGTATGAGTGGATATCTCGATTTGAATATGGTGATGATCGATGACAACCCTCATTCTGGACGTCCGTCAACTGTCCAAACCGTTGATAATGTTGAAAGAAAGAGTTTGATTCGTAGCCATAGCACAATATTGCAAACCACTAATTGAATTGAATTTATTTGAATTGATTTTAAGGATAAAGTTGATCACTTCTAAGCTGTTAATTCAGTTCGAGACTGCTAAATGTGACTCAACGTGCTTTAAATGTTGATTAGAGCCCGATGAACATAATTGTCAGGAATGTATTTCATTGCCAAATATTTAGTTGAAATCACAGAACTGAGCTCCAAGACATTCTACTGATTTCAGACGGTTGATCAAGTGTCTGTGAGTAAAAGCTCTCGAATTCGGAAGCTCGCAGTGCTTTTCTATTGATCTTAGCAAATCAGCAACAGATAAACAGAATGTGCTCGGTCAACGGCCCCCCACATGGCTCTGAGTTGGCAAAGTTGCACTATTCAGGTGCTAGTCGTAGTATAAAAGCTCCA
This sequence comes from Nephotettix cincticeps, assembly GCA_023375725.1. Lineage (NCBI taxonomy): Eukaryota > Metazoa > Arthropoda > Insecta > Hemiptera > Cicadellidae > Nephotettix > Nephotettix cincticeps. The sequence continues at coordinate 126,671,564 of CM041786.1, read as the reverse complement.
CCCAAAGCAATGCTATTCTGGTTACCCCCTGCTATAACCAGGTTAAAAATTTTCTGCCTGTAATATTCTTTTTTACTAAACAATGTGCCTGTGCCAACATTATTAGAAGATTTACATCCTATACTATGTACTTCAAGTACACCAGTTTAAAGAATTTTGAATCAAACAAAAGGTTTCTCAAACAAGTTTAAACATTTTATATAAAAAAGGAATTACTCCATTGTAATCTGTTAATACACATTTCAGTATTATCTGTACCATAATTTTTAAGGCAATAATATTTTCAAGTGTATGCCTATGTTATATAATAATTTTCAATTTAAGATAATTAATCAATAAATCAATAAGATAATTAGTCAATGAATCTGGGAAATCAATGACAAATTTTCTGTGGAGATCCTGTAATTCCATCCCCCATTATTCATGTTACAATATTGTTCTTTTTACTCTCTCCCACTTATACATATAGTATTTTGAGGAAGTATTGATTTCATCAAAATTTTTGAATTTAAGATTTCCATTATTTATTTTGGAGTCCCCTGAACCCAAAAAGAGGGTACAATGTGTGTGTGTGTACAGAGCCTATACCATTGGTCTAATTTAAATAACATTTGGATATATGTAGTAGGCCTATGTTTATACATCCACTGCTTGCCTAGGCTATTTTTATTTCTTCTAAAAAAACAATCCTCTACATCAGCTCTTAACAGTTTTGATTAAAATTTCATGGTTGATAAATGACACAACCCAAATGTCTGTAAAATGACGGTTCAAAAGTTCCGAGCATTTAAAATGTCAAAAAATCATTTTTATATTTTCCTGTAAAAAAAACTTTATAAAATAATTTGACTTTCACCACTCAAACCAGCTAAAAAAACTGGACAAATTGGTAGTACTTTTTTATCTGTGACTATCGGTTCCAGAGAAAAATTAAATTTACTGTCTGTGGTAAATGCAGTCCTGTATGTTATCTGAAAGCGCTCAATGTTATTATTATGGCAAAAATTAAAAATTAATTTCTTCCTTATTTTTCAACTGCCTTCCATGAAACTTTGTATGCAACTTGATCTGATATCACCCAATAAAATTCATACAAAGTTATTGATTATTACTGGGGTGGGAGGGTGGAACATTCTTTAAGGAAGTTAGAGGTACTACAGACACTAAATCTCTCATAATCTGTAGAAATGATACCTAACCTGCAGCAGAACTGAGAGAGGAATGCTAGGAGGCAGCAAGGGATCAGTAATGACCATGGATTCACACATTTTGGGAAGGCCCTAGTCAACCATTTAGTATGTTCACCTGAAACTGTCAATGTAATTACGAAAATAACTTTTTTCAAAATTGGGAAGTAGTGTCAAGTATATGTTAAAAAGAACATTGTTCAGAAAAAATATAACATGTAATGGATAGATTTTGTAATTTTTATTATACTCATTTATGAAAAACATTGTTGATTAGAATTCTCATCTTGTAACTATCGTACCTACGATTGGATTAATGCACAGAAAAATCAATACTCATGTAACAGGGATGCGTTTTTAATAAACATAGCTCAAATTAAAGCTTTGACCTTTGCAAATCTCATTTCTGACCGACATTTCATCAATTTTTCCTCTACACTGTGTACAGGAAAAATTGATGAAATGTCAGTGCCCACCAGGGGAAGGTGTCCATTTCACCAATATTTTAAGTCTAAGCTGGCTGGATAGAGAATTAAAATATTTCCACCAACAGATACTTGAGTATGCACAAAAATATTGAGATTAAATTGAGATACAGTGGAACTTGGATAATTCGAACTTCTGTAATTCGAAAACTTCTTTATTTCGAAGTTTTGTCTTGGTCCCTAGAATTTTATATAAATACAATGTTAAAATATCTTGGTTAATTCGAATAATATTTTGGATAATTCGAAGTTTTTACAGCGGAAATCTATAGTGTGTGTATAAGTGAACAAGTCATTGTGTGCGATTTTCCAGGAGACGTTCGGGCTTCCTGTCCTCAGACTATTTTTAGCTAGATCAACGCGCCCACCCCACTCACTAGTCCACTACTGCTCATAAATCACAACATTGACATCTGTGTGTATCATCGGTGGTGGTTTGTTCAGATATTCGTCGTCTGCTTTCATGTTAACTCTGTATGATGGCTTCGTCAAAGCGAACCTACAAATCTCTGACGTTGCAAGAATAAATAGCGGCGATCAAGGAGGTAAAGAAGGGATTTGATCAAGTTTGTAATAGCTAGTTTCGTGATCCCTCCAAACACATTATTGACATTTAACAAAAATTAGGATTTTTAATCAATAATATCTTCATTAACCTAACTTTTTTAATATACAATGTTAAAACATGATGTTTGATTCTTTATTTCAATCACTTGCATGAACTTTTCTAATTCAAATTTTTGGATAATTCGAATTTTTTTTCTGGTCCCTTGAGGTTCGAATTATCCAAGTTCTACTGTATTTAGATTATTGAGATTTTTACTGAGTTGAGAACCCAGCACTGATTGATAGCAGTTGGAATACTTAAACAGAACAAATGTGAAGTCCTTAATGTTTTCACCCGAATAAAAACTAGAACCCTCAGAGCATCCTATTTGTATTCTTTGACATAACAAACTTAGTCTATTATGTGCCTAAGAAATACTGCAACATTCTTTTTCTGTGCAAATGCACAGTGATGATAGCACTGTTGAAGCATCAGCGGTCACAAGTTATACGGAAACTTGAAAACCTGGCAAAGTACAACACTGCTAAGGGCAGGATCAACACCATCGATCAAGTGAAAGAGGCAAGTACTCAGTAGCCAGGTTATCACTAGAAGATGTCCTTTAGTGATTTACTCAACATCGGCAGAATAAACATCTTCATCGTATGGCAGTCAAACAGCATATTTATCTTGAACACATGAACTAAAACTGCAAGTTCGGGAAGGGGCTTGGCCTAGTCCCGTGTAATATGCTTGGCGTGCGGTTAAATTTTTTTAAACATGTTATTGTGGTTTCTTTACTGTAATCAAAATAAAATTGTCAGCTCACAATTGATAAATTTACTGCCGACAGCGACCAATGCACCCAGTCCATTAAAGCCTAAAGCTCCTTGAGCTTAAAATGTTTACTCTTTTTTTACAAGACAAGAACATTATTATTAAAATGTAAGACAGTAACACTAGCTGGTTTGTATTTTTAGATGCAATTAAGTGACAAATGAGTAAGGTGAATTTTATAACATGTAGTTTTTTACTGAGAAATACTCATTTATTAGCCACAACTCTTTCCTGTCACTAATATAATTTAGAGCAGTTTTTTTGTTTTCAAATATTCTCTGTCTTGTATTGTGTTTGTTTTCACCTGTTGTTAGCAAAATATTTTTGAATAAATAAATATTGAAATATATTCCACAATGCTAGGTTAAGAGGTGAAAATGTATAAATATGCAGCGAAATTGTCTTAACCCACCAGCTCACGTGGGTAGTTTTTGTTTAACATCCTTCTAATTTATACAACATACAAAATTACTACCAAATTGACAAATATAGGTTTAAAAAAAATCTGTTTTAACAAATCATTATATATTTACAGAATAAAGACTTAATCCTTATTTTGTTAAAGTTATTTACATTAATTACATTTTAATTTTAGCTTTTTATAAACAATATGAACACAAATCATTTCTAAAATCTACAACACACAGAACACATGTTATGGTAAAATGTTACACACCAAACTTAAAGGAGTCATTAAATCAAGCTAATTTAACTAAGAAAAATAAGGATAAAATTTATTTTGTTAATTTGTACTGATTTGACATAAATTATTTTATAAGATGTATTAAATTGTTTGTACATAATCGTTCATAAATTTTCTTCATACATGAATAATATTGTCATTATTCTTCTTATTGGTTGAGGTCATTAAAATTATACTGCATGTTTAACACTAGTAAAATTAACAAATTCTTTTAATGTTGTAACTAAAATTCATTGAAAAAAATATTTCAGCTCCAAATTAAATTCTTTATCTTTCAAATAAAAGCGCCCAGAGTGATTGACTTTTCGTACCATGATATAAATATGAAATGTTTTCTATTACATTTTAACACTTTTAATATGGACATTTTGATGCTGAAATATGTTCACCCATGTTCAGTTATTTTACCATAAAAAATTCCAGGAAATAAAGGAAATGATTAGTATGGTAACTTAAAAGATAGTTAATAAAAATAATACTTTTAACTATCCAACATCCAATATTGTGGATGTATCATAAATATACCCTCTTTAATACTAAATAACATAATTTTCAAACAATAAAATATTGTGATGACTTGAAGTAACTTAGCCTACTACAAATATTGTCTTTCTGCAGTTGTGACTCACTATTTTAATGTTTATGTACAACTTAAAATTACATAAAATACACGCTTATATTACATAAAACTATGTTAGATCACAGCATAATGTGTTACACAATGTCTTTGTTACATTGCATTTTTAATATGTACAATTTCTATTAAGAAAAGGAATGAGTAGACTTTTATCCACGGCTATACTTGTATGTGCAAAGCTCTTCACTGTTATCATTCTCCAGATACTTTTAACCCTTTCAACTATCATTTTTATTCCCATACTCCTCCGATCAGATTTCATTTAATTTGAAGAAAAACATGGATTTTGGGTATTTTGATATAAACAGTGTAATTACTTAATCAAATGGAAGTTCACTGAAATGTATAAAACTTTAGCGAATAAAACGAAGTCGGCTCGCAGCCGACACGAGATCGGAGCGGCAAATTAGCGATGTCAGCTGCCAGCCGACACGAGAGTTGAAGTAGTAACTTCATATATATGTCCACTAAGAATAAAAGAATATGATTTTAATTTAATCTTTCAGAAACCAAAATAAATATGATAAACTCTTTGTTATTGTTTGTATTCACAACAAAAACATACTAAATATTGAGGAAATTTTATTATTTTATTTTCCAGCAGGCTTCAATTCTCCTAAAATGCTTTTACTCTGACAAATTTCTATGTCAGTCTTGAGAATCTTGTTTTACTTATTTTCTTCAGTTTTAAACGGTTTAATATTTTTTTCAAAATAAAAAAATGTTAGTCTTTCTAAATGGTTGAAATTTACTCCAATAGTAATACAGTAAGTTTCTCATATTATTAAGAAAGAACAGCCTTTTAGATTAAATTCCTTTTAGCTCAAATTTGAATAAAAAAATGTAGCCTTACCAAAGGAATAAACAACTGAAAATAAAATCTCTCTTAACATGCTAATATCTTGGAAGTAGATGAAGACTCTTCCTATTGTCTTGACGTAAACAGAAGTTCTTGAAAATTTTAAGACACAGTCTCAGGCCATCTATAAACAATACAGTATTGTTTACTCACTTTAAGTATCTTAGATATTCAAAACATTTTAATTGCAAATACCATGCAAAGAGAACACAATAAAATTAATTCCTCCATGCAAAACATCACAGGTTTTTAAGGTGAAGCCAATTTTTCAACATGCAATTTTAAATGTATATAACAAATTTTTGATGGAAAAAATTACCATATTAATTTAAATATAACACATTCAAATATAGTAAAACAGTGAGTAAATTCAAACAAGCTTGTCCAGTCAAAAGCCTCAATCAGTTAAATGTAAAAAGTAGTAGTATTATTGAAGCAAACCCACACAGAACGCATTAGCTGGAAGCTGTTTACAGTTCAGGTTACAGCTGGGTAGTGGCCTGCAATTTGACGTACCTCGCGTGTTGGTCTTCTGTTTGTGCGACCGGCAGGAAACACTGGTGGTTTTTTGGCCTCTTCAATATTTTCCTCACAGAATGGTAGACGACGAGGATTAGGACTGTGCTGAGGAGGAACAGCAGCCCTGTTAGAACGAGGTTCAGTGTAGTGTTGGCGTGAGCTGTCGCTGGCTGAGATACAGTGAGACATCTTGTCTTGGGCTCAGTCGGAGGGAAGTCTCCCAGGGTGGCGCACACTTGATACGGTCCCTGCGGTAGCCCATGGATCACAGCCCACGGGAGGGAACAGTTAAGATGCCTTTGAGCTACGAGCGTTCCGGATACAAACACCGTAATTGTCAACAAACAATGAGGGTCTGATTTGTCCTCCCAAATGTGGGCCGAAACCATCATACTTCCCAAGTCTGTGAGGTTTGCGTCGAGTGAGGTTATGTAGGATCTTGTTTTGGTCACTGGGTTACTCTTCACTGTCGGAAGCAACGGAATTATTTCACTGCACCCAAGAACTAACGCAGATTCGTCATTACCACCACCTTCTAGTAAGACAACACAATAGCGATAGCGATGACCTAATTGCAAATCTGACGCTGAGAGGGAGATGGCTAATGTCTTTGGGTCAACTAGGTGAGATGAATCACACTTAAGGGGATTTGATTCTAATAGAACTTCATGTAAACCTAGTTCTTCGTAGACGAATAGGGCATCACAAGAATAGGTGAGAGCACTAGCTTCGACACTCCAGAGTAGAGACACTTTAGAGCCGTCAAACTGGAACCCTCTTAGAACCACTCTTGTCCCAGAAACTGGCATTGGAGTTCCAAGAGGACTCTCAGATGGTATCGGAGATTCTTCTTGACCTCCACAAACTAGCTCGCTCGCTGACAACTCTTCCACCAGTCCGTTCTCGAGGGAAGGAGGCGTTGCACACACAGACGTTGCTTTATCAGCCGATGACAGTGAAGAAGAGTTGCGCAGCCATGATGCAAATTGTGATAGGTTGCAGTCACAGTTCAGCGGATTTTCTGGAAAAAGATACTTATTGCAGTTTAAGAGCGCTGTAAAAGGATTACCTTAAAAATAAGATATTAATCTTAAAAATTAATAATATACGAGTACTAATTATTACTTAATTATTAGTAGTAATATATATGAATTAGAACGAAACTGTTAAAGGAGTGTTCGATTTTTACAATGGGATTACACTAGCTACACAGGCCTCACATATATTTTACATTCATACATAATTAATATACTTAGACACTGCTACATCAGTGTCTTACAAGAGATATAGAACATTTATCCAACTTTGAAAGATTGTAAACCACACTCATTGTAACAAAGGAGTGTACAGCACATGCTAATCATTCAGGTGAAAGTATGGGGTTCAGCTTAGCAATTAATGTATAATGTCAAAACTTGACTATGTCCAAAACATACCATTGGGCTAGGTATAAACTATTACTGAAATTCACTACTATTTTACTATTAGATTTGCGGTGACCAGCTGACAACGTCTAACACTAACATGTATTTATATTTTTATTGCGGACATTTTCCATCATGATTTTATGTAAAACAAAGTTTCACGACGTTTTGGGATCTGGAATCTGATCCCGTCCTCAGGTGAACTAATATCTAAAACATATCATCCGGACCAAACCGGTACATAGCTTAAAAATATAAAATTTTAAAACTTACAAACAAACCATACACTAAACATTACACACATAAGAAACCAAACACGTCCACTCGTCACAGAGACTCAAAGACGTCGTGAAACTTTGTTTTACATAAAATCGTGATGGAAAATGTCCGCAGTAAAAATCGAAATAACATAAATCCACCATCACCAATAATGAATTTCAAACAAAGTAACACTAACGTGTTGCTAGGCAACAAGAATTATGTTTATAAATTATTATACTTCCTTTAGATCAGAGAGGTTATGACAATAAATTCACCTAATACTTAACCTACTTTTGAGTACGTATTAGGCCTCAGACTCATTGATATATATTCTCTCACAGATGCTTGAGTCGTTTGGGATTATAATGACTAATATACAGTCTATTAGTGAATGTATGCCTGTTTACCTGAAAGTGTGAACCTCTTTAGTTTTATGTTGAAGGAGAACGCATCCACAGCCACCATTGAGATGTCATTGTCATCAAGTCTCAGCTCTGAGAGATTTCGCAGTGGTTGTGTCAAATCTGATGTGATGGCTCGTAGGAAGTTATGAGCAATATCTAGTTTTTTTAGACCTGCTAGATGAGCAAGAGAAGCTCCAGATACAGCTACGATTCTGGAAAACACAAAGTTATAAGTATCCAACTAAGAAATACACAGACTCTTTTTAATATAATGTATCTACTTCAATGTGTTATACTGAAACGTTTTGCAGTTTTAAGCGCCCTAATGTAGAAAAAATTTATTTTCTTACATCCTTATTAATAATACAACTTTTTCTTAATTTTTCTCATCCTAATAATATTGCTACATTGAAAGAACAATTCATAAAATATGTTCGTTGCAGCTCTTTGCTAAAAACACTCACAAAATATAATGCATTTACTTCCCTTTGGGAAATAGCTTGAGTCATGGTACGTGTAAAGGGAATGTTTTCTGTTTCTCTAAACAGCTCCATGTCAAAAACCACTGCAAAATCTCAATAATTTGGCAATCCCAATGGTTAGATACTGGTTACAGCACTGTATTTCAGGGTCTTCTCAATTTAACGACTTCAAGGAAGAATGTGATCATTAGTTACTGTAGTTTGTTAGTTAGTGAAATGGTGACCTACCGAGATAGGTATTTTAAGCCAAGTGTGAATGAGAAATGAGTGTAAGATGATTGTGGCGCAATCTTGCAGTCTTGTTACTGACAAAGGCTGATATTTTCCTTAGACAGAACTGTTAGTAGCCCAACAGTCAATGGCATATCTAAGGGACAATGACAGTTAAATGTGGAGTTGAACCACTGCCACTGAATTACGAACTTACAAACAAATAATGAATACTGTACCATCAGAGGCTGGGAAAGGTAGAAAGAAGAAGAGAAATGTCAGTGAATGGTCAAGAACAAAGGCTAAAAGAATGAGGAAGTGTAAAAACTTTTGGATTGCTCACCACGTTTTTCATGAAGTAAATTATTTTTGAATCAAATTAACAGAATATTAGTCTTGGATGAATATTAAATGGATTTATGTCCAACCATATTTATATAATAAAACAGTTTGTCTGTTTACAAAGGTGGTAGGAGAAGAATGTCAGTTATGTAAACACTAGTCTATCATCAATGTAATGAAATTCAGGTTTAAATTAACTTAATTACTGATTGATTCTATTGATTTGGTTCAACTTCAGTTGTTTCGGGAATATGTTGCTGATACTTTTCCAATTTATATTGAGCCCAACAGACAGTAGCGAAAGCATTGTTAATAAATTCGTTCAGACCCACTCAGCAGTTATTCAGGAAATTAAAACCAAAACATTACTGAAGCTTGTGTGTGTCCGTGAACACAATAACTCTCGTAAAAATGGTCCGATCGAGACCAAATTCGGTAGACATGTATTCCTATAATTACTCGGACGAGCTTGTAATCCAGACATATCGGTACATTGGAACCGGTAGTTTGGGAGGGGGTTGTAGTTTTTTTGTACTCCAATATTTGATTTTTGCATTTTTCATATGTAATTTTAAAAAATGGTTAATTTTATCTTTTATCATTAGAATCAGCAAAAAACAGACAGGTGAACAGATGGACACAATTCAGTTCTTTTAAGTTATTCTCTTTCTCCAATGGTTTCCGAGATTTAAAAAAATCTAAACACAGTACGTTGTATTTTGGGTCTCCAATGTTAATCTTATGGAGAATAAGTAGAAATTAATATTTACTTATTAATCTATATTTTTGGTAGAAACATGGTATTTAGCTTCATGGTGTTGATATCCATTCATTTATGCTTAAAAATTATAGTTTATGAGTTTATCATCTTAGCTAACCTGCATACTTATTTCAAATGTTAATCATAATTGAGGATATGCAAATTCCTTTATTTATGGATAGATGTTGATGAAACTTAGTATAAATGTTCTAAAAAAATTGTTTATGTGAGAAATGCTTAATTTCAGGGTTCCTGACAGTAGCAAGCCTGCATACTCTTTCCCATGTTTATTGTATGGAGAATAGGCAAATAATTCTCATATTTATCAACAGATATTGATAAAACTTGTCATATTACATTATTAATAATTTATTATTGATTTGGAAATTTGCTGAGTACGCAGGTCGGGGGTATTTTTATTGCCATGACACAACAGTAATCCACTATTTTATTTACAGATACAGTTCTCCCGGGCTTCCTCTAAAATTAACATGCAAGCACCCCTCAAAAACTCTGAAATGTTCTGAAGTATCATTGCAAGACTTAAGATGCTTCCATCAGAAGTTTTCTCTACACCATAGAGGATTGCTCAGCATAATTTCATTCTTCGCCATGTGACAGTGGAAACACTGGAACGTCGAAAGAGGAATACAACAAGTATTAGAGATACCTCCGATGAAGATGATAGTGATGAACCCCTCACTTCCAAAAAGAAGGTAACCACAAAATATTTTATCCCATTTCTCAAAGAAAAGAAAATTGAGAATGTGCAAGTCTGTAAAACCTTTTTCGTACAGATTTTGGCGATTTCATGGGACAGAGTGTAAAACGTATGCAGGAATTTTTTGGGAACAGGAAATGCACCACTTGAAGCTCGTGGTGGTGATCGAAAAAAAGAGTTGATTACTGGAAGAAAACAGTCTGTTAAAGCGTTTATTGAGTCTGTACCAGTTTTGGAAAGTCACTATTGTTGTGGGAAAAACATTCACCGTCAGTACACTATGGGAAAGATATCAGGCTACCAGATTTATCTGATCTGATTCTGATTTATGATCCAGATTTGTCTGTTAAATATGATTATTTTAGAACCATATTTGATAATGAATATATCGTTGGCTTTGGTGCACCGGTTACATACTGTTTCTCAACATGCTTAAACCGGGAAAAAGAAATAAAATTTTGTTGGGACATGTAGATAAAATTATCTCCCAAAATTGAGCTCCGTGTTCACAAAATGAAAGCTGATGCTTTTTACAATATTGTCCGAGGTAAAAATCCAAATGAGATCACCCTGAGCTTGTCAGATTGTCAGAAAAATCTGGGAATCCCAAAAATCCCCAACTAGTCTGTGTATTACCATCGAGAGATGTACATTTATAATTTCACAGTTTGTCAAGGATCATCTCACTCTCCACTCACAAAAAGTCTGTATACTCGTATATGTGTGGCTAGAACATGAATTTCCCAAAGGATCAAATCAAATTTCATCGGCAATTTATCATAGACCTTATTATTCAAACATTATACCTAACTGGCATTTCCACCATAAAACTAATAGCCGATGGCTGTGGAGGCCAAAATAAAAATTCAATGGTCTCAAAGTTTTTGGTAGAGAATGCATCATCAACACTTAAAAAAATCAAATTATTTTCCCAATAGTGGGACATTCCTTCATTCCTCCTGATAGGGTGTATGGAATAATTCAGCGGGATATTAAGAAATATGACACACTTCTTTCTGATGAAGACTACATTTCAATATTTGAAAAACATGCAACTGTTGTGCGTCCAGGGGAACAATGCAAAGTAAATGGCTTGAAAAAAAAGTATTTTTAAGATTTGATGGAAAAAGGAAAAGATTAAGGATATTGTTTCTCTCATGGAGGTCCATTTTTCAAAATATAGGAAAGATAAACCAGAGCTAAACTTTTAAAAAAATGTAGTTTTACAGCAAGAAGTACTACAGCAGCAAGGGCAAGTAAATAAAGAAGAGGACTATTCTGACTCAGGCGATATCATTGAAGACGAAAGAATCCCTCCAACTTAGGCTGTTTTAATCAGTTTTAAAGATTTGTAATTTCTATTTCAATTTAGTAATTAATACGGTTTATTGGTTAGTTTTAGCTATCAGTTTTATGATGCAGCAGTTTTATGTGTTTTGCTATGTTTATTCAAACAGTAAATTATTTGTTTATTTTGAATTTTGTATTTTTTTATCCCTAACAATTAGAAGGTCTAAAGATTAAACAAAATCTTAAATAAGATTAGATTAGATTATTGAAACTATTATAATTCAATTCATTGTAAAATAATAAGTTTTGTACAGCTTAAAAATTACTGAAACAAAAATCGTCATCTTTCATAAAGGTGCAAAACCCGTCATACTGCTAATACTGCTGTAAAACCCGGTATGTGAAAGGTTTTTTTTAATAACTGAGAAATTTCAAATCTATGATTTATGACCTCTTCCATCAATAAAAATAGATTTTTTACATTTAGTAAAAATATCACCAAACTGCTAATTTTTCGTATAATATAACCACAATTTTTGCAGATTGTGAAAAAAATGTTTCAAACTGGACAACTCAATTGTCTTTGTCATCTATGTACTTGTTTGAGAACCCTCTGGTTTTTTCCTTTCACCTCACACAGTAAAAAAAATTTTTTTAAGTTTTTAAAAGGGTGAATGACATCCACTCACCTGTTGTGAGCCAAGTTGAGTTCACCAAGAGTTGCGATAGCTCTGAAAGCATGATCTTCCAACACATCAATCTGGTTATGATGGAGAGAGAGAGAAGAGAGGGAGTCCAGGCCTGCTAACGCTCCCCTTGTTACACTGCTCAGCTGATTATGCGCAAGTGATAGTACACTCAGGTTGGGCAACCTGTAAACATAAGCTTCCCTGTGGAAATGTTTCTAGTGATGGAAAATTAAATTAACAAACATTTTTTAAGTGAGGTGTGCTTAGAAGAAACTACTTAGTACAATCTGAAAATTATAGTTTTATTGTTAAAATCTAAAAAAATCATAAAATTTTTTTCATAAGTAACTTTTTATGTGTTCCTTCAGTTGGAATTTTTCATAGAAATACTCAAATTGTTTAAGAAAAAAGTGATCTTATTCCACTTAGTGATCAATATAAATTTAAATTTTATTTATTGAAAAATAAAATCCTCCAGGCGCATGGCAGGATGTTTTTTAGAAAACCAATAATTTGCTACTGTATGTTATTGAAACTTTCTGCGTCTCGTTGGTATAGGCAACGCATAAAGGATGGTTCTGGACCGAGGTGGTTTTGTAGACAAGTTCAAAGAGCACATTTTTTTATTTTCCACACAACACAGCTGAAGCAACTATTCACCAAACAGAAGCACTGTAGTGAGCTAGTAGTTCTACAGTTGACTTTTTTCCACTTGAGTTGTTACAATCACATAAGAGATTGTTTTATATTATAAATGAACTGTTTGTTTGGATTAACCATCCAGATGAAAACAGTTTTTTTACTGAACCTACCTAGGCAGAGTGCTCGGCCCCAGAGGTCCTGCCAGAGAGTTGCCACTGAGGTCGAGCTCGCGCAGACTCCGCAATCCTTGCAGACTCGATACCACAGCCACGGTGAGCCTGTTACCCTGGAGACGCAGTGTGTGCAGCATCGGGAGTGGGACAAACGCGTCTGGTGAGATCCAGCTGATCATGTTCTCGCTGAGATCCAAGAAAGTCAGGCTGGTCAGGTTCTGGAATTGACAGAAGTTTAAAAACGTGTAACAAGTACTTATAAAAATGTAAATTATAATTCTCAACACTCTTTTTACAATGTGCACTATCCCTCTTAGCAACATTGAGGTTCCTGTAAGTAATATTGCAGGTTATATCCTGCAATTGATTTATTTTATACTCTGAAGTGATGTGCTTTATTTTTTACATAACTTAATTATTTATTATCATAACTGTGGTTCTATATTGTCAGGCGAACCATAGGCCTACTATTATTGAATTTATTCTGCTAAAAATGATTGGCAGCCTGTTACTACAATGTGAGACACTAACCTCGAAGGAGATGTTGTGAATGCGGTGTATCCGGTTGTGGGAGAGGTCCAGCCTCTCGAGGTGGAGCAGGCCGCGGAAGGCAGAGGTGGGGACGGTGTCCAGCTGGTTGTTGGGGAGTCCAAGGGCTTGCAGTGGAGCCATCAAACCTGTGAACGCCTCAGGAGACACCTGCCGCAGTTCTCCGGAAGAGACCACCAGGCCATGCAAGCTCACATTCTGTAACCGGTAAACTGGCTTCACAAATCATCATCTTTCTAGGTAGGGGCTAACATCCCTCATCCCTGGACAATTATAAACCGTCTTGAGCTTAAGGATAATCCAGAAATGGTTACAATTACACATTAATTTTACAGTTTTTGTTCATTTGATTTGGAATATTGAAGCCTCCATCATGGAAATTTCACCGCAAAACTATTAGTTGCTTCAAAACTGGACCAGGAAAAATCTACAAATAATCTAATCTAATCTAATAAATCTACCTTAAAATCGATTTCTTCATATTATTCTTCATTAGGAACAAACAATCTACCTCCGAACTATTAATTTTTTCCTAATACTGTATCTCGTACTTCTTCATCAGGTACAATCCACCACCAAACTATTGATTGGTTCCTGATATCATTCTTCATTAGGAACAATCCACCTCCAACCTATTGATTGGTTCATGATATCATTCTTCATTAGAAACAATCCACCACCAAACTATTGATTGGTTCCTGTTATCCTTCTTTATTAGGAACAATCCACCTTCAACCTATTGATTGGTTCATGATATCATTCTTTATTAGGAACAATCCACCACCAACCTATTGATTGGTTCCTGATATAATTCTTTATTAGGAACAATCCACCTCCAACCTATTAATTGGTTCCCGATATCATTCTTCATTTGAACAATCCACCACCAAACTATTGATTGGTTCCTGATATCATTCTTCATTAGGAACAATCCACATCTAACGATTGATTGGTTCCTGTTATCCTTCTTCATTAGGAACAATCCACATCTAACGATTGATTGGTTCCTGTTATCCTTCTTTATTAAGAACAATCCACCTCCAAATTATTGATCGACTCCTGATATACTTCTTTACCAGGAATAATTTACTTTGAAGTTATTGATTGCAGTTTAAATGACATAACACTCCAGGAGGGTTCATCTTCTGACACTATGATTTCTTAAAACCTATAAGGTAATCTCAGTATACCCACACCTAGAAAGTCCTTTTTATAAGTTTCACTATATAATAGGATATATATAAGTATTATAAATATTACAGTTTGTCCTACTTTGTACTCTACCCGGCGGACTTATATTCAAAATTTGCCAATAAATATTCCCCTGCCCATAAAGAAGAGTCTTGGATAGTAAAGTACCACCAAAGTGGGAGATATTCTGAATAGTTTAAAAGACTTTTAAAGTAGTCAATGATTAAGAATTATAATTGTAAAAGTATATTTTAGATACTTTTTTATATACATAAAATATTAAATATACGTAAACACATGATAATGACAGAGGTGGTAGTTTGTAATTGATAGTTTTAACAAATTTTTATTGTACTAGCCAAATGAGGGTTGACAGACCTGCAGCAGCAGACCAGGCAGGAAGGAGACGTTCTGTACAGTGCAGTCTAGCAGGGACACGGAGGCAGCAGGGGACAGGGAGCGTAGGGCTGAGGCGACGATGGGCAGAGCCTCGCGTCCTCCTGTCAACCAATAACTGCTAGAGCTAGTGACTTGTGATTAAAATTATCAAAAGGCATCAGAGTCACAGTGTCCGTCTGTGTGGTGCCACCTTAGTGTGCCATATGTGTGAGCCTCTCAAAATTGGACTTAACATACACAACAAATAATTTATTCCAGGGGTACTTTTTTTCAAATATGTATTCTCATATTCATAACTTGCTTGGGAACTAGTTTCCAAGGAACTTAATGAATTCAAGATTCAAATGAAGATAATGATTCAAGAGTAAAAGCACAGAGTGCATTTTAAAGTACTTGTAGATTAGTACTTTTTGCAAGTACTTAGACTTGATTGAGTGCAAATATAATTTTGTACTACTAATAAGTTCCAATGAATCTCAAGAGTGTGGTTTACAGCCTATGTTAAACTGTAAGTCTCTTCATTGATGGTGCCATATTGTATTTAGTCTAAAAACAATTTTAAGCTATTTTAAGCAATAATCATTATTCGATAGCCATAAAAAGATAAAGAGATTGTTAAGTGTAATATTAAAGTAAATACATGACGACTAAAAGGAATTACCAAGTAATTTTATCACAAAATTTAATATTACCCTCCATTAGATAACATCATTGATTTATCTTCCCACTAATTGATTAATTAAAAACACCAAACTATCCTGACAATCCCACCACATAATCCATATGTTGGATGTAACGGCTTAGCTTGTATGAAAAAGTGTATGTATGTCTACTTTAAAGGTTGATGGCTGTTATTGACACCATTAATTACTGGTGTTAATTTAACACCAACTGTATTTTCATGATTACTGAGTAATAATCATTGGAAATCAATGTAATTTTTTCTTATTAAACTATTAAATAAATCTGACAGTTTCTTAATTTAGTTTTTTTTAATTTTATGAACACATCACTCGATTATGATTAACCTTGATGTATATGTGTGTCACTTGCCTGTACACCTGAGGGTGTGGGGCAGATCACAGGAACACGAAACGTTCGAGATCTCTGGACATTTCCACTCTTCAGCTGCAACTGCCACCACCAACAGGAGCCACCACATCCTGAAGACAACAATCCCATGAAACACATGGTCAATATGGGATAAAAGATAGAACTAATGTTCACACGTATCTTCTCTACAGATATGTAAATATTTAAATATTAAATTTTATCTTTCATCATTAGAATAAACTTAAAATACCACAAAATTTAGTACTTTAAAGTTTCACTCTATCTTCAATAGTTATTTAAAAAATATTTACAAGTCTACACACAGTACATTGTATTTTGGGACTCCAATGTTAATCGTATGGAGGATAAGGAAAAATTAATATTTCACTTTCTATCCTATATTTTTGGATGAAACTTGGTATTTAATTTCATGTCGTTGAGATCCACCTATTTATTCTTAAAAATTATAATTATGTGTTTATCATGGCAGATAACCTGCATACTCTTTCCAATCATCTAAAGAATAGGCAAACTTTTTAATTTATGGACAGATGTTGATAAAGCTTGGTACATGGTCAAAATAAAATTTGTCTATTGTAAAAATTCCTCTCAGCATTCCTCACAGCAGCAAACCTGCCTACTCTGTCTCATTTTAATCTTATTGAGAATAGGCGAATAACTCTTATTTATCGACATATACTGATCAAACTTGTCATGAATTATTATTGTCATATTATTGATTTGGAAATTCGCTAAGTACGCTTTGCGAACGAGTATTTCTGTTAATATATCTCTGATATTTAACACTCCAATAAAGAAAGTGTTCACTAAATTTATTAACTGATCAATACAAATTTATTTCAATAGGCGTGGAGCAGGCTGCGGAGATGAAAGCAGCGGCGTGGCTTCAGATCGCATTTGCAACCTCAACACACCACAATGCCAGTCATATAATTTTATCGACTTAATTCGAAGTACATTAAAGCGGAGTGGAGGCCATATTTCGAGTCGGAGCTACCGGCGACGTAGCCAGCCGCGTCCGCCATGCATAATGCAGCCATCGGCAAAAAGTCTTCTGAGAAAAGCAAGGTTTGATGAAAAAGGAACGGCGGGTAATGGGGAACGGTGATTGCGATTCCGCGCGCGTCCGTAGTCGGCTGACCGGCTGTCGCTAGACGGCATCTGGGCGGCACAGCTGCATAGAGTATGACACGAGATACTGTAAGGGATTGTACATAGAGTACCAATCATGAAACATGCGCTCATGGAAAATTAGTAACATCAGCGCGGTAGCGGTTGGCTGGAGTATGCATTTTTGTACAGAGGAACGTGTGAGTGTTTTAGTCTCCCTTCAAAATAATTGATAAAATATAGGTTAAGGTATGGTTAGCTGACTATATACAACTTGTAACAACACTACTTTTCAGGATATAGCTTTTATTCATTGTTGCTTGTAAAGTTATAATAAAAATCGAGGAAATAAAAGTTAGGATTAAAATAGAAAAATAAATCACTAATGAATAAAATCACTTATCACTAATTTGTAAGTAATGAAACTAAAAATTCAAATTGAAAATTGGCGATAGCTTTTAAATTCATTGTTAGTGATTTTATGTCACTGGTGGTGGTTTTATGTCATTTGGATTTGTATTACAGACATTTTCCATATCGAATAATAACACAAAGTTTCACGACGTTGTCGACTGTGTTTCTTGAGCCCTTAAATCGAATTAAAACTTCCTTATTCCGAGAGAAATTGATATTTACATAAAGGCCTAAAAAATTAAACTTACTTGCGGATTTTTTTCTGCATAGATAAAATCTGTGCGCCGAAGAGTCAGTGTCTTTGCAGCAGCCCGACCCAGCCAATGAAGGCAATCACCTACCTGCCTCGAACACCGAGATGCTGCCTTCCTCAACACTGGTTGTTTCAGGGCGCTAGTTGCGATATAAAATATGTGAAATGTAAAATGATGAGGTTAAGAGTTGATCATATTAAGAGTTGAATTAGGTATGCTACAATCAAATTTTAATCTATTTCTCGTTTTATATTCATGTTGTATGTTTGTGGAAATTTTCAGTTTATTATTTTTAATGAAGAGGAGTAAATATTGAATGTATAGTTGTATGATGTTTAAAACGGGGAATTCAGAAAAAATTTGATCAGTTGGGTATCTTATAGGTTAAAAAAAATAATTTTCATAAGAGACCTTTGTGCCTTGTGATGTGTCGACGTATGGTACTTGAACAGTACAGTACAAGTACAGTACTTGTACTGTATTGTTCAAGTACTGTACTTGTACAGTACAGTATAAGTACAGTACTTGTACTGTTGTGTGCGCGGCTATTGTTGCTTAACATTTTTGGAGGGTTTTGCTGTTTTAAACATGTTTGTTTTCAGCTTTGTAACGGCTTAGTCCGGGTTGTTTACTAATCTTGTTTCTAGCTCACCTGAGAATGGAATCAGATTACAGATCCCGAAACGTCGTGAAACTGGTTTTACTAATCGTAATAAAAAAATAATCGCAATGACAATTCAAATAATTTCTAATTTTCCCTTTATTACCTTGTGAGTTAATATAAAGTCCTTTGGTTATTCGGTACAATTAATAATTATTCACTAGGAAGACTGTAAATTTCAATAAATATAAATATATAGTAGTTTTAAACTTTTTAACTAGTACAGTAACTACAGTTAATTGTTACTGTAACGTTATTGTACCACGTAATGCACAGGAATAAAATGGAGCTTTTACACTTGCGAACGATGTGTAGAGATAAGGTAGGAAGTGTGATAATTTGTAAGCAGTTAAGGAGGTGGAGCAGGAAGGATAGCGCCTTGGGAAACGGCGCAACACGACCAACAGTCCTGGCCTATTAGCGACTGGACGCGACTGCGTGACCGAGAAGTTCTCATCGGTGTTATCGTGGAGAGAAAACACGTCGACGTCGAATAAAATAGGCTATAGGAACTCGATACAGCAAGCTGGGCTGTCTGCAGAGGGGTTGTTGCGTATGGCTTACCACGGTCTGGTTCTCTGTAGGTGGGGTGCTCGAAGATGAATTTGAACAGTGAATTTAAACTCGGAAAGATCAGTTCGAACCATAGCAAAACTCAAATTTAGAGATCTGTATCGAAATGCCACACGAGCTTGGATTGCTAGTATTGGCTTATCAGTATATTTAAGATGTTGCTTTATTTCGTAAATTAAAAACCGACTCGATTCAGGGCAGATATACAGGGTGTTCATTAAAGTTGGGGACAAACTTCGAGGGGTGATAGTACTCATCAAAATAAACAAAAAATTTCCTATAAACATATGTCGAAAAATCCTTTGTTTAGCCGCTAGCCGCCATTTTGTATTTTATATAAAAACCTTTATATATAAAGAACTCGCGGCGGCGTCAAGCCGTACTAGACGCCGGTCTCTCGGTCGGCCGAGTGCGTCGTGGAAAACAACTACTTAAGATACAGAAACCAAACTTTGAACACATATTTATTGACCAAAGAGAAAAATATTCTCAAAGTATCATTAAGTTTGCTTTTATATTTTCAAAATGGCGGCGGTTCTTAAAGTTAATGGTTTTTTGTTATTTAAATTAAAATATTTTTAAGGGCCGTAAATTTGAAAATATAAAAGCAAACTTAATGATAATTTGAGAATATTTTTTTCTTTAGCCATTAAATATGTGTGCGAAGTTTGGTTTCTGTATCTTAAATAATTATTTATATATAACGTTTTTTGTATAAAATACAAAATGGCGGCTAGCGGCTAAACGAAGGATTTTTCGACATATGTTTATTATAAATTTTTTGTTTATTTTGATGAGTACTATCACCCCTCGAAGTTTGTCCCCAACTTTAATGAACACCCTGTATACAGATACAACGTAAGGTCTAGAAATGTGTACAGAACAATAGAACAGAGGTTGACCATGACGGTTCGCTAGACGGGCAAGCAGACATGATGTATCACGGTATCACAGGCTACATCTTGAAGAACTTCCTACTTAAAAATTGTGTCAATCAAAATTAGGATGTTTGTTAGCGTCGAACGTGTTCTATTCGTGAGTTTATGGTCCTCACTGCGGGAATGCATTCGGCTTGAGGTTGAGGACTTCGGAAATAAGTGTAAATCACTTCTGTAAAATATCAATATGCAATATATTTGTGTTATTAATGTATTATTACTATGGTAATTGCGTAGTGCCTAGGCCTACACCTAAAATGCTTGACGCACGAACCGAAAGAAATCATATTCTACAAATTTATTTATATATCATTATTTCAACATAGTCTAACGATAGAGATACAATATCGAGTAAAAAAATGTAATATAGATAATCTAATCGAGAACGTAATTATTTCCTCAGTGTGACCACCCTACGACATGACACGATAGAAGTATCGAAAATTCAATCTCACCATGTAGAGAATTTTACGCATGTCGTCTGGGTGGGGTAGTCATTTTGTCGTTTTAGTTGCTAATTTATATTAAATAATAATTGGTAATTCATAATTTAAGATATAAGAGTTTCCATTTCCTCCTTGTCGATATACATTTTTAAAACAAACCTGCCACACAATTGACACGAAGACTATTGGAACAGTTCAAATAAAATGATTCATTTCCACCGAAAGTACTTAAAACGGATCAAATGGCAAAGCTCCAATTACTTTCAAATCCATGGTGGCGACAAGTAGGTAAAACATCAATTAAACGACGAACGAGCGCGCGAGGCAATAACTCATCGTCGATTAGTATGCCACGATGATGACGTTTCGAACGTCTAACAATGGAAGTAATTGCAGCTAAACAACAGAGATGCAGACAGAGGAAAAACTGACAGCCTTATATAGCGGTAGCCGGTAGGTCGTACGCGAGTGCGAGCAGGTGTAGGCCCCTTCCAACACATGAGTCTTACCTCACAGGTGTGCCAATCGACGTCAGTGACAATGATGTGTGTGGGTTAAGGAGAAGAAGTTGAGCGAACCTTATGAAGATGTGGCCATGGAGAGTTTGGAAATTAACGAGTGAAAACATATTCAGGATTATAAAAACTGAAAATATGTTTTAAAATATTATGTTTTAAAGGACATTTTAAAATTCAATAAAGAACAATACAATTAATCATAAATTTCAAATTAATAAGTAAAGTCTCTAAGTTTAGAGAAAATACCGAATGAATAACCACAGTGACGAATTTTAAATTAATTCTAACTTGAATGTAGAAAAAAATAAAAGTTTAAATTTGGAGTTCTTCCACACTCTTATAATAATTTCTGGGAGCCATGGAACCTAATTAAGTGAAAGCTGAAAAGAAAAGAAAATCAAAACCTTTTCTGGGACACATAGTTTGAAAAACCCTTTTTTTATTTTAATTTAATCTTACTAGACAATTTAGATTAGTAGATTAGTTAGTTGTGACACAATACAAAAATTATACGTGCGTTTTAGATTCATTGCCCACGCAGTTTGAAACTAGAGAAATTATCAAATGTATACTATCTCATCGTAGATTTTCTAAAAATCGCTATTTATCTATCTCTAATCGCTACCATCTACTTGAGAATCTGTTTCTACTGAATATTAAAACAGCATTCAAGCCCTATTAGATCAGCTGGTATTTACTACAGTCCATAATGATTGGGTTGCCGCAGTATCAATCAAGGAGGCCGTGTCTTGGCGCTAATAAGCCGTCAGCTGATGCAGATAAAATCAGCTGATAATCTGCGCGCCCAGCTCCAAGTGGAGAAACAGGTGTCACATCTTCACGCGATCCCTAGCGGCTGCCTGTCGAACTGTGTCTCTGGTGTTAAAATATTCAGTTTCTCTGACTTTGCATCTGTTCTGATGGTGAGTAGGAAGCTTACACGTCACTGTCCAGATTCGGAACGGTCCTAGACACACACGTGTTCTGACCGACTACTTCTGATCGAGAACAGTTTAACATAATCGTAATATTATTCACGATCTGATTTCTACTCGGACCACCTTAAATTACATCCTGTTCAAAACCATTGGTCTTATCAGCTTTCACATTTGTACGATTAACAGTTAGTTTTAAGGTAGATTATAACACTGTTTAGCAACTGACATGTCAATTATTGTTAAAATAAGAAAACTGGATCCAACTGCGGTTTATATCATGTGACATATGATATAAACCGTGTAAAAATGTAAGAATGAATTTTAAATGTAAGAAATAAAATGTTTAAGGGAAGCACAAGTTCTTTTAATTTAATAATAAATAGATATAAACCATATATATGATTTTTATTAAATTATGCTATACAATATTTGCCTGATCCAAGGAGCACAATATGCTATATATATACAATATGCAGCGCAATATGCCTCAAGAGCCGCATCAGGTTTGTCCTTAGAGAAAACCGATCGAAGGTATAAATTTGGTGATGTAAAATTATTTTTGCGTTGAAGATGACTCAACATAATTCTTAGAGTTAATAACAGAACCCTGAAAATTCATATTTTAATTTTAAAAAGACAGCGGTCCACCGTAGCGGCCTGAGTCACACAGGCGACAGCTCGTGACGTGATCGAAGTCGCCCACTTCTCTTTATGAATCAGGGCCGTTTAAACTTTTGGACCAGCGTTTTCCCTGACCTACATAAGAGTATATTTCATGGGTTAATAGTTGGAAGGTTGCCGTTTTAAGATGATTGAGTTATAAAAGAATTCACGATTCCAAAGTTTAAGGTGATTTTTAGAAAGTTAAACAAATGAACTAAAAGTAGTTATAGTCGATAAAGTTAAAACTATTGAACTCGTCCATATGGATTGTTGTAGACCCGACCATTCACCCCTGGCGATATTGGCGAGGGAACTGTGCGATCAACATGGAAGACAAGCACAAGCACGGGTGGATTGCCAACTCAATAAACCGCGACGGACGATGAGTTATGGGGCGGCCCCCACGCGAGAGCCGGGCCAGAACCGTGGGCTGCGCCCCCCGCCATTGTGTGACTGCAGCATGTCGCCCCATTAGGCCTACACTGCTGCCGCCTGCCGCGGCCCAGGCCCTCGGTCATTCAATGTATCCTGGTCCTTGGTCCCTGGTCCTCACACATTATACGTGGAGATACGTAAGCGTGAATGTGCCGCTGATTAAGTATCCTACACCATTTCAACTATAAATTATAATTTCGCTGTGACTACGTTGTACTATAGATAGAAAATATTATATATAGATAGATATTTATATATGTTTTATACTCATTTTATGTAAATGACCAATCAAAAATTATAATACAAATTAAATCTATTGGGCTTCATCATTGAACATGGCGGTATGTCATTGACATTCTCTAATCACATGCAATTAGAAACTGATGATTATGAGAAAGTTTCTAAACACAGAGAAATAAAATTGGTCTGATTTGACACACAATCCAGTGACAGATTCTTGAATGATCATGCAATTTGCCGAGAGACCAAGAGATATTTGCATATTAAAATAGTCACCGAATCTGTCATAATTTGGGCTAATCAGCGTGGCGGGCCACCATCTTACTTTGGTTCCGACATGTTTCACTGAATCTTGACCCTTAGCTTACTTCACACCGCCCAGTTCAGTCTGGGGTGATATCTTGGATGGCTTTTACGTGGTTGATGACAGTACATTCCTCATCTGAGACCTATTTTAAATAAACTTTTAACTGTATTTCAAAATACAGTTATCAACAATACTTCCTAAAAAGAGAGTTGGCTACTCTCTGGAATCATCATCCTAGGTCACAAAAAACGGGAGCCGATAGGTTGGTTGGTGGTTTGGAGTTTACTTCAATTCAGGAGAATAGCAGACTCGTTTTCCTGCCTTAAGATACCACATTCTTATCAGACGGAGCATAGCATAATTCCCCATATTTGTTCTCATTATCCTGTCCTGTGTTCAGTGTCAAATCTGTCCTGTCGTATGCAGGGCATAATATGATTGACATATTACGATCGTGTTTTCCATTCAGGATTTCAATTCCTTATCATGTTTAATGTGAAAACATTCGAGTTACAGAAGTACTGGACCGGTACTAAGAAGAATCTCAGAAATGTGAACACTTTTTGAAATGTCTTCTTTGCAAGTGTAATGTTGTTTAAACTTTAACTACCCATCAGCATGTGTCTCGTCCCGTATAGGGAGGGAAGGGCCATAGTACCTTTTGCCGGCCAGAGGTGACCGCTGATGCCACTGGTTTCAAACCAGGTCTTACTGGACTCCCTTACTATCCCTGAGCTTCCACATCGGTCAAATTACCGTACCTATCAGTGCTTGCCATTTCATTTACTTCACCATCTCTCTCAAAAAATATCTTATCTCATAATGTTTAGTAATACAGTCCAAATATCTCACGCATCCACAACGGAATCAAATGTCAAGTGAGAAGTCATATCGGAGTTTGACTGTGGACGTGGAGGGAGGGGCCGGTGACAAAGGCTTATATCACAGGAAGTGCCGCTATCGGGTGTCTGGGAAGCCTTTCCGGTTTATAGTTTCACGTCTGGGGGACGCATTGACTCGTGAAGATCCCGGTACCACTACCACCTGCCCCGCCCCCCGCCGTAGCCGTCCCTTGGACACACAACACGACTCCTGCGAGACGTTGCTCTCGGTTATGCAACATGACGGAGGAATCACACCTTCCTCGGAAAGTATCATAATCAATGAGTGGCTGCCACCGGTGGGAACTGGTTTGAGCAGCCCGCTGTGGCGATAGAAATTTCATTGAATTTTAATCGGCTCCGTACAAGTCAATTTGATAAGCGATACTTTTAGCAGAGATTTTAATGGTTTGTGTCGTTATATGAAAACTGATATTAAAAACACAGAATATCTTTTTTCACGTATTAATTGATTAATTATGTCTCTCGTTGACAATTAGTTGATTGTCACTGAATTTACACGGCAAAGGTGAAAGCCGGAATCATAAACATACCAAATTGTATATAAAATGTACATCAAACATTTTCAAACCCAATGCTCCAATTTTGTTTAATCACTAACACATTACCCTAACGTTAGATAAGTCTAACTTTCGAACTACCTATGTTAGTTGATGTATAAGAAAATAAGTTCTCGCACATTACGCTTCTAACAAATGAGAAGATTAAGATACCTTGGTAGATGCCTCGTCTGAAGATTGTGTGTATTGGCATTATGTCAGTTTTCTAGAATCCTGAATAATATAATTCAAATAGAATAATTGAAAGAGAAAAATAACTTCTTAACACCATGTAGATTTACTTATAAGTTTCTAAAGGAAGGTACCCCTCATAAATTTCGTTTGGAGTTATTAATGTTTTCATTTCAGTCCTACTTACTAACAGCTGGTTTCCATCGCAGATGCACCGACGCAGTTGTCTCCGTAGGGAGAACCGGAGTCCCAACACCTACATGACTGATTCATAATGAGCTTATCCACAGCCCTGTGGTCCCGATGTCTTTGTATTCAGCCGAGAGGAGCCGCTGGGGCGATTCTTTGTCATTAGCGGCTACAAATAAGACCGTGTCTCGTGGAAACAGATAAATTGTGCATTATTCTCGCGAGTGACGAGATGGCCGCGTCGTCGTCGGTCCCTCGGTGTCTATGAATAATGCAGCGTGAGAGGACCGAGGAGGCAACGGACGACGGTGAGGCGGCGGTGGCCAAGGGGTAGACCTACAAGCCACAGGCCACAGGATGGTGCCAACCGAACAAGACGCGTAATACAGTATAATTAATTATGCCGCTATTTCAACTCGTATTTAGACACCGACATATTGGTACGGATAACGTGAATACGAGTGAAGAGTGATTGTGATGAGTGTAAAGAATTTGATTGCATGTTACTGACAAAAGACCAGTTTATTCATTTTCTAAACTAGATCAATTACATATGTTTTCTTGTTTTCTTCTTCAGAATCTAACGTGTCCCGGGTTCTTCAGATAATGCCAATATCGTTCAGGTAAATACAGGTACTTACCTGAACGAGTGCTTACCAGGTACTTGCCCTGAGCAAGTGGATGATGTCCCTCGTACTTTCTTCACTTGCGGTCATTTCGCAGTCAGCAGAATGCTCTAATCTCCTACTGTTGTTCTATCTACCAATAGGACCGCTAACAATCTGATGCTTTCAAGCGAGAATTTTGGAATTAAATCAGACTCGTGCGAACTGCTCTTCAACATAAACGGTCGAAGGTTGTTCAGGATGTGAACAAGTAGCAAATGACAAATGACGTGATCAGATAAGACGCAAGACACGCCGTCCAGGCATCCGGAAAGGGTTGACCAGGTCTCCGCAGCTTCGTATCTAGTTTTAAAGGGTAAACTTTGCTCAATAATTTTGAATACTGTCTCTATGTATTACACAGTTTGAGAAAACAGTAACGAAGCTAGAAGCTGTGAAAGTGTCTAATTTCGAGAAGTTCAGGAGAAATACTTGATTGAAGTTTAGTTATTACGACTTTTTCTGTGTAACTTTTAACTTTTTTATACCATCTAGCTTAACGTGTAGTTTAATGTCAAGAATCAGGTATTCAATATTATATTGATTGGTTAGAGGTAGTGATCATAGTTATAGTTCGGAAATGTTTTCAAGAAAATGGGTTAAGTTAAAAACTTCCTATACAGTATATCAACTAGACCTGAGGGCATTCAACGGCACATCGAGGGCGCAGACGCGAGGCTGGCACAAAGAGACAATAAAACAGGTGAATTAACATCTGCTAGTTTGCGCAACTGATTTAAATTGTAAACTCGGCGCGGATCCGTCCGCGGGCTGCGCCTTGCACAACTCGCCACCGGCTTGTCGAAACTCGCCAGCCGACACGGATAAGGTCATCCGGCAACAGGCGGCTCAGCCCCGAGTTCAGCTGTCATTCAGTTATTTGTTAGAACCAAAATAAGAGAATCAGACTCAAAATATTACCAAGTAATGACTTGAACGGAAATTTAATGGTGCAAAGTCTAGGTTACATTTATCTCTACTATTTGTCTGCTGAGATAAAGCCAAGGTTATGGTTAAACTACTGATGTTTTCCAAAATTATATTATTTATTTTTATGTATCATGTACATGGAGACTTAAACAATATTCAAGACTCCACTTCTCAGTAAGTCGAGTTTCAACACTAAAATTGTTTTGATTTTCCGTCAAAATATCATTATGACCTAGGCCATAAAACTTTATTAACCTCTGTAAGTTTAAGTAACAGAAAATATGGTTAACAGAACCAATAGGCTTTATGAAATTACTAACTAAATCAAATATCCTCTGTAAAATCACGTTACAATGAATATACAAACAACCCAGCCGCGGAGTGCTGCGATCAGTTCGCCCGCTCGTTAAAGTCTCTAAAGATTTGTTCGACAAGAACACAATTTACTGTTTTAAGATCTATCTTAAAACAGTAATAATTAAAAGTAAACTAATTATATACTCCCAAATACAAATTATACCAAATGAATTCAGCTACAGCTATACGGTATCGAACTTTAATCCTCCATTAATGGCATTTAGTTGTTATTTCATATCATTATTATTATTCTACAGTATTCTCATCAGAAAGGCCTGCCTATTAGCTTTTACAATACAGTACTCAGTGATTATTTAAATCTAAATAACTTTGTATAATGTATGCAAATTCATAGGGAACTTCCCAAAATATCTAGACACTTTATCCCATTCTTTTAAAATAAATTTTCATTCTAGCACCAGTCCCCAGTCTTAAATTATTAAATTATAGTTTGTAAAAACTCCTCGGTCGAATAGGGATTTAAAGTTTTATATAGCGACTTTACAACAAATTCTATCAATTGTTACTGAAATCTTTTACTTCGTGCAGTGTTATTATATTTTTGATCACGATTTATGTGGAACAAGATTTTATGGAAATGATCATAACTATACAGGTCTATAACCTACAAACACATTTATAACAGCATACTCGTAATGTATGGATACTACGGATTCATGTATATGGATAAAATAAATAGAAAAATACAGTAACTGTGTTGTTTTTCTAATAACTTTGCAAAGGATTAAAACAATTAATTCGTGTAAAAATACCCCCGTAGCAGCGGACCTGCGTACTCAGCGAATTTCAAAATCAATAATACGACAGTAATAATATACTCGTATGGAATATTTTATCAATATCTGTCAATAAAGAAGAGGTTTTTCCTATTCTCAATAAGATTGACATGAGAAAAGGGTATACAGGTTTGCTGATGTGAGTAACACTGAATGTAGGCATTTTTACTATAAACGATTTTATTTTGAGCATGCACCAAGTTATATGAACATCTGCCCAATATATAAAAGAGGTCGCCTATTATCTATATGATTAACATGGGAAAATATTATGCTGGTTAGCTGACTCGATAAAGATGTAAACTATAATTTTTAAGCATAAATGGATGGATCTCAGCCACATGAAGCTAAATACCAAGTTCCATCCAAAAATATAGGTTAGTAAGTGAAATATTTATTTTTCATTATCCTCTATAACAATGTCTTGCCATGAGACCTACGGTAATACCTTCTTCCTTATGGAAAATTCTCTAAAATAGTTTGGGTATAATTTCTCGTTTTCGATCACGTAGAGGCCATATATGAATGTCATGGCCCATATTCATTACTTATACTGTACCAGTTGTCAGCTGTTTTAGCAACGTATCCACGTGAGAGCGAGGAGTGAATGTTTTTCCCGCGACACAGAGTACATCTACATTTGCATGGGCGTCTCTAGTTTGTAAACAAGGTCTTGTTCCAATAGTCTATACTATGCTAAAGAGGTAATTATGCCAAAACATCTCCCGACAGACCACCGCAGGAGATCGCTCTTCAGGTGTGCTCCGAAATTTCCGGAGACGAGAAACCGTGACGGATGTGAGCGTCGTGAGCCGGTTGACGCGCAGCGCGACCCACGGCCATCCCTGGAAACTTGCCTTACGCGGTAACGAGTTTTTAACGCGGCCGTGCGGTATCGGCGTCGACTGACGACTGGTTCGCTGGTAATGTCAGTCACCGTCGCCGGCCGTGGAGAGGTAGTGGGCAGGCGTGGGCAACTGCGACAGAACTGGCACAAGCCAACGGGTCGGAATCGTTACATATTAGTTTATCAGAAAAATTAGTAATACATATTATTTTACCTATAATTTGCCCGCACACACAATCTTTAGATTTGTGTATGGTAAATATCAACCAAAGACAGGTGTGAGCCTACACATGTGGACATTACCGATACAACTAACTGAGACTGCGGGTTTGGAATCAGCGCTATCGCTAGCCAAGGTTCATACACAGTCCCGCTACCCACTGAAATTAATTTGATTAACGAAAGGAAAGAAATATAATATTATCCGGTGTCTTCATCAAAATGGGTTTTCAGAAAAATGAGAAAATACAAAAAAGGTTCATAGTATATGTGATTGAAAATTTAAAAAGTATTTCGTATTAAATATCTCACTACAGAATATACCAATAATTTGTTTTATTTTTGCACGAAATACGATGAACCGTAATTAATGTTTTCTACGAGAACGAACTAGGCAATAATGATAATTATATCCGAAACCACTACTCCAGTTTGAATGGGTTTAAAAAATGCAAACATACTAAGGTATTGTAACCAGCAAACCCCAACAACGCGGAGCTGGTATTGGGAGAAAGGCGGGTCGGGTCGGTATCGGACCATATGGCTGCGCCCACGCTTGGAGTAGCTCCAAGAGAAACCGACGCGGGCTCAGCGCCGCCGCCAAATTGAACAACAAATCATCATAATAGAATTGACAAACAAAGCCGGGTCCCACTAATATATTCCGCAGTCCGGGAGCCGCGGGGGGGACTGATAGCGGTGATAAGCGACTCCCGTGGCGCTCCGAGGGTCATCCGTGGCGACCGACGGGTGCGTACATTCAAATAAGCTATTAGTGGACAGGAACACAATGCCGGCAAGATCCGGCAACGCTCCTCAGTGCTCATATACCGAGCTCAGCGACCGTCCGTGCAACAGACTTCAAGTATGATTCGCCCGTCTCAAACAAGAAAGAAATCAAGTTAAACGGGCCTTATCAGGTCCGTTAGATGAGTAGGTGGCCCGGTTGGTAGCTTGATGGGTTCCGAACGTGTGACGTGGTAGCGTATTGTCTCTAGTTCGGATTCCGGATTTGTGATATATTTTGACTATTTCTATTAAAACTATACTATTAATTCTCCTACTAGTTTGACTAGCGGAGTTAAAGGGATTCAAGATATAAGTGAGTATGACACTTAAGATTATTAAGAACCATGAATGATGAACATTCTCAATAAACTCTTCGGAATGAAATTAATAAGATAAATAAGAGCGAATATCAGACATTCATTAAAACACGAATCTATAGGGGGGAAACCGGCTCAAAAAAGAAAGAGAAATGAAGACTTCTAAAGGATTCAGTAGCGGTAGGCAGGACGGGCAGGAATCCTTCGACAAAGCGAGAGAAGCCCAACTATTTTAATGATTACTAATCTGAAATTCCGCTGGTTATGATTGGTGACGGTGATGGATATTTTTGCACCGCGAATTGTCGTGCCGGGAAAAACAGATAGTAAACAAAGGGAGGATAACAAATGACAGCGACCAGGAGGGAAAGAGAGAGGAAAAGACCGGTCTGATGTCCTGCGGCCGCGCCGCGCCAGACGACGACGACGGACTATTGTATTTAAATTGGCAAATCCATCTTGGGACGTCCGCTGCGACTCTTACTAATTGATGGACATCGGGATCAGCCTTATCCTGCTGATATCCTCTATGATCCGGCGATCGAGAGGGAGTTGACTCACATAGCGGTGTCTGGGACATGCTAAATGTGCAGATGACCGCATGGAGTTCACACTGCGCTTTCCATTAAGGTTGTTTTGTTCCAGGAATTCGCCCCTTATTGTTGACATTCACATTGTGAATTCAATGATCCCGAATTATGGTTCGAAACCGTACATTGGAACTGACTTAGCTTTAAATATATATGCAGTTGAGATCCAGATTACTAACAATAATCAATTCAAACAATTAAAATCGGTAAAGAGTTAAACCGGATGCGTGAACGACTGTCTAGTATATAGATCAGCGCACCGCAAAATACAAGTAACGCGTCCGGCTACACACAATAGTCTGAAGATTAACGACAGAAATACGTTGTCAATCTTCAAAACCATCTTGCTTGATAGAATCGTATCTTCGCGTGACTGGTTTAAGGCAATACCGATGTTATGACGGGGTGCGACGAGGTCTCTATAAGCCTATCGGTTTACGAGCGACAAGGCGGACTGGTGTTCATGAAAATGAGCTCCAGTTGTGGGACGGTCTACAAGGCAGGAACGTTCTGCGACGTCGTGAGACCACTCACACCAGGAGACCAGGACCCTGACACGAGAAGTCATTCACTACACTATTAAACAATTCTGAAAAATGGTAGAGCATAAACGTTGATTCCATTAAACAAACACAACACTTTCCTATCTTCCTCCCTCAGTATGGTATATAATTACCATACAGATAATATCACTATTTTTTATGTTAGTGACCTATCACGGAAGGCTATGATTACTCACGAGAAGTCCTGAACAATTGGATGTAGATTTGTGGGATGATATCACTTTACAGATTGTATACCGGTTTTAGATCAAAGTGTTAAATACTCTCATGGAAGATACCATAATCATAATTCATACCACTTCGTATTTTCTACGATAGTGTTTTCTAAGTAGTATGGCTAGCGTTAAATCGTTCATATAAATGAGTGCTTACAACCCACGTAGAAAGCCTTGCTTAACACTTATTACAGAATGCAATTTTAAAAGTTGCGTCACCAAGGACACACTGGCAAGTCAACGAACAGCGCTTATGGAAACATGGAAAGTTACCTTCTATTTTCACTATTTATTTTTATTTACAAATTTCCTTCTGGATTTATAAAGTCTACTTACGTTTTAGTCTACCCCTACTGAATAAAATAAGTCCAACGAAGCCATGGTCGGCTCTCAAACTGTTTATTATTAGTTTATCTATCGAAATTGGGAACATTAAAAATAACCTGTCCAATTGCCAGTAAGTCCTCGTCCATCCGGTGAAACGAACCTACTTCACCTTGGTCACTGATTGTCTCTCCTAGGGGGTTGGTTGATTGACTCCCAGCTAAGCCCGAATATTCAATCTAATCAGAATTTTCAGGGAGTGGTGTATTTCCTTACTGTCAAATTTTGACGCCTGCATGGCAGATAGCACGCATAGTATGCAAATCCAAGGCACCCCTGCCTAGGATGCTTACGGAGCGTACACGCAGGAATTCACGGGCAGGGCTTCCTGAAGTAGAATATTTCCTTCTCTGGAGGACTTGAGTTGGATTACGTCCTCTTATTGAGTCCTCTTATGGAGTGCTTGATACGAGCACGGATTGTTTTGGAGTTTCTTTTAGGACCCTCCTCTTGTATAAGGAATAGAGCTATGCCGTGGTCGTCATGACAAGACACGGGACCAATTTATTTTTCATTTCGAGGTCAATAGATGCCAAAAACACTTCCTTGAGAATAAGGCAGACTGTCTGTGTCCTGACTTCCCACCTCCCTTAGTCCTTATGGCTGAGTAATATTGCGCAGAACGACAGCAGCCAGTAAGGAGACGGGCCTTTATAGAGCCTCCTAATCCTTTAGAATACAATATCTAACGTGTTATTTGTAACATTTTCTAGACTAGTACAGACAACATAATGATTTATTTTAATCCATGAATGAAATTAAGATTGCTTAAGTTTAATTTTAAAGCCATTAAGATCGTCGAAGACACTGACAAACCAAGTTTGGGATTTTCACACACCCGAAAAGTTGAAGGGCGATTGACATTTCCCAATCCCGGTTTCTCCAGATAGCAGATAGTATCTGCGGAGAGTAGCCGTGTGATAAGGCAGCGCCAGAGCCAGGACCGGTGTCCCCACGCACATTC
Source organism: Nephotettix cincticeps (assembly GCA_023375725.1). Lineage (NCBI taxonomy): Eukaryota > Metazoa > Arthropoda > Insecta > Hemiptera > Cicadellidae > Nephotettix > Nephotettix cincticeps. The sequence goes on along the minus strand of CM041786.1, from coordinate 126,638,223 downwards.
CTGCCCCCTACACATCCGCGCCGCGCCGCGCCGCTCCACGCAACACCTGGTTATCCTGATTATACCTTCCCTTCTGATCCACTTAACCCCACATTTGCACCTTATTACCCGTCAGCCGAATCCCCGATGCCCCCAGATGATTGATGGATCGCCATGTTCACAGTTAGTAATTCTATTGGTTCATCTTTGTTGAGTCACGTGACACAGATCGTAGTCTTTTACGAATGGTTTTGACTTTTCAGACTTATTTCAGACGATTACCTAATACAAGGACCTAATTTTGCAAAGTGTTTTTGATGATGTTGTGTAGCTTTATTATTGTTACTAACCGAGACCAGCGTTTCATTTGATTGATGCTCAAAGGCAGCTTGACACTGTCATGGATTGAACAGGAGATCTTCAGCTCATGAAGTGGGTTCTATAACTTAACGGTTATTTGGATTTTTAATAAATTTTCAAAATCATTTAAGTGTCTGTTAACCTCTGGGGATGCCACAAAAATAGTTGGGGAAGACTTAGCATTAAACATTGACTAATCGTTTAATTCGAGAACCCAATAGCATTACAAGACATCGCACAACGCTTCGCGCTGAATCACTTCAATTCTGGGTACAATTTTTACCCTTCAAATGAAATAGCTTTTCGACACCATTATATTCGTGAACGTATTAGCAAATTTCCTGAATTTTCTGTAAACACAATAACTCTCGTAAATATGATCTAGATGAGATATGAAGGCCTATTCCTACATTTATTTGGCTGAGTTCGAAACTAGACATGTTGGTCAAAAATCGAAGGGACGTTTTTATACCTCAATACGTATGAAGCTTTTGGGAGTTGCTAAAAAATTCATATATAATAATTTATTAAGAAATCAAATTTTTAACGGCCCCTTTTGAAAAAAGAAACAATATAATGTTTTGGATCTTTACTCTAGGTTACTGAGGTACAAAAACTGGTGTACTTGTGTAATGGAACTCAATTGTTATCTTTTGTGAAATGGTAAAATTGGTAAAATTAATGTCTCGATTATTATTTGAAATATCGTGAGACAACTTTTTATGTAGATATTATATAAATATTATCTGTATATATAAAATATATAAAATTCAAAGCTTTCACTCACTCACTCATCACTAATTCTCCCACTTTCCGATTACCTAGGAGGCTGAAATTTGGTATACTTGGTTCTTTAGGCCTAAAATAGGAAAGTCTAATAGTTTTTGTGACGCTTTTCCCATAAATCTCTACCCTATAGTCTTCAAAGTTCCCATGTTAATCTTATGGAGAAATAATTATGTTTTTGATTCCAACATATGTATCTTACCTTTAAAGATATAAACAGCTGTTTTTATTTGAACCATTGAGCAAGCCAAAGAAGCAAGCATAAAATAGTAAGTACTTAATGGAGTCTAATTACTGTATAAATATAATATTTGTAGAGTGAATTGTTTTGATTATGTTTTATGATTAAAAACCAAATGTTAATTATTATCGGTACGAAGTTCGCCGGGTCAGCTAGTCATTTATAAGCAATAAGCAAATTGATTAAACATCCTTATTATTTTAATACTGTGATTCAACTTCTTATACAACTTCATCTATTTAATGTCCACTGTATGTTGTAAAATCTAAACTATTTTCTTCCTGGTAGCAGCAACCCTACTTACTCTTTTCCCTTGTTAAGAAGAATAAGAATTATCCATGTAATAAGGATAAGAAAATTAATACGAAAACCTTCTTATTTAACCTGTGACTAAACTTAGTTTGAACCTTATTTTTTAAATAAAAGGAAATAAGCTTAGTATTTAGGTCTCTACGAGTATTTTCCATTTCCAAATCTCGAACGAAATTATTGGATTTACGTCTAATATTCTTGTACAAATAATTATTCTACCGAATAAAGCTAAGTTTTATGGAAACCAAAACATTTGTGCTATGTAATGTAATCGAGCTGCTTTTCTTAGCTTTAAATTATAAAAACCAAATTTCATGGCTCTTCTCATTATGAGCGGATATTTTAGAGAAGGTCTAAAGCTGTGGGATTATTTAAACGCTTTTCTGGGCATTGGTCGATTACATGGTTCATTGTCGAATACACGCCCTTAACCTTTACCGATGTTTATGATGTCAGTACAGTTCGACACTCGCCAACTAGGTGACAAGGCTCGTTGGTGAATGGCGCACGCCGCGCCGCGCCGCGCCACATCGACCTTCGCGCCACCCATTGACTGAACCTCACTCACACTCACTGTGCACTGTGCAGTGTGCACCCTGAACCCGTTCATTCTTGTGTATCTTTCCTTTCGGACTTTACATACCAGATTGGATCAGATATTTTAGAATAGACTAGATTATTTTAAATGGCGACCATACCACAAGGTAGGTATTTTAAGCCAAGTATGAATGAAGATTGAATGTAAGATGATTGTGGCGCGATCTTGTAGTCTTGTTACTGACTAAGGCTGACATGTTCCTTACTGTTAATTAATAGTCCAACAGCCGATGGCAACTAAGGGACCTACAATTTAACGTGGAATCCGAACCACTGCCTCTGAATTACGAATTGGTCTAACTATGGTATTTGCGGATTAACGTAGTATTCAATAGTGCGGACGTTAATCCACACAACAGAACACCACACCCACCGACCATCGCTCACAACTATCCACAATTCGTGACCTTCAAGTAGCTGAATTAAAGGATAACGCCACCATCCCAGTCAATGTATACTTCTGTGTTATAAGGGATTAACCTTCTGCTTCCCATGTCTACGTGTTTGTTTTTTTATAACCTGAAGAATAATCTGAGAAGAATATTACTTTTGCATTTTCCTAAATTGTCACACTCGATAACAGCATACAGCTACTAGTCTCCTGTGTGCCTTAGCATTACCTCCTCTTCACCACAAAAAGAAAAGTCAGTACTGCATATAATATTTGTAAAATATGTCGAACAATGCATGTGACTTGTACTTTTTATGAATCTCTGTCTAAAATACTGTGTCAATTAAGGAAATGACACCATCAGCATTACTAAAAGTTTAGATCTTGAATTTTATGATTGCAACAGCAAATTTCTACTCCCACTTTACTGTCACAAAACCATTCTTGTCGGCTTGATTTCCCTTTTTCTCGAACACAAATCGGAAATTAGGTGTGTTAGATTATCTTGCATGAATTTTGGGAGGAATATGCGGACCATGCTTAACGTATTCAAACCTAAATATATGAAATGAAAAATACATTATTTTTTAGTTTAAAACGGCAAACGGATCATGGACACGAGAAGCTCGGAGGCCGTTCCAAATCTGGATTCGGAATTTGTGTGTTGAGTGAGTCACTAATATTGTTATTGTTTATAGGCCCATTTCAAATGGTGTAAAAGATTAAAATAAAATTGGTTAAAATATTTGGTTTATCGAGTTGGTGATTTTACCTACTTTTGAAAATCAAGGGTATTTTTACCCGGCCGTTGTAAGCACAAATCGCATCCCTGCGGTAGACCTACCTGTCTGCGACGGAAGTGCCTGGGAGGCCGGAGAGCAGCCCACAGCCCACGGCCGCCCCAGAAGGCAAGACGGGCACCCACGGGCGCGTGAATGGGAATGAATGGTGGCGGCCCGGCGCGCGTATACATACTCCGAATCTCCGATGACTTAATCAGCGTGGGGCAGACATGATATGGGATCCGCCCCAAGAGACATCGGACACCTAGCGGAACGGACCGGTGCACGACGCGATCCTGTCAGATTCAGGAGCAATGAGCACCGTGAAGATAGTTATACAGTAGCAACAAGCATTTGTACAGGAGTACAAACGCGGCTGTCATCGGTTGATGTACGGCACCGTGGAAGAAGGGCGAAATGACACTGATCCTTTCTTTACCATACTCTTTATTTCATTACAATTATTATTAGGTCCACCAACCCCTACCTCCCTAAAAATGTTCTAAAGAGCTGCCATAATCATAAAAACTGAAAAGTGTCTGACAATGTAGAATATGCGATTCTTGGTTAAAGGCACTGATTCCCTGTGAGTATCTTATGTACTACGCCTCCTACTTGTGTGCTGATGTGTTCTGCAGTGAGAATGAAAAAAGGACATCCAATTCTCGGTTCACACACCCTGTTCCCTCAGACGGATCGTGTGCACTACGCCTCTACCTATGTACTGGTGTGTTCTGCAGTGAGAATGATGAAATTTATCCGATTCTCGTTTGAGACAGCCTGTTTTCCCAGAGGTATCGTGTGTACTACGTGTGCTGGTGTGTTCTGCAGTGAGAATGATGAAAGTTATCCGATTCTCGGTTCAGACACTCTGTTTCCCCGGGTGGATCGTGTGTACTACGCCCTACGCCTCTGTCCCCGGGAGAGCGCATGTGTATGGTAATGAGCTGGAGTGTGTGGGTAGACAGACTGGGACTGGTTCGCCGCTCCGCCCTGTCTTCTCTCACTTCTTACGCACAGCTCTCGGGGAAATTGGTCTCTACTCCGCCTCGATCATTGCCCAGAAGCAATAGACCTCGTCAATGGCGTTGCGTTTCGTAATCTTAGGTTGTTGCGTCACTTGTAATAAAAACCTATTATCGTTAATTTTTTGGGGTGGCCAGTTACCGATTGGCAGACCTGAATATTATTTGGTCATTCAGTAGTTTTGTTTTACAAAATCTATGGGAAGATTTAGTAGTAGTATTGTTGGTGTAAAATTTTAGTGTTGCTTGTTTAAAGTATCTAGTACCTGGTGACCGAGCTTTGCTCGTATAGAATAAGACATGTATTATACAAGTTAATTAGAAAATTAAAACACATTTATTACTCAATGAAAACATTTATGTGGTTTAAATAAAACCGCTTTAATACACCATAATTAATATAGCACTAAACAAAAAGTATTGGCCCTGATGGGGATGGAATTCGCGACCTATAGTTCTTGAGGCCATCACGCTACTACTGGGCTACGGCGTCTGTCAAGTGAAATACTTTGGATCTCCCTTATTTTTTATCATAAATTTTTATTTTTTTTATTTTAATAAAATTTAAAATTAATTTTTTATCACTTTAGAACTATCCAGTATTATTTCTGGATCAATAAGACTATTTTAAATTAGTATCAAATTAAATTTATCTCAATGACATTTATGTTTAAATAAAACCGTTTTAATACATTAATTATATGGCATAAATACTAACAAATATATATTATCGATATGCATATTGTCTAAGCGCTTAACAACTCAGCCGATTTCGCGTCGTCGTTTAAAGTTTTTAACACAAATTAATTGTTTTAGTACCATACTGAATTTTGTCCATGGTGAGGATTGAAAAACAAAAGAGAAATTTAATTTACACCAATTAATTGGTTTGTTACAGTGGCTTCAAGCATTGTATTGCTTTCTATCAAATACGGAAGATTTTGGAAATACTTTTTTCCGCTTTTATTTCGCAAGGTTATGTTACCCTTAAGTTTTTACAAATTTTTTAGTAACCTGATCATTTTGCATTTATTACGTATATAAAATAAATATTTATGAAGTATCTCTATTCGCATATTGTTTCCCGCCGTCTTCAATCAAGAACCGTCAAACGGTTATAAACAGATGTTTTGGTTTGTATTGTTTACATTTGATTCTCCATAAGCGTAATGTAAAATTTTTAGATTTTAAACTTAATATTACAAGAAACCCAGAATTTTCCTGGACATTCGACCTATCTAGAACTTATTTTCTAATCAGAAATTAGTTATTTCCAAAATTTACAAACCTTGCTCGCATTATAGTATTGGATGGATATTTTTAAGGGGTGTCAAACACTATTTTAAATTATTGATCAAATGCTTAACAAATTAATAATATCCAACAAACCGAATTATTGAACCAACAGCGGTGTTCAGTAATCAGCCCCCTCGCTTCGATTCAATAACAACGACATGTATTGATCATTCGTATACATCTTGAGATGTGAAGCTTGTCATCTGTTCTCAGATCGTTTCCATACAAATTCCCTGTCGCGTAGTTCCGTCGCTCGACGCAGAGGCAGACTACAGCGGAATGTTTTGACCCGTGATGCAGAGACAATGGTCTATGGTCCAGTGGCCTGAGCAGCGATCTGTGATACCGGGCCGTGACGTTCTGCTTCTTCGGCAGTGGTCCATCCTCATCAGTGCCGCCATACTGGATTCGAGTCCCATAAAAACAATGTTAAACTTTGTCATCTTTGATATTAGTCCCTTAAGAGAAATGTTAAATATTCTGCATCTCTTTAGTACGAATTTAAAATTAAGATAAATTACATCGACTGTAAATTAAAATAAACAGTATCAGTATACTGACACATACCTTATTCTTTAAGTCAAAAAACACAACTACATATGCTTAGTTGTTTATTTAAATATCCTTTATAGATCAATTATTACAAAATAAAATCATCCAATTTTCTTAAATTAACAAGATAAAATAATTGTTAGATTTTTTGGGGGACGTAACCCTAAGGTAATACCAAACATTTTTGAGTGGGTTTTGTTGGATGATACCAAGTTTCTGCATACTTGTACCAAGTTTCATTGAAAACTGTTGAGAAATAAGGAAAAACGATATTTTTTAATATTCTCCAAAAAAATAACATTGGGCATCGTCAGACAACGTACTGCGTCTACCACAGACTTTAAATTCAACTTTTATCTGGAACGGTAGTCATAGACTATGGATTCAGAATACTTATTTGTTTAGTTTTTTAAACTGGTTTTCATGGTGGTAAGCCTAGTCAGTTTATAGTTTTATAAAATTACTAACAGTAAGCCCGTCCTTTGTATGAGTTGTAGGATTCAGTTTAAAGAAGAAAGATCATAATATCAAAATGTAAACATGAAATCCTAAACAAATCACTACAAAAAAATAAATAAATACCCAGCTTTATAATTTAGCATTACTTTACAATTAAATAGATTACAACATTTATACCATTATTATTATTATTAGTTATACGTTAAAATAACTTTTTATTATAGTATGATTTCGAAATGGGTTTAAATCAATGACCATTATAAACTAACTAATATTGATTCAACAGCTGTTTGTTTTTTCTATTAAATCTTTAAACCACAAAGACAGCTGATTATTGCCAGTAGGTTATTCATTTAAAACTGAAGCAAAATGCGATCAATAACGCGTAAAAAGTGGGCTTTTAAATGCTCGTTATTTACTTTTCAAGGGTCGGCGGACAATTTTAGGCCTTTAAAACCCTTATCTGGAATGTAGAGAATGTATGAAAAAAGTTTCATCGTTATCAGTTCTCCAGTTTTTTTTTCGGAGAGGACGGCGTAAAATGCCTCCTGGAGTGTCACAGATTCAAATTGAGATAAGACTTGTTTCGGCTTCTCTAACACATGAAACGGAAAAATAACTAAACAATGTATAATTCTGATCAATGTACAGACAAAACTCTAATTTTATTTATTTAGATTATCAGCGTTAATTCTGGACAGTATTTTCACCAGTGAGCAAGAGTCTCCGGTTCCGCCAAACCCGGACACCCGCCGCTGTCCGACTTTGTCGCCGTCCCGCCCGGCCGGACGTTGCTGTGTCTCCTATTAATATTTACGCCCCACGTCGCTCAATCACATTTTCTCATTCAACTTTCGGCTTTTTACAGCCCGGTTTACCAAACAATGAGGTATTTACAAACAATGGTGGGGCCTACTCCAGCCACTGCGCCGGCTTTTTCAGTTTTCAAACCGGGTTTTTTAGACGCCCGGTAAGACTCGTAAAACATACCAATTAGCCGTCTACGGAGGTTTTTTTCAGTCGCTGCCGTAATGACAAATTCAAGATGACGTTAATTTCGGTTTTTGCGTGTTTCATGCCCCCAATCAGGCGATGCGGACAATTGCGGCCTCACGTTTACTGGAATACTGATTGTGTTGGTGCCTGTCACTAGCTTCTGCTGTGCTTGTTAAACCTAGGTCATACTAACGTTAAACACTATGACATTGTTATATCGTTCGCTAAATATGAATTATCATTAAAATTAAAATCTCACGTTTATAGCGAAATGCTTATTTTAATTTACGTAATCAGGTTTTATCTCAAGAATGAATTTATTGTTCTAAACATTTACATTTAACAATTTCTACGAGTAGTTTACAAATTTTTATAGTTTAAAAACAGCCAAATTTGGAAGATTATTAATATTTAAATACGAAAATCCCTTCAAAAATTATGGCTTCATGTAGGCCGAATAAATCAATTATCCTTCGTTTATGAACTACTCATGTGAATTTAAAATAAATGATAGGCATATACACTATTCTATCAATAAATTGCTATAAACCAGGGCAAAGTTAAATTAAATATTAAGAAATTTAACACATTGAAACAGCCTTAGAAGTAAAATTTAAAACAAGGTTTTTGCGATTCAGCAAAACTTTATTACCTTGTATTACCTTACCTGGTACTTAAAAAATGGACCAATAATTAATAATAATTAGTTTTCGCTTTATTGTAAGCTTAAATCTCCATAAATCCTAATCCTGTATAGCATTGAGCTATCTCATTCTGCAGCTGTTTAAGGGTTAATTTGTAAAAACCGGCAAAAATTAATGTGTTGCCTTGTTGGGAATTACAACATTCTGAATTCACTCATAACTGCAAAAGTACTAGGCAACATTCAAAACTGCCTGAGATCAGATCTAAATAAACGTCTTCAGTAATAATGTAGGCATTGTGTTTAAATCTAGAGTAGAATGTTTGGGGACAGTATTTATCTTTATTAATCCTCAGCCCATTAATACGTTCTTTATTTTGAACTAACTTCGATTAAAAGACATCTCCAGCTCCTATACTTGCAAAGCCTCCAGGATACAGGTTTCAATTGACATGATCATCTTCGTAAACAAATCAACTTGAAATTGAAACCCGATCGTTAGCGTCAAAGGCGGTACGAGCTCGTTGCTGATTGGCGGCGGCCGACGTCGCGGCGCAAATTGAAAACATCTCTGCAGTAACATGAAACAATTACCGCGGGTGGGTAGGCGAAGGGGTGGTGGGCTGGTGGGTGATGATGGTGGGGCTTGTGGTGGGGGCGGGGGTCGTTTGACCCCGGTTCTCACACACTTCCGCTCTCTGATTGAGCTATTTACGCCATCGAGGCTCAATTAGCTTTTTGTGCAGGATCAACGATGCCGACCATCCTTCTTGACGAGTTGAGTAATTTAAATGTATAACATTCTTACGTGATTAATCCCGACCGTATGTTTATGTGTCGGTGATTATTTTCAATTAGACTGGCAGAGATGGGTGGGAGAGTTGCTTTGGAGCACAACTTCTAAGCTTCGTGTTTGGACCAAAACATGGTGGAAGATCCAAATGTAACAAAGTTATAATGTTATTTATATACTGACATGGATTTGTTTTAGCTCTGGGAAGAGGGGGGTTGGCAATTTACGAGACCAAAATTTTGAAACAATATGCTTGGTGACGTCATATGGCTATAACGAAAGCTGATAAGATTAGATCATTGAAATGGCAACCATACTACAATGTAGGCATTTTAAGCCAAGTATGAATGAGGATTGAGTGTAGGATGATTGTACCATGATCTTGTAGCCTTGTTACTGACTGAGGCTGGTATGTTTCTTAGACAGGACTGTAAATTAATAGCCCAACAGCCGATGGCAAATAATGAACCTACAGTTAAACGTGGAATCCGAAGCACGGTTTCTGAATTGTGGATTGGTCTAATTATGAGGAAGGTCTTTGCGGATTAATGTAGTATTCAGTAGTGCGGATGTTAATCCACACCACATCCACCGACCGTCTCTCACAACTATCCACAGCTCATGACCTCCAAGTAGCTGGATTACAGGTCGTCGCCAGTGACGTCACCGTCCCAGTCAAACTGGGAGGAATCGTAGGAATCAAGATGAACTGAAAACATTCCTTTTGACATAACCATGATCTAACCTATTTCCTACAGGGAGGTAAATACAAGCGTTTTTATTACTGTTTACTATTTTAATGACTATTTTATTATTAATACTGTATACATTAAAGTTATAAAGATACTTTGAAGTCCATCAATCTTAGTTCATTATATCAAAATCATTATTGATTTCAAACGTTGTATTTTCTCCTACCAAACCTGTAGAACGAAATTTTGAAAGCTCTAAATTTTCCAGGTCTATAAACGAACATTGTTAACTACGTATTCATTCTAACTATTCAGGATGTAAACTTACACGGTATTTCATAATTTTATAGGAACTATTATGTTTATTATCAACACTAGTTGAATTTTTAACGTTTTCACACAGAATGGGCTACTATGAATTGTCACTACTAATGACGATGCCCTCCGCCGACCATCCTCATAATTAGACCAGTTCGTAATTATGAGGCAATAGTGGTCGTATCCCCCGTTAAACTGTAAGTTGCTTAGATTGGCTGTAACGTTATTAATTAACAGTCCTGTCTAAGGGACATGTAAGCCTTAGTCAGTACCAATACTACAGGATCGCGCCACAATCACATAACACTCATTTCTCATTCATACTTGGCGTGAAATATATCTACCTGGGTAGGTCGCTATTTAAAAAGGTAATAACATTAAAAAAGGTAATAACTTTAATAATAATTAATTCATAGCACAGTTACAAATAGTTTATCTTTAACTTTATAAATATCAACTCATAATTAGCTTGAAATAGTCGGAACCCTGCGGCAATAATATGATTTTTAAGCTCAGTTAACACATCGACTGCCACGTGAACCAAATATGGTTCACCCTATTTTATGTGTGGACCCGTGTGAACCACATTTGGTCTACACATAATTGTACTATAGGGCCGCGTGAGGCCATGTGAGCTAGTAGTGGATCACAGGTAATGGCTCTATAGCATATAATCTAATAGCCGAGGCTCCACTGAACACTATGGTTCTTTTAACCTGTAAGAAATTTGCTGTTGCTATTTTGCTGTATAACAAAATTTCAATGTGGCCCTACAAGACATATACCGATTATTATGTGGCCTATCTACCACTCGACCAAAAGCCGACGTGGCAGTCAATGTGAAATAGTTCCTAATACATCACATGTAAGGGAGAAAGATGTATTAATTAACAACTTATAAAGGGAGGTTGATAAAAAAACTAGGAAATTTTAACTGAATTTGAGAAGACTGAATGTCGGCCAAATGGCTCCGCTCCAACACCCAACGACGATGGCTTGAACTACTGCACTGGTCGTTCGCTCCTTTTATACTCGTAGCACACGACTGCAACCTTTTAACAGTAGGCTATGAATGTAATTTATATTACATTTATATTGGTATTATATGTTTAAAAAACCGCCATCATGGCTCCTTTCAAAACGCAACTCACCAGCAAGTGGTTTGGAACGTTAAAAATTGCCCAATGATGGTGAATAGCAGCCAGAATATTGATAACTAATTCCGAAGTCAAATATAGTTAAGTGCGGAGCGTCCGAGAGTCTGGGCTGGGCGGTGATGGGGGCAGGGGGGGCTACGGCGGGCAACAGGCAATAATGATGGCCCGTAATTACAACACCGGCCCGGTACAAGCTCACAAAAATGTATGAATATTTATAACAGATATTACGGAGATTGGTACAGACTGGGAGACGGCGCGACACTGGCGCTGCCTGCGGCGTGTCGGCGAAACAATGTACTGTAGTGACTGTACGTGTACACTGAAGTACTATACTGTAGTGCTGGTAGCTGGTATAGTATCGGTTTACCTACGTGCTCATTACTATGCGGGGTGAGCCAAATAAGAGGCACGGGAGGTGAATATCACCTAATACTAAATGGAAAGAGTTTAGGTGAGCAACTGTAAACACTCTTGTCAGATAAAGTTTAAGTTTCTACTGAATTTTATACATTGTTCCGTCGTATAGTGATTAATGTATCACATATTATTTATAGAACGGAATGATGAATTTTCTTACCGGTCTTACAGAATGCATTATAATATTGAAAGTACATATTCTCTATATTTAGGTGAAATAAAAATAAAATCAGTATTTGTTGAGATGGAATTAACAATTTGTGTAACTAGAGCGCAAAGTATGTTATATGGCACGAGAAGGCAGCATGAAGCGTCAGCTGAGTGTTTCCAGAACTTCGAGGGCGGTCAAGACAGTTGGCACTCGTATTACACACAATGCTTTTCCTACAATAAAAAAGCTATAAAGGTTATGTTTGATTTTCCTGTTGGGATAAATGATGAATGTAAACATAACTTTTAGGTTTCTGGTAACCTCAGTTTCATTGTACAAAACCGAAAGTGTTGTAGGAACGACTACCGTCTATCAGCTGACTGAGTGCTTAGCGCATGCTATTATGTAGTTAGTTTAATATTTGGAGCGTTCCGCCCTTGTGATTGGCCAGTTACTTTGCCGCACTAGGGCGGTAATTAGATCATATCCACCATAGTGCAGGAGTGTACTACTTATGTGTTCTTCCAACAGTGCGAAATGTGCCTGTTATCGTGCGGTTGTAGGAAAAGAATTATATTCCTTGTGCGATCCAAAAAGCCGTGGTTCTAGTGGTTGAATCACAAAACCCGATGTGTTACGGACATTATTCTGTTTCCTCTGTAGCCTATATCATGACGGTAAGAGTGCTGAAGTTTCCACGGGCTAACTGGGGACGTTCGGAATACGAGAGTCTCTCTATATTCAATATTGCTACCAAACTTCAATATCTACACAATAACATTATTGGAAAAAATATTTTGATTTCGGAACTAATCTTGAAAATTTAATTATCTCTCTCTAAATTAATCAAGGTTTTGCGGCAACGCACTGTATTCAACTATGCACTGTGATAGAGTAAACTTCAATTAGTTTTCAACACTTCGAATAATATCCGGTTGAAATAATTAAACCAAATGTATGCAATTCACACAATTTCGTGTAAATTAAAACACATTTTGGAACGAATGTCAAGTTTAAATGAAATTAATAAAGAAAACTTCAGATCGGAATAAGACACAAAACGATTGTTAAGGTGACAGCACAATATTTACTTGCTCCTCTAACATTAAAGGTTGTCATCCTGAATAACTCCTATTTTTTATTAAATATAAATATCTTAAATGAGTTATACAATAAAATTATCATAAATATTGTAATGTTTTAGCAAAAACAGTATTTTAATTGAAATTTTTCACTTGACGTATCTAAATATCGATATCCGACAATATCGCACGAGAGCGTGGGTGTGCGGGAATGTGGCGCTTCCTGACACCTCCGTTCATTACGACCTCCGCTATGCCAACTCCCCGATCGAACGTGAGGGCGTGAGAGGAATACGAAACGCAGGTACAACCGCGACGTGACCGGACAAAAGGCGTGCGGGCTCACATCCATTGACGTCGACCCCGGGTCTGGGCTGACAGCGTCGCAGGTAAACACCGGGACAAAGCGCTTCAAAGGGCGAGTTTAATGGGAGTCAATCCTTTACAGGATTGCTCAAACGCTTTCCTCAATGCGTTGGTGAGGATTGCCTCCTTAAATAATATCTAGCTATCTAAAACAGTACTGTATACTTTAGTGTAAAAGAATCCAACATTATGCATTCAACCCTCTGGAGATCTTTAAAACATTCTTAGAATTTCCTTTTTTCAAAACAGATGTATCCAAAATATATAAATATTAAAATTGTTCGATTTTTGTTTTTAACATTTCTTGGATTTAAGTATTTTAAATGTTTGGTCATTGCACACCATTTGATACTTTGTACTTTTAATTTTACGTTAATTCCGGCGCAGGCTCATTCTTACAATACAAGAAACAGACATCTGAACCATGCAGTTTAGTATGGGCTAAAAACTTATGAGCCTGGTAATATTGGCATGGATATGTCTCAGCTCTGGAGGGAGGTGTTAGCAATTTGCGCGACCAAAATTTGAAACAGTGATTTGGTTAGTGACGATATAGTTTGGTTATAAGAACAGCTGTTTAGATGAACTGAAAACATTCCCTTTTGACATATCCATGATGTAACCTATTTCCTACAGGAAATAGGAAAAATAGGAAATACCAACATTTTTGCTTCTAGTTGTTCACTTCACAGCCTTATTATTTGAAAAAAACTTTAGTTCGACCATAAAACAATATATTTCAATATAAGAAATATTTATTGGAGAAACGGTACTAAGGACCTCATATCTTTTTACATCCCTTCATTTGGTTGTCAAGTATTGCAATTCCCCTTCACAACAGTAATTGACAACATCTGAAAGACCGAAAGTTACTATAATATAACTAATCTCAGCCCTGTCAAGAGGGTCAACGAGACGTCATGAGGTTCGCGACTTCATCAATTCCCAAAATAGTCAACGTACACATGGGGTGAGTGGGTAACCCTTACTCAACGCCTATAGAGGAGTCCGAACACACGTTTCCTGAGATATTCCAGCTTCAAGAATTTCTCTGCGTGAAAAAATCAACATTCTTTCCGAAGTGAAGTAAAGTCGAGGTACATAAGGTTTTCCACCTCAATAATTGACGATTATTCTTATCAACGTGTTCAATGAATAATGTTGCTTTTAAAAAACGGTTAATTTAACAGAGTGTTAAAGATAGTTTATAAACATTGCGCGTGTTCCCGATATTAATATTCTATGACCTATTATACGCAAATTTAAATTTGTTAATATTAATAAGTGGTTTAGGATACAACCAATACATAAGCTTGACAATAAAGGTCATTGATAGTTGTCAAAATAACTTACTGAAACACCGAATAAATTGTTATAGGCTACGCCATAAATCGTGTAGCAATATTTATGATATCATAACATAGCCAAAGACGAGAATGAGTAGAATGTAAAATGCAATATAACAATAAATAGCGTAGTGCAGAAGGTATTACTGTATATGGTTTTGATGTTGATGTGCCATTTATTATGTTATTATAATTTACCATTCCGCAAGACACGGACCCAATCTTCTATGTGTTACCATAGACACCATAAAGAACTCATTCATCATAGATTGTCATCAAAGTCATTCCTCGAGGTGATATCCAAACATATTGTTCTTACTGCTTTGAATATATAGGGATATTTATCAAGAATGTACGCTTCATAGTAATTTATGTCATCGTTAGAAATATATAGTCTAACGTTATAGTTAATCCATAAATTATATTTTGTGTTAAGCCTTATTTAACAAAATAAATAGCTAAAACCCTTTTTACTTCCATGTTTACAATTTTATAGCCCTGATTTTGAAAATTCAACCAATTCCATCGAGTTGAAATTTACACGACAATTGACACAATATGCCGTCTATTTACTACTTTATTAGTTTTCATTTTTGTCCGTTTCTTACAATAATAATAAAATCTCGTATAATAGTTCATTTACGCTCTGTTATACCCTATACCCTCATATCAGGTAAAACTCAGAATGAGTGATACGTTGTAAGAATTTAATCACTGAGAGATAGAACACCACCTATAAACTAAATATTCCACGACTCTTCCAGTTTTAAGGTTAATAATCAAATAATGTACCGAAATTTCACAAATCTACATTTAATATCATTAAAGTATCCAATGAAAGCAGTCATAACGAAATCGCACTTAAAAATACTTATCTTACGTCACGCTATTACAATCTCTTTTTTTCTTGAGTGACTATTAATGTTAGGAAACCGTTATATTACTAATTCAATGTTTATAAACAAAAATAATCATACAATCAAGGATTTATCGTCCGAAAGCCCGTCAGCCGAATATGTGTCGCGGACAGCAGTGGGCGGCAGCGCGCCAGATGTTAATTTTGCAACAACCAAGATTGCCAACTCTAAAAATAAATTCACAACAATGAAAACACTGAGTAAAAACTGTCTTACCTGCACAGAGTAAAAGTATTTATAGAAGAAACCGTATTTTCCAGCGGTGCGGGACACACATGGTTATAGTTACGTTTGCCGGGCAAGACTGACTGTCGGGCGTAGGCGAACTACGCGCGCTCTCCCCGCCCCCTCCATCATCCCTCCCCCCTCCTTCCCCTCATGGCCAGGTATTCATTATTTATGTCCACCTTATCATAGTGGGATGTTGCGTCGTAGGATATTTAACTAACAGAGTCCGTCGTTTAATACAGAACCAGTTTACACGTTCGACGCTCCCGCTTCACCACCCCGCTCCCCACCTCGCCCTCCTCCTGCATAATCTGCACAATCCCATGCAAATTTATTATTTCATGCATATTTACCAAGTAATAAATACATTGAAATGCACATGATCTTTAGACATGTAGGACTATGCCTTAATTATCAGCGTTTTTCTGTTTTATATTCCCAATTACGTATGAATAAAATTTAGGTAATGCAGTACAACTCAAACTCTGAGTTTATGATTAACTTGCACGTGGCAAGTATCTGTCACACATTAATGGAACGTCAAGAAACTCGGGTAGCATTCTTCTTGTACTTTTTAGTGATCAACATTTTAATGTTGTTACAGTATAAGATTTATTGGCTACTGAAACTTCCCACTCATAGAGCGATATTTAATCAGGTCTAGCATTTTAGATGTTTGCTCACAAAGGGAACAATTCAGGCGTGATTAGCTTGACGCATGGATAAGCAAATATCCATGTATTAATGCTGCCCTTTTCCTGACCATCGTGCTTTTGAGTGTATCTATATTAGGAACTAACTAACCCGGCGAACTTTGTAAACCCTTACGGTAAATACGTGTTAACTAAATTAAGTTGATTAAGATTAAGTTAACTTGGTTAGCTTCATTAAGATTGGACATTTTCTGAAGTCTAATAGCATTATGGCTTCGTTGGGAAAGATTATATTCTGGGTCGTGGTATAGTTAATAACAATACTGAACTATAAGACATATTCAAATGAAAGATAATTAAAATCGGTCCAGCCGTTCTCCAGTTATAAGTGTTGTAACTAACACGACTTTGTTTTATATATTTAGATATGTGAAAGTTGAATTAGAAATGAGGATAGGGTTTTTTCTACAGCTAAAAATGTGAATCGACTTAATCAATCTTTCATTTGTAAAACCTATTCCAAATAACATTCCTTGTTAAGTTTTACTGTGGACGATTAAAGGTCTAAAAGGTCAAAGTAATTTTATATCATAGACGTATTTTTTAAATATAACAGTTTTTTCACTTTGATGGTGAAATTACGTTTTCGAATTTACTAACAGAAATTCTAAGAATATTGAAATAACTATTGAAACAAATCCGATTAATCAGAAACCCGTATTTTATAATTCAACGATACGCGACGTATGTAATGTCTTTATTACACAATTTAACTGTCATTAATTTATTATTCGTCCTTCTTTATTCAAACAAATCTTTCAATAACACTGGTAGAAATGTGACAGAGAGAAAGCTTCTGGTTTGAGAAGTTTGAAAAAATAATGTTTAAATCCACGCTGTCAGATGACTGGTTTATAAATCAGATTTGATTATCATATTTATGTTGGTAGAGATACGAATCGCAGGATAAAACGTGAGTAGTGGACCCTTATTCCAAGTTCGCCACCTCTCACGTCTCCAACAGTGAGTGGTCAGTTGGCTTTTGTTGACAAGGTCGAAAATCTTTACGGGTTACGGAATAACAAAATTAACTAACTCTTTAAAAATAATTCGAGTTTTTTATAACTATTTACATTTTTACCACTACATTTTTCCATTTTGGGAAATATTTTCTTTTTCAAAATTAGAATAACAATTTTACATTGACGAATTTCTTAATAAGATTGAGTTATTCACAAAATAGAAGTTCATAACTCCCTGAACACATTTTGGGGGTGTCATTAAAATCTTATATAATGTGTAATGTTATAATGAGTTATATACGTTATAATGTGATTTTAGTAGTTCCTTCTACACCAGAACAATTAAAAGTATAATTAGCAAGGGGAGTGTCTTTGGATCATTTACCAGATAAATCTAAACTCAGAAACGAAACATAAAGTATGAACAATTTACTAAAATGTCATAATAAAAGCTCACTTCTGTTTAAAATAATATGGACGTTTCTCTACCGATTTCTTTGAGTTATGCTAACTGCACTGCAAAATATAATGTCCAACTCAAGTGCAAGAAGAAATTCCTCACTAGTTACACAAACAACTACAGTATTACTGTATTGTGTTTATGGGGGGCTACGAAAGACATATTTGTTCTTAGTTTGTCAGTCTTTGAAATGCATCAAGCATCAATTATAATCATTTAGATTAAAAATGCTGTTCATTCTTCAACAACAAACATATGTAAATCCTGTGCGCAGGTCGGACGGTATATATATTCACTATGTTCTCTTTATTAATAGATTATAACATCTTCGTACTCGTGAACTAATGTTGAATTCCTCACGAGTCTATGAACCATCGTCATTCATGAACGCGTCTGATTTCAACGGGTAGCACGACAACAATCACCTCAGCGCCACGGCCTTCATGCACCTTTGTCCGCGGCCACGCCGGAAGCGGCTCCACCTTCCGGTCACAGATTTACGGCCCCTACCAGCACCTGCGGATGACAAAAACACCGATTGCTTGTCGCTTGTTTGAGTTGGTTCTGGCCGGGCAACATAATTACCCGATATTACGACGCTTGTCGTCAAGTCTTTCGGGGTGATGAATCGACTTCTCCACGCCACGGAGTCACAACAGGTGCGTCGTGTTTGTGAGACGTACAGGAAGGTGTACCAGGAATCTCGTGGAAATGGAACACAGAATAATAAAGTAAATTATTATGTCGTGTACAATATGGTCTATGAAACCAGATTTGAGTAGTATATAGAGATCCTGATTGGTTACAAGATAAAGATGGCTGGTCACATATTTATGGGAATCCCTAAGGTCATTGCAAATGGTTTTGAGATGGTCGGGTAGGATATATTTTATTTATTTTTATATTTTATGTGTATTTAGCTAAGGCAATTAATTTTTATTAATAACTTTCGTACTAATAATTAACGTAATACCTTTACTAATAACTTACTTTCTTATATAAATTTATTTTAAATAAGAAATCTTATTTTCTATATTAAATTGAACAAAATGAACTCATAGTTACATTATTTGTAAACTAGTAATAAATAAAAATAAATCTTACCTTATAAAATGATTATAACAGTTATTTCTAAGAATACTTCGAAAACAGAACACTCATGGGATCCACGTGTCGGTCCTTCGAATTGTCGCCGGTGTTTTTCTTGTTATATCATATCACTAAGTTTAGACCTAGGAGATAAGACATTCCTGTCAGACAAGTAGGCCTACGATACCGGAACTATGTCCTGGGCAATTAAGGCTAGATCCTAATTAAAACTCCAAATCACCAGCATTGTTAATGCTTTGTAATCTGCAGCAATTGGAGGATGTTTTTCACTTCATTGCAGTATGTCCTTTCCTACCTGGTATCTGGAAGTTTTATTTCGAATCTTCAAATTTAAGTAGGGATGATTTTTTTGGATTATGTAAATGGTCGGGACTGGCGGGCTTTAAGTATTTATTTAAAAGAGATGTATATAACAAGAAGGGAATTTATTTTTGAGTTTAATTATTAAATATATGGAAAGATTTATAAAAATATTTTTTATTTATTTACTTGTGTCTACTTATCGCTTAGTAGGATGTGTTGAAAAAAATTATTTGTAGATTAGAAATTGTATAAAAAAATATGTAATATGTAACAATATTACTATCCATGTTTTATGAAAATAAAAAATTTTTTAATTCATTAATTAATACTGTATGAATAAAAGTTATAATATCTGGATCAAAAAACATAATTGTGAAAGTATTTGCTCAGTCCGCGCCTACTTCCCTGAACCGCCAGTGCGCTCCCACCAAAATTTCCAGTGACTTAGTGACGTTGAAGTGGGTGTGAGGCCCATCCTCGGCGACAGACCGAACCGGCGATAAAATTAAATCCTCCCATACGTATAATTTATGGTTGAAATTAAAAACTGCCAATTCCTTATATTGTAGACAATGGTTCCAAAATTTGCGGTGTCAATATAACCCGAAGAGCTTTTGTAACGCATAAGATCTGCTAAGCCAATGAGATGCAGTTTGATTGTTACTACATAACGTTGGACTGTCGTTAGACACCGTAGGCCAGGAAGACTCACTACGATATCACAGAGAGGCAATTAGTTTGTATAAAATTTCCCTTTGGGCCGCAAGCGGCTGGTGATCGAAGGGGTACATCCCCGGGTACATGGAATACTCCCCAGCACAATGGGGTGCGGGTAAAAAAGAGAATTTAAAAAAAGTAAAAGCCTAAAAACATGTTTTAAGCTAGTTGAAGGATCCTCTTTAAATGTGACGAAACCTCCGTAAGTATGAGTGGTGAACTTAGGAAAAATTTTATTATAGATCTAAAATTAATTTATTATATCAACAACAAATGTCTATTACTTAGATTAGAAATAATATTGTATAAATTTATACAGTATTTCGTAATTTTTTCATGAAATTTCAATAAAATGTTTAAATTTCTAACAGTCCGGGGGCTGTAAAAGATCGTCCGTGTAGTGGGGATCTCTGCCGTAGGTAATCATAGCCCAAATACAAATCGTGACTAGATATAGATTTGAACCAGCGATCGTCAGTCTAAAGTCTGATCATTTTCGTTGATTGCAAGTGAAAGATCCGTGTCGGAGTGCCGGTGGAAGTGTCGTGGTGTCCGGGCCGGGCCAGGCCGGGGTCAGGCGGCAGCGGATATGTGTGGGGCGACGTGGGCCGCTGACGCCTTGCCGCGGCCTACCTGCGTCCACACCGACACTGCCTCTGCCCTCTGCCTCCGTCCGTAGGCCGTAGATCCAAACACTAAACACGGTGGTGAAGTCTTCACTCTGCAGTGATCCTGAAATTTGTCATAGTACGTTACTGGCCAGTTCTTTTTCCTATAACCACGCGATAACAGGCACATTACGCACTGTCGGCACAACGTATAAGCCGTGCTAGGGTGGATATGCCTCCCACCCTAGCACGGATAAGTAACCGGAACGCTCCAAATCTATATGAAACTAACCAATAGCACGCGCTAAGCACTCAGTCAGCTGATAAGACGGTTAACGTTCCTAGAACACAAACTTCCGGTTTTGCACAATGTAACTAAGGTTACCGGAAACCTAAAAGCTATGTTTACATTTATCCTAACGGGAAAATAAAACATAACCTTAATGACTTTTTTATTGTATGAGACATCTTTTGTGTAATACGAGTGCAAACTCGCGCCCTCGATGTTCTGGCTGCACGACGCGTTGGCTGAGTGCTACCAGAACTTCAGAACTGCAGAACTCCTGGGGATTGATAATCTTACTATCCATCCAGGGTTGATTGGAGGAAAGGTGTTTTTCCTGAGCGCGATCTAGGGATTTACTGTCATTGGACTTGTACTCTCAATTAAAATGTTGAGGTCTGTTTGGGGAAGATTCTTGTACGGTAGATTCGAGGGTTCGTTGGGTTGGATTATAAATCGTCTCTCGATGTATTTGAGATCCAAGTCTGGATCTGGGTTGTTTGGTTTTGGATTATTGGTGGTTTTCACCGCGACTTAGGTAGATCCATTCCACTTTTCCTCCCCTTTATGCTGGCCTGCAAACGTCTACTAAGTCGCGTCGGCTCAGTTTAGAACAACAATTAAAAATAAACGGTACCAGTGGACTGACACATACTTTCTCCCTTAAGTAAATTTAAAAAAGACAATCTGTAATAAAACTATCATGTTCTACAAAGTAATTCTAAATATCATTTAATAATTTATTGTTCAAATGGTATGGGGAAACCCCCCCCCTCGGTAATACCAAGCTTTTTGAGCTGGTTTTGTTTGGTGATTTGACCTTACACTTCATACCAAGTTTCATGGAAAACGGGTGGAAAGTAAGGAAGAAA
Source organism: Nephotettix cincticeps (assembly GCA_023375725.1). Taxonomy (NCBI): domain Eukaryota; kingdom Metazoa; phylum Arthropoda; class Insecta; order Hemiptera; family Cicadellidae; genus Nephotettix; species Nephotettix cincticeps. The sequence goes on along the minus strand of CM041786.1, from coordinate 126,616,306 downwards.
TTGATTTTTTTACATTTTCCATAAGAATAACATTGGGCGCTGTCAGACAACGTTCTGCGTTTATCGTGGACAGTAAATTTAACTTTTCTCTGGAACCGTTAGTCGTAGACAAATAATTCAAAATACTAATTTGTTTAGTTTTTTAAGCTGGTTTCAATGGTACCAGTCAAGTTATACTTTACTTTTATTGTTTTCGCTGAAAATTTAAAAATTTGATTTTTTGACATTTAAAAGCCCATAACTTTTGAACCGTCATTTTTACAGACATGCGGGTGGTGTCAAATTATTTAGTGCTCTGTGCACTATAAACTATCAAATTTTAATCAAAATCGTTTGAGCCGTTTTTGAGAAATTTGGATTTTTCACGTTTTTTAAGGGTTTTTAGGGGTGAACTACCCTTAAAAATCAAAAATTCAAAAAAATGAAAAAAACACCTGGAGATACCGTGAATATATACATACATGCCAAATTTCATCTAAATCGGACCAACGGGGTAAGCTGTGGCACTGTACACATCCAGACACACACACACACGGACACACGGACGGACAGACATCACGTCAAAACCCACTTTTTTGGATTCAGGGGACCCCAAAACGGATATATCCACCCTCAACTCAAATTCGAAAATTTTGACGAAAATTAACCTGCTGTGGACAGTAGTAGACTTTGCTGGCTAACATTAAAAAGTGTATATTCTCGCTTATCCGTAAACTGATTTCATTGAGAATAGTATCGTTGAATTTGTAACAAAATCTTAATTATGCCGTGTAAAATGTTATAAAATCTCAAGTTTTATTTATTAGTTTTATTAATTGACTTTATAGATCGATGGCCGCCATCTTGAAAATATTAAAGTAAGTTGCGTATTATTTTTTTCTCATTTACTTCTTTTACCAATAACATAAACATAACACAAACACATAAACACGAAAAGTTTTGTTTCTGTAGTTTAAACAGTTTTTATTGAACAGAATATACTTTGTTAAAATACCAAATTGCGTATCGTGGCCAGAGTCAGGGTTTTAGCGAATTTCCCAAAGGGAAGAAGCTATTACCGTTGGTCTCGCCGTAGTTTAAAACCCAGGATCTTGTTACTTTTTCGTTTTAGGGTGGGTGTCTAGAGGCCAAAAACGACAGTAAGTTGTATAGGAATGTGTGTGTGTCCGTGAACACGATAACTAACTCTCATAAAAATGACCAGATTTGGTAGAGATATTGCACCTGCACTTACTCGAACGAGTTCGTAATCCAGGCATATCGGTCAATCGGAAAGGGTAGTTTGGGGGTTTTTGTAGCACAAAATGGTTTTTTATTTCATTTTTCATATGCAATTTAAAAAATGTTTAAATTTTATCTTTTACCATTAGAAACAGCTTAAAAACTACATAATTTAATTCCTTAAAGGTTTGCTCTATCTCCAACGGTTACCGATATATAAAAAATCTAAACACAGTACGTTGTATTTTGGGGCTCCAATGTTAATCTCATGGAGGATAAGGAAAATTAATATTTCACTTATCACTACGTTTTTGGAAGAAATTCTTGCTTCATGTGGTTGAGATCCATACATTTATGCTTAAAATCATAGTTTATGTGTTTACCATGGAAGGTACCCTGCATATTCTTTCCCCACATAGAGAATGGACAAACTCCTTTATCTATGGAGAGATTTTGATGAAACTTATATTGTATAAATGGTCAAAATAAATATTTTATGCTAGAAATGTCTTATTTCATAGTTCCTCACAGCAGCAAACCTGCATACTCGTTCCCATGCTAATCTTATAGGAAAAATCTCTTAAGTATCAACAAATATTGATCAAACTTGTCAAATATTATTATTATTACAGTATACTGATTTGGAAATTCGCTGAGTATGCTAGTCGCCTGCGACGGGGTTTTGACATACTTTTATATGACATTAAATGTGCTACATTTCAATGTAACTTAGGGTTTTAATGTTAGATGTAACGTTAAAATTTTGCGTTTTTTGATTGTGTGTTGATTTACCTTTGAGGTGTAAAGAGTCCAGCCAAAAAATGTTAGTTTTTATTCAATATGCCCGTATTGTTCAACAGTATAAAAAATTATCAATAAATCCATAAAAAATATTTGTTGCTTCGAATTTTGTCTGTCGAGTGTTTTAGGCGCACGCCCTTGTCATAAGAAGCAACCTCAACTGTAGGCTCTCGCTTTACACAAGGAGCTGCGACGCTAGTACTGCAAGACAAGCCGTGTCACGGTGTCTCGTCGACCAGGGAGGTCTGCCCACTGCCCACAACCGACATCTGGCCACCGCAACCCTCCAGGCGCCGACACTTATTTTATAGTCCAGTGGACGATGTTGACACTTCCACCGATATTGGTTCCTTCAGGAATAGCATTCATGTAGCTATTCACATTTTTATGTAATTTGTGTATTTTCACTACTAATTCATTTCATTTTGGCTGGAAGCCAAGGAAAGCTCCAATATATGGCAGTATGGCCTTATACCGTACTTATGGAAAGTGATCAAACAGCTATAGCAGAAATCAAATGTTTTTATTGTAGAAAATTTGTAAACAAACTTAGTCCCCATAAGGTTAACATTAGAAATTTAAAACGTCATAAAATGGAAACAAATGAAGTTTTCGACAAAATATTTTCACTAAAACCTTCCCCGACACATATAGAGCAACTTCCTAAAATTCCATGGCGATCGGATGTGTAGTATGGCAACGCATAAAGGAAATATAGTACATACATACATTCACTTTTATATATATAGATTACTATAATAAAAGTGAGGAAGAATGAATGACAAAATCGTTTGAACTTTCGAAATTAAGAGTTGAAATCAACATTGGATCTAAACTTATTAATGCATGTAATATAAGACATACTAATTATAAAGGAAACTCTTGAGAATATTCTCACTGCTCTTTACCGCTCAAAAAGTTATCTCATATTTTGGTTAATTTTAGCCATTGCACTATGAACCTGATATATTAAACTGAATAATTTAAAACCCATTAAACAAATTTAAAGTAAAAAATCTACATCAAATATCACACGGTTTGATGGGAATGCGGCGTACGTACATTTGCTGTAAGGTTCAAGAAAGAGACGTGACCCCTCCATGGAACCTTGCAGAACGCCACTGTTACAAGACTGTGTAGGCTCGCCGATTTATAGGTTAGTTAGGCAGACACGGGCGCGTGGGCTTTATATCCTCAGTTTAGTTTCTATGCTAATAGTCGACGCCTTTATAATTACTGCCATTAAATGTTCCGAATGTGTTTCTAAATCATCGCTTTCTTTCTCCATTTCTTCCTCGGGGACATGTTAATCTGGAGTCACACTTCATTCCATTTTGACACCTTATCGAGCAATATTTATGAATCAGTTTCGGTTGGCGGGTTTCGTCAGCTCAAACACGTTATTTATAGCTGTTTTTAAAATGAAATGGATAGATTGTATCCTTAACTTTTATTTTTTTGCTACCGTAGTTTTTGTCAGAGCGTACAATACGTTTTGGTAGTATTTCTGTTTACGTAACAGCTGAGCTGCGAGTTTTAAACTGCGCCTTTGAAATAGGCAAAATGGGTGGTGTAAAGTACGGCTGGTTTAGAGTTTGAAAATTGCAGGCGCTATTTTTTCTTATTTAGCTTTTGGGAATTACAGTACTGTATTAGCATAAATACCACAAGAAAATATTACACATGATGTTTGAGCGTCACTGAAATGAAACACATTTTCTCTTTTGTAAAGTATTATTTTACACGTTTTTTCTAGTAGGTAGTATTTGAGCTTCAAATGGAACTTAGTTTCGAAGCTCTCTGAACCCGAAAAAGTAGTTGATGTAACAATGTGACAAAGTTGACTGATGTATAACTACACCGATCTCAATGCCACACTAATTATGATCAAATTAGACGTGAGTACACTTTGGTAATCTTCATGCACTGTTCACCCCTCAAAATTAAAAATTTTCCCAAAACTAGCATACATTTTGAAAATAATTTTATACCTAATAGCTTTTGGGTTGAAAAAATGATACCATACCTGATTGTTTGTGACCATTACAGATTAAAATATCTGAGCCTTTAATTGTTAAAAAATCTGGTTTTCAGATTTTTATTTTTTTACATATAAATGTGTATTTTGTTACAATTGGCCCGGGAGTTCTCAAGTGCCGGTTGAAACAACCGGGTTGGTACTATCATAGATGAACGGATAGTGAAGCTGCTCCTCTCTGGTACTATCAAAGACAATTTTATTCTAATATTGAAATATAAATTGTCTTTGGTACTATTTTCATGAAAACTTGTACTTAGTTATGTCTGCAGTATTCTTCGCCACCATACCTCATCTTTCTAGGAATGGCCTGAACCACTTCCTGACCTCCTCCCTTTCGTAGATTCTAAGTTATTAGCTTTCGCTTAAAGTACTGGTCAGTTCGACCATGGGTGAGTGATGGAGACAGTCTGTTTCCGGTTTGTTCAACCGTGAGTGAGTGACCGCACTAGTCAAATTATAGTTTTTATGAAACTGTTTTAGTGTCTTAAATATACTTTATTTTTGCTCAGTGGTTACTAGTATTATATTATGTAATAAATAACAATACTTTTTATGTTTCTAAATTATTGCTTTATTAGTAGTTTTTTACTCTCGATGACATAAGCTGAAATTTTGCATGTAAAACATGAACACTTTTATTACTTAGTTTGCTATTTTTTGGTAACCGATTTATTAAGTTTTTCTTTTATGTAGAACATTTTTTGTACTAATAATTTGCAGTAACATATACATTTTAATTATAAAGGGTTTTCTTACTTTGTTTAGTATACAAATTTTTAAATATTTTATTTTATTGCTACAGTAGAACTCCAATTATCCGAACTCCGACTATCTGAATCGCCGATTATCCGAATCACTTTCAGAAAAAAATTTGTCCAAAAAAGGTCTAAGTGCGCTATTATTCTTCCCCACGCGAAGCCAGTGTTTGCGTGTAAAATGTAAGTACATATTATTTATATTTAAAACATGTGAAAATATCATGTTTCTTACATTTAATTCAATAAAAAAATAGTGCAATATCAAAACGTAGCTTTTTTTCCTCTCTAATGGCAATTTAAAAAAAACTCCGATTATCCGAATATTAGATTATCCGAATGGGTCCCGGTCCCCATTAATTTGGATAATTGGAGTTCCACTGTATAATTATATGTATTTGAGCTAATTAATTATGCCATGTATTTTAACATTATTTATCAAAATAAACCAATGTTAAAATAGCTGTTTTATTAATCCCGGTCAAAAATACTGTGATTGAGTCGGCACGATTAAAATTTAAAGTAAGCATTCCCAGGTTAAAAACGATTCAACAAAATAAAATTATTTAGTTATCCGTCTATGACAATAGATAAAAGACTGTAAACTAGAGAGTACAGAATATAAATTTATTGAAAATAATTTATTAACAGAAATTTATTTATATTCTGTACTTGTTGGTGTAAGCAAAGTTGCCAGCTAAACACCTCTGCGGCCACCAGTCCACTGCTTCTCAATATTATGCAGACAGGAAATACAAACAAATACATTACCCATTGCTTGAATGCCACTTGGTATCAATATTATAATGACATTTTCTCTAAGAACCCAGTCAGACTTGTTGCCACTATTGTACAATGAGAGTAGGAAAGAGGGAATTTAATAATATGTAGAGTTAACATGTATGTGAGCTATTTCTCTGATGCAAGAATAATCATAAGGTCAAATAAAATCCATAAAAATTTATACTGAATTTTATTATAAAAATACAAAAAAGTATCATAAAATATAGATAAACAATAATTGACTTAAAATATATGTAAACAACAATTGACTTTTCAAGTAAAATATTTTCCTCTTAATAATATAATGACTGTAGTAAAGCTTATGAGATAAAATCATCTGAAACCTAACATTTTTTCCTACAATCACGCAATAACAGGCACATTTTGCATTTTTTGTGGATATGAACTCATATCCACCCTAGTGCAGATAAGTAACTGGCCAATCACATGCACGGAACGCTTCAAATCTATATGAAACTAACACAACTAACAGGTGCTAAGCACTCAGTCAGCTGATAAGGAGGTAAACGTTCCTAGAACACAAACTTCCGGTTTTGCACAATGAAACTGAGGTTACCGGAAACCTAAAAGCTATGTTTACATTTATCCCAACGGGAAAATAAAACATAACCTAGGGTTATGTTTTACTAGTTGGGTTGTGAGCAAGCCAGTGTTTGATGTGGAATATGACAGAAAGTGCATTTTCTGCGTTATCTTATGATGGCGTACAAGAAATTACACCTGATTTTGCACTTTTCACTGGCCATTCACCTGAGCAAGTGGCTCGTATTGCTTTTATTTTATATTTAGCTTAAGTCATTACAAGCCCTTCAATTTTCATAGCGGAAACTATTTCATCGAGGGCTGTTTCACATTCATTCTTGTTTTTGTACAATTTAGAAAACTGGTCCCATAAGCAATGCCGGTCCTTATAAAAGTTCCAAAAACTTAATTCTAATTTAATTAGTACAGTATTACATAATATAAAATGTAAAAAAAATTAAAAATGAACAAACATCCTACAGCTCTTTTACTGTTCGTCACAATATTAGCTCACTTGCTCTGCTCGACAGACTGAGTTCAGTTGTCCACACGGCATCAGTGCGAGGCAGGCTATGTAGCAGGTCTGTTTTCGAGTGGTGGGGGGCAGGTTGTCTACTCCTCGTGCAAGTCGATCTGCCAAGCAGGTTGACAAGCAACTTGCCTGTGATTTACGAGCTTGGTCGTTCACACGGGGGTTACGTGCCTCAGGTTACCTGCTTCAAGTAATCTACCCGACTACTGGCCTCATGTAAACGCGGCTTAAAGGCTGGAGCACACAGCGACAGACGCACGTATGCAGACGGACGGATGTTTCGGTCAATGCACAAAACCACAGACGTATGGGGGATCGTTCGCTGCTATGCTCAGTGCTGTGAGATGGCGTGAACTGTGTTGTGTGTGAATGAAAGTCAAAGCTAACTAACTAAATTTCTTAATATAGTTAGGCCTAATAGGCCATATATTTTACCAATTTAATATTACATTTAAATTCATTTAAGACTTGATGACACATTACCTTTATTGTGGTAAGTTTGTACTCATATGAATTACCATTGAATACCATCGAAGAATGGAGATGGTACCGAACTACAATACACACACTGTTACACCTTATTACAATAAAATAGTACATTAATAGTAAATACACAAGCAATTATTTTTTAATTCATTAAATTCATATCATATAAAAGAATTCATATCATTTCATACAACCAAAGCCAAATTATTGAAATTATTACCGTAGTTAATTGTTTTATTTTTCTTTTTCTTACTTAAATTCGTCATTATAATTTGGTAACCGAGATCTACGCACAGACACTTCCCATGTAGACCTTTCCTCGCTAAGTTGTGGCAAAAATGAGATTTTTATTTGTAGTTATTATTATCATTAATGACACTGTATTTAATGTACAACTGTGAACATAAACTGTTATTATTTCAGTTCAATTAATTTTATTATTAAAATTATTATGCTCGCTTGGCAGAAAAGGAACAATGACCCTCGTCAAAGTCTTGCTCTGTTTCCTATTGCTTATTATGTACTTTTTATGTTAGTTATGTAAAATATAACAAAATTATCCGTAACCTCTGAGACGAGGAATTGGACAGGTCAGGTGATACTATGCTAGTAAAGAATAGCTAGCATCCTTTTGCTGGGTTATTGAACTTGGAAATAGCGCATGGGCGATATAAAATGTAGGCATACAGACATTCCAAAAATTACCCTCGGAGCGATTCTGAAACATCGGTATACAGATGTCAGCAGACATACGGACGTCTGTGTTTGTTGAAAACATCTAATAACCTGGAGAGCAGTTTTTCTTCCATCTGTCTGCATAAGTGCGTCTGTTGCTGTGTATGTTGGCCTTAACCTACCTCTTTCTTCCCATCCCACTCCCATTATTGTAGGCCTACTGGAGGTAAGTCCATAATGGGAGTCACTTTCCTTTCCAGTAGCTAGCACAAAGCCCGGGTTTATATGGTCCCGCTAGTTTATTCCTATAGGTTGGAATAAGATCTCCTACAAAAAATAGCATCAACAACGACAAGTAATGTGCCAAACATTTGTTTAGCATAGTACCTATACACAAAATTAAGTATAGAATAAAAAAGGAAAACTGATGTAAATACTTCTATAAAGAGGAACATCCAGGTCATATTTTAATATTGTAAAACATGACGACTAATCTAAAAGTCTGAGGAAAAATGTAACCAGTCATAATAATTATCATCTTGAGTCATAAATTATCAACTGATAGGATTGCTAAATGTCCAAATCTATTTTTGAAAACATATCAAGATAATAAATTCAGTGAAATTAAGAGAAGATTTATGAATCCAGCTAGCATCTTAAAATTCAATGAAAGAGGTGACAGGTTCAATCCCTGATCGAAAATTGGTGGGTTTGGACCACTTTCTCTTGATATTGTAATTTATATAAAACTACTCTAAAATTAATATCCATAGCAAAAATGTGATAGTTAAAAAGATAATTTCATGTTCATTCAATTTAGACTCTAATTCCGTCTAATTGGTTCAATGTAGTTATGCTAGGATGATATCTTATCTATAAAGTATACCACACAGAATCTTCTACCCTTTACTCTGTAGTCACGTAGAGAAGCCATGCCTAAGCAAGTATTCCTGGTCCCTCACCCAAAGCCGTTCGCAGACGGTGTTGAGTAAGGGTGCCACCTGAAACCATGACAATCGATACTGTTCACACAAAAAAATACCAAATCATCTTTCATCTTATACTTGACTAGAGTAAAGAGATCCATACTGCAATTTACCCTACTGGCTAACCAGTTAATTTATTTGATTTTATTTTGTGCCTGTCAATGCTAGTAGCATTTTTTAATATATTGATAGAGAATGGTCAAACCACTGGTCTTGTCGACCTGCTTTTAGATAAGTAATAGCTCTAATACAACTGCGATTGAATCCGAAATCAAACTAGCAGCCTTCGTTTAACAAGGTAGGCATGTTAACTTGGTGCTACACAGCTATTATTTTTCAGGATGTTATATACTTAATTATTAACTGAAGAATTAGGTGACCAATGTATCAGACAGACAATAGTCAGTGTGGATAAACATATTTCCTCTTTCCTTATTTCTGGACGTAGAGAATCATCAAGGATGGTGTCCCACTATGGTTTGAAATTATTTATGAACTAAGCTTATGCTATAACATGACAGCTCGTTTATTCTTTATCATGTAAAGGTGTAAAATGTAATCTATATCAGAGCTCTAAGAACTCTCTTGTGACAACATTTGTTTAATGTAGGCCTACCCCAGTATTCATATCTATGCTGACAAAGGATGGATAGAATTCCACAGGGTGAACACATACCATGGTTGCAAAGACTGAGTAAGCTGAATACTTGATAATACTGGTAACATTTACTTAATGATGTTTCAAGAGTCAACATCTGAACTAGCAACTAGCATAGATCAAGAACACACCTTGTGCACTTCGTTGCGATCACTGCTCGTGGACTTTCCCAGTCGCAACACTGGAAGCCTCCACTTGGATTCAAACTCCTTTGTCTCGGATGGATCCACTTCTAATTTGCTGGTCATACTAAACCTAAAAAAACAGGGTAAAATAAGGATGAAATGAGGTTAATAGAACTTCAAAGCTGTTGTAAACAGTGTCTTTTATGACAGGAAATATTGTTAAAAAACTAAATCTGTAGTAATTTAAAGTAGAATGAATGAATATCTTAGTAACACAGTTTACAAACTATTATTTTATGGAACTCCAATTTCATGGACAACATACTTCATAAAACATTAGGAAGAAATAGTTCATCAAACACCCAACAGATAGCAACTCGTGATGGGAGCAATAATCTGTGCGTCAAATGAGACCTGTTAAAACACTGCAATTCAATATAACAAATTCTTTGATTTCACAAATATTTTTAAATCCGATTGAATTGTGCACAATAGAATGGAGATTTTGCTTTCATATTACGAATAAAGGTTGTTTAAAACCTTGTGTTACGAATTTTTAATAGTGCTGGCAAACATAAATTTACCTCTCTGAACTAGCAACTAGCATAGATCAAGAACACACCTTGTGCACTTCGTTGCGATCACTGCTCGTGGACTTTCCCAGTCGCAACACTGGAAGCCTCCACTTGGATTCAAACTCCTTTGTCTCGGATGGATCCACTTCTAATTTGCTGGTCATACTAAACCTAAAAAAACAGGGTAAAATAAGGATGAAATGAGGTTAATAGAACTTCAAAGCTGTTGTAAACTGTGTCTTTTATGACAGGAAATATTGTTAAAAAACTAAATCTGTAGTAATTTAAAGTAGAATGAATGAATATCTTAGTAACACAGTTTACAAACTATTATTTTATGGAACTCCAATTTCATGGACAACATACTTCATAAAACATTAGGAAGAAATAGTTCATCAAACACCCAACAGATAGCAACTCGTGATGGGAGCAATAATCTGTGCGTCAAATGAGACCTGTTAAAACACTGCAATTCAATATAATAAATTCTTTGATTTCACAAATATTTTTAAATCCGATTGAATTGTGCACAATAGAATGGAGATTTTGCTTTTATATTACGAATAAAGGTTGTTTAAAACCTTGTGTTACGAATTTTTAATAGTGCTGGCAAACATAAATTTACCTCAACAAAGGCCTAACAAATTTTATAGTATTTAATTTTTTATTATATAAGCATTCACATGATATTAAGCTAGTTTCTTTAGCCTTAAAAAAAAGTGGAAAAACAAAAGCAATTTTGTTTTCAACTCTTCTTCTTCGTATAAGGTGTGTAAAAAACATTTTCCAATGTGAATTATCTGCCAGAATAATCTACATAAAGTCCTGTTTCTTTAGTTACCATTGGTTAGCATCGCTTTAGTTACTGTTGGGAAAGCATACCATACAGTATACTGTATTTTATTTATAGAGCACCAGTACCAATGGCGGAAAAACTGAAATGGCGTACATTAAAGTGTTGAGATTAAATGTAAAATAATTAATTAAATTGAGTTATTCACTTAATTATTATTCTTTATTTAGTTTTTGAAACTTTACAATTTTAATAAAATTAGCTTACACTATATCAATTAAAACTAATTTTATATTGTTTTTCCAGCTATGTACACTGTGTACAATATATCACATTGGTTTCGTGTGTTTTATAAAGGTTAAACTCACTTAAATTCAGTAATCAAGAGGGTTAACAAGTAAATCTGCGAACCTCTATATAGCGAAATCTTGGATGACCTAACTTCAATTTAACAAACATCAATGTTACATATTCCATGATACAGAATAACATATTTCTTATTCAGTTCCTTCAGATTTGTTATATCAAGGTTTGACTATACTATTTTCAAGTTTTGACCTATTGAAGTTCTTGGAAAATATTAACAATAAAAGACACATGAACACATTTGTGTTACCTCTCTGAATCTATTATATTCAAGCATGAACTAATCATAAAGTCTATTCTATAATTATTTGTTGGGGGTTTTATTCATACAAAAATATATGAAAAATTAACATAAAGAACAAAACAGAACAAAATCAAGAAAGTAACTTTAAAGTCTATCATTTAAATACGATGACCCTGGTCTCTACAAGAAGCTTAAGAGTAAACAACATAACATTTAAAATAACCAATAAGTACCTTGTCCCAATAACAATAGATGCAGGTTGGCTGGCATCATCCTTTGACATTTTGTTGATCAGTTGTGGCAACTCTGTAAAGCTATTAGCATCCAAATATGAAAATACATACACCATTGCGTCAACCTTCTCCTTGCATGACTGTAACAGAATTATCAGTGACACAATTTTTTGAACCCAAGCAAATCATAGTATGCTATGCTATCACTATCACAAACATTTAAACTTCAATTTCAAATATAGGTATGTTTTGTATTCTATCACTCTCTGAATACCTTGCTCACAACACTAACCCTCCGTTCGACGTGAGTTCCACATCACGCAAAAAAAGACTTTACAGTGGTCTGACTGACGTGAGTTTAAAGTCATGACGTAACCCGTCAGCTGGCGAATTTTAGCGATGTCCTAGTGAACTTTCTCAAACTCAAACTGTGTGGAGAATATTGCTCATGAGTTTCTCTACATTTTCCAACCAATTTTGATCAGCTGTGAGAGTAACAGAGATAGAGATATGTTGTTTACAAGGACAGTTTTTGTTTGTTGCATCAACTTGTGTTCATAATATGTCCTGTTTACTGCAGTTTTTCGCATATATTTATAATCTTTACGATGTAAACTGACGTCAAATTATATTCTAAGCTGTTGCCTGGATAATTTAGGTGTTTATTGTGACTTGTTAAGTACTTTGTTTTTAAAATAAATTGGTTGTTATGAAACCGGAATGTTTTTATAACATTTTAACAAAGTACATTAGAGTCATCTAAGTTAAGAAATATGTATTTATTTTCTTCTTTAGGTGAACATTCCGTTTTTTAATAATATTGTTTTAAAAATAATATTATATAAAATACTAAAAGATTAGCACGAAAATCACGAAAACAATGTGACGGAAGGTAGAGACTGTATACCAAAAATGCACGGACATTCGAAAACCAGCTAAGCAATGAACTGATGGGTGGTTTTTTGTACCCCAAAATTTTTTGTGTTTTTAATGTATTTTTAAAATATTTCTAATTTTTATATTTCCATAATGTTAATACAATTAATTAAAGTTTTTCACTATCTACATGAGATATAAAAAAATCTAAACAGTACTGTATAGTCCAATGTTAATCTTATGGAGTAAAAATTAATATTTCTTATTAAAAAAAAAATTATATTTAGCTTATGTGTAGAAAATTGCAAAAAATCATAGTTTATGTGTTTATCAGAAAACAAATTTTTATGTTAATCAAATAAGAATAGGACTCATTTATGACAGTGTTGATGAAAGTATAAATGTTAAAAATAAATGTTTTTGAATATAATGTCACTTTACATTAAACAGCAAAAAATTTTCCTAAATCTTATGGAGATAATTCTCAGTTAAACATTGTGACGTGTAAATATTTTTTTTTTATGGTTGTCAACCTGCAAGTTTTATAACATTTTAACAAATTCCTGACAGTCAAATGATGGCAATCTTAGTTTTAAGAAAATATGAATTATTAATTTATTAACTGTTGTTTATGGTTATGTTATCGTTTTGCTTTTCAATCCTCATTCCGTTTCTAACAAAATCAGTTGATTACAGGCCAATAATAATGGGATGGATAATTAAACAGTATAAGATCGGCCAAAACAATTGAGGTTGGCTAAAAGATCTTAAACGACATCACTAACCTGGCTGACGCCACAGCTCAGTAGCAGGTTGGCTTCAAGCATCGAAGGATGCGGGGTCGATCCCCATCCAGGGACAATAGTTTTCTTTAGTGTTTATGCTATATTAATTATGGTGTATTAAATCGGTTTTAAATGTTTATGTTAAATCCATATAAATGTTTTCGTTGAGTAATAAATGTGTTTATTAAAATACATGTCTTATTCCATCCGAGCAAGGATCGGTCACCAGGTACTAATACTAATACATCGAGTAAAATCATACAATGTCAACTTACTCCCACAGTAAGAACTAGTAAAATTAAGTAAGCTTACAAGTAATAATTACTTACTTAAAAGAAGCAAAAATACAAAAATGTTTTAGAATAAATAATTAGATGGATCAATTAGTAAACTAGACATAGTTACTGCCATGCAATTTTGAAAAGGAGAAACTTATATTATTTAAAGATAAATTAAAACTTGACCTCACTTCAGCAGAATTAAAAAAAAACAAAAGTATGTAGAAACCAGTAAACATCTTACCGGTAAAATATGGCTGTATTTCTTGATGGTGTTTTCTCCAGCATCCCAACATTGCAGCTTGAAGAGAATTACTTTATCCCAAATTTTCACAGGCCAGTATATGTTTGTTTTACGGATTCCTACAGTTTCAATGTAAGATGAAGGTAAGGTTGTTCCAGCCAGTCTTGCAATAGTAGCTGTCTTCCCTATACCAGCCTTTCCCACAAAAAAGAGTTTGTAGCAAACTTCTTCCACCTGTGTTAATATAGATGGCCGTTCAAGTATACCTGGAATAGTTCAGTTCAATTATATTTAATACAATGAATAGAAAAATTAAATGTTCACCTCCTACACATCAAAACTTTTTCAGCTGACAAAATCGATAAGGAGATAGTGTCTCATGAAATCAAGAGTTGGTATTTCCTGTGTAAGAATAAGAATGTAATAGCCAACAATAATAAGCATATGGAACCATACTACGACACTAAACTCTTTAATAAATTCTGTAGTGTCACTGAGTCAGAATTGTAATATTAAAAAAACCAACTCAAGTAAAGCTTATGGTTTACCCCCCCACAAAAGAGCCACAAAGGGAGGAAGAGGCAACGGAGGATGTCGACAGGGTCGGAGGCTAGTCCCCTTCACTTGGGAAACTTATCCCGCCAGCACCTGCCACTGAGGGAGGCGTCTTTAGGGAAATGCCTAATCCACTGCAGCTGAAGGCGAGGCCCAACTCAGAGACCCCCTTCAAAAAGGTTGAGTCCCGTAAGGAGAAGCGGAGGCGGACGCGTGAGGAGAAGCGAAAGCTCCTCTCCGATCCCTCCCCTCAGAGACGCCCCACCCCGAAGCAGCTGGTACCCTCCAAGCCTCCAGGGTAGAAGATTCCTCAGGGGAGGCCTGATGCCGTTCTTATCAGGCCGGCTCAGGGTCGCTCCTTCAGTGAGGTTCTGGCAGGAATCCAGTAAAAGGTAAAGCCTGAAACATCCGGGGCAGTCATTCGCTCCGTGAGGAGAACCAGGGCTGGCGCGGTTCTGGTGGAGCTCGGGAGTGGAACCAAAGATAAGGCCGCCTTCGAAGACGTGGTCAAGGCAGCAGTGGGGGATGCGGGTTCTGTGCGTCAGCTGGAGCACAGGGTGGTAGTCGAGGTCCGGGACCTGGATATAGAAAAGTTGAAGTCTTCTATTTTAAAATTTAAATTATTTTCTTTTATATACCTAACAAGCTCAGTTTTTGACCTAAAAAGCTTTCCATTAGGTGATTTAATGTAGATGTCTATCTTTCCCTTGCTTAATCCATTTTTCCTTACATGCTCTTCTCTGAGCCATCCTTTTGGCAAACTAGAAATATTTTCATTTTGAACCATTTTTTAATAGATTTGATTTAGAATTATTAAGAGATATTTTGATTAAATATCTAGACTTATCCTTAATAAAAATAGGAAAGCAAATTTTAGATAGCAATGTTTGTAAACATCGATAGGTGTTCACACTAATGTGGCAAGTAGCTTGTACCTTGATCCGGTCCCTTCTTATCTGCAAGCCTTATCAGCCCAGCGATGGAAAATCATGAATTATCATAAAACTTTATATCTTAATTAACACTTTATAGTTATAGAAAGTCACCTCTGTTTTAGCCTACCATATTAAGCCCATTTGCCCAAGCCCATTTTAACGAACAAAAACACCCCAAATATAAACAATAACAAGATTAAAAATTCAATATGTTTTATTAGACTTTTGCAACACGCCTGTGTTTTTAACTATACAACGTTTCTGGAGGTGGAGAAACTCCTCCCGTTTTCAAGTGATTACCTAATAATTTACATTAAAAATTGAAAGTTCAAGTAACAGATATTGCTTACAGTGCTCAAAATCTCGTTCTTAGCGCATGCTATCTTATGTCGCCCTGCTAGCTCGGAGGCGGAGTGTTGTAGTTATTTGTTGCATTATCAATAGTTTTTGTATTGTGCATGATAGATTACTATAGTATTATTAACAACATGATATAATTAATATCTGTAACTTAAACGTTCATTTTTTTTATTTAAATTATTGGGTAATAACTTGAAAACGGGAGGATTTTTTCCACCTCTAGAGACTTTGTGTGGTTAAAAAACACAGAAGCGTTGGAAAAGTCCAATAAATGATATTAAATACTTGAAAATCAACGCCTTTATGAATTTTATAGATTCTACAGATTAAACAGTCAAAGTCACAATTATTCAGGTATTGTCAAAATATTATATAATACTAGCTGACCCGGCGAACTTCGTAACGCCTAACAGTAAATTCATGTTCACTTTAAGACTGGCCATGTTCTGAAGTTGAATAGCATTACAGCTCTGTTGTGAAAGATTAGATAATCTGGATCGTGGCATAGTTAATAACAATACAGAAATGATAAAACATATTAATTATAACATAGTATGGATTACTAGGACTGTTAATATAACATATTAACAGTCCCAAAAAACAAATATATATCTAAGTGGATGGATTCACAATTTTCCAATGGAACCTACACCCAAACCAAACCTAACTACAATACGGCTTTTTGTAGGAAAGGCGTACTTAGTTACTTGTTATTTTAAATGTAAACATCAGAAACTTTCAGAGAATTCCAAGTTGTACGAGTATGTATTTTAGTGTATCGACATGATACAGTACTGGATCCTAAATAACCATGGTAGTGCAATTCGCTAACCTGTTGTCACTTCTGGACAACCTAAAGATGAAACTGAAATACTCACTACCCTATAGTAGAATAGTGAAGTTTAATATTGCTTGATTGATAAAAATAAAATTTACCAAAGAGTTTTCTTCCTGTAGTCTGTGGGTTGTAAAAGTGTTGAAGAACCGTCTCTCCTTCAGCTGTACTTTGCCAGTCCATCATTACGACTGGTCGATTTGAGCCAGGTATTCTTGCCATTATTATTTATTGGAGATCTAAAAAATGGCAAAAAAGTTTAAATAATGAGAATGTCTACGAAAATTAAATTTTCTAGACATCTCACGAGTTGATTTTTTGACATTTTAGAGCATTTTAGCAAATTTCCCAAAGGGAAGAAGCTATTACTGTAGGTCTCTTGACAAGACTTAATCCTGGGACCATGTTAGTTTTTCGTTTTGAGCTGCCCAGAGGCCAAAAACAATAGTCGTTAAAAATTATATACATATATATATATATATACGGTATATATATATAAAAGTAAGTATGTGTTTGTGAACACGATAACTCTCATACAAATGGTCCAATCGAGACCAAATTGGAAAAGACGTATATTCCTATATTTACTCGAATCGTAATCTAGACTTATTGGTCAATCAGAATGGGTAGTTTTGGGGGGTTTCGTATCCCAAAAATAGATTTTTTTGTGGTTTAGCGAATTTCCCATAGGGAAGAAGCTATTACTGTAGGTCTCACGGTGTGACTTAAGCCCGGGACCATGTTTTTTTGTCTTTAGGTGCCCAGAGACTAAAAACGATAGTCGTTAAAATTTATATATATATATATACTGTCTGTGTGTGTGAGTGTGTGTGTGTGAACACGATAGCTCTTGTAAAAATTGTCAAAAAACTACACAATTTAGTTCCTTAAGTTTTGCCCTATCTCCAACAGTTACGGAGATATTAAAAAATCTAAACACAGTACATTGTATTTAGGGACTCCAATACTAATCTTATGGAGGATAAGGGAAAATTAATATTTCTCTAATAATATTTCTCTAATTAATATTTCTAATATTTGTTGGATAAAACTTGATATTCAGCTTCATGCAGTTGGGATCCATACATTTATGCTAAAAGATCATAGTTTATATGTTGCTCACAGCAGCAAACTTGCATACTCTTTCCCATGTTAATGTTACGGAAAATAGGCAAAATACTCTAATATATCAACAGAAATTTCCACATTCAATTTCTGTCTTGAAATTCATAGAGTTGAACTCTGATTATCTGAATCAATTGAGACAGAAGTTGATTTATTAAAATATATATAAATTTGGATCATACGATATTTTAGTATTATAGGCTACAGATGCCACTATTTTAAGAGGGTATTTTCACTGGATAAAAAATACTAACTAATTGGAAAGAAGATATTTTAATTTACTTACAATACAAATGCATTATCATTCTGATAAACGGTTATTGCCTTCTGCCTTTCAGATGGCAAGAATCGAGTTGAACATGTTGCCAACACTAGCAGCCGTGCCCAATTGCCAGACCCTTAAACAGCGCGCTGCTATGTTGTTTTGGTTATCACAAATATAACAAAGAATATAGAAGGCGGCTAGGAGAATTTCAAATTGTATGTATTAGACAACAAGAACATACATTAACTTAAGCCACTATACAATATGAAAAAAATAGATAATAAATTATAGATTTAAGTAATTATTATGTGGGAGGGTGTACCAGAAGATTAAGACCGGGCTCTTACTAAAACCGACACAGCTCTTAACTAACTGGGGTGTGAACGATTCAAGAAGGTGGCAACGACGTAAGACGAGTCCATTGAAATGAAAGGTACCATTCCAAGGTGTCCACCACAGAGGGTGGACACTTGCAGATATATATACTCTCAAACATTGACATTTAGTTTTGCACCTTTCCAAAAAGACTGTGACGTACCCTCTCCAGGGTTAATTGGTGGAAAAATCTAAATCAATATGGGTCAGTACTCAGTACATATCTTACCAGGGGTGTATGAAATGGAGGATCTACAATTACTTGACACGCTCGGATGATTGTGGTCTGAAATGATCTGGTAAAACGAAAAAAATTCCATGAAAGTTTTTGGGTTATAGGGCAAAATATATATTACCCGTTTATTGTAGGGCTTACCTGCCTGAACCTGCATCTGTCTTGAGATTAATTTGAGGATTCCTAAAATCCACAATAGTTTGGTAGCCTTTAGTTGTTTTACCTATCTATCTTGGTAAAAACTACTTATTTTCAGTAGTTGCAATAAAAATTTACGAACTTCTTTACTAATTGTTTAACTTAAGCTTTTGTACCTTTGTAGAGAGAGCGTCTTTAAGCAAAGGTTGGAGTTGTAAAACAAAAATCATGACATCGGGTTCCTAGTTTTTAACTAAAACAAATCTTAGCAATAAATCATAACATGCGTTGTTAAATAAAATAACATTTAATGAATGCGATGTATGAGAGGATGACAAGTTTACAATAAGTTTGACAAGAAAATAACACTTACGTTTGATTGATACTTTGACATTTGGTTTCATTCAATGTTTATTTCAATCAGGTCTTCTTCCTCCTTACACTCACACCAGCGAGTACATAATACAATTCTGTTATGTGTTCGCTGACTCCTACAAGTGGTAGAGGCATAGATGAACGGATAGTAAATCTGATACTTATAATACGTTCCTCTCTGGTAGAGGTTAGTAGAATATGAAATAGTAGTGTTAAATATATTTTTACAGTGTAAAATTTATTTTAAAAATAATGAACAAAGTAAATAATCCATTGATTTTTTCACAATTATTATAAAGTGGAAATAATATATTAATAATTGTTTGAATTTGAGTTCCTAAAGTTTAAACCTTTATTTAAAACACATTAGATATTGAGTAATTAGTACAAATAAAAATTTAACGTTATTTGACCATATAAAAACAGTTCAGTTGAAGCTCCTTTATTGGACCTCCCTATAACCAACTACTCCTAAAATTGGACCTAATCCACCTGTCATTCTCACGCTTCTATTGTTGCTGAGCCTGTTGAAACGTGAAATACTTATTTTACAATTACTGTACCTATAAATATTATGATTTTCCAGTTATAATCTCAAGATTTTAATCTATTTCCTAGGGGTACAATAAATTGTTATTAAATACTGTAGCTGGTTTTCTACCTAGGAAAGGCATTTTATTGCTCCTCCCGATATCCGACTTTATGGCCGTTCCGACCATGGTCCAATCCTGTCATAGTTGGTTATATGCTCTACTGTAATAGACAAAGTCAATTAACTATAACTACCATAGATGATATAAGATAAAACTATATACACAATGGTACTACATATTCATTCATTACGTACAGTTTGTATACTTTCTCTATGAGGTGTTTATTTGGATTTTAGGTTATGTGCTCCAGGCTCCTGCCATCTGCCATTCTCATGCTCATGCGGACTTGGAAGCTCGACTCGTTACATTACGTTGTTTGTTAGGTTAGGCTTTTATTAAAACTCACTGTGAGTAATGTATTGATTTGGGAAAATAATCAAGACTTCAGAACTGTACGAATCTACAATGGATGACAATTTGAATAGATTCCTGGAACAGTTTACAAAAATTTCAAAGAAGCCTTATGAATTCCTTAGGTAAGCAATTTAAACAAATTGTTATGCTACTATAAAACTTTATTATATTTTAATTTGGAAGAGATCAATTTGTAAATATAACCTTATGATCTCATTACCAGTAAGTGATGACCTACCCTGACTTGTTATTGATTAAGGCTGATGTGATCTTCAGACAGAACTGTTAATTAATAGCCCAACAATCAATGGGCTATTAACGTCAATGGCAGTCAGTTAACATGGAGTCTGAACCAATGCCTCTGAATTATGAACTGGTCTAATTATGAGGATGGTCTTTTCGGATTAACGTAGTATTCCAAAGTGGCGACATTAACCCTAGAAGTGGTAAAGTCATATTTCACGACACATTTACAAATTCAATAGGTAAGAAGTGTTAGGTGGAGGCATCTGTTGTCACTTAAGTGAATTTTAAAGTTTAAAATAAAGTCTTAAAGGCTTATTATATAAACATAATTGAAGCAATATCTAATAATCTATCTTTGGTAAACGTTACAACGATAATCCAAATTACGTTTTGGGATAATTTTGGTATACTAATATGGTACCTACCCTTATAATAGGTGCTGCCCAGGGTGAATTTTCTTCTTTAAATATCAACCACTATTAATTATTGTGTATAATTATATAAAGTAACTGCTACAAACTAGGCATATCTGTGACAATTTAAATTCAAGTTATGTAAAGAAATAAAAAATGAGTAGCTTTAAACCACTCATACCATAGTGCTTTTCTTTACTTTAAACTTTATTTTACCATAAAACTTTTATTTGAACATAAAATGAAGATCTAATTAGTAAAATTTGTCCTATTTGAAATTTTTTGCTGCACAATTTTGTAGGGTTGACTATTTGAAAAAAAATAAAACCACCCCCAGTAAACCCTGCAGGGGAGAGTGTGGTACACTATTTACTTTTCCATAAAGTATTTTATGCAATTTATAGGACATACTGTATATAAAATACAGGCTAATAAAAGAATTAAGTATTACTAATATTATTTTTTTGGACTTTTATGTGTTGGAAATGTAATATTAGTAATAGTAGGCCTACCTAAATTAATAATCAACCCAATTATGAATTTCAAAGATTCTGTAATTAAGCATTGTGGAGGAAAGGCCGTCAATGGCACTCACTCTTTCTCCATCTAAAACTCAGTAATTCATGCACTAACTGAGCGAGAGCATATTGACTTTGACTATACATTATTAATAATGTATAGTCAAAGATACTATACATACATTATTAATAGACTAGTCTATACGTTAATAATAATGTATATTCAAAGATATTAACCTATATGGAAAGCATGTCTGTGGTAATTATTCTTATCATAACAATACGTATACACTATTTATATAATATTGCAACTATACTGCTTTTAGTATAAGGTTTAACTTTTTTTTATTTTAGCGTTCAAGAGAGTCGTAGTGAAGATATTAAAGTAATGTTAAAGGAAATATATGATTATACAAAGAGTAAAGAAGTGTTTAGAAAGGGGAATGCTCTGTCAAAACTAATAATTGATAAGTTTGATGATGAGCAAATATGGCAGCAACTTGAATTACAGAATAATTTTGTTGCTAATGATGCAATTGAAAACATTTCTCAATTTTCTGTTAAAAAAGAAAAATTGAAATTTCCCTTGAAGTTGAAATGCAATAAAGTTGAAGAAAGTATAGAATTGTCTGCTGATTTTGTAAAAGAAAAAGATATTAGTTTGTCGGAAGAAGAGGAAAATTTTAATGGTGAAGATGATGAAGATGAGGAAAAAGATGATGATGAAATGGGAAGTGAACTTGAGGATGAGAGTAAGCAAGAAACCCTCATGGACAAACGGCTCAAAAAAGGTTAGTCATTTTAATTAGCATCTTAGTAATGGATGACACCTGTGTATCATGCATTTAAGTAAAATTATATTTTAGATGAATATTCTACATCATTTAACACAACCGATAGGGGTCAAAATGTGTTGCAAATACGGAAATTATTTTGTTGTAATTAATAACAAAACTTAACTACCTTTATTTATATTTTGTAATATATTGTATATTTTAAAATATATATTATACATGTAATAAATTATTTTTACAAATGATTATTATGGTGTTTGCGTGCCGATCAGCGTCACAGAATCAAAATCAGAACTTTTATTTGTCTTATAACATTGTTTTAAATGTATTTACAACTGTCACATAGGTCTAACACAAAACAATAGGTCAAGAAACACTAAAAAGTGTATAAAACAACATTTCACCAGTAAGATAAAATATGCTAACACTATTTAATCGACAAAAGTGCCACATATTACTTATAGGATTTCCAATTAACCCTAAAAAATTATCTATATTAGTTAAACATTCCTTGATTAATACATTTTTTATTTTTATTTTGAAATTACTACAGGACAATGACTTAGTAAATATTGCAGGGTACTGAATCTTAAAGCTTAATCGACATATGATACCAGTTTTTCTGGGAACTTGTATATTGATACCACTAACAGAACCCTGTTGCATTGAGGTTTTCGCGAGAGGCTTAAGCATATTACGCTATGCCCTTGGCCGGGGCACCTCATTCGATGGAGGGAACTCTTAAACTATTTTTGTTTCTAGTATTATAAAAGTGAACATCTGAATTGATATTTAATTTTTCCAAAAAACTATGGACTTGAGAGAGTATTTAATACACAAAGAGAATAAAATGTGAGTATACCTAATTTAACAAATAACGGTTTGCACGATGCCAGATATGGTACATGACAAAGCAACCTAATGGCTCTCTTTTTAAAAAGAAATATCTATTACACTTGACCCCTAAAGCATAACCCCTGATATATTTAGTATTTTAAGGTTTTAACTTAAGAATTAAAAGATCAATGAGCAAGCCATCTTGTTGGTTTTACAGAACAACCTTTATTGTTGATTGCAGTGATGCAACACTGACAAAATCATATTATTCTTTAAGTAACCTTAATATTTAACATCTCCTTCCTTAAGCATGAAAACAACTAATAGAAGTCCGTTCGGAATTAAAATATTTTTTATCACCAAAAAAATCTAATGGAAAATTACCTATTAAAAGAGATATTAAAGTTTTAGATATCCCTTGTCTGGCAAAAATTTATTTCAAATCTGTAATAACTGTATCACTAGTGGTATCTAACAACAAGCTTATTTCAATGAAGTTAGAATAATAATCAACAACTAACAAATAATTCTTACTGTTAAACATGAATATATCTGTTGCCACCTTTTCCCATTGCAGATTCAGAATATCATAACTAATAATACATTCCTTACATAAGGGATTTCTATGTTTCTGACATACAATAAAACCAAATCATTGATTTGACTAGGTATACCTGGCCAAAACAATACTTCCCTTGCAAGGTTTAAAACATTAATCTTAGGTTAACTTACATCTCTCTATTCCTAAATGACCAGAATGTATTTATGGTAACATATCTTTCTACAAAGGCTTATGTACTAACAATTTATCGTTCTTAAATATAACTCCATTAATTACACTTAAGTCATCTTTATAGATGACTTTAACCAAAAAGGTTTAACCGATTCATCTTTCTCAGTTTGAGATCTGAAATTATCTAACTGTGTGTCTGAAATAGGTAGTTTACTGACAATACCATTAAATAAATCCGGGAATTCATTAACTTGGCATACATGTTTTATTACAAAGAACCCTGGAGTAGATGTTAAGGCAACATCTAATTTTTTTAATTAAATTTAACTTTATGCAGGTGCTCAATCCCAACACAGGGTCACATTCATGATCCACAATATAAAATGATAGTTTATGCTCTTGATTCTTATACTGACAATTTAAAATACATTTACCAATCCAAGACATTTTGTACAAATACTAACAGGTGTGTACCTTAATAGATTTAAGCTAAGGTATAACTATGAGAACTTTGTTTTGTACATCACATTCGCTTGGGAACCTGTATAATTTTTGAAAGACAGGTTTTTATTTCTTAATGATATTTCTACCCACCAATCATTTACAGGTTCAATTGGCCTATATCATTTAAAAGGTGAAACTTTATGATTCATGACTTCAATAAACATATACTATTATAAAAAAAAGTTTTCAACATCTGACTTCATGATACGCTTAGTATTTTGTTTTTAACTTAAGACTTATCAAGATCAATGAGCAAGCCATCTTGTTGGTCTTGTTGGCTTTATTGTTGACTGCAGTGATGCAACAGTGACAAAATCATATTATTCTTTAAGTAATCTAACATATATATAACAACCCCCACACGCTATTCACAAACCTGACTCCGAACACCGTCATCCGTAGCAAATGTATTAATACCAAATGATATTAGGTAAAACCTTTTATCTATGCTTAGTTTTGTGAAGAAGTGTTGCATTTAATTAATTTTTTTTGTATATCCACCAGATGTTTATTTTTTTACTAGATAACCTACCTGTCATACTGTTCAAAAAGAGGTTTGGTTTTTTTCAGGAATGCTGAAACCCTCAGTTGTTGATGATCAATTTTTTAAACTTGCGGAGCTCGAACTTTTTTTGAAGAATGAAGAGAAAAATGAAGATAAACCCTTGAAGGACAGTGAAACTATTGATTTATTCAGCAATACTGTAAGTTCTACTTATATTCTTGTTTTTGCGGGATTGGTCTTTATGCTTTAAATATTTATCAAAATTATAGAACTACCTCCCTAATTTCAAGATAATATTAATTTTTACTTTTCCCACCTATACATATTATATGTAGGTCTACAAACCCTGACACCACAACGACGATGGTCTGTTTTTGGTACAAGTTTACACTTTGGCTGTATCTCCAGCCTTTTTATTTTTTTAAGAGTACTATGGATCACCCGCCCCCCCAAACCTCTATAGAACTGAAATATTCAAATTGGCCCTTATAGTTTTTGATCAATCCAACCTGCAAATTTGTAAACGTGACAGTTCAAAAAGAAATGTTATAAAAATCTTTTTGGGTTAAATGACTATAATCAATTTATGAAATAATTGTACAAATAAATTGAAAAAAACTTGACAATTATTATCAGTAATCATTATTCTACAGCAAACTATTGCAGAGAAAAGTGAATTAACTTCAATTCCTGTATTAACACATTAACAGAGGGCTATGCAGTGTTTTACCAATTTGGTGATAGAGGCAACTGTCACACTCTTAGCAACATTGTTTCAATTTAGTTCACTAAATCGACAAAGTATATCCCTTGCTCAAGAGATAGCGTTGCAGTAGCTTTCTGATGCTCCAACATCTGTCTCTAAATTTCTGGTCAGTATGGGCGGAAATCGCTGACCCAAGGGAAGGGGGTGGAATGATGAGAAACACAGAGGTTTAGTACAAAATAAAGTGGTGCAGCAAGTTATTACACAAATTACACTACTTCCAACCACGCTAATAAAAATATTACTAGCACTAATTTTGGTCCAGTAATATTTTGCTGAAAATCTTAAGTGCCCCTCTAGTCCTTATTTACTTCCTTTTAGTAAATGGTAATTTCCATTTAGAATTATTTTAATCATTCAAGACGGAGTTTTTTTATGAAAACCTGTTGTGGTTTTGTCCCTTTCATGTCCTTATTTACAATTTATTTTTTTAGACCAAGTAGTTTAATTTTGGTTTTAGGGATCCTGTAAATATAAATTGGAAATAATTGTTTTATTAAAAAAAGTGATTTTCTATCTCTAACCCAAATTGTTTATGTGTAACAATAACAATTAGATAGTCACTACTCATAAAAGTTGGCCTATTTTATCAGTTCACTCTCAGTCATTAGACATTTTTTAAGGACGATGGGCCAGTGGACTTCAAGTACTCTGACTTTTTTGAAAAGCCAAACAATGAAAATGAAGCTCTCCAAGAAAGAGAGAATGACAATGAAGATGCAATGAATGAAAACGATGAAGAAGACGCAATGAGTGAAGACGATGAAGAAGAAGCGATGAATGAAGATGATGAAGTAAGTGAAGAGGAAGAGATTGAAGGTGATGAAAATATGGATTTAGAAGATGTAGAAATGGAGGAAGACAAATGTGAAGAATCAAAAGAAAAGAAAAATAAGAAGAATGTTAGGTTTGTATTTTAAAGTCGATAGGATCAGGTGGTTAAAAAATTATTATATTTACTAATACTAAAGTGGAACCTATTACAATAAGATAATTCAAACCTCAATTCTAAATAAGAAGAAAGTAGCAAAAATTCAATTTTACTGAGTTGTATTAAAGAATGATGTTGGAGTAAACCTCAAATAACAACATTACAACAAAAATTACACATTCACACACAAAAATTACTTTTAAGATAGATTTTTTTTTAATATTGATATTAATGTCAATACATAATGAAAGAAATTTAGAAGAACACAAACTATATATTTTTCTCCTATACAAACTCGTTAACTCCTCATTGTGATTATAGAGTAATTCATTAACTTTTATACTCTAAAAATACTATAGTTCATAGAAATATTTATGACACTTAGTAAAATAATAATTAATTTTGTTTCTCTAAAAATATTATTACAGGTTTTCATTACTAGGCAGTGATGATGATGATGACAGTTCTGGCAGTGAAGAGGAATCTTCAGAAAACAAAGTTAGCTTATCTAAAACAAATAAAAATGATGATGGGATCAAATCATCATTCGAGCAAAGGCAAGAGCGTTTAGGAAAGGTCATTGAAAAATTAGAAGAAGAATCATTAAGAGAAAAATCATGGCAACTGAAAGGGGAAATTACTGCCAACGCGAGGCCTCAAAACTCACTTTTAGAAGAAGCTGTCGACTTTGATCTTTCAGTGAGACCAGGTAATGTAAAGTGAATTATATCCAATGTAGTATTGTTTTCAACGCTCTCTAATAAATTTTCACTCTCTGAAAAAGTATTGTGTTTCAAACCAGACCCTAAAACAAGGATGTTTTCAGCAGCTAAACAGAAAGTTTAAGTGTGAACTAATTAATCACAATTAACATGCACAATGAGATAGCGTAGGGTGATGTCGGGCTACACTCATAGTACATCACAATAGATTTGATTCCCATGGTCAGACTTTTTATTACCGCTTTGCAGCAAACTACTTTTTAAACATTTGAGTTCATCTCCAGAACTGACCGTTAGCGAGTAAAATGTAGGCCTACAGACGGCACTGTTTTATCATTGTTCGTTTTTATGTGTCAAAAATAAATTATAAATTTTTCTGGGACTAAGAATATATACTGTGTTTATTAATTATCTTTTGACTGAAGTGTATTTCTTGTATTATTGTACGTAAATTTTTGGACAGTAAAATTCCTTTGTATGACTTTGGTGTAGTAAAATAACGAAAGAGATTTATCTTGGCTTGATGAATGTGATTACTAAAGTGCTTTTACTTTTATGATATCAAACTTGTTGTCCAACATATTCAAACATGAAGATGAACATTGTAAAAATATGTATTTCACTTTTGTGTTATAGGGCTTTATAACGTTGCTATTAGTACTGTGTTAGAACTTTTTTAAATAATAACATTGTACTATTCTATTGTAAAATGTTTATTTTTCCTTAAAACTATCCCATATAACCACTTTAGCTGTATTCGTTGAAATTATAATGCAAAAAGCAAAAAAAAAAAAACTGTAAAATCCCAAATGTAAGATTGAACCTAACACAGGAATGATGGTATAACTTTATTTAGCGTGACTGATGACGGGTTAAATGCTACAAAGTACAAAGTAAGAATCCTAAAAGACTACAGTACTGGGTAATAATACTGATTTAGATTGAAACTGATTTTTTGTATGATTTTATTTTTTTCCCTTTCAGCTCCATTGATGACAGAAGAGGTGACAATGAAGTTAGAAGACGTTATCATGCAGAGGATAAAAGACAAAGCTTGGGATGACGTTGAGAGGAAGGTGAAGCCTTTGGAGACACCTTCCGAGTTCAAGAAGAAGCTGGCCTTGGACCAAGAGAAGAGTAAGCTCTCTCTGGCCCAAGTGTACGAACAGGTATGTGTGACTGGAGCACTGTCTTACGGTGAGAAGTCTAAGTCAAGTTGGATGGTTATACAGGGAAAATAACCGTGCAATATTTTGAAAATAACATGAGTTAAAATAATTTTCTTTACGATATGTGGTATCGTATTGTCAATACAACAATTTTAATTACAAATACTAAGTAATTGGGTAAAAGTTAAAAAAAATATAAAATTAAGTTATATTGCAAATGGTGTCTCATTACTATGCATACATGTTTGACAATTAAAAACAAATTGCGCCAAATATTAGCCTATTGTAGATAAAGTTACATTACTTACATTTGCCCTATGGTATAATTTTTCAGTTGTATCAAGGCCTGATTCAAAAGTCTAACGACAACACTTTCTTTGCAATATTTCTTTCAATTCATGTTCCTTTTTAATACAATGCTTTTTCAATAAGTTTGAAATGTGTTTGGCCTAGATGCTTTATAGTTTGTCTAAACAGAAGCTGAAGATCTAAAAATTGTCTATCAATTGACTTTATAACTTTTGTTGCATTAATTTTCTCATTTACAATTACCTACTTATTCTATTCTACTCCCATGGCCATCTATACCCTAGATGGGATTTGGCCTCGCTAACTGCCTCCCTCCTATTATTCCTGTCTTCCGCATCTTCCTCCTGGGGGTCTTCTTCCATCTGGGTTTCCTGCCCAGACCTGTTTCAGTAAAGTCTCTTGCTCCCGTGTATAATGTGATCTACCCACCGCAATCTTCGGCTCTTGGGTTCCGCTACTAGAATTATTAGTTACCTATGCTTAACAAGTTAAGTGCCACACACATTTTTGGCCAGAATACTATAGGCCAAAGAGAAATGAGTTTTGTTTTCACCTATATGATTTTTTTGTACTTATTTAGCTTGGTAATTTAGTTTTCCACAGAAAATTTTGGATTTTTAGCAAAAATGAAATTAGGACCAATTGGGTGGGCACAGAAAATTTTCTACGAAAAAAGCAGTGTCGACGCGATCGGACCCCGGCTCATTTTGAAGGTTTCATACATAACATTCTTCTCCGTGTGGTTAGTTGTAGTCGTTTCCCGCCGTTTCTGGCTACAACACATGTGTTTATAAACAACAACCTTGTATGAAAAGTGTACCCAGAAAAGCCATTTTTTGTGTAAAGACTGCTTTAAATGTATAACCTAATCTCAGAAATTAGGTTATACGTTTACACTGCTTGATAATGGGATAATACCCGAAACATGTAGAAGAATTAAAATGTTTTTAAAGGGTACTTGGTTCAATTATCCCAATAAATATGTTGTATTTTCTATAAACATTTAATCATGTTTAGTCAATAAAATATCTTAAAAATTAATAGTTACAATTTTTTGTATATTCACAAATAGATTAATTCAAGAAACCTTTATTACTCAAATCCCAGTCTTTACAAAACAAAACACGACAACTAAAACTATCAGCTGATCTTAAAATGACATTCAAAAGTTCACAGATACACATCACTATTTTTAATATCAACAAAAATTATTTGTATTATATTGTCAATTTATTTGGAATGGTTATAGAAAATATTGTAACATTATTATTTTTATTGTTGTTTTGGTACAAATTATTAATATTATCATGTCATTAGTCTATTTTAAACTTGTATCAAATAAAGTTTACAACAGTTACGTAAATCGAAACAACACCGAACCAATCGGGTCAGCATTTTAAAGTCAAATCAACAAATATCTAATGAGAGCTGTGTGAGTATAAGGAAGCTACAGCAGCGCTATCTGTGAGTTTTAGGATGTACTTTGTCGATTTAGTTTGTCAGAAAGCCACTATAACAGTGGCTATAACCAGTGACTATAAACCACTATAACCAGTGATCTCTACTGGTGATTTGGTGAAACCCTGCACAACAGCTGGTGCCGGCCTGATCGGGTCGGCCGTGGCACTTAACGTTTTAAATAAAAATATGCAAAAAATTAACTGTTACATGGGTTTTCAATCTATTTCCTTAAAACCATGGTTGTGTTGTAGGAGTTCATCAAACAGCGAGATGCGGCTACAGCTGACGATGTGGAGAGGCAAGAGACAGAGCCTGCACTGCATGTGGAAGTGAGGTCGATGCTACACTCTCTGTTCAACAAGCTGGACGCTCTCTCAAACTACCACTACACTCCGAGACCTGTGAGTAACTTTTGCTATGGATATATTTTAGTAGAAACATATAACTCAGTTAAACTTGTCTAAAAACTTATTTTATAGCATTATACAGGTATTACAGCCAAAATAATGTATTAGCATTTGCTGATGATGTAGCCTTAGTAGCAGGATCCAAAGAAGCCCTAGAACCTTACCATCAAAACTGAAAGAAGAAGCTATGAAAGTTAGGCTTAAAATCAATGAAGAAAAAATCAAAAACCTCTTTATCTCAAGAGTAAAACAAACCCTAAATAAGAAGAACAGTTTTGGTTACCACATAATGTGTTAAAGAGATTGTATCCTGTACTCAACAGCTTTTACATCATAGACATTGTACAGGTGGCCCCAGAGTTGAAGGTAGTCAGCAATGTGTCAGCCATCAACATGGAGGAAGTGGCCCCAGTCACTGTAGCCGACGCAGCTCTGCTGGCTCCTGAGGAGGTTAAAGGCAGTGAGTTCACCTTTACATACTTACTCCTATGTTTTTAAGTTAACTCTACTACACGCGCCGCAGACTCACAGTCCGCACTTCAACATAATTTCTTTTTTACAGTTGATCAAACTGCACAGGGTGGCGAGCAGCTGTCTACCTTTCCCCTCCTCACTCCCTCTAGCCAAAGCCAGTTTCATTTCACACTCAGTGCATTCAAATCGGCTCTGGGAGTGGTTGCGGACTGACAGTCTGTGCGCGTGTCTTAGTGACACTTGAATTTTGAAAAGCTCGCTTGTGCAAATGCATTAATCTTATGATATACTTTAATTACAGTGTATTGCTTTTACATAAACAATTTTATACAAAACTAGTTCTAAGGTTTTATTTTATTTTCTTAGAAAAACTAAGAGCTGAGCCGATGAGCAAAGAAGAGAGAACAGAGACTGACAAGAAGAGGGCGAGAAGACTGAAGAAGACAAAGCAGAGACAAAGGGCGAGAGATAAGGCACGAGTGACCAAAGATGTTGCCAAAATAAACCCTGGCCTTGGCAACAAGTACACAAAATTGAAGGCGGTAAAGCAGCTGTTGGACTCTTCTGCTAATATTGCCAAGGTACAACTTAATACGTGTTATTTAAATATTGTAATTGAGGGATACCACAAAATACAGTGTTTTTTTTTATAAAAATAATTTTTGTACACTTGAAATGAAATAATTCATACCTCTAGAGGATAGTCAAGAATTCAACTTAGTTTCATGAACAGGAGAAAGAGAAATTACAAACATTTCATTGACAGGGAAAAAAGAAAACATACTAACATAATTCACTATTACATCAATTCATTTTTACTGATAACTAGGCACTAAATGTACTATTGTCTTGTAGGACTATGATAGTCCAATAATATTGTGAATGAATACATAAAACTTATAAGTGAAGTTTCACAAGATGGGTTTCACCAACACTTTTTTCAGTTTATTTGTATCCTTCCTTCTTACCTTTTCATCTTGCCTTTGTGTTATTTATTAATTCAGTATTACAATAGTACATTCGTGGCTTTTACAATATCAATTACCATAGCAAGAAATTATCAATTTTAGACACATAATTATAACCAAGCAAATTAATGAGGACTGACAAAACACACAAGAACCCTGGCGGAAACTGGAAAGTGTGAGTTTAAACCTTGAATCATTACGTTTTAGAGTTGCCAGTGAAGAGTTTTTACCAGGTTTTTGCTGTTGTTGAAATGGTCATCTTAGCTCAGGAATTTTTGGTCCAAACATTAGATTTTATAATTTTTTTAAATTTAATAGTATTTAAAATTTACCTAACCTTACCTTACCTCCTTGGTCATTCAAAGCCAAGAAGGTTTTTGGCCTCGCTCGAGATGTCGCCACTGCTGCCGGTTTGCCGGTGAGTCTAGGGAAGCACCCTTCATTGCAGATCTTTCTTCACCTGGTCTTTCCACCGCAACTTTGGTCTTCCTAACGGATGAGTTCCTTGTGGTTGACCATTGGTGATGCTTTTTATTAAACTTTCTTCTTCTCTTCTTTCTACATGCCCTGCCCATCTCAATCTTCTCCTCTTCACTATTGCCACAATGTCCAGATTGTTGAATAATTCACGGAGCTCACAGTTTTTTCTTATCCTCCAGATTCCATCTTTATTTATGAGGCTAAATCTTCTTATGAATGTTGTTTTTGAAAACTATAAGTTTATTTTAATCTTTCTTTGTGAGTATCCATGTTTCGGAGTCATATAAAAGGGCTGGTTGAATTATTGTTTTATATACCGTAACCTTAGTTTTGTTTGACCATTGCAGCCTCCAGATCACTGATTTTACTAGAATTAAAGGTTAAAATACCTGCAGTACTGGTATTCTGACTTGATAATGGACTTTTTAACTTCGAAACCATTGGTCGTTGCACCATAACAATCAAATCAAATCAAATCAAAAATATCTTTATTACATCATCATCAAGACGAGTATAGTGTCACAATAATAGATTACATCATGGGTCTATGTATAAAAATGATTCCAGGCAAAAAACTCATTCAGTGTGTAGAAAGGTCGATCTTGTAGCCATTTCTTCAGGTTTTGGATAAAATTTTGCTTGTTACTGTTCTTCAATACATCTGGTAAGGCGTTCCACATCTTGGCACCAATGTAGCTTGTTTTCTTTTCTGTAGATGTAAGTCTGTGTACCGGCAGGCAGTAGTTATTTGCATTTCTGGTGTTGTATTTGTGGAATTGGGATCCATTTCTAATTGATTCTGGTTTCTTGATGTGGAGGTGGGTTATTGATTCCAAAATGTACAGGTTTACTACTGTAAGGATCTTCGATTCTTGGAACGTTCTTCTGCAGGTTTCTCTGGGTTGTAGATTATACAGGATCCTGATTGCACGCTTTTGCAAGATAAGAATGCGCTGCAAGTTTCCTGCCGTAGTGCCGCCCCACACCGCAATTCCGTAGCGAAGATGTGACTCAAAAAGTGCATGATACGCTATTTTAGCTGTCATCATGTCCCCCATATTTTTCACTCGTCTTATCACAAATAGGCCAGTACTCAATTTGTTGCAGAGATTATTAATGTGTGGTGTCCATGATAGTGTGTCATCAATTGTTACTCCAAGGTATTCTGTGGTATTGACTTCTTCTAATCCAGGTAATCTTCCTGTATTGTTGCTTTGGCTACCCAGTATTAGCTGCTTGGTTTTGCTTTCATTCACAGCAAGGTCATTGCTGCTGCAGTACTGTACTGCCATGTTTAGGGCAATATAACTGTCTATTTCCAGTTGTTCTGGTCTTGGTCTACCAAGCAATAGCACTGTGTCGTCTGCATACATAAGCGTTTCACTATGCATGTACCTCGGGAAATCATTCGTGAAGAGTATGAAAAGGACCGGTCCCAAGACTGACCCTTGGGGAACTCCTCTTGTGATTGGTCTGGGTTCGGAGCTAACTTTTTCTTTTTTGCCGTTTACTGATTGTATTACTTCAACCATTTGGCTTCTGTTGGCTAGATAGCTGGTGAACCACTCTTTCGCAGTCCCGCGTATTCCCAGGGTGGCTAATTTTTGTATCAGTTGTTCATGATCCAGACAATCAAAGGCTTTGCTATAATCAAGAAAAATAGCTGTTGACGTATTTCCTTCTTCTTGTTGTTCCAGTAGGAAATCCACTAGACTTATCAATGCTGTGCCTGTAGATTTTCCAGCCAAGAAGCCATGTTGATGTTGAGTCAGCAGTTGATTGAGCGAGAGATGTTCAAAAAGTCTGGTTAAAACAATTTTCTCGATTATTTTAGAGAAGGTAGGTATTAATGAGATGGGTCGATAGTTAGCTGTTTGTGTTGCTGGGCCTTTTTTCAGTTTCGGATATACCTTGGCTACTTTCAGTGCTGAGGGGAAAATGCCTGAACGAAAGGATTTATTTGTGATGTCTACAAGGGGATCTACCAGTTCATCTTTGCAAAACTTAACTAGTTTGTTGGATATGTCGTCATACCCAGCTGAAATTTTAGGCTGTAGCGACCTTATGATTTTAGACATTTCTTGCCTATATGTTGGTGTTAGTATCAAGTTTGGAGGGGCTCTATTTACAACTGGTAGAGTTAGTTGTCCTCTTGCATTTCCATTGTTCCTAATTGTCTCTTCTGCAACCGTTGTAAAGTATTTGTTCAGATGATCTGCTATCTCTTCTGGGTTTGTTATCTCTTGCCCATGAGCTTCAAGTTTAGTAAGTTGCTCTGACTCCATTTTTGATTTTCGTTCTGAGTTAATTATATGCCATATACTTTTTGATTTATTACTGGATTCTGCAATTTTAGTTATGTTAAATTGTTTTCTTATTTGCCTTAGTTGTAAGTCATATTCCTTTTTGAGATTTGAAGCAATTATTTTGTGTTCTTCTGTACCACTTGCTAGGTATATGTTTTGGGCTCTAAGAAATTGATTTTTTAGCTGTAGTGCGGTGGGATCAGTGATAGCATGAGTAGGTTTTCTTTTTTGTTTTGTTGCAACTATGGGACATGTTTGATTCAATGCTTGCTGAATCGAGTTGTTGAGAATATTATAAGCATTTTCTGTATCTGCTGTATCATAAACGTTGGTCCAGTCTTCTTGTTTTAATTGTTCCTTTAATTTCAGAAGGTTTCTATTATTTATTTGTCTTCTTTTGGTAGTGAGTGTTGTAGGTGGGTCTAAATCTACCGCTATCCTGCATATTTGACCTGTGTGATCAGATATACATGTGTCTAATATTTCTACTTTCAGTTCATCTTCTGGCAGGTTGGTACAGACACAGTCTATAGATGTTCTTGATGTCGGGGTTATTCTGGTGGGTGGTAGGTAGTAACAATTGAAGATCACCGACAGTACAGTACTGCAGGTATTTTAACCTTTAATTCTTAGTTTTGTGTTATTTTATAGAACTAAATTTCAATTTAAATAATGTAGAATAAAAACCGCATGCTATTTTTCAGATGGAAGAAAGCAAAGAAAAAATGGTTAAAAGTTCTACTTCTTTCTTCAACAAACTACAAGATGAAGTTAAGAATCAGATCAAAAGTAAAACCAGTTCTCCATTTGCTAAGAAGAAGGAAAAACTAGGATTAACTGCCAAAAAATTGAAATTATAGCATATAAACATATTGCTATATTAATATGTTTTTATAGTTCTTGTAAATATGTATAATAAAATAAATTTGACTCTATTTTATTTTCATTCATATGGTAAATATTTATTCCATTTCAATATATATGTTCAAATTATTAGTGTTCAGAATCACAAAAATAGGTTGATAAACTATTAACAATATGAAATTTTTATAAAACTAAATAGTTTTTATATAATTTAGATTCAATATTTTAGCGAATAGCCCACAGGGAAGAAGCTCTTACCGTTGGTCTCGTGGCAAGATCGAAACATGGGAACATAGTACTTTTTTGTTTTATGTAGCCTAGAGACCAAAAACAATAGTCATTAAATATTATATATATACATTATTTGTGTCTGTAAACTTGATAAATCTCGTAAAAATGGTCCAATTGAGACCAAATTTGGTAGACATATATATTCCTACATTTACTTGGACGAGTTGGTCAACTTTGATTGGTTTTATTAAACACCAAAACAGGTAGTTCGGAGGGGTTTTGTACCCCAAAAATGGGGTTGTTTGCGTATTTCATATGTAATTTAAATTTGATCTTTTACTATTAGAATCATCCAAGAAAACTACACGATTTAGTAGGGCCTAGACCAGAGCCTGCTAATCCAAAGTAATTGGGACTGAACCCTGTTCGGATTATCCGGAAGTGCAGTGTAATGTTGCAATAAAAGTGCAGTACTAATGAAATCCATTATTTTAGACCAATTAACTTACGTCTTATCACAGTTCACATAGAGTAGATTAACTTATTGAAATAGATTATTGGGGCTCGGATGGCCACGTGGTCTAAATCACCATCTCCAAAGCTTGAGGTCGTGTTTGTATTCCAAGCTTGGCGATTAGTAAAATTTGCACCCAGAACCCCCGGGGTTGACCTAGCCGAAAGAGGCAATTGGGAAGCTATGACTCAAGTGGCGCAATCCTGGTCTAGAAAGCAAGCTAACGCGATGAAGAATGCGCTATGCTGACCACATGCCGTTCATTGTACTAGAACGTACAATAAAAGGCGTGGCTAGCAGGCATAATCCCTTCATGGTGATGTTAAAGCCATAGGATTATTATTATTGAAATGGCGACCATACCACATGAGCCGTCTTCTGGGCACTTAACCGACAGGAAGTTGCGATGCTGAGTCACGGACGTGGCCGTGGATTTGTCTAGGCAACGTGTAGAGACATAATCTTTAGTTGCTACCTTACTCCCAAAGAGGCCATCCAGGACATCCGCGACAAGATCAACTGCCTCGAGGAGAGCACGAACGGCACCATTGGATGCGTCGTGGTCGGAGGCGATTTCAACGTTTGGGCTGTTGAGCGGGGAATGCCTTCTACAAATCCCTGGGGAAAATACATTCTGGACTTCATTGACAGGGCCACGCTGTTCGTCCATAACCAGGGTGACACGCCTACTTTCCGGTGCAACGGGCAGAAAGTCACAATCCCCAATGTAACCCGTCTAAGTAGCTTCTTCCGAGGATCTCTGTTGAGAGAATATTAGAGGATTATACTGGCAGTAACCACCAGTATATAGTTTTGAGGTGCACGACACACACCTTCGAGTATCCGCATCTCGGGGAGAACCAAGCCGGTGGAGTACCAATAAACTGGACGTGGTCAAGTTCACCCAGGACATCTCATGGGGAGTGCAGGAAAATCCTAGCGGGCATGGGGTTGAGGCATTGGTAGTAGCATCTACAATGGAGCTCATTGTCATGGCCTGTGATCAGTCTATGCCGCGGAGGAGACTCCGACGCGACAAGAAACCCGTCTACTGGTGGACTGAAGAGATTGGGGACCTCAGAAAACATGCCTTAGAGCCGCCACTACTGTATGATTAATGATGACGTGTTATATATTTTAAGTGTTGTAATTCACTTTACATTGCTTCATTTTTAATTGAAACTAGATAACCTTTTTCCCCCATCAGGTTTATCGGATTACTGGACTCCATGGTGTAGTTTAAAGTTTTACTCTATCTCCAACGGTTACAGATATATGAAAAGTCGAAACACAGTACATTGTATAGCCCCCTAAAAAATGGGATTTTTGTTTAAGTTTCATTGCCAGTCAGACAACTTAATTTTCAGATGAAGAACAATTTATAGCTTCATAGTTTAATATTTCTATAGGTACTAAATACCCCCGTCGCAGCAGACCTGCGTACTCAGCAAATTTCCAAATCAATAATATAATAACAATAATATATGACAAGTTTTATAAAAAACCTGTTTATAAATATGAGAATTATTTGCCTATTCTCCATAAGACTAACATGGGAAAGAGTGTGCAGGTTAGCTGCTGTGAGGAACACTGAAAGAAGTCATTTCTATCATGAATATTTTTTATCTTAACATTTATACCACCTTTCATCAACATCTGTCCATAAATAAAGGAGTTTGCCTATTCCCTATATGATTAATATGGATTCAGATTCAAATTTCTTTATTTTGACAGTTTTGACAAGAACTGCATAATAGTGTCAATAAATTACTGAGTAGTCATAATAACTATGTATAATAATGAACTAAGAAAATAACTAGGATTCGTCTTTATAAACAATAAAGTCCTTAACATTATAAAAACATTTTTCAATTAAACATTTCTTAACCATTTGGGGCAGCTTGCCTTTGCCTTTATGGAGTTTGGAAGAGAATTAAAAAGTGAAACTCCATTGTAAGAAAAATAAGTTTGAAAAAAACTGGTTTTATGTTTAGGTACTCTTGCATTAAAAGTTTTTCTTAAATTATAATTTGAAGCTAATTGTGAAGAAAATTTGTAATGTTTGGTAAGAAAATGGGTTATTGTATTTAATATATAAATTGAAGGAAAAGTTAAAATTTTATTGGTTTTGAAAAGTGACTTGCAAGAGTACCTGCTTGGTTTTCTGGAAATTACTCGGATGGCTTTTTTTGCAATTTAAAGACAAATTTTGTTCTTTGAGACTCATGCCCCCAAACAGCAACGGCATGGTTTAAGAAAGGATAAATAATGCCATAATATGTTGTGAGCAACACATGTGTGTCTGAAAATTTAGAAAGTGTCTTTAAAACGAAAATTCCGGAAGAGAGCTTTTTACAGACAAAATCAATATGAGCATGAAATTTTAGACTACTGTCAATTTGAACGCCCAAGAACTTAACGACTGAGGTTGGCTCAATGTATTCTTCACCAATTAAGTAATCAATGCGTTC
Source organism: Nephotettix cincticeps (assembly GCA_023375725.1). Taxonomy (NCBI): domain Eukaryota; kingdom Metazoa; phylum Arthropoda; class Insecta; order Hemiptera; family Cicadellidae; genus Nephotettix; species Nephotettix cincticeps. The sequence continues at coordinate 126,577,478 of CM041786.1, read as the reverse complement.
AGAAGCTCCTGCTTGGCTTATTTTGAATTCCACAATTTTCGTTTTACTTTGATTTAAAACTAATTTGTTTTGATTTGCCCATTGAACCACAGGGTTACTCTCAATGAAACTCTTGATTTCTAAGCTAGAATTGTTATTAGCATCTACAACAAGTGTGGTATCATCGGCAAATAAGCTGATTTTCGAATTAGAAATACAGCCATGTAGATCATTTATGAAGAGTATAAATAGAATAGGGCCAAGGCCGGAACCTTGAGGAACACCCATACTTATAGTTTTTGAGGAAGACTGCACTCTCTGCGCAAAAACCTACGGGAATCAACATAGGAAATCTGGACAACCTGACTTCTGCCCGTTAAATAGCAGTCAATCCAAGAGTAACTGAGACCTCTCACACCCAAATTCCACAGTTTGGAAAGCAACACTGAATGGTCGATGAGGTCAAAGGCCTTTGTAAAATCGAAGAATATACCAGTTGCCGATTTTCCAGAATCCAGTGATTCAACGATTGACGATATTATACTATTCATTGCATCGACTGTAGAATTACCTTTAGTATAACCAAACTGTGCAGGTGATAAAATCTTGTTTTCCCCCACGAACGCCAAAAGTCCTTTGAGAAAAATCTTCTCAAAAACCTTATTAATGCAAGATGTCAAGTTTAAATCAAGGGACCTAAAAGTAAATAATTAAGTATGAGTTCACAAAACAAAACAATTCCGTAGTTGGAGCAATACCTGTATTATTTTACCAAATGGCAATTGAATCCCACAGCGAAGCTGGATGAAAATTGACTTCTCATTATTATATTTTCATTGGGATATTCAATATTTGGGTGTTTAATTTACGTTGAGAATTTATTAATGCCAAGAGTTTCTTGCTACGAAAGAAATGTTTTTAATCCTGATTTTTTCATTAATTTTAATTTATTTACTTCAATATGAAATTATACAAACATGTATTTATTTTCTACAATTCCCAAATCCGTGGTTAATAAATACATTCAGTAAATAAGCAGGTGCATGGTCTATTAAAAAATTATGGTCTACTATCATTATCGCTGATAATAAATTATTAGTTAATTAATATTGGCTATTTTGTCAAACAAAAACATGTATACTATAAAAATAAGTAAGTTACTGATTATTTTTGCACTCTTTCGTTTGGAATATTTTTAAGTTTAACTACGGAAAACATATTAAGATTTTTTTAGAAATGTTCGGACAACAGTCTAGCTAAGCTGGGCTTACAGCTAGTTTAAAAATAAATATTTGCTTAAAAAAATTAAAATAATTTGTATAAATTGCACCATAAACACGTTTTCTGAAAAGCGCTAAAATATGCTAGTTCCTTTGAATATTAACAAAAATTTTAATTATTAACAGGCTTGTATAAAGTAATAATAAACATACTGAATTAATTTATAGTCATAAGTTTTTGTTTAAAGCCAGGAAGGTGATGTATGATGATTTTATTACCGCCGCAAGTTTGAGTTGGATGCGTTCGTTCGCCCAAGTGCCTGCAATGTGAACTAGGCAATCCGCGTTGTAAACAGCCTCTCTTGTCCCAGGCTGAACACCTGGGAGATGTGAACCTTTAAGTTGTGACGCGCTCAATTTAAATTATTTTGAAGACCTGGGAGTACTGACACCTGGGAGATATGATACCTGGGAGTTATGATTTGCTTATTATTTTAAATAGACCTGGTAGAAGTGAACCTATAAGTTATGATATTGAAAATATTTATTTCATTTTTAAGGACCTGGTAGATATGAAACCTGGGAGTTATGAAACGCTCCCTCCATATACAATATATAAAGTCTGTTCCTATTTTTGGCCAGAGCTTATTTGAAAATCAAATATTGTGATGTAAAATCAGAGAATTTACGTAAAATGATTCCTCTATTATTTTAACTACCTGCACCTATTTAATAAAAACACTTTTAGTTTTTAGATGAAAAACTATTACTTAGTTTCAAACGAAATTAATAAAATTTACCATATACTGTTGCACTCAGTGTTGCAGTACAAGTACTGCAGTGGAAGGTGGCTAATTAAAACTTAGGTAACTTTTTTGAAATTCTTGAAAGTTTCCTCTTGATCCCTTCAATTTTATCAGAGGAGGGGATTGGCAAAAAGTTAAACATTTGTGAATAACTTAAATAATATAGAAATAAATCTAAAGTTTTAGGGGTTAAAGGCTAGTTATAAATATAATTTATAACATAAATTTATAGGAACTGGAATTCTTTAAATTTCTTTTATGTGAATAAGGAATAAGGAATAAGGACGAGGGACGATTGGGGAGTTTGAGGTTGTGGATAAGGAAATCGGTCATAGCCAAATCCACAGGAAATGAGTAAATCTAGCTTCCTGGTCGATAAAAGATGGTAATAACATTACTTATAAAACGTAATTAAATACAATGTAATTCAAAATATAACTATTGCATCAGAGCTTGATTCTCTAATATTTATAAATATAAAATTGAAATTAACAGTTATCTTGTTTAATGTAAAATAATTTTAAAAAATTGCTTTACAAGTTTGTTTTTCCTCTGAACCTTTTACTGATTAATAGTGTTTTTTGTACATTTTATAACAGACTTCGAATGATCCTGTAATAGAAAGTTTTGAATGGTTAAGTTTGCACTTCAAGCTGTTGAATTATGTAAACTTCAATTTAATTTTAATAAAAATTATAGTTAAAGACGAATTTATAAAAATAACTTTTTATGTAAATGCTGTGTAAACAGTTTCATCAAAGAAACACAACCATAATGAGCTCCTGTATTATGAATACGGTATTGAAAAACTGAAAGCATTATTTTGCATTTTTTCCCAAAAATCGCTAAAACGGTTTATCCGGAAATTTGCCTATTTAAAATAACCCTGGTCCCATAAAAACCGGATAAAAGAGGTTTTAGTTATATATATGTTTAGCTATGTGTTAATATCAATTCCTCTTCATATTGACCAATAAAATAGGCACTGAAAATTTCTTTGGTCATAAGATATTTTTTCATATGACTTAAACCATGCTATATTGAATTTTAAAAGAAAAATTAATTAAAGTAATCAAAATTAGTATTTTGAATTATTAGTCTAAGACTAACGGTTCCAGAGAAAAGTTAAATTGAGTGTCGATGGTAAAGGCAGAACGTTGTCTGAGTGCCCAATGTTATTCTAAAGGTGAATATTAAAAAATCAATTTCTTCCTTGTTACCAAACAGTTTTCCATGAAACTTGGTGTGCTGTGTAAAGTCACATCACCCAACAAAACCCACTTTAAAAAGATTGGTATTCCCGGGCGGGGAGGGGTTGCCCTCCCACAAAATTCTAACAATTTAACTTTGTTTCTCTCGTTATTTGTAATTCATTGTCGGAAAAAGATGATTATTTTTGAAACAATAAATTAATTAGTAAATGATATTTAGTTAACTTTAAAGAATATGATAGTTTTTAAAGATTGTCATTTTTAAATTTAGTTAAGGAAGAAAGTATGTGTCAGTTCACTGATACCGTTTATTAATTTTGTTTGAGGTTAATATTCTGTTATAATAAAGGTAGTTGTTAGTAGTATCTTGCTTCTAACGACTCATTCATACAACACAAATAAAAAGATGCAGATACACAGGGCTTATTGCTAGTTAAATCTAAATATGCATCTTGATTTTGTAAGGTATTGTTAAAACTATTCCTTTTAATTACTATAGTAACTGAATTACCAGTGAAAAATTTTAAGTCCATGAATAACAACTAAATTTTAAATATTATTCAAATTTTTATAGCATAAAAAATTGCTTGGTCAAACTAAATTCAGCAAACTATAAAAGAAAATTTAACATTTCTATAACAAAGAATATAATAATATATTATTAGAACAAATAAATCTAACAATCAGAACAGAACAATCGTTGGAGGAGACATTATGTTGAAAAATGGATATGATAACTGAAGAAGCAATGCTGAGATGGAGCATGAGAGTGTGATGGACGAATGAGTAGGTGTGTTGCAGTTGGGTTGTGCAGAGTTCTACAGCATTTTGGTAACATCTTCGAAGCATGTGATGGACGAATGAGTGGGAGTGATGCAGTTGGGTTGTGCAGAGTTCTACAGCATTTTGGTAACATCTTCGAAGCATGTGATGGACGAATGAGCGGGTGTGATGCAGTTGGGTCGTGCAGAGTTCTACAGCATTTTGGTAACATCTTCGAAGCAATCTCCATTCGGGGTTTCTTTCCCGATCACGTCAATTCAATCTCCCTTACAAAGTCTTTATCAACCCCCATACTATACTTATAATTATACTTCACATCTAGCCACAGCCATGGCTCCATTGTTCCGGCCTTGGAATCCTGATCTTGTTAAACCACTAAAAAGTGCTTTTACCTTATGTAGCCTTAAGTGTTTGCAGTTATCTTTTTCATCTAGCACATATTTCCGTCATCTAGTGACCTTTCAGTGATCTTCTCCTTATTACCTCAGTGAATTTCTTCGTTACCTTTCAGTGAAATTTGTCATGTGACCTTTCACTTTTCACCATATCATTTTACTTTTATCAGTTATGTTTAATCTTTTTGCCGTTACTTTCTTACTGTCAGATGTGACATCATTGTGTTTCTTTATCAGTATCGATGTAACATACTAGCTGTAAGCCACAACACTCATGGAATGTCATCCAAGCAAAGTAGACTGGAGTTTTACTTTTATCATTAGTTTTCCATCCTGATTGAGACTGTGTTTTTATTTTTCACTCTCCAACATATTGATTACCCCTAAGGGCCATATATTTTTATTTTTATCATGAATTTGTCAACTATATCAGCATTATCTGATTTTCTTATTGTACTTTTACAGTACTTATTTCTTTTATTTTCTTATCCTACTTCTATAAACTTGAAATGACTCACCCCAGTTAAGGTGCTTTAACTGTTCACAAGTGTGTTTCATTATGACCCCGAATGGAGATGAGATCCTTCCAACTCTTCAGGGATAGAGGCTTCTGGATATTTGAAAACCTATTTTATGGAATTCAAGACATGCTCTTAAGAGGAAGATGCTATGAAAGGATGGCAAGGAGTGACGTACAAGGATGGCAAGGAGTGACGTACAAGGATGGCAAGGAGTGACGTACAAGGATGGCAAGGAGTGAGTACAAAGGATGGCAAGGAGTGACGTACAAGGATGGCAAGGAGTGAGTACAAGGGATGGGAAGGAGTGAGTACAACGATGGATGGAAATGAAGTTTAACGTTTAAATTTAATGAAAGAACCAACGAGAATTGTGAAGTGTGAAATTGTTTTTTGGCTATTCAAATAAAATTTTATAGAAAGTTTTGATTTAGAATCAATTATTAAGAAAGTTTTGATTTAGAATCAATTATTTAGAAAGTTTTTAATAGGTGTTGAGTTTTTAGTTAATATTACAATATGGTATTTTAATTTTGTTTATATGATTTTAAATAATTAGGCCAACTTACAAAACAAAGTTGGGCTTTTCATAATGATAAAACTTTATCAACTATTTTTATAAACACATAACCTGTAAGAACAGTGACTCTCGAGGAAATATCAAAATGTTTGTATTTACTTCCCTTTGGGAAATACATTAGATCATGAATATGTCTAAAGGGAATGTTTTAAATTAATCTAAACAGCTGTTCTTATGTTTCAAATCTTGGTTGTTCAAATTGATACCCCCCCCCAGAGCTACCATAAGACATATCTGTGTCAAGATATAAATTATATAAACTATATATTTTCAGAATCTGCATAAAATTTACTATAACTAACTTTGCATTTTATCTTTTGATAATTGCATTTTATCAAAAATTATTTCACAAAAATTATACAACTAAAGTATTTTTGTTTTATTAATGGTATCCATATAAACAGCATGTGCAATGATTTATCACTTTATTCTGAATAAAATGGTATATAATACCCCGTCGCAGCAGACCTGCGTACTCAGTGAATTTCCAAAGCAATAATATAATAACAATAATATATGACAAGTTTGATAAAAATCTGTCCAAAAACATGAGAATTATTTGCCTATTCTCCATTAGATTAACATGGGAAAGAGTGTGCAGGTTAGCTGCTGTGAGGAACACTAAAAGTTGTCATTTATACCATAAATAATTTTTATCTTAACATTTATACCAACTTTCATCATCTGTTCATAAATAAAGGAGTTTGCCTATATGATTAATATGGGAAAAGAGTATGCAGGTTTGCTGCCATGATAAACACATAAACTATGATTTTTAAGTATAAATGGATAGATCTCAACTACATGAAGCTAAATATCAAGTTTTATCAAAAAATATTAATTAAAATGGGAAATATTAATTTTTTCCTATCCTCCATAAGATTAATACCCCCGTCGCAGCAGACCTGCGTACTCAGCAAATTTCCAATATCTCAATAATAAAAAAACTTAAAATATTGTGTATAATTGAAATATAAAATTAGAAATTTTTAAAAATTACATGTGAAAAACGCAAAAAACATTTTACAAAAAAACTAGTCATTGACCGATATGTCTGCTTTACAACTCGTGAGCACTGTAGGAATACACGTTTCTACCAAATTTGGTCTTGATTGGACCATTTTTACGAGAGTTACCGTGTTCACAGACACATATATATATATATCACATAAAATATTTTAAGACTATTGTTTTTATCTCACCTAAAGAAGAAAAAAATAACATGGTCCCAGGCTTAAGTCTCACCATGAGACCTACGGTAATATCTTCTTCCCTATGGGAAATTTGCTAAAAATATATTTTCATTAACTTTATATTTTAACTTTTTGCCAATTAATTGTGTGTATTGGAACATAGGCTGTACTTTGATTTAACCTATTTAGGACCAGGTTAAACATTTTTAGTTCTGAGAAAAAAAACGCAAGCCCTATTTTTCATAATACTCTAAAAACTGGACATCCCCAAAACATGTATTATTGTAAGATATTAGTTAAAAATTGATAAATCAGTCACTATTACATGTATTCCCATACTTTTGGTATTAAGATTTTAAACTGCCGCTTGGTCTTTTCCGGCAGTTACGCAAACATCAGTATTATTCTGCCACTTGGTCCTGAAAGGGTTAAAAAATATTTTTGGTTTTTCTAGTATGTACTGTACTAATCACAAATTTTCTGCATTATAGCCACTCAGATTTCCTAAATAGACAGTACAGGTAAGAAATATGAAAAAATTATTGTGTGGTAAATCCTTTTTATTTATACAAAAATTAAATGTACCAAATAATAAATAAAACATTTTATTGAATAAATAGGTTATTTGAATCCTAGAAGAAAAATCAATTTAGTATAAACTTTCATGTGATATAAATGCAGCCTACATGGGTGAAAGGCGATAAAGACCAGAAATTACAAATTTCATTTTTTGAAGGCACATTTACAGATTTTATAGCTAAAATGTTTAATTCTATTGTGTATTGATGATGTTCTCAGCCCCGAGGAGCTTTAACTTACAATCACCCTTGATCAAAATGATACATAGATAATAATAGATGATAATAATAATAGTGAAATCTGTTTGTGTTAGGTATACCAATGATATATTACAATGAAAAAACTAGAAGATTTTATCTAAACAGAAAAAATCTACAAGACAAATCATGGATAAAAAGTGTGAAGATTTAAATTAAAAATTAGAGTAGGCCATTGTAATAATTATTTTACATGGACAAATATATTTATTACAGTAATCATTTTCAAAATTAAAAGAAAATTAATAACAAAGTGCTTGATGGTTTGGAAAATTTCCTGCACTTTTTTGAACAAAATCATCAGAGCAGTTAAGAAGTTTAACTGAATTGTTATGAAAAGTGAAGTGATGAAGCATAGGTACCTGCTGTAGGCTAGATCAGAATTGTGAAACACCCATTGAGATCTAAAATGTAATAAAATTTAGGTGATACATAAATTTGGCCTGAACCACAACTAGTAATCATTAGTGATAAATTAATCATAACTTATTTAGCCTCTAATTAAAAAAATTAAATTAAAATTTTCCTGATTAAATAAAATAATAATTGAAAGTTTATAGACTTTCAAATAGCTCTGAAGTAGTTTTACACAAAGGATCATACACAATTAATAAGTTAAAAATATTTTTAACATAAGCTACTTATCCAATCGACAAATTCCATTTTCTTGCACCATTTGTAGATCTACCTTGGGACCAACTAAGTCTCGTATGTTATTGTAACCATACTTAATCATAGTTGGTCGTTCAAGAGAAAGTCCCCAAGCTATTACATTTACTTTTTCAGGAAGTCCCATTGGTAAGAGCATTTCAGGACGAAACATTCCAGAATTCCCTACTTCAATCCATTTTTTAAGTCCTTCGTGATAACAAAATATTTCCATGCTAGGTTCAGTGTAGGGGTTGTAAGCAGGCTTGAAATTTAATTTTGTGATACCAAGTTTTTTGAAGAACTCATATAAAATTCCAATCAGATCACCTAATGTTAAATTGTAGTCAGCAACAAGACCTTCTACTTGATGAAATTCCGCAAGATGGGTAGCATCCAAAGTTTCATTCCTGAACACCCTATCAATGCTGAAATATTTTACTGGTTTGAAGTTTTCTTCTTGAGCAAGTCTGTACAACATCCTGGCACTAACTGCAGTAGTGTGTGTGCGTAAAAGATTTTTCTGTGCTTCTTCAATACTCCATTCATATCTGTAGCCTTGCGAACCATAGCCGCCTTTACTATGAACATCTTTAACACGTTGTAAGTAATCTTGAGGAAATTTCTCAGCCTTTTTAGGGTCCAAAAGAAAAAATGTATCATGGGCGTCTCGAGCAGGGTGTTGCTGAGGTTGAAAAAGAGCATCAAAATTCCAGAAGGAACTTTCCACAAAATTATTTGTAGGCATTTCTGTAAATCCCATTTCAAAGAATATCTGACGAAATTCAGTCCTAACTTTCAGCAACGGATGCAAGTAACCACAACTAGGAGGAACACCGAGTGCATTAAAATTATACGGTTTGAAAGATTTTGTTTTCCACGCTCCTGTAGCTATCATTTCTGGAGTTAAATCGGTTTCTGGTTTCGTCAATGTCAAGCTAAACTGGCTCCCTTTTTTTATTTTGAAACTTTTAACAGTAACTTCTTGAAGCAGTTTCCGTTTTTTATAATCTAACTTGACATTATTAGGTATGTCATCATTACCTTTATTTAATATTGTGTTTAGATGATTCTTAACTTCATCTGTGATTTCCTGAACTTTTCTTGTCACTTTTCCACTACTCTTGTCTAATACAATCCAACCTTTGGACATTGCTTTACTGAAACCAACTTTGGCATTAGGGACAGATGACATCAAATCTGCTTGTGATATTCCTCCTTCTGGTACAGCATTAAAAATAAGAGCTTCATGGCTTCCATTTAAGCTAACTTCCTTACCTTCGTCTGTTAATTCCCACAATTTTGTAGAATTAGCTTCGGCATCAATTATATCTCCAAGACATTGAATACTTTTAACAGCGCCAATAATCTTCTGATGATCCTCATTCAAAACACTACTTAGAGCTAAAGTATCAACACTTTCTAGTTCATTAACTTTTTGTAATATCAATTCAGGTAAACCAGTCATGTTTAAATAAGATGCATAAACATATTATATTGAACTCAATAGTTATTTGGTTACACGTGGTATTTAGGGTTAGGATAGAAATGATACGTGCACGACATACACTTTTTGTTTGTTTGACGTTCACTTCACTAGCCTTTCGTTCGAGTTTCGGTGTTCATCATTTCATCAGCTGACTTTCATGTCAAAAAACTATTAGGGTTCTTTTACCAGGTGTTTACACAAACAGTTCTCTTTAAAAATAAGAGGATGCGCTAGCGTCAATAAAATGGAGGTGGTGTTTGGTTGATGAGTCAATAGAGGGCGTAAAAGTAGTGATTTGGAGACGTTTTGATCGGTTCATAAACAGGATTGAAAAATGGTTGCCATTCTTTTAGGGAATTGAAGTTTATAATGTTAATTTTAAATTATATTTCGCAGTGTTATTTGTGTAATGCGTTTTAGTGAGCTGAAAGTGATTAGACTAACGAATGAATTCATGTACTCATGTCGGCATTAACTCACTCAGTTCCTGGTAAGAGATTGTTTAGGCTTCATTTCTACGCCAAAATCATTCAGCTCTCCATTAAACATTATTAATTGTTAAATAATCTGGTATGAATATCGAATTTATCGAAAAGATGTATAAAAACAAATTAAATTTATTTTACAGTTTCTTTAATCATGCAACAGTAACGGTGAAAATATTTGATTCAATAGTACGTTAAGAAAGGTCATAAAACCTCAAAACCCTCTCTTGTCAACACAAACATAAAAAGAGCAATAATTTACTAAATATAATATATTACCTTTAAACACGTTTTTAAAGTTTTTATGCGTGTTATATCTTATTGTTTGGCCATTATTAAACCATGGTTAGGTCCATGTTAACTGTAAACTGTATTCTAATGACAATGGGCTAGTAGCATTTTATAAAACCCCCATAGCTAACTATCCCTTTACCGCTTGTAAAATATTTTAAGATCTTTTTTAATCTTCTTAAGCAAGGGCCTAATAATCAAATAAATAGGACACCCACTTAATTGGTAGGCCTAGGACCTATTTGAATTGTTCATAAGTGATAGGTCTGATGTTTAGCTGTAGGGCCTAAGTTATATTACCATGGAATGTTATGGTGTTCCAAGCTTTGTGTAGAAGTATCGTTTAAATTAAATGGCTATTGCTTAATTAGCATACTTAGCATAGAAATGTATAGCTATGTACGTATAGGACTAACCTATATTTTGCTATAGTTAGACCTAGTAGTTACTTTTTTTATGAGACTGGACATTGTTTATCTCAAAATAAATAAGCTTAGAATTCATAAGAAGTGTCAATATGGGCTGGTTTGTTTACAGTCATTTGGTTACCAAACTTATATATTAAAGTCAAGTTTTACCTTATCAAAAAGACAATGTGAGTAGCCTAAAATACCATACCCTCTATAAAATAAACACGTTCGCCACTGCTTGGGCCTCATTTGAGCCATGCCGATTTAAAAAAATGACATTGTGATCCTCCTGAGGCCAATGCTTATCATTAGCAAAGTGTGTCGTAGGCCTGAAGAGTACCACATTTGTATTAAGTTGCTATGACTATTGTAATATTCCTAAAATTATATTACTATGACTATTGTAATAACATAAAACCAGGGAAACAAATGTATCGATATAATTTAAACATAGGCTATAAGTATATGTTTAATAATTCTCTAATATCAGAAAGTCTAAACAAACTCTTAACATATAGGAGTAATATAGATTATATATTTGTTTGTGATGTTGTCAGAAAATTCAACAGCATTTAGGATGTCTGCGTTATTACAAAGTAGTCATTTGCGATTCTAATGGTTCTGATACAAATTATCCTTATTAATTAAATTCTCATTAAAATTGAAAAGTGAGTTTATTTTAAATAGACAATAAGTATCTTAACACAAATACTGACATGAAGTTAAAAACATCAGCTGTTCATTATTGTTCATTTTTATTTCTTTTTATTCATGATTGTAAACAACATTTGCTCTGTTTTGATCGTTAGTATATTAAAACAAAACCTATTGTCTGGTAATTCAATTAAATGTTTCATTTCAATTTAATACACTAAAGATTTTTTTTACATCATTGTAACATAATTACCAAGAATTGTATTCTAAAACCAGAAATATTCAGTGTCAGTCCTAATGATGTAAATGCAAATCTAGAATGGAAACATTGGTTCAAAACTTTTGAAAATTTCATAGATAAAGCTGAAATTAAAGACCAGGAAAAACTCTGTATTCTGATTAACTATATTTCACCACCTGTTTATGATGGTTGTGTAGAATACCAGGAAGCTGTTGAAATATTAAAGAAACTCCATTTAAAACCTGTGAATGAAATATTTGCCCGTCATAACTGAAAATCAGACATCAAGAACTTGGAGAAACAATTGACACTCATATGGAGTGCCTAAAACCTCTAGAAAAAGACTGTAACTTCAAATCTGTCAGTGCGGAACTAAATAGGAAGGAATACATCCGAGGTGCATTCATAGACGGCTTGTCACTATCAAATATTCGCCAAAGATTGTTGGAGAACAACACTTTACATCGGAGGAGGTTGTTTCTCAAGCAAGATCACTAGAATTCGCTCAGCATCAATCCCAGCAATATTCATTATTTACGTTTCAATCATCAGTCAATGCAGTAGTGCCTAGCTCTTGTGATAAAAAAGACAAGAATTCCATTGCACGCTCACTTCTAGAAAGACACGCAAGCCCTAAGAACAATCTCGTTTCTTCAATGTATCAGACATGCTATTTTTGTGGGTTATATAAACACAACAGATCATTTTGTCCTGCTAAAGAATCTATTTGCAGAGGATGTGGTATCCAAAGGTCATTATCAAAAGGTATGTAGGAAAGGTAAAAATTGGTCTTCCACTTCCAATGCTTTGACATCAGTTGAATTGTTATTTGTCATCTTATCAGTACCTTCATGTTTGAGTAAAGCCGTAGTCCCAGTTTCCTTAAATGGTAATGATGCATTTGCCTTGATAAACACAGGAAGTTTAGGAAGTTTCGTCAATAAAAATTCAGCCTTAAAGCTTAAAATTCCTATATTCCCATGCAAAGGAGGGCAAGTTTCCATGGCTTCTACCATATTACGCTCAGCAATTCAAAGTTATTGTAATGTTGATCTTAAGCTGAAAGATCACCACTACAAGAATTCCCATAAGTGTTCTTCCAAATTTATATTCGGATGTTATTGTTGTTCTTTGTTTGAAATTCATTATTGGTGATGGATTGATATTACAGTAGAACTTGGATAATTCGAACCTCAAGGGACCAGAAAAAAATTCGAATTATCCAAAAATTCGAATTAGAAAAGTTTATGCAAGTGGTTGAAATAAACAATCAAACATCATGTTTTAACATTGTATATTAAAAAAGTTAGGTTAATGAAGATATTATTGATTAAAAATCCTAATTTTTGTTAAATGTCAATAATGTGTTTGGAGGGATCCCGAAACTAGCTATTACAAACTTTTTCAAATCCCTTCTCTACCTCCTTGATCGCCGCTATTTATTCTTGCAACGTCAGAGATTTGTAGGTTCGCTTTGACGAAGCCATCATACACACGACGTGTTAACATGAAAGCAGACGACGAATATCGGAACAAACCACCACCGATGATACACACAGATGTCAATGTTGTGATTTATGAGCAGTAGTGGACTAGTGAGTGGGGTGGGCGCGTTGATCTAGCTAAAAATAGTCTGAGGACAGGAAGCCCGAACGTCGTTTCCTGGAAAATCGCACACAATGACTTGTTCACTTATACACACACTATAGATTTCCGCTGTAAAAACTTCGAATTATCCAAAATATTATTCGAATTAACCAAGATATTTTAACATTGTTTTTATATAAAATTCTAGGGACCAAGACAAAATTTCGAAATAAAGAAGTTTTCGAATTACAGAAGTTCGAATTATCCAAGTTCCACTGTATTTAGATTTTTACTGCGGACATTTTCCATCATGATTTTATGTGAAACAAAGTTTCACGACGTTTCGGGATCTGGAATCTGATCCCATCCTCAGGTGAACTAATCTCTAAAAAATAGCACAATTAATTAACATATAATACGGACCAAACCGGTATAAAGCTGAAGACATAAAAGTTTAAAGCAGTCAAAAAAACTTACAAACAAACCATTCACTAACCATTATACACAAAATAAACCAAACACGTCCGCTCGTCATGGAGACTTAAAGACAACCCCAAAGACCAGGGGTTGTCTTTGAGACTCATGTCTATCCATGACTCACTACGTCACCCTGAAGTAACTAGGATATATCACTGGACTCGCAGTATGAATCTTCCTCATTTAGGCTACTTGACGAGATAAGGAAGATTACTTCATCATGCCGAATTTGTTCTTAGGTGAAGCCTCAATTCTATAAACACAAAGGTCATCTAATCAAAGCAACTCAACCATTTGAGAGACTCAACATCAATTTTAAAGGTCCACTTCCTTCATCTAATAGAAATCTTTACTCGCTCAGAGTTGTAGACAAGCACTCAAGGTTTTCATTTGCTTTCCCTACACAAGACATGACTGCTACATCTGTTATTACCAGGCTAAAAGAATTTTTCTAAATTTTCAGCTCACCATCACAACATTCTGATAGAGGAACAAGTTTTATGTCCTATGAGTTGAAATCATTTTTAAGTTCCATGTGAGTAACAACAAGCCGTACAACAACTTATGACCCTCAGGGGAAAGGTCAAGCTGAAGGATATGTTGGTATTGTTTGGAAGACGATTGAATTAGTATTGACGAGCAGAAATCTATCCATTAGTGAATGGGTAAATGTTTATCAAGAAGCTCTGCACTTTATACGCTCCCTGCTTTGTACATCAACTAATGCAACACCTCGTGAGAGATTATTTCTGTTTGCCAGAAGAACTTGTAAAGGTAAAACTACACCTTCACGGCTGTTAAACCCAGGGCCTGTAGGCCTACTTATGAGACACCCCGTGAGACAATCCAAATATGAACCAGTTGTTGAGGAAGTCCTACTTGAAGGAATCCCAGAATATTCTCATGTAAGGTTCCCAGATGGAAGGGAAACCACAGTTAATACAAAACATTTGGCTCCTGAAAAAAAAATTCAAAACCAAATTCCGATTTCAATTAAATTTTATAAATTTTAGTACAGTAGGTCTAACTGCTTACGGCCATAGCTCCACAAATCTCAGAAGTTAATTTTTGGCCACTTAGATCAGCCTCTTTCACGCCACTTTGTCTTGAGCTCAGGAGATGTCTGCTCCCAGAATTCTAATGTCCCACTTCAGCACCCAATCTTGCGATCTCAATTTGGACTTCTTAATGAACGCTTTCCTCCTGTTGTGGCTCTCCATAATTCATACAATATTGCTCTTCCTTACTTCTTACATCATATCCTATCTAGTAGACCCTTTGTGGTTTTATGGTTGCATCAATGTCAGGGACTATATTCTAGTACCTAGGCCTGATACAGTACAAGTTATTATCGTGTTTGTTTTACAGATCCCAATAGATTATATATTACTTCTATGCATCTTAAAGCATTTTATAATGTATAGTAGAACCCGTCTAATCCAACCTATAGTGGTCAGTCACTCCGGTTAGTCCAACCATGCTCAGACTCGCGAGCACATGCCGACTTGTCATTGACAAGTCAAGAAAACCAGAAGATAATATTTATTTTAAATAAGTTTTATTTAAAATTAAAGGTGTGATTATGGCCTGTTAAACCGTTGTTTTCAGTTTGGTATCGCCTGCTTACTTCTGCTCTTCATATCTGGTTTGGTGTGCAACATACAGTAATACGTAAATATCCTAACTTTCTGATAGTATAAAATTAACATTGTAGATGAATGATAAATACAAAATTTTCTGTTACATCTCGGCGACACAGAACATCTTTGATCGACCAAAAGTTTGAAGCAGTTGACGAAATTACGCAATTCATGACCTATTGAAATGCAAGAACGTCATTAGTTGGTCCAAGGAGAATGCGGTTACTATTCCATATACAATGCGATTTTGGCAACGACAAATCTTGAAATGTTATACTCTACTTGCAACAGTGGTAAAAAATCTGATATTTACTGTACAAGCTCAATAATCATAAGAACTCATTTTCTAACTATGTTTGCAAGAAAAATAGTGCATCCCTCCATTTTGATCGTCTAGCCTTGGTTCAGTTATTTTTGACATGAGGGACTATTTTTTGTTATTACATTTACAGTTATGACGCATACATATAATTTGAGCAATACGATGACGTTTTACTAAATTTAAGACATTTATTTAGCCTATTTAGTTGCAGTGTTCACATAACCATAAAATTTACAGTACATACTTGACTTAATACTTGATAAAATCTAGGGGAAAGATTGCACCGCGACCTATGAGATCTATTGTGCCCCCCAGACTAGTCTCTAGTTCTTGCCTAGAGAACCCCCTCTAGTCCTAATGCCTTAATAAAGTTTAGTATGACGAGGGGTTCTAACTTTGGAAAATCCTCCACCGCCACCTGGTGTGTTCCCAAGCTTCTGGCTCTCTTCTGACCTATCGCGTCACACTCAGCCAATAGGTGTCTAGGTGTTTCCTCCCCAGATTGGCAGAAGCGGCATTCACCCTCTTGGACAATGCCCATCTTGCTCAGATGACCCCTGAGCCTACAGTGTCCAGTTAGAAATCCCGTCAGTATCCTTAGATCGTTTTTCTTAAGCCTGATCATGGTCTCAGACCTTCTTATATTATGCCCTCCAAGCATTTCCTTAGCCTGTCGGCATCCTGGATGAACAGTCCAGGCTTTCCCTCTGGCTTCCTTCTCTTCCTCCTTTAATTTTTTTTTGAAAAAGGAGTCCTCCAGTGCACAACCTGGCTCCGGTCCGACAAAGGGGGTGGCTGCCCCTACCCCAGCCAGTTTGTCTGTTACTTCATTCCCCTGGACACCTTGGTGCCCAGGTACCCAAAGTAGTGACAACTTGTTGTTCTTCCCCAATAGATCTAGACTGCTCCGACAGTCCCAGACCATCTTGGATCTGAAGGCTGCTGAGCTCAAGGCTCCAATGGCAGCCTGGCTATCTGAGATGATCACAATCTCCCTTTTCATGTATCCTCTGCTTAGGTTGAAGTGTGCACACCTTTCTATGGCCTTGACCTCTGCTTGGAATATGCTGGGGGAACGCCCCAGTGATTTGTTGTATTTGATCCTGGGACCAAATATTCCTACACCAGTCCCCTCCTCGGTCTTGGAGCCATCAGTATACCACCTGATGACCTGATTCCCGAGGGAATTTAGGGTTTTCCCATCCCAGCTAAGTTTATTTCCTAGCTCCACATGGAATTTCCTTTCAAAGTTATACTTTCTTACCATGGAATCCCTTGGTCGTTTCATCAGGTCCCTTAGGCCTGGGGAAGTAGCTCCCCGCAAATTGTGGAGGAAGTGTCAAAGCCAGTCTTCTCCATTCTAAGCAAGGTCTCCCTTGCTGTTCTCTCTACCACAAAGTGTAGGGGTGTCAGATTCAAGATCACCTCCAGGGCAGCAGTAGGACAGGATCTCATAGCTCCTGTAATGATAACGCATGCCAGCCTCTGTACTTTCTCCAGGGCTTTCTTTGATGCTTCAACTTTGGTTCTACCAGCCCAGACCACGCACCCATATGTAATGATAGGCCTCACTAACAGGGTATACATACTTCTTAGTATATATGGGTTACAACCCCACATCTTCCCCGCATATCTCCTGCATGTCATCAGGTTATTACTAGCCCTGTTGGTCACCTCCTCTATGTGTCTATTCCACATAAGTTTCTTATCTAGTATTAACCCTAGAAATTTCACTTCTGATTTCCACTCAAGCTCCTCCCCCCCAAGCCTGATGGTCTTCAGATGCTCAAGTATCCTCTTTCTTGTGAAAGGCACAAGTGATGTCTTCTTATGGTTGACTGACAGCCCCACAGACTCACACCAAGCCTCTGTACAGTCAAGCCCCCCCTGAATTAGATCGCAGAGAGTGTTTTCGAACCTCCCTCTTGCGATGATGACCACATCATCTGCATATCCGATGCATCGCAAGCCCTTCCTGGTTAGTTTCCCAAGAAGCTCATCGACTACCAGACTCCAAAGGAGGGGTGATAATACCCCACCCTGAGGGCACCCCCTCACTGTACCCATTTGAATAATTCTATTTCCTACGTGTGTTTCCACCGTTCTTGTGGACAGCATATTCCTAATCCAACGGGTTGTGGTCTTGTCAACCCCTCTACTTTCCAGTACCCCCTCTATTGATAAGTGAGAGGTGTTATCAAAGGCTCCTGTTATGTCCAGGAAGGCACATAAAACGGTCTCTTTCCCGTCCAGTGCTAGCCTGATCACTTTTGTCAGCTCATATAGGGCAGTATCTGTTGATCTTCCCGCCCGATATGCATGCTGTTGCTGATGTAGAGGGTAATCCCTCAGCACTTCTGACCTTATGTGGTTGTCCACCATCTTTTCCATTGTTTTCAACAGAAAAGAGGTTAGACTTATGGGACGGTAGGACTTAGGTTGACTATTGTCCTTTTTGCCTGCTTTTGGAATGAAGGTTACCCTTGCCCTCCTCCATTTCGAGGGTATGTACCCCGTTGCTAAACTACATCTCATCACCCCTAAGAGGTAGGGCAGTATCTCCCTCTTCCCCTCTTGGAGTAGTGCCGGGAGAATGCTATCTATTCCCGGCGACTTGAAGGGCTCGAAAGAGTTGATGGCCCATTCTAACCTCCCTGGTGAAATGACTGCTTTAGCCACTTTCCAGTCATCCTTTTGAGATCTAACTGCTCTCGGTTCTGTTGTTACCCCCCCCAGCGGTCTGCACCCTGGAAAATGCGTCTCCAGGAGAAGGAGAGTGCGTTGAACCTCATCCTCTGTATAGCCCCCCGCCGGGGTTTTTAGTGACATTGTCCCATAAGTACAGTCCCTAACCAAGCTCTTGTGCAATCTGGCCCCCTCTGGAATAGAGGTAATTTGCCCACAAAACCTCCTAAAGCTGTCCCTTTTTGCTCGCCTTATCTCTTTGTTGTACAGAGTAAGGGCCTTGGAGTACCTTTGCCACCGTCCATCTGTTTTTGCCCTATTAAACAGCCTTCTAGTTTCCACCCTTAATTCTGATAGTCGGTTGTTCCACCAGGGGACATCCCGACTGGCTGGTTCCTTTTTGACCCGACAGCTAGAGACATATGCGTCCATAATGGCTGTGTTCAGATTCTCCACAGCCTCTTCCACCTCAAAGTTGCTAGAAACCTGGGAGCTCAATTGGTCCATATTACAGCTAATATCGACCTATACTTCTCCCAGTCCGTATTTCTGGGGTTTCTGCCATGGGTAGTACCCGTGATCGTCCCCACCAGACTAAATTCTATAATCCTATGATCAGAAAGAGAGGGCTCATTAGACACCCTCCACTTTTCGATGTTACCCCTCACACTGTTACTAGCCAGTGTGAGGTCTAGCACCTCCCTTCTGTTCTTCGTTACGAAGGTAGGTTTACTCCCTACATTCATAATCTCTAGATTAGATCTTACAATAAATTCCAGAAGATTCTCACCTCTCCTGTTGATGTTACTGCTGGCCCATACAGTGTGGTGCGCATTTGCGTCACATCCCAAGATCAGCGGCAGTCCCATCCTGTCGCAGTACTCTACCAGGCCCTGGACTTCTGGAGGAGGGCATTCCCTCTCAGCATCAAAATATCCAGAGGCCAGGATCACATCACGGTCGGTGCCCCCTATGCTTAGACAGGTTCTAATTGGCACTAGGTCCCGTGATAGGTACTCTGTAACACACATACACCTCGTATAATTCCTTACCAGAATGCAAGCCCTAGGTTTACCCTCCCTAGTGTCCCAAATTACCTTTGCATCCTTGCTCTGGAGGCCCATAATCTTCTTTCTGAGGACCCAGGGTTCCTGGATCAGCACCACCATCTGTCCCTCCCGGGAAAATCTTCTCAAGACCAAGGCCGAGGCTCCCTTGGCATGATGAAGGTTTACCTGGGCTATCCTAAAGTTGAGGAGATCCCTTCCCAACTTTTTCTTGAGGGAGGGCATCCTCCTCGCCATCTAGCAGTGCCTGCTCCTCCTCTTCCTCCATACTCTCTGCCATCTTGGGGGTTGCTATATTGAGGCTAGAGAGGTCCAGGTCATTGCCCTGTACATCGCTTCCCTCAGCTCCCCCTGGCTGGTTGGTCTCCTCCTGGTTGGAGTCTCCCGACTTCTCGCCTGCCTCCTTCTCCGTGGGCTTGCGCGCATTCACAGGGATCCTCCCAAATCGGTAGAAAATTTGGAATTCCTCCTTCTTGATTTGCTCCCATGCCTGGTCATCAATCCCAATGTGCAGGAGCTTTCCCTGTCCCTCCTCTTTACTCCTCAGAACCTGCCACGTCTGGGTACCAAGCCCCTCGTTCTGGCTTTCAACCAGGGACAGGATGAACTTGTCGTCCTCGCCTTTGCTTCTTGGGAAGAAGATCGTGACGTTATGAGCCTTGGGTATATCATCCCCAAGGCACGCCATCAGCTCTACCCCCTTCCACTTCTGCAGCTGGGTGGCCTTACTCCTCAACCAGTCAGCAGTTTCTTGGTTGATGCACTCCACCAGCATATACCCAGGCCTGAAGTGCACGCCCGCAAACATAATCTTGCACGAGGTACCTCTCGCTATCTCTCTGATGATAGCGTCCTCTAGCTGTGAAAGCTCCTCCTTCCCCAGCCTCAATTTAGGGTACTCCTTTGGGAGTACAGCAACTTTGACGAGTTTAGTGGTTTCTGCATATGTGCAGTGTTGCAGTGTTCACATAACCATAAAATTTACAGTACATACCATAATATATTTGTCCCTTTTCCTTTTAGAACTAACGTAATACAATTTCTAGTGTAATGTGGACGTTTTCCAGTTAATATGTGTTCAACTCTGTGTAAAAAGATCCTTTTTATTTGTTTTCCAATAAAAGTTAAATTTTTCAGATAATCCGACCTTTTTTTGCTCCGACCTTTGCCTTAGTCCCGAATGTGACGGATTAGTGCGGTTCCACTGTAAATCTAAAAGTTTCTTTATTTTAATAAATCTTTTTGTGTCACTGGTCATGAATGGAATGCCTTCCCAGAACTAATCAGAATAGAAAAAATACCACAACTTTTGTAAATTAAAATTATTACTGTACTAAAGAATCAAATCAAATTTTAGATAAAGATAGAAATTGAATTTATTTAAAAATGTTGTTTGAACAATTTAAAATAGCCTTCAATATTTGTTGTATTTGAATTTTATTTCTATATTTTCTTAAATTTGGTTGTAAAAAGAAAATGCATTTACAAAGTTACATTAACATTAGGTAGGTAAGAGAGGGCTTTAGTAGCACTAAAGCCCTCTATGCAGTACACTATCCGAGTTCATTGTTTTGTTGGTTGTGATTTGTTGCTAATATATTGTAACTTTAAATAAATAAATAAATCGATCGATCAATCTCTCTCTTGTCATATAAGGGATGTAAAACAGTTTTGTATTCTCTAACTTCTTTAGGGAATAGATATGTGTATATCTTGAAACACCTACCTGGGTTGGTCTCCATTTCAGTAAAAAGTATCAAAGATCAAAGTATTTATTAATGTTCTTTGAATTTTTTTCTTTCATCTTGGATCAATTTATTATTTGTGTTCGGCTGTTGAAATATATTATTGCTAATACAGGAAAGCAGGAAGTTCAATCTATAGGCAGGATTGTTGATATCTCTTGCAACTAGAAACACTGGGATGGTGGCGTCATCCTGTAATCCAGCTACTTGGAGGTCACGAATTGTGGATAGTTGTGAGCGATGGTCGGTGGGTGTGGTGTTCTGTTTTGTGGATTAACGTCCGCACTATTAAATACTACATTAATCCGCAAAGACCATCATCATAATTCATCATCATCATAATTAGACCAATTCGTAGTTCAGAGGTCGTGGTTCGGATTCCACGTTAAACTGTAGGTCCCTTAGTTGCCATCGGCTGTTGGACTATTAATTAACAGTCCTGTCTAAGGAACATGTCAGCCTTAGTCAGTAACAAGACAACAAGATCACGCCACAATCATCTTACATCCTCATTCATACTTGGCTTAAAATACCTACCTTGTGGTATGGTCACCATTTCAAATAATCTAATCTAAGAAATATCAACAATCCTGCCTAAAGATGATAAATGGTCAGGGAAAGTCATGAAAATTAATGAAAAATTTTCTGTTGACATCCTGTAATGTAACGTCTTTATTTTTAGGCACTGACCCAAGTAAGGTCATCCAGAAACGTCGAGCTGGCTCGATAGGGTGAGTTTTTTCACTTTCTTGCATGTTATTAAAATTTTTAAATTTGCTAAATTTATCTGAATAAATGGAAATTAATAAATTGCTTTTGTTTTATTTATATATTATATATTATCCAATTAATAAATTGTTGTTCTCCACATTTATAGGTGTGTAAACAAAATCCTCATAAGTATTATAAATACTTCTTGCTTAAACCTTTGTACTCTTACTTCTTTGATTCTGAAAGTCTGCTTCGCAAGATATGAAATAGTTCTTGATAAGGACTCCCCAACATAAGATAAAAGGTTTCTTGAGAGTTATTCAAAGAATGTTCAGGATTCCAAGATCATGAATTTCTCCTAAAGGTAAGGCTACCAGATTTAATATGTGCAGCTCATCACTTTCACACATCACAAGAAAATTACATAAAAAACAAAACATAAGGCTGTTACTGAAATTTGACTACAAATATTATGTCATATTTTCATTTGACATCCATTACATATAGGCTGTTGAGACCAAAATTATGACATTCATTCATTGAGGCTAATAAAACAACATTTTTATTTGCATTTAAT
This sequence comes from Nephotettix cincticeps, assembly GCA_023375725.1. NCBI lineage: Eukaryota > Metazoa > Arthropoda > Insecta > Hemiptera > Cicadellidae > Nephotettix > Nephotettix cincticeps. The sequence continues at coordinate 126,554,928 of CM041786.1, read as the reverse complement.
TTTTTGAAACTATATCAGATTCCAATAAGATTGAAATTGCAGAAAATTTAAAAAACTGTTTAAGTAGCATGGTGAACAAAAGCTGTGTAATATATTATAAAATTTTCTTTTTTTGACAGAACAACTTGCTTTGTGTGAATATGCTGTCAGTTAAAATAACCTTAGAAGCATGTTTGCATTGGTTGGGAGATTCACTAAAAAGCCAAAAGTTTAAGCATGTGTACTGAATCGTTGTGTACAAAAACAGATTCAGACTGAATTTTAATGCGCTGCCTCTGGGTACGTGGGTGCTTCTTTAAATGGCAGCAGTGTACCCAATGGGGTACACACAGTACATTACTAAAGTATGTGGTACGTCCGACCGCGTACACTCACACTGTGTTTTCTAACGCCGTTGATGACCAACGCGGTGACACTAAATATAGCTGAAATGTGTTATTAGCATTTGAACTGGAGATCCAAGATTGGTTTGGGGAATGTTTTCTTGTTGAAGAGGAACAAGATGGATATAAAGATGGCTTTTATCAGACCTCCAGGACTCTAGCAGAAGACCGTACATTGGGTACACACTCGTATACATTTTTATGCATAAATAATCTAAAAACTTAAAATGTCAGGTACACTAAATAAAAATAATTTTTGACAAAAACAATGATAAGAACATACTTTTTTCATCAAAACAAAGCAAAATTAAAAAACCCCTTAGTGCAGACAAAATGTCCGCTTTGTTATTTATTGCAGGAATCCGATTAGTTTGAATGAAAATTGCAAGGAAAATAGGTTTTGCTAGTTGGTTTACTGTTTTATTAATAAAACTATAAACTGAAAACATTTATTGAAGTATATAATGTTAAAACCTGAATTAGTTTATATATACACATAACAATAATAGTTATTTAAAATCATCTGTTACTATAACATCTCCCTTTCTGTAGAGGTAAAACGTGTCCAGTGGTTTTAATGGTCTTGGTATTCTCCTTGTAGAGTTTGCTTCAGCAATATCAAGATGCCAACTACCATTTTGCCAATTCCTGTGTTCTTTTCTGTAGAGTATCTTCTCCTCTTCAAACTCGATACAATTTCTTTTCGTTGTTTTGCTGTAGGCTTATCGCCTTGCTTTGTAATGACTAGCCTTTAGCTTTGTATAGACATTTTTAACAAATTCAGGCTGTAACAGCTTGCCGGTGCTCCTATCAGAGCAATGCTTGGCAGTGTCCAGGTGCTGCGGCTTATTAGCATTTTAACTGGAGATTCAAGATTGGTTTGAAGAATGTTTTGTTGTTGAGGAGGAACGAGATGGATATCTGATTTTATCCAGAATCTTTTTTAAGACCAGTTTTGATTTTTCAACATACCTCTCAGCTAATCCATTTGACCTTGCAAATAAAGGACTGGAAAATATTTTATAGAATTATAATTCTTTTTTGAAATTTTTGACTTTAAATGAGTTGAACTGAGTGCCTCCATCAGACAAAAAAGTTTCAGGGATTTCATTTCTGAGGACCATTTTTTGAGTTCAGCTCAGCACAGTCATAAAACCCTGAGTATAAATCTGCTATTATAAGATAATCTTTTCCCGAGATTTGACAAATGTCCGTTCCTACTTCCATCCAAGGTCTAGTGGGTGTTTCTTGTTGTAGAAATTCTTCTTCAATATTAAACTTCTTTTTTGGAACTTGCAATTTTGAACATACTCCTTTATTTCGATTTTCATGTTTGGCCAAAACATATATTCTCTTCCAATATTCAATGACTCTTGCAATAATAATGACAATTAACAATGAAAACCGTCTGTAGACCTAATTTTTGTGCAATCACGGTCATTGCTGGAGATAAACTCAAATGTTCAAAAGGTAGTTTGCCGAAAAGCGATGATAAAGAGTCAGACCTTGAGAATTGAATCTATTGTGATTTTCTGTGAGTGTTGGTAGATATCGCCCTACCCTATCTCAATCAAAAAAATTATGCTACCTCTGTATACTTGATGTTTATGAGATGATGGGTGCAACTTTGCATTGGCTAACAGGATTTGTTTGTTACGTTAAAGACAATAATTGAATTCTAATGCTTCAAAAAGTAATTAATTATTAATTAGTTTTTGTTAGTTAACTTATTGTACTTAATTAACATTGTGTACGTAGGACTGTATAATTAATTTGTGATACCGTGCTCTAGATCAAAGTGTTGTAACTCAAATTACATTGCTTTGTTTTTAATTTTAACTCAGGAACCTTTTTCCCCATCAGGTTGTTCAATTTGGCCGCATGTTAGGATTACCAGGACTCTAGTGTATTCATAATAATAAAAAGCGACTGATATATCTTTCTCTAACTAATTGTAGTCTTGCTAAGTTTTTGGTTAAGGATTTAGTGGAATAAACTACTGGTAGGTTATCCTATAGGAGCACGCTTGCGACTGAGTGAGAGCTTACATCCATTGATAATGTGACAGCTAATTTTGGATGATGATATCAAAGCACTGCAGGTGTTAAAAGAGTTTTTATTTTTACATTCTCTCGTTGTTTAATAACTTACGCCAGGGTCCTGTGAGTTTTGAGAGGTTTGGAATGAACTTACCTAATTATGATACCATACCAAGATATTGTAGTTCAGCCAAGTTGGAGGGTTGTTTTAGGTTTCTGATAAATAAGAGAGTTTGTCTATTCTCCACATGATTAATATGGGAAAGAGATTAATATGCTGCTGTGTGGAATACTGAAAGTAGACATTTTTACCCTATCAAATCTTTATTTTTACCATTTATTCCAAGTTTTATCAACTTCTGCCTATTAATAAAGGAGCTAGCGATATGAGTCATGTTGAGTCTAGCAATTAGCTGAGACTAAATAAATAATTTACCTTCAAATAAAAACTTGCTTTTTACTGAAAACTTTCCTAAGCTTGAGGTGTTAGGAATTTATGTGGTATTATAAAATCTTTTTGTGTGTAAAATAAAAGTTCTGTGTTATTAACCAGTGTGAAAAGTGTTCTATCATAAAAATTTGTATGTGTTCTGAAAATATGTTCAACCTTTTACTAACATATGTAACTTGTGTATCTGTGTGTAGGCAATGTGTGGTATAGTTAAGTTTTCTGAGGTAATGATAAGCAATCCAGGCCTAGATCTTCCTCTTTGTGTATCAACCAAAATGTAAGGTCAACCCATTTCATTGCTTTTGAGCCATTTTTATGTGGCCGTTTTGAAGGCTCTAGTACCATGGATTACCTATATTTCTCTCAGGCCGCCTTTCTCCATACACAGTCCTTGGTATTGGTGTAGTATATTTTCTTGTGTTTCGTGTATAAATGCCTTATTTATCTGTTCTTATACACCCTCTGATTTTTAACTAGCACACTGAGTGTTTAGAATCCTTTTGCAGTATGCTGACTTCCAGTACCTTGTGTCACTTTGGTCGTAATATCCATCTCTTAGGCCTAGAGTCCTATAACATCTAGTTTGCAGCCTATCGACAGATTTCAAATGACTGCTGCAGTTTCTCAAACACTCACAAAATACCTTATTACTGACTCAAAAAGAGACTTATAGACATAAATCCTTACACCAATAGTAGTTTTATAATGTAGTCTGTACATCATTGCTGTGCAAGCTCTAAGTTTCTCATTCATCACAGCAATGTGGTCTTTCCAGATTAACCTGTTGTCCACCACCAACCCTAAGTAAGGTAGTTGGTTTTCTCTACCAATTGAAGATGTGTACAGTTGCAAACTGGCCTTTCATGTAAACAATCACATCTATGATATTTTAATGTGAATATTTCCTTCCATTTTCATGTTTTTGTTATGAAAGTGCATAATGCATGTTTTATACTCATTAATAATCAATCCGTTGTCATGTGCCCACTTAGTTAGTATATTACAATCATTCTGAAGGTTGTTCACCGCATCTCTCATATTAATATGCCCTGATAAAAGTAAAACATCATCTGCATATGCCCATACATCACATTTTTTTATTTTCTACAGTAAGTAATTTTTAAATTATTATAAATAAAACAGGTCCAATCTGACTTCCCTGTAGTACACCATATTTAACCTCTTTACCTTCACTATTGATATTCATTAACCTCCTAATTTCCTATTTTTCAAATAGGAAATTTACCATTTTATATATAGAATCAAACCATTTTATATAGGGCCCCTCACACATATTCTCTCTAAAGCTGATACAATCTTATCATGCTCAATGGTATCAAAGGCCTTGAAAAAATCAATAAATAATCCTAATCCGTGGCATGTTATGTTCATTAAATTATTTGTTATGTTTGCAAATCCATTCAGGCCCTGTTCAGTGCTGCTCTTCTTTCTAAAGCGATATTGTCTGTCACTGAGTACATTGCATTCTTCTAAGTACTTATATAAATAGTCCACCATATATCTTACAAGAATTTGTTCAAAAGTTGGTAATTTGAAATAGGGTGATAGTTCTGAGATCCTCTCTTACTTTTATATATTAATACTTTAATATATATTTTATTATTATTCTTGGATCAGGATGTCATTATTGTTTCATCGTTGCGTCTGCATATTATTTATATCTTTTGAGTTTATATTAGTATCAACAATCAAAATTAAATGCTTATATAATTATAATATGTGCTAAGTACTGCATCTAGTTCTGATACTGCCTGTGGAAGGGGAAATCCTCTGCAGGAGGTGGGGGGTCTGTGTATAGTATGTATTAAACACTCAGTCGGATTGACCCTAAAATATCAAGTATCCTAGTAATGTTCTCATATGTCATCTACAGGTGAAAAACATAACCTATCTGTGTTTATAAACATTATAATACCACCTCCATTTCTATTTTCCCTGAGTTTATGAACCACCATATCCTTATATTTAGATGGACTATTTGAATACTATAAAAATCTTTACCTACACCATTCCTGAAACCTACCAAAATTGTTAAAGTACAATCGGTTATCTGAGAAATTTATCATTCATTTGTTAAAAATTTTAAAATTATTAAAAAATTGATTAAAATTTAAAATGGGAGTAGGCCTACTTAGCTTTAGAAAACACACTTTTGCACTAGATAGTGAGCAAATACAAAAAAAATATATTAACAAAAATGATAGAGGAATCAGATAGTCTCTAACATGAGCAACCACAGCATTTTGAAATACAAAATATTGAATATATATAAAAACAATAAAATGAAAGCAACAACCTATAAAATTTAAAAAATCAACAATATATAATATAGCCTAAAATGTAACAACTAATATGTTTTCAATAAAATATGCAAAAAACTTAACAAACAAACAATTGTCATTAAAGGTAACAGGCAATTAGGCTAACATAACCTAAAATTTGATATATAACTTGGTAAGATAAAAAAAGATGAATTGAAGCAAAGAGAAGTAATAGAACTCATGAATAGTAAACTCTGGCACGCAGATAAGATTAACTAATTCTCTGAAAACAATCAACAACAAAAAAATAAGTACAAATATCGATAAACCTGACAGTAAGTAGAAAAATTTGGTATAACTTCAAGGCTGCCAATTGAGAAAAGAAAAGATTTTATTTTCCTGTTGGTGCCAGTGTAGTAAGAAGGCTGAGAATTATCATTGTTGACAAGATAATGTTTAAATCCTAGTTGTGAATGCATTAAATTTACCATTTCGTTACCTTATCTTTTTAAGACCATTTCTTGATTTTATCACCAAAGTGCTCAGCCTAAACATTTTCAGCCTTTCTTACCAGAACTCGCCCACCACTAAACTAGACACATTTATAATTATAGATCTTAGCTCCAATTTTTGCTTCCTTGAATAAAAGTCTGTAGTGTGGGCATAGGTTTTCATTGAAGAAGATGTTTGGAATCCTGGCTCCTCTTTCCTTGTTTATCCAATTGTCTCTGACAGACTTACAGTAAAATTGCACAATTAAGGTCGGTGGCCTGTCATCCTGTCATCCCCCCTTGACTGCTCCTGCGAGCCTGATGAATTTCTCTAGGCTCAAACTGGATGCCGATCTGCTGGGCCAATTGATTCAGAGTAGTTTCCATGTCCACATTGTTACTTATTTGAGGAAGGCTATGAATCTCCTAGTTTAATCTTCTGCCGTATTGGTCAAGATCAGCAACTTCCATATTCAGTTTTTCAATGGTCCCCTCAGAGGCATCCTCTTTAGCTTTCAGTGCCTGATTGTACATACCGAACACACAGCAAAGTCGCCGGTTTTTGGCAATCTCTCATCACAGCTGCTACAATTTCCTGGTGCCTTAGTTCCCATGTTGTTTACAGATTATTAACTAAATCTGGGAGATTAATTTGACAATAAAAGAACTAGTACAGTATAATAATTAAGAAACTATATTTAAAGTAGGAACTCAACTAGAAATCGGGTTGCCTGCTCAAATTGTCATGGAGCAAAAAAACATTGAAAAAAGCATTATAAATGTAATATGTATATAAACATTTTATGTTTTTTATTCGGCCAACATATAACCCTGTGGTTTTTAATCATAAAACATAATCCCCAAAATCTGAAAAATATTAATGTGGTGAATAGAACTTTTAATTTTGTATAGTACATTTTTCACTTTACAGTTTTACATTAATGAATTATACAGATAAATGGCATTGGATGATAAAGCATGTTGTTAATTGTTTACATTTGAACAAATGATAGTTTAAAGAAACTTTCAAATTATTTAATCACAGCTGTTAATTTTGTTAACTCTAAATTTATAAATCTTTACACTACACCCTTTCATGCCCTCTAGGGAACCCTTTGGACGGATTTGATCAAATTGTGATTCTAAACCATTCCTAAACCTTCTTGAATACACACAACAATTTTTTAAGAATCGGTCCAGTCGTTTAGGAGGAGTTCAATTACAAACACACGTACAGAAGATTTTTATTTATATTAAGATAACAAAATGTAAATTTTAACAATGTCACGTGTAACAAAATAAACCAACTATGCTTAACTATATAAATAACCAACTAACTATAAATAACTACATGTATTACATACAAACAGACCTATATCAACAACAATATTTTCTCATACCTCTATGTATTTCTCCCACCAATGACGGAATGCCAACAGCTGGATGAGTAACCTCTTCTGCTATGGAGGCAAGAAGACCAAAATTGAATTAAATTGAAAAATAATAATTTTTAATAAATGTAAAAACCTTTTATGGTGTTATTTTGGAGTAAAATGAAATTAACTCCAAATTAACAAAAATGTTTTGAATTTATTGATCTTTGATTGTAGTGAAATATCGGTGGTCTCTTCTTCAATCAGCAGTTGTTTTATATATTGCCTTTTTCCAATCAGTAATCACTATTCTTCATTCATGTTGAACCAGCTGAGAGAGGTATCTGAGTTTACCATTCATTATTTTCACTGCAGTTAAAGCCATCTGTCACATTTTAGAAGAGTCTAATCAGCTTAATTCAATTAAAGAATTGATGAACAACAAAGGTATAGTTATTATCAGCTAATTGAGTAAGTGAACATCTGATTCTACATTAAACAAATATCACTGCATTGGACAAAACAAAAGCTTTTGTTATTTTCAAAGAGACAGGTCTCAAAGTCATAGATAAATGTTGAGGTTGTATTGTAAGGTCCCTGGTATCCCGGCGGTGAAGGTGACAGTGGTGAACCGTTACGGTAGCGGCTCTCTGTCGCCTTCCTCGCGGCCTGTCACAGTTTTCGAATATCCTTTCCCTCATAACTTTATACAACTCTTAGCTTTGCCGTTGTTATAACGCAGTGCGTATACGTAATCCTGAAGCCGTATCATAATTTCGTAGCTCTTATGAAATATCGTATGTAATCAGTTTTCTTTTTGCAAACAATTACTATGGACTAAATATGGAATATGCTAAGTAGACGTCCCCCATGGGTATTCTTACAATAGTCCACGAGTGCTTTGGTTAGTCTATGGTTAAACTTAATACCACCCTCAGTCCTCAGAATTAAACCAGTTTAGAGGCAAAAATTGTTGTTCCGATCCCACGTTAAACAAGTTCCCTTAGATACCATTGGCCGTTAAGACGAATAATTAGAAGTCGTATCTGAGGAACATGTCAGTACTCTCACGTCACCAACAAGGTTACAAGATCGAGTCACAATCATCTTACACTCAGTACTCATTCGTACTTGGTTGAGTGAGTACCTAATGAGTAAGCAGGATCAAAAGTAATGTTCATGTAAAATACCGTAACTTATTGCGTCTAAAATGAAACATTTTCCTTGAACTGTCAACATTCATTAGCTAACAGTGTATTACTATGTACTATATCTATGTTTGCTTTCATTTCCTGCTTTGCTAGGCCTATTTCCTTTAACACATTGATTATTATAGGACATTATATAGACTATAGACCGGAATGCATCCCGTATGTATGCTGTAAAATATTGTAATTTAATTTTGCCTCCAGGATCGATAAATGATTTTAACAATAATGCTACAACATCTGCCATCGTCAATGCTTGGTTACCAATATTGAAGGATACAGTATTAGGCCGCTCGTATTGTTACTCGTGTTGTTGTGTTGTTGACTACTCGTATTATTATGTTAGAAGATGTGCATCTAGTATGGTTTGCTGTATTTTTACTTTTTCTCATTATACGATGGTATAAAGATAAAGTATTGTTTTCGTCAGAATTTTCTAATTTCATAATTTAAGAAAGAGGATAATTATTTTTGAAATAATGAATCTATAAAGGGTAAATGCCCTTATATAATATAATACACGACAAAGCATATGTTGTTTTAAATGTTGTATTTTTTAAGGGAGAAAGTATGTAACATTCCGGGCATTCCAATGCTGTGTTATTTCATGAAAACACAATCTGATTTACAATCCGAACACCAAACCGAAGTTCCGTCTGCTTTGTGCGAGGTTGATATGAATGAATATGTATTTTCCCGTCACATTTCCCAAAAGTTATTAAGAACTTTTCCTCAATCCGAACTACTGAGCTCTACGTGAACTATGTAACGAGCTGAGTTTTCATGTTCTGTTTTCGTGCTGTTATTATTCTTCTCCTGTCGTCGAACGCTGGCTGTCGAGATTTCAACATTCCATTATAATCCATGATAATTATTTACAGTGCAAACCCGCTTGGAATGGTTTATAACGACCTACTATGGTTATTTAGTTATTAACGGGAAATTTTTTTATGAAATTATATTTAAATTAAATGAACACTTTCTTAATCGTTGTTTGGATTTTTACTGCGGACAATATCCATCACGAGCTGTAAAACAAAAGGCATGCTTAATTGCCCAAAGTAATAAATCACATTATTGCAAGAAATTAATGTATTTTAATAACTGCAATATAGATACCCTTCTTAATTTCGGAAGGAATTATTAAAAATACAGTACATCGGATTTTCTGTAACGTCATCGTTTCTCTTATGAGTCACCAGTAAGATAATGTGAACGAAATGAGAATAAGTGAAAGTGACTTCCGACACCGAAGTAGTAATTTATAATTTCTTTTCAAGCCCGATATTAACATCAAGTTAGTGCAGTAAACCTTTAGTTAACTATGTACACTTCATTGCCTTCTAGGAAATGAAATACTTCTTATCGAGTGGGGAAGAAAAATACTAAAATCTACGCAAATGCCGAAATGGTTCCCAAAAAGGGTTACTTCTCGCCATGAGGGGAGTCTAGGACATGGCCTGCCTTATCTGATAAAAATATCCCCTTATTCTCTAGTTTATCGCCCCATACAGTATAGCATGTGGAGAGATAATCTTTGTCCTAGGCAGCTTCGACTTCCATAACATCCGTTTTCAGCTCACTCCAAAAAGTGATTTTTGGAACGGTGTCTGTCTGTCCTCGTCAAACACGTGTCCCGACCACACAAATGGTTAGATTTTTATGAAATTCGCCGCAGGGTCCACCTTAACAAACTCTTAGGGGGGGTCCTCTTTTTAGATTTTTATTCGTATCTCAATTGTATACTGTTAACAAGTTACGGTTACAATAAATTGTGTATGTCAACCTCCAATATAAGTTAAAACAAGAAAACTGCTCAAACTATTTTGAGTGAAATTTTACGGTTTTTAGTGATTAGTGTGTATAATGAGAATGACCTTACTCGGATTTTTGTAAGTTAGTTTAAAATTTATGGAAATGTGTAAAACGTAGTTTTTTTTAATAATCAATTAATAACCATTAAAACCAGCCCCCAAAACGTAACTAAATAGAATTTTAAATTATTAATTACTGGTTCCACAAACAACCGGATACAGAGTTAAGTTTACAGTCCGCTATCTGAGAGCGTATAATGTTAGTTTTATGAAGGATACAAGTATAAATATTTTCCTTTCTCCTCAACAGTTTTGTTTGAAACTTATGCAATTATGAGGTTACATTCTTCGGATTACATCACCGAATGAAACTCACTCAAAAATACCTCCTAATCAGACTGGCCCCTCCCGAAAATCTTTAACGTGTGTAAAAAAAGTGTGCTAGGTCAGATGCGTCGTAATATTTCACTTTCAGAGATCATCCCCCGATAAGAATTCCTTAGAAAAAATGTGAATAAACAAGGACAAATGGTCATTACATTAAAGATCTGTAGGGGTTGATCGTCAGGTGACAGAGTTGTGAGTAGCGCTGATATGTATTCAGCGCCAGCCCCAGCCAGCAACAACAAGCCGTACATCAAGAACGAAGGTGCATCATCGCTGTAGATGTAGACAAACACGGCTTTTGTCATGTATATGCGCGAGGGGTGAACCGCCTCGCCCCGCCCCGCCCTCGACATTCAGCGCACACGCCGCAGCCGCCGCCGTAATGACAACAGGCGTCAAGATTGTCATCTCTAACCAGATTAGGATCTCGTCACCGACATTGTTATTCAGGGGAAAAAGCGCACATCAAGAGGAGCGGCTTATCAACCCTTATCTGTCTGCCCCTAGACGAACGTCCTCGCGCTGTTGTCACTGCTACCTGACGCCTCACGCGGTGGCGCGGTGACGCGGTGACGCGCCGGGAATACGGAATGGCTCGTTTGGGTCGCAAAGGGCGTTTCTATATATTTTACGGGTTTGTTGTGTTTTTGTGCGTCGATGAAGATTAGATTAGTAGATTATCCGGGTCTTCAACCCGTCTTCTGAACGTTAAATATTTATTACATTGCAGTGACACCCGTTGAAATTCGACGTAATTTAGTTTTTTTAGAATAAGCCAAACTGAAACATTTTTCTGTAAGTATCAATACCTGATTTCGTGTCCGATTCGTTACTCAACTAGTTTCGATGCCTATGGATTCCGTCTGGTCTTTCAAGGATGGGTATTGCACTTCATTTGGAAATCGCTATTCTTTTAAAAAATATACTTAATAAATTACAAATGAAATTGTTCGTGTCTGTATGGATCACGACTGAAATGAAGTTTTTTGGAAACTTCAAAGTTGAACGTGCCCTGGGCTTTGCAACAATCATAGCAACAACTAAGCATGTTGATGATTTGGGATCCTTGATTTAAGTACTAAGGTTTATACATTTCACCTTATATATTCATTGAAATTTAATACTGAACATTATTTTTGTTTCTTACAAATATAAATAATTCATAAAATCCATCAATTCACTTATATTCATCAAAAGATACCCATCAGAGTGGGGCGGTGTGTTATACATGGGTATGAATTAACACCCAAACCTTTAAACGTACATAGTTTATAGTTATATTTAACTTAATAGTTATTGTTTATGAATCACTGCTTGCTTAAACACGATTTTCATGTATTGTACTTTTATGGATAAAAACAAAAAGCCTATTCCCCAACAATTGTTCAATTCCGCTTGCTACAATTTTCACACATTTGAAGGAATAATGTATAAAATACACCGTCATCTTCAATATTGGGATGTACCCATGTAGTTCTGTTTTTCTCTCCTGTTGTGTCTTACAGAGAAAACCACAGCTACTGCACGTCTAGTTGCCATGGTGACTGAGACTCAACTAAACTAACTCAACTCTCAACTCATATGGAAAAAGTCCTCGAAAGAGCCCAACTGCGCAGTACCAGCCGCCGGCCGGGAGTTCCGCCGGATACAGTAGTAGTAGTGTCTGCTCTCAAATCTCGCGCCCGGCCGGAAGTCTTTCCGGATAGTGTGTCACTTGGCCATAGCACAATATGATAGATTAACAATGTATAAAAGATTGTGTTATATATCTGGGATGAAACGAAAATTTCAATTACAGTTTTTTATGTCGCATTCAATACGTTAAAATGGTTTCGTTAACAGTTTTACGTGTACCAAAAAGTAAGCACAATAATGTGAAACATGCCTAACTGCCTGGAATACGTAGTGAAATATGAGTGCGGGTATCCAAGTATAATGAGGTTATCACGTCCAGACGTAATACGTTCTTTTATACAAGACAAAAAACTATAAATAAAATCACTGAAATAGTTACCACTGTTCATAACAGGTTCTCCTATCGTTTCGGTTCTTTTTCCAATCGCTTGAATAATGAACATGATCTGTACTAACTCCACCAGTATAGAATGACTGGAATCTCCGTAGATATAATTAAGCAACGCCAAGTATCTTAACAACCGCTATCGAACGCAATTGAGTTTGTGGAATGTTCCATCTAAGTCATGTATCGATACATCGATGTACTGTAGTTACTTATCGATTATCGCATTTCTATTAGAACGCGAGCGATAGGTCGAGATTTAAGTTGGGGATATTTCCTCGGCGGGGAGGAGACTACCCTTAAATTCACACGTATATGTTATACATTAATATTTTATCGTACATGATATATGTATATTATGAACTATTTACAGTAATATTAATGACTTCAATTAAACTCAAATGTTACGTATGCATTATTTATGCTTCTTGTGTATGAAATTTATTACAATTTTATTTGTTATATTGCTACCAGATAATTTAAATTCTAAGTATTCGTGTCCAACAGCCGACATTTCTTTCATAGTCCCCACATGCGCCTATGGATAAATTAATCTTAATTGCAAATTACTAATTTGTTAATACAGCAGGACGAATTTTTGTCAATCTTTTGTGATTGCATTTTGGTTTTATTTTAAGTTTTAGGAATCTGAAAAATAATATTAGCCAGGCTAAACCAATGCACAATAATAAATATTTAACTTCGTGTAACATATGTTTATAATATTTTTTTATAAGACGAATACATTTTGTTTAAAATATAAAAATAAAAAAAAATAATAACCAATACTTTTACATCATAAATTTGGTGAAAAAGTTTTATTTCAACCACTGTTTTCATTGGTAATGATTTTTATTAATCAATTAATTTTATAATCGTGTTTTATTTATCGGAAATTTATTCTTTTATATTATTTTTAAATTCTTTTTAATTTTTTATATATATTGCACACACTCGTAACGCCTCAAGTAACAAAATTTTGGAACATTCCATAGAAAATAATTCAATAGGTTAATGTAAACTTTTTCAATATTAATAAAACTAAAAATTTAACATTACGCTTATAAAATAAAATGTATTGTAAACAATAAAACCAAAACACGTTTATAAACCTAACATATAAACGGCAAATAATAGTGAATAAATTAATAAATAATTTTATTATAATAAATGTAAAATCATATAAACATTGTAAAAACTTAGATATAAATTTAAATAAAACAAAAATATAAAACTGTATATAAAAACGTTGTTGGTATTGCTTAAGATGTAAACCAATTATTTTGTAAATAAATTTCAGCTTTTAATCTCATATAGCAATCATTACACAGATAACAATAACAAACTGTTCATTTAAATATTATATTGCACAATTATTGGAAAAAATTCAATTCTGTTAGTATATTGTAAATGATCGAAAGTGTTATTTGTTCATATTGCCATATTAATAATATGAAAACAAATTAAAAACATATGTTTTCATTAGTAAATTGTTTTAATGCTAAAATATGTAAAATAATGTCTTTCTAATAAATTTTATAATATTTTTTTATAAGACGAATACATTTTGTTTAGGAATTAACAATATGAAAAATGAAGAAAAATACTACGCGTATTAAACCAGGTAGGGCAAAACATGTCCTATCATCCATTCACCGTTGGGGCATGACCCTTTTTATTGGAACCATTCCAGAATTTGTCTAAATCGTGTTTCTTAATCGGAAAATTTGTATATTCTTTTATAAACTCATCTTGGCTTTAATCCTTTTTTATTTAGTATTGAAAACACAATTACCACTTACGTTCACAGCACCGTGCAAACGATTGATTTTGAATCGATAATCGAATCAGTGCCATCGACTTGTTGCAGCGGGGGTATCGTGTTCCAGGCCCGGCGACCGCCGCATATATCCCGACCCAGCCTGTAATTATTCGCCCATAAACCAGTTTGGTGAACTCGAGCGGTGACCTTGTTCAAAATAGTAATTATACCGTGGCCTAATGTGAAAGTTGCGCGGCCGCGGCGACGTGCGATCCGACTGCGACTAACCAACTATCCTACATGAAGCAACTTACCCGCTTTGATTGTTTACGCGAAATGTCTGTGTGCGATAAAAACATTCACAATTTGTTACATACTCTTACTATGTGTCTATGCGCTCACAAGGGGCGACGTAAAGTAAACTGATACATTTAAAATTGATGAACGAAAAAGGTACTCAACGTCTTAGGAGGAATTTAATCTTTAGACTCAATGCCGAACGACGGCTTGTTTTTAAATGGTCTGGGTTTGACGTGACCTTACTACTTGAGGCATCAACAGTGGATGGCAAGACCCCTAGACCAAAGCTTTCTAGACCCTGGGTCTCGTTTTGGCGTTGGCCGGTGTTAACCCCAAATAAATGGAAATTCATTTGCGACTTCCATTTTGAACCAATTCTGAGCAAAGGAAATGTCTTCAGACTAAGAATGTCTTTTAAGACACATTAAGATCTTGAGACTGTAAATTAACATGAACTGGATGGTGTGGACATCTCAAGTACGGTAAATTATAACATAAGTATTAGTACTAACGTCGCACATAAATATCTTTCGTCGTGGGCCAGTGTTGACGATTTGCATTAAATTCCACGTAATAAATTAATTGGATGTGTTAAATATTTTCGTTAATATTTTTGGTTTTATAAAATAAAAATTTAAATGATGTTATTTTGATTTGACAATCTTAGTAACCCGTAACTTAGCTTGCAAGTAATGATGACAGCCGAACTTACCCGAGAGCTAAGATGGATATTGATGGTTCCGTTACTGTTAACTCGTAAAGCCGTGCCTGTCTCCCCACCCCTCCCCCGCCCCTGGCTCATACGTTCACCATTTATCACGAGGGATGTACCAGGTGCCCCCTCCCCTACCACACCTACCCTTCAACTCCTCATCTACATCACAGTAAGGTGGCGTCGATTAAAAATATTAGATTAATAATATTTGGAAGAGTAAAGTTATAGCTTTCTTGTTTGGCTTCAATATACTCTAACTATTATAGATTTTAGTTTGAACACTGGTCTGAATTTAGTTTTAGCGAATTTCCCATATGGAAGAACCTATTACCCTAGGTCTCTAGCAAGACTTAAGCACAATACCATGTTATTTTAGTCGTAAAATATATATATATATATGTGTGTGTGTGTGTGTGTGTGTGTGTGTGTGTGTGTCTGTGTCTGTGACCACAATAACTCTCGTAAAAATGGTTCGATCGAGACCAAATTTTGTAGAGACGTGTATTCCTACATTTGCTTGGACGAGTTCGTAATCCAGACATATTGGTCAATGGGAACGGGTAGTTAAGGGGGTCGTTTGTAATCAAAAATTGGGCTTTTTTGCGTTTTTCATGTGTAATTAAAAAAATTAAAGAGATATTAAAATATCTAAAAACAGTACGTCGTATCTTTGACTATCCATTAATAATAATGGATAGTCAAAGTTTGTATTTTGGGCTCCAATGTTAATCTTATGGAGGTTAAAGAAAAATTAATATTTAACTTATAAATTAACTTAACTTATAAATTTAAATTACTGGATTAAACTTTGTTTTCACCTTCATGTGGTTGAGATCTTAAGCTTCAAATGCGTAAAAATCATAGTTTATGTGTTTATCATGGCAAACCTTCATTCTCTTTTCCCATGTTAATCATATAGGGAATACACAAACTCCTTTATTTGACAGATGTTGATGAAAGTTGGTATAAATGTTAAAAATAAAAATTGTTTATGGTAGAAATGCCTACTTTCAGTGTTTCCTCACAGTAGACCTGCACACTCTTTCCCATGTCAATCTTATGGAGAATAGGTAAATAATTCTCATGTTTATTGACAGATTTTGACCAAACTTGTCATATATTATTATTATTATTATTTTATTGATTTGGATATTCGATGAGTACGCAGGTCTCCTGCGACGGGGGTATTTAACACTTAATGAGATACTTAATTCAATCCATTATTTATTTGTAGCTTTCATTTCCTACTCGGTTGTCCTTTTGAAACGGGGTTTGCGGCATTTTACTCGGCTAAGACCTTCAATTTGATGTACATGCTTCTAGTTAAGATATCTTGTGCCGTCCTCCGCCTGAGGTTTATAGTCGGTAACAAAGTAAAAAATAATATTCAAACAAATTTGTTCAATTGTTGTTTGGCCAGAAAATTTAAAAAGTATTTTTTTGGCATTTAAGAGCCCATTTAACTTTAGTTTTACAGTCATACGGGTGGAGTCATATTATTTGGGATCTTAATAACCATAAACAATGAAATTTGATCCAAATTATTTGAGCGAATTTTGGGTAATATGTATTTCTCACATTTCGAAGGTTCCTAGAAGAAACTTCCCTTAAAATTCAAAATTTAAAAAAATGCCTGGATATATAGCCAAAGTGCACACCCGTGTACAAAAAAATCGTACAATCGTACAAATCGTAAATAGTTGCAATCTCGAGGTCTGTACACGGACGGGCAGACATGCATCAATCCGAAAAAAAACAGTTCAGGAGCCTCAAAACAGATATGAGTATTCTTAAAAATGCATATTTTGAAATAACATAAAGAGTCTATGGAGAAGAGTTAGTGCCTTTCGGGTGGTTGGCGTTGAGTGACGAATGTTGATCTCGCAACACGGTATAAACACGTATAGTAACAAGTCGAGCACATTAGTCGCCGAGCTGCGAGCTGAGAGTGGAGAGATTTAGGGGGACAGCTGCCCTCCTCTCAACACCTGTCTCACATTATTTTTGTTTGCCCTTCCTTATATATTGCACTTTTATCCTTATTTGACTTCGCAACTTCGTCGACAATCCAAATATTTAATCATTTTTTCTCTAAGTTTGTTAATAAATTTGTAATCGTATAGAAGTCGTTTGTCACCTGAGTATTGTGGTTTTGCAGCACTCTACGGCACAGCTTCGTCCGTGTTGATGGATTGGAAGTTTGTCCTATAGCATGTATAGGAACTGTTACATGTACTGGAACTGTTTCGTTCGTTTACGTTTCCTGGAATAAAGAGGATAGGTAGGATAGGATATACGGAGTACTTAAAGCAATACAAGTCGTAAAAAGGACGGACACTCCGATAGCTGTGAAATATAGCGACTTATCAAAACTCTTCTAGTCTACAATTTAAAATTCGTGATACATTAGATGTGCAGTATACATACTCGTAGTAAGAGTCACAAATCAGGCGAGCGCGTGTTTACGCTCGTTTGGATTGGCCTCGTACCGGAGTAATTAATCAGCTGTTGTATTAAACACGTGGATATTTGTAATTAAATAACGAGATGTATACCGACCACGCCACTTGTAACACAAGGATCATTAGACGTCGGTCGACCGAGCTTGATGTACGATGTTCTCGGCCGGATCTCGTTACCCGGCGCGACGTGGCGCGCGGCGATGTTCAATTATACGAGTGTTGTAGGCTGCGGGACTTGCCTAAGTGGCTGATTTATTACTTAGGCGAATATTCTGTAGGTTTTACCGCGGTAAAAGTCCTTTTGGATGAATTAATAAAACTATTAAAAAAACTGGATTGGTTGTCAATAGTTATAACACCCCCTCCATAATCTGAAACTATCAACGAAACTGGAAAGGTGGTCAATGGTTATCTGAAACTATCAATGAAACTGGAAGGGTGGGCAATTGTTATAGTACCCGATTCATAATCTGAAACTATCAACGAAACTGGAAAGGTGGTCAATGGTTATCTGAAACTATCAATGAAACTGGATGGGTGGGCAATTGTTGTAGTACCCGATTCATAATCTGAAACTATCAACGAAACTAGAAAGGCGGTCAATGGTTATCTGAAACTATCAATGAAACTGGATGGGTGGGCAGTTGTTATAGTACCCGATTCTTAATCTGAAACTATCAGCAAAACTGGAAAGGTGGTCAATGGTTATCTGAAACTATCAATGAAACTGGAAGGGTGGGCAATTGTTATAGTACCCGATTCTTAATCTGAAACTATCAGCAAAACTGGAAAGGTGGTCAATGGTTATCTGAAACTATCAATGAAACTGGAAGGGTGGGCAATTGTTATAGAACCCGATTCATAATCTGAAACTATCATATCAATGAAACTGGAAGGGTGGGCAATTGTTATAGAACCCCAATTGAATCACCCGAACTTTATCAGTGACAAGGCTACATCTCATAAATTCCAATGCAGTCAGCTCAATCAACACTCGCCTTCAAATAACCATGTGGTTTGGTTCGGTATCTAAAAATAAGTATTAACTTACAATTAGTTTAAGAGGCCCGATGGTACTTTCTTTGTCCACTCCATGTCTCGTGCCAAGACTCATTAGAAATCTCAACGACTGAATTCTCAAGATACGTATTACAGTACATAATATGTTTCGATAGAAATTTAAATTATAATATAAGATAAAATTTAAACTTTGTCTTAGACAACCAAGTATACTATGTATGTAGCCATTTGTATTCGACGAGAAATCGATTAAACTTATACGATGATCGCACTCATCTCTAAGGAAGTTTTAGGAAGCTCTCAGAAACTTGGTTACACAGCTACCTTTACAGCTTCGTTGGTTAAGGTCTACTTTATACTTCACTAGCTGTTGTCCACGGGTTTCGCCCCGTATGACTTAATTATAATTTAAAGAAAACTAAAAATCTTTTGTGAGTAATGTATGTTTTTATCATTTCTTAATTGCACTTTCTACTACGGATTAATGATTGTTTTATTAAAAATTGCGCACAGTACAAAAATAGTTTAAGATTTTAAAAATTGAATTCGTAATGAAATAAAACTGAAAAAATTGTAGATGTCCTTGAGTACTAAATTGTATGCTTTCATCTTTGGCTTGCTCAAGGATTCAAATAAAAAGAGTTACTTTTTATATCTTAAGACAGCATGTTGGAATCCAAAGCAACTTATTTCCCCATAAGATTAACATGGGAACTTTTAAGACGTATAGGGTAGAGAATTATGGGAAAATCGTCACAAAAATTTTTAGACTTTCCTACTTTAGGTTTGAAGAACCAGTATACCTAATTCCAGCCTCCTAAGTAATTGGGAATTGGGGAATTCGTGAAGAGTGAGTGACTAATGGCTTTGACGTTTATATATGTATCTCAACTCAAACTTCTAACTGAACTGGGGATCTATCCTGGTCGTATGAATGAGAGCTTATTGAATGTCAAAAATCCTAGTTTAATAACCTTCCTAACAACAAACCTACTTACTCATTTCCTATGTTATTTTTGTGGAGTATGCGAAAATAGATATCATTTTCTTATTTTTATACCTACCTTAACATATAGCCTTATACCTATATAACATACCTTAGTAACATTTTGTTTTGTAATTAAACCTATGATCAAGCTTAGTGTGTATTATCCCCAGTAGTTAATATATAATTGGAAATTTGCAAAGTACGCAAGTCTGCTGCTTTGGGGGTGTTTTAGATAACTACTATTTCTTAAACTTGGAACCTCAACTATCTTTTTATGGCCATGTAGCCGTAATGGAGTACGCAATTCAACATTGTTCCTATGGGACTAAAATCCAACATGGCTGCTATCCTCGAGCCAGCCAAGAACCAGTTGTTTATAACCGTCGTGAAATATAACTATCGAATAAATCGACTCAACGTAAACGGTGTGTTGCAGCTAATCATAGGTTCGGTGATGGGAAAATAATTTGATAAGAGAAAACGTCCTCTAACTGGGTGCCAACTAATTGTCCAGATTAGCCGGGATTGTAGGACCGGCGGGCGTGCGACGCGGGTAAACAAGCGTCGCGTGTGACTTATCTCGCCGTGCCCGAGGACAACCGTTCTCCGACGATAACAGCAAGTGTCACCAGTCCGACTAAAGGATTACTACTTCAACAATTATGTCCGGCTTTGACTGTCGGTAGAGGGGAACTGTTCTTCAACCTTAGGAACAAATTTCAACACATTAGGCCTAAGTATTAGTTTTCGATTAGCGTTGTAGCCCCGTTGTGGCATTTGCAAAATTATGTGTAATTCCACTGAATTTAAAAACAGTGTGACTGTGCCATAGATAAATATTGAACAGGTTAAGGATATTTTAGATATGAGTAACAAATAATACAGGAATAATAAAATCGGGAGATTATAACCCTGTTAGACCTAAAATGAAAAATATTAACGTATGCCATATGCCTAATAATATGCCTGTAAATGAATAAAACTCACGTGCAAACCTGCATACACATGTAAAAGACTCCCTTGTATTGGTAGACGTTCGGTTTATATCATAGCGGCATACACCTAACGATGAAACATTAATAAAAATCGTAAAAGCGTCACTGAGAAATTTAGATTGTTTTTATTTTTCATAAATTTTCCGATTGTTCCTAGCTTAAAATGAAAAATATATAGATTCAATTTATAGTTTCAAATACCGGTAAAATGTCTATATTCTTAGCGTTAAAAACAGCAGATTCAAATTCAAATGAAATTATAACCAAAATCGTTTGAGCAGTTTTTGTGAAATTTAAATTTTATGTTTTAAGGGATTTTGGGGTCTCAAAAATTCTCAAAAATTGGGGTAAAAGTAAAAAAACCCTGGAGAAACGGTATACTGTATACACAAGTTTATACCAAATTATATAAACTGTAAACCTTACACAGACATTACTCTTTAACCGTACTGCAATGGTGTTGGCTGTGGCTCCGTACACAATTTGTGTATACTGCCCGATTTCCGTGGACATATGATTTTGTGTAAAAATTGTCGATTTTTATTGAAAGATTGTACACGGAATTATACGGTATCTTTGGCCTTTGCAAATCTTTCAATAATATGAACACTGGAGACGCTTTTCAAGTGACTGTTGCTGTTGAATAATTATTGTTAGACTGTTATTCTATTTCTATTTATCTGTTTTTAGTCACCGAGTGATTTGTCCGATTGATGAAGTTTTGAAATTTTCATTGCGACGGATAGAACAAAAGTATATGAATTGAACTGCTCCCTCTATATACTGGAGACAACCGTGTATTGCCGCATCCAAAGCCGCCCAACACGTGGCAATGCAATACACGGTTATGGCACTAGAGCAAGGGATGGCTTACGCATTGACCAACACAGGACTGCGGCATTTGAACGCCTCCTTTCTCAGGCCGGGGTAAATTTTTTAACAGCCTCCCTGAAAGCCTCAAAAGCCTGGAAAGTTCCACTTTATTCAAAACAATATTGAAGCATGAATTAATAAATTCGGTTTTTTACTCCGAGGATAAATTCACGGCCCACCACGGGGGGTAATTAGGACCAAATTTCATCCCCAGGGGTTACTATCAGTATTATTAATATTAATATTAGGTTTAACATACAGTATTATATTGTCAAAATATTGTTTTAACTTATTTTTAAGCTTAATAATTTATTGACGTTTGCTACACAATTTTTGCAATTGTATTACTGCAATAAATCTATTCTATTCTAACTTCCAAAATTGTTAAAACAAACCTCCGAATGAATTATAGAATCTCACAATTAAAACTATTTTAAGTGGGAAATAAACTCAAATTAATGGACATTTGGTAAATTTCGTATTAAGGATGTTGTCGGTTGGCTCACCTGATGTGGGCCGTCCCACCCCCACCACCTCACTCGCGCCTGTTCCTCTTCCTACAGTCAGTTGCCGCGAAGCGTTGCTCTAGACAAGGGTGTCTAACGGTTCCGCGCTTCAATGACGTGACGTAATTATTCATAGTCAAATTTTCCGTGCAATTGTAAAAAAATAACTCTTCTGCGATGTTGAATGTATTTTTCTGAGTCGAATACTTGTCATTTGTTAAACTGTGGTTGTAGACCAGAGCCAGAGCGTACAATGTGTTTGTATTCGTGATACACAGTTTGAATATTTTCCCCATCTCGATACCTTTGTGATATTAGTATGTCAGTGTGTGTGTGTAGTGCTTAGTGTTTTGTGTGATGTACACTTACGCGGCCAGTGCGGGGGTGGGGACGCACTACCCTGGCGCCCCTCCCACATACCTGCCGCCCCATCATCAGCTCGCCGCTGCCGCCCCCGGCCTGGGGGCAGTACCGCCTCCGAACATGCCGCCCCTCTCGCCCCACACCAAGCGGCGCAGGTAACCTCATCACGCGCAACCATAACACTGTACTCGGAAAACTAAATATTTCTTCTAAATTTGAAGTGGTATTAATAAAACTTCTACTCAACAATTCAAAATGTGATAAAACAACATATTTTACAACGCGTATATAATTAAAAAGTTAAATTCCTTTCCGTATAGTGTATATTATAAATAAACCTAAGTAATTACTAAAGTACAGTAAATGCACATCCAGTGAAAACAGATAATAAGCGTTAGGTCGAGTTTCAACCAGCTATTCGTGCAGGACTTTTCATGTAAAGCAATTTTGAAACCAAGTCATTTTATTTGCTGTTCTCAGGTACAATTACACATTCGGTTCATTTTAAAGTCCCATTTATTTCGTTATCGCAATTAAAACATTTAAACAAAGAATTCTTTCATTTTCTTACGTAAAAACTTTCAAAAAGTCTCGACATTGGTCAACTATGCGTACTTCACGTTGCCGATTCGTGCCCAAGTGTAGATATTTTAATGAATTTACGTCTTGTGTGTCCGGTATTAAATCAAATTTCTGTTCCCAATATTATCATAGTATTCTTTAATACTATAAATGCATTTTTAAATCTTATTTTTCTAGTTTAAAGGGTTTATTGGGTTATAGTGGATTGACAATGAAATGTATTGACAATGTATAAGGGACATATAATAGTGGAAAATAGTAATAAACGATTATTATATAAAACTTATAGGCTATATCTTAACAGTAATGAAAGGAAACGAAACAATGAAAAGGTTTCTATAGATGGGAATGAAAGTGAGATATAAGACTTAAAATATATGATATTTATATAAATATTAGCTTTGAAAGATATAGGTTGATGTAGGAGTTGAACGAGAAATAAATCGAGTGCATGAAAAGTGTTTATAAACTTTTTAGATCACTTCTTTGTGGATGCTATTTTACTATGTACTGACATCAGTTTACTCATCCACATTGTAATCACATAATCACATTGTAAATATTGGAACATAAGATTCATTTTTAATTTTCTTCTATATTTAAAAGATAAAGGTTAAATTAATTTTTTCAGGGTTTGAAAACATGTAGTTCTCAGGATATTCATCTACAATTTAAAATGAATACATAGGCTTTTAAAATCATTTGTTCCTTTTTATCTCGATATTTAGGTTGATTTACTTGATTAGATGCGTTTGATATAATATTAAATATGACAATCATTCGAAAATTATTATTTTTGACTTAAGATCAAATTAATTTAAAATCCTATTGTTTAAAATTTGTTTAGATAGTTTGCAGTAAAACTGAGCGTAAGTGTTATAAACAACGATGTTGCATACTTTAAGATCTTAATTTGTCACTTAATGAATAACTAGCGATGGTCAGCGCTTATTTTTGATTTTTATTACAATTTTAAACGAATTAGTTCACATACGTTCTATAACCAGTAATATAAATTATATTAATAATAAGAAACATTTCATATGTGTGTTAAATATTTTTCCGCCGTCTGTATAATATGCAAGGTCTGCGAGCCATTTGCGAAATAATATGACACGTTATGTTTAAACGTGCATACTTTAAGGTAAATGAAATACACTGGTTTAGGTAGTAATTTCGGCCAAAGTAATTTTATCAATACCATCTAATCATGTGTAACAAGGAACTCAAATTTTCGTTAATTCGTATCATACATTTTATCTCCTCAGTATTAATCTTTACATTTTCATACATTAACTAATCTTTAAAAGATAAAAATTAGTTCTAGAATTAAGAAGTATTACTTTGAAATAATGTTATAGTTATTCAAAATTAGGAATGTGTCAAAAGAAGAGTTATTATTAAATCAAAACAATTATGTAAACATAAGTGATAAATTAATAAAATCTGTAAAAACTAATAACTAGTATATAAGTATCCTATCAATTAAAAATTAGTTTTTTATGTAATTCCGTTTATATAAAATTACAATGATGTGTTTGGGACATAAAGAAGAGAGATTTATGTTAATAAATACGTTTAAAGATGTAATAAAATAAATAAAGGTTGCATAATGGTAATTTCATACTAAAACAATTAGTATGTCAAAGGAACATGGTGCATAATTAATAGTTTAGATGTGCTCAAGATTATGAAAAATCTTGTTGTGAATGAAAACGGTTTCCTATGGAAAATTGTGAAAAATATTACTCTGTAAAATATTTATTCACACCGTAGGTCTCAGAAATGTTTATCGGCAACTATACAAATTTAAATAAAGGCCATTCAACTGTCATAGAATCACTTGAAGCACTTCCTTTTTTGGTTTCTACACAGTGAAAGATATCCTTTATCCTACATGAGTTGAAACTTAAAAATTTTATCGATAACCAGTATTATCAATTTCTTCAGTAGATATCAGGATGGCGTTCAAAACACTGGCATGCATTTAGTTAAATTCCATGAATAGAATACACATTATGTACATCTCAGTTGTTATATTAAATACAATTTTAAAATCTATTCCAAACACCTGAACACTCCAAAATTCATCACTCGCCTTACCTTCGTGATCACATCAACCCCAGAAGAGCGCTTCCAATACCTTTTGTCCCAGATCTGCGTACCTTTTATCCATCTCATGCTTGGTCTGCCAAGAAGTTATATAAAATTCATCAACTTATCGAAACTCCTTTTAACCTCTCATTGATAAATCTCGTGCTCAGCGATTTAGAGGATTAGGTAGGATAAGACATAAATTTATCAATTCAGGATGGTTCATCCAATATGCAGATGACACCACCATATGTCTCAGCGCTCAAACAAAAGAATACTTAGAGATAAAATCGTCTATTAACGTCAACTCTTGCATTCAGAAATTTTCCGAGATCAATTTGAAAACTAACAATTCCAAATCAAACGTTATTTCATTCTGCTTACGGCGGCAGGAGCTGGACCTGCCACCTGCAGTAATGGTTGACCTCTTAGAGGACTCTGATTCCGTGAAATTCCTAGGAATGCACCTCGATAAAGGTCTGACTTGGGAGAATCACATTGATAACATCTGCACCAAGGTTACATCTGGAATTTTCGCATTACGTAACCTTTCAAAGTTCTGTTCCAAAGAAGTACTTAATGGCCTATTTGGCCTAATCTACCCTCACATTTCCTATGGAATAGACTTTGGGGTAGTTGTGCAAAATTTAGACACGAAAGGGTTTTAGACTGCAAAAAAAAGCAGTCAGAATAATTTCAAAATTCAGGCCAAGAATCTTTAGGGACGCCTTCAGGGAGCTTTTGCTTACAGTACCCAGTCTGTATATTATGGAGGTAACCACCTACTGTAAATATAGATGCCCCCTCGTCCAAGGCAACCAAATTCATCAGTATCAAACGAGGGGAAGGGATACTTATCGATCCCACCAACACAGAACTGTAGCTTTTGAGCAATTGCCATCTCAGCTAGGGATCAAATTCCTTAATAAGCTTCCTGAAGGCATAAAACAGTCTGGCAACCAAATTAAATTCAAAGCTCGTTTGAAACGCCTCTTGGTGTCTAAAGTTGTGTACTCTGTTGATGAATTCATGATGAACCGCTGGGTAAACTAAATTTTAGGGATTTCCGCGAATTAAATTTCAGCACTGGTGTCAAACCTTGTTTTGTTTTTAATCTATACAAATATTATACAAATCTTAATGAAATGACTTTTGTAATACAATTTATATTGTCAACTACAATAAATATAGAGGAGGATCGGCGAGTTGGCCCCCAGTAGTGCGACGCCCGGTGGATTTTTCGGAGACGCCCCGAAACGGCGCGAGTAGGCTGCGGAGACCCCCGGACTACGGCGAGACGCGGCGACGGCGGCGAGTTGTGCGGAGACGCCCCGGGACGGCGACCCCGAGTTGTGCGGAGACGCCCCGGGACGGCGACCGCGAGTTGGCGGTGAGACGCCCCGGGACGGCGACGGGCGAGTTGTGCGGAGACGCCCCGGGAACGGCGACCGCGAGTTGTGCGGAGACGCCCCGGGACGGCGACCGCGAGTTGTGCGGAGACGCCCCGGGACGGCGACCGCGAGTTGTGCGGAGACGCCCCGGGACGGCGACCGCGAGTTGTGCGGAGACGCCCCGGGACGGCGACCGCGAGTTGTGCGGAGACGCCCCGGGACGGCGGCGAGTTGTGCGGAGACGCCCCGGGACGGCGACCGCGAGTTGTGCGGAGACGCCCCGGGACGGCGACCGCGAGTTGTGCGGAGACGCCCCGGGACGGCGACCGCGAGTTGTGCGGAGACGCCCCGGGACGGCGGCGAGTTGTGCGGAGACGCCCCGGGACGGCGACCGCGAGACGCTCGATTTGTTCCGACTATACAGTTACGCTATTCGCAACGCTCTTCATATCATTATGACACACATTTTTTCCCTCGTATTCGACATGGTCTCCGTTCCGAGACCGCTGGCCGGCCGGTGGACGAGTACCGTTCCTCTGGAGCTGATGGGTCTCCAGCGTTCTTCGGATAATACAATAATAAAATTGTAACTATGATGTACGGACTGGATAACTAACTGACGTTTTATATCAATTATAATAATAATAATAATCTTTATTGCCGTTGACAAAATAAAATTTGCATAGCAATCGTCATAATAGCTAAAATTAATTTCAAATATATAATAGACATTTCATACTTTATACATATATAATAATTAAACAGAGCGAATAAATATAAATATCTAGACGCCCCACTGTGTATTGTGCGGAGACCAGCCGGGTTTCATTAAATAAAAGACGAGTACTGAGATCTCAAGCCGGTGTTTCCCCCCGAAAATGCGATCGGAGACGTCCACCGAGTAGAACACGGCGACACTAAAAAGCGTCTTAATTTAGATTTGAATTTTGGTTCTGAATTTTCAACTCTCCGGGATCCTGTTTAGTATAGAAACGCCCGCCATTGATGGAAGGCGCTCCATGACCGCCAACCTATGCTGAGCAGTTCTAAATACGTTTCTAGATCTTGTGTTATAATTATGAATGTCTTGCCCCTGTGTCAAATTAGTTTTAAATTTGCAGAGGAGAGCAAGCTCTAGAATATATAGCTCAGCTAGTGTTAGAAGTCCAAGCTCCCGGAAAGCACCCCGACACGACTCTCTAAAAGGAAGTTTAGCTATTATTCTGATGGCTTTTTTTGAAGGACAAACACGCGGTTGAAGTTTCTCTGTGAACAGCCACCCCACAGAGCAATGCCATAAGAGAGATGGCATTGAATCAATCCGTGATAAGCCATCAGCAACAATTTGGTAGGACAGTGTTGCGACAGCCGTCTGAGCAAATATATTGCAGAAGATAGCTTTTTGCAAACACTGTCCACATGATCGGTCCACGTCAGCTCGTCATCAACGAGCATTCCGAGGAATTTAGTTACACCGACTTCTTCGATGACTGTGTCATCTATCATAGCAGTCGGACGATGCGTATTCAGAGCGGTGCTGCCTCCAAATACCATGCAATTTGATTTTGAGGGATTTACTTTGAGATTTATGCTTTCAAAATATTGAATGCAGGAGTTTAATTCCTCAAAGGACATCAGTTCAATTTGGTTAATGTTGTTTGAGCTAAAAGAGAGAGTCGTATCGTCCGCGTACTGGACAATTTGTCCTCTTGGAATTACCGAATTCAAATCGTTCACATACACCAAGAATAAAAGGGGGCCGAGAATCGATCCCTGAGGGACTCCATATCTCAATATGGTTGTATGTGAGATCACTCCATTCACATGAACCTGCTGTGACCTCCTCGAGAGATATGACTTTAGCCACTGGTGCGGCAAGCCACGAACTCCACAGTTCCACAGCCGGTCAAGGAGTATGCTATGTTCCACACAATCAAATTGCCAGCCTCAGCGATGCCAAGTTAAAACGTTTTTAGCTTACTATTTCCTATGAGTTAACATTATTTTTGTGAATTTCATACGTTTCCGAGGTAAAAATGTGACGGAAATTCTAAAAAAAATACCCCGTCAAAACAGACCTGTATACTCAGCGGATTTCCAAACCAATAATATAATACTACGGTAATAATTAATTACAAGTTTTATCAGTATCTGTCGGTAAATATGATAGTTATTTGCCTATTCTCCATAAGATTAACATAGGAAAGAGTATGTAGGTTTGCTGCTGTGAGGAACATTAAAAGTAGGCATTTCAACGATAAACAATTTTTATTTTGATCATTTATGCCAGCTTTCATAAACATATGTTCATAAATAAAGGGGTTTGCATATTCTCTATATGATTAACATGGGAAAAGAGTATGCAGGTTAGATGCCATGATAAACACTTAAACAATGATTTTTAAGCATAAATTGATAGATCTCAACTACGTGAAGCTAAATATAAAATTTAATCCGAAAATATTGATTGATAAGTGAAGTATTAATTTTTTTATCCTCCATAAGATAACAATGGAGCCCACAAATACAACGTACTGTGTCTAGATTTTTTAATATCTTGGTAACCATTGGGGATAGAGAAAAACTTTAAGGATCTTAATTGTATAGTTTTTAAGCTGTTTTTAATGGTGGAAGATAAAATTTAAATTTTTTTACAACTACCCGTTCCGATTGACCGATATGTCTGGTTTACGAACTCGTCCGAGCAAATGTAGGAATACACGTCTCTACCAACTTTGGTCTTGATCGGGCCATTTGTAGGAGAGCTATCCATGAGCCATGAGACCTACGGTAATAGCTTCTTCCCTATGGGAAATTCGCTAAAACTAGGTGTCTGGTGTCTCGTAGTGCTCACAGAATATATGTATAACGAACAAAATATTGTTTACATTTGTACTTCGTGTGTCGCCAAAATCAAATTGTTGAATTACACAATAACATATGGAACGTCCCGTTAAGAGTTGTGGATCAGATTTAGTTTTTCGCACATGTTTGGTCTGAGAATATACTATAGAATATGTTTGTATTACTCTTTCCCATCTATCACTTATATCGTTAATTTAAGGAGAACGGATTGTTTTCTGAAATACTTCGAATTTGTGTGTGTGTGTGTGTGTGTGTTTATGCATGTCTACAGTCAGGGCTTAAGTTGATCCGATTCATATAAAATTTGGTGTGCACGTACATATGTATCCACCATATCTCTTGGCATTTTTTCCAGTTTCAACTTTTATTTTTTATGGGTTGTTCACACCCAAAATTCATCAAATATTCCAAATATCTCAAAATGGCTAACTATTATATTTAATGGTTAATTATTATAATTAATGTCTAACTGGAAATGATGGACTCTTTCTTGAAATCCCAAATAATATGACACCAACCGCATGTCTGTAAAATTGACGGGTTTTAAATAAAAAATATAAAACTTTTATTAAATTTTCTTTTAAAACTATATATGTATGAAATAGTTCTACTGTGACCATTAAAGCCGACTCAAAAATCTAGACAAATTGTATTTTTTTGAACAAAACAAGAGAAATTTCCCAACGTAATGTTTACTGTCAGATATTTAGTGAACAAGATTCCATTGGCGGCCCTGTTAAAAATACCCTGCATTACTCAATATAATAATTATAGTATATATTTTTTTCTATATTTTGATTGTAATTTGAAGATTATCAAGTAAACTCTCGCTCGCCATCTTGGCAGCTACATGCGAGAGGCCAGGCCCGCCGCACTAGCAGTCGTGCGCTGTCAGGTTATCCCGTAATTACTGTACAAATGGTTTCCACCTCAGGCTCACTCCGCTTGCGCACTTCTCATTCCACATTCCTCAGATAACGTATGTAGGTTTACACTTGTTTGACGAGTCCCTGCAGTTTGACTTGGACAAACACTTTTACAACTCCTTGATTTGATCGATTTCACTCCTCTGTGACGTAGATTTAGATCAACATCGAACGTGTTTTTTAATTGTGTGTTGAAATCTCAATACGGAGTTATTCGAATTTTCCTAAGTTATAATATGTTGTTATTTGATAGAATATATATCGTGTGCATGTGCTATGTTGTTCATGTTACATTTTGATTTCCAATTTATTTACTGTATTTATAGTTCTGTGACACCTTTCGGACTTTTTCAAAATTTGTCAAATATTTGAAAAAAGATTTTTATTCTGAGTGGCTGCAGAAAAATCACACATAGACCATTTACCTATTTGAGCACTCAACATTTAAAATTAATAGCCATACTACGTGAGTTACCAATCTGTAAGTATGCCAGTAAGTGTCGAGGCGCGAGCTCGATCCACGATTCACCTCGCGACATTGACGCGCTATCTCTGTTGCGGTCGCCGATTGACTTGTCCGTATCGTTAACCGGTCGGTTGTGTCTACGGTGACAGGTACCTGTTAAATGTTTAGTCTAGCCCCGCCCCCTCCCCTTCCACCACTTACAGGTGGTGGCCGCCATCTTGATTCTAGCCGCGGGGAATTTAAATACGACGTGATCGTCATCGCAAGCTGGCTATCGCGTCCGGTCGTGGGTATTGTCTCGCGTATTTATATGCGCGGTCCGGCCCAAGAGGACCAACTTTATGGGCGCCCGACTTCCGTCCAGTGTTCGTCGGTGCGATATGGCGACATAGACGCGCCATGCGTCATGTTGCTAAGAGATATTAAACTGTTTTTGATTTAGCTTTTCTCTAACCAAACAATGAACGATGAATTCAAAGTTTTTTTTGTTTCATCTGCTTAGGTTCTTGTCCATTTCGCATCCTACATTATTGAATTATTTTTCTGGTCATGATTGCTCGTTAAGGTGTAATCTTCCCAATAATCCTTTCCGTTTAACCTTTGTATTTTAAAAAAATCTCTAATTTTGACTCAAGACCTGACAGGTCGATCACATAAAATGTGAATATGTTCATAAAGCTAAATACTCGGGTGCGAGTGTATCGTGACGGTGACACGGACCAGGACAGTGATGTGGTGATGTGGTCGCATCAGAACCGCCTCCGCCTACAGCCAGGGCACGTCGCGGAATCTAATCAGAGGAATCACCGTCGTCTGGTGCCACAACATTATTGATATACATTGATTGCAATTCACCACAAGGGGAGGGAATCATTTCGTTCGTTCGGCATCTCTCTCTCGGCCAGTTAATAGCAATAAATTACAACCGGGGACAATTCGCGTCGTTTTAATTATTTTTTCAAAACGATTTCTCCCTTCTTCATTAACATTGTGATCCCGTTAGACCCAATTTTACAGTTACAGTTTTTGCACTTTTGTCGTTTTTAGTAATTTAATTTTCTGTTTACTTAATGCTCTCTATTACAGATATGCACCCTTATTATTTATACTTAGTTGAATAAGATATTAAAAATGATTCTTAATTTTGTATTAGCCCTTATACTTAGCGCTAGTTGTAAGATGATTCGTCATCCGCAAAAATTTGATGGATATTCAATTCCAAAAACTTCTTATGTAATATGTTAACAAAACAGAAAATCCTATATTGGTTCGTGCTTTTAAAATATTCGTTTTACGTTTATTGGACGAACTAACAGTGCGGTTTCCAGAGTGAACCAGACGGTCTCCCCAAGTGTGAAACAGCGTTAACAGCTTGTATCCAAGGTCAACATTTTTCACGTCAAGTACTCATATAGGTATAGGTTTTATGTCCAATATTTTAAGCAAGTCTCCATAGCTTCGCACTAAGTATTGCTAATGTACTTTACTCTATACTCTTTAGCTATGTATTTGGGCTTGCTTTATGTTTATTAATTACTAGCGTTACCCGGCCCTCGTTGCAGCACCTGACAAGGAACCATCTTATACCGTCCAGGCCGAAGTCCTGTGGACGGATTTGCACCAAACTTCACAAAACCCATCCTTGAAATATGCTTAACAATGCCGGGAAGTTTCATTTCAATCTTTCGAGCTTTAAAATTCCAAATAGTAAAATATAATCTAGTTATATAACACTCATTTAGTGGTTAACCATTTTTAGTCCTTATTGTATTGTATTCATGCTACATTCGACTGGTGATGGACTACCAATGACAGATACATTTTTAAGTTATTTGCGTGTTGACTTGTTTACTTCTCATAAAAACAAATTTACATTTCGAATCGTAATTCTTGTAGCGAATCCGTGGTATCAGACTTTTTAAGTATGTTTAAAATGTAGCCGTGAAGTGGTAAAAATAGCCAAATAGTAAAATCATACGTGGACCAGCCGCATAGTGACATTACATGAACCTTTCATCTAGGCTATATACAGGTTTAACACCGACTAGATTAAAAGTATTTATTTGTTCATTTTTCGTATTTATCTAGACTTTAATGGAGAAGAAGTCATTAGGATAATATATTTGTCTCCCATAAAGTGCATTGCGCTTTTAACCCAGCGTTACCCGCGCTAGGTCTATTACGCGCACGGACTCAGAGACCATGTTGCATTTTTACAAATAAAATTATTAGAAAAGAAAAAACATAAAAGGGAAAAATATAGAATTAATGTAGCCCGGTATATCGCACGGACCGACAGACCTGGTTAAGAACACTATCGGCAAAACACCTCAAACTGAGGATTGTCTCTTTAATCGGTGCAAGCGTGCGGATGCTGAAGGTAGCTTGGCGCACAAAATCGATTTCCAACCCAAACGGTAGTAAAAACGAAAATACCCGGTGTCCGGAACGTGAGACCGTGCGCGAGTAACGCAGGGTTAAATGACCTAAATACAATTAACAACAATTAATTGTAGTGACGAGCCGGAAGTTATTGTAGTGAAAAGTGGTGATAGGAGCACTTCCGAGAGTACGTATCCGTATCCGCGGCGCGGGGGTGGTTGGGGCTGTTCCCACGGCCGCCCCCATCTGTGGCGGGAACATCACTCAGGTACGACACTGCTTCCTTCCGGATCCTTATCGCTCCATCTCCTCGATTGTTGCCTCAAGCGCGTATTGAGACGGAGTTGTTAAATGTGCAATAATGGAAGTGAGGTTGATTTCTTATTTTCCCCTGTCCTGAAATTAATTCTTTCAGAGTAAAAACCGAAAGAATATTATGCCAAATCATGTCCATCATGCAAGACGGTTGCTTTAATAGCAAGCATTTTAAACTGCTCAAAGTAGATGGAACAAATTACCGTAATTTCTTCAATATGCCTACCTGGAACATATTTCAATAAATCTAAATCAAGAACATAAAATATTTCAAGAATTTGAAGAATTGTTCTTATAACACACATACAATAACATACACCTATGTTAACAGATATATCTTATTAGGTATATATCTTAGTAGGTATTAGGTATATCTTATTAGGTATTAGGTAACAGCTGGATGCAAAGGTGTTTATATGCTAAACTGTTAAAAATTATTATAATTAATTAGTCTGTTTTATTTGGCCGTACTTCTTCATCGTGTGGCTAATTTAGTTTATTTCTAAAATCGATCATTGTTGTATTCCGAGTTACATTAAGTTAGTAAGTTTCGTGTAACCTTCTGGCCAAGGTTTAGTCTTAGTTTTCAGGTTGCACCAGAGCCTCTGACGTGACCTAAGAACTACTTATGTAGCCGGGACAACTGCTTAAGCTGTCTTCTTTCCGAAGCACGATGGCAGTGTTAAAATTAAATTTCACATGTGTCATTAAATTTTGAGTTACTGTATGTATTATGAGAGATATTTTTATCCATACGTTATATGAATTAGGATGTTTTTTGGTCGCTTTCATTTCTGTACATTAAAATTAAACTATACTTTACACGTTTTGTATATTGAAATGGCGACTTATTTAATTAACTTGTTAATTTTAACGTGGTAAGGTATTTAACAAATAATTTCAATATGTTTCCTTACGTGTGGAGTAGGCCTACTCAATACAGTGTGGCGACAGCCAGGATAGTGAGAGGTTCAGGCAATGTTCGGCTGATTGGCGTGCTGCTACTGTTGAGATGACGTCACTCGTCGACTGTAACCGATTGATTCATTGTCTGATTATTCATAGTTCGCCTTGTTAAAACAGATGGTGACCTTGACTTCGTTCAATCATTCTGCACAAAAATATCCCCATCTCCAGAAATGTGTTTTTCTAAAACATGCAGTTAAGTTATTAGGCTGTATTTATTTTTCGTTCCATCAATTCATAACATGTTATATTCAACAATTGTATGATATTATTAAATTGTTTCTTTTGTTTAATTTGATGGTAATTACAATGAAAGTTATGAGTATAAGGCCAGGACCTATGACAAAGACTCAGGCGCAGGTGAAGCGGAGACTTGACTCAACTGTCACTACACTATCATCCCACGAGTGTAATGTTTAATGAGTTGTGGCCACAAACCCATCTCATCAATCATCATACTACTTTATTTATTGGTTTTGACCGTACAATTTGAAGATATAAGAAATTCGCAACACATACACCGAAAGCGCACTTAGAAAATCCACCAAGAATGCGGTTGACTAGAATGTTTT
This sequence comes from Nephotettix cincticeps, assembly GCA_023375725.1. Lineage (NCBI taxonomy): Eukaryota > Metazoa > Arthropoda > Insecta > Hemiptera > Cicadellidae > Nephotettix > Nephotettix cincticeps. The sequence continues at coordinate 126,519,937 of CM041786.1, read as the reverse complement.
TAGTATTCACTTTCTTACTGATTCAACCACCTGATTCATTTATTAATTTTTAAACTGGTTGCTAATACAAGATTCATAAAGTTGTCTTAAGTGGCGAATAATGAACCCCCAAGTAATGGCCTTCGTTCTGTTAATAACTCAATTGAGATAAAACCTTATAATAAAGATTTTTGATTTGTTTTAAGAGTCTTTATCATTGCTGATATATAAACATGTAGTCTTACCATAAACTGTTAATTTGTGTCCTCATTAATACTCACTCAATAGACTAGTCATGGGAATCTAGGTTAAATTAACGTAATCGGCCAGAGAAATAAAATTAAAAAATGCTATTTTAGAAAAAAAGTAGACTATGTGTAGCACGAATTCATGCATGAAAATTAACAAAAAGCAAATCCTAAACCTTACTTCCTTTGTTCCTTACTTACGTAAGTAACAAATAAAAGGATATACATTTTTCCTAAACGCTGAAACATAGAGTATGCAGATGAATTCTCTTCATACGGCAACTTCTAAATCAATTAATCAATGAACACATAGAATATATATTTGTACAAAATGTACACATTAGGTCACATAAGTCGTCGAATTAAAATTCCACGAACGATGAAACGTATCAGTTTTGATTGTTTTGTATCGATGACGGGTGCGATGTTTTGTGTCAAAGTTGTGACCGCGTGTCGGACGTGTCGCCACCAACGCCACCTAGCGGCCAGCGGCGGATATGCGAGCCGGCCAATAAATGCCGCGTACGTGACGGACGCCGGAGACAGCGGCTCACAATTAGCGAATAATTGTTTGAACTGCAACGGACCGGTGTCGCCGTGTTGATCACGCTCTACGCTCTCTCTCCCTCTCGTCAAACACGCCGATGTCTAAATCGTATTCATATTTGCGCGATAGGCGTACGGAGGAAAACGGTCAAAGCCCAATAATGTGTTACATAACCTATAAGTGATACTTTTAGCGAATCTCCCATAGGGAAGAAGCTATTTTTGTTCTGGATGGTCATTGTTGTTTTTTCTTTAAAAATTCTTGTTTTAAAATTTATATAAGATATACGATATTAATGATAAGTAAACATTAACTATAACTATGATTGTTTTTGCCCCTGGAGCCTACTTGGCTTCCCAAACCAGACAACGGACCCATTGTGGTAGGTATTCAATAATAATCAGCTGGACTTGGTAGCTAAACAAGGTACTTAATAGGCCTAAAGGCCTTCAGTATATAATCTGATCCATTACACTCAACATATTCATACTCACCTTAAAATACCCAGTGAATATCAGGTGAATAAACATGGTTCACCGACTAGAGCCAGTGTCGAATCATCTCAAATTCTGGTAGTATTTTGCAAAGGATCGAACGCCTTCAGATTATGAAGGAGTCACTACAACGAATGAAACACCCAGCTACGCGGCCCTTAGCGTGGCCCTGAAGAATCACAAGGATTCACACAAGATGGTGTTGAATGTCAAAGATATATCTTGAAGATTTTTAAGAATAGATTAGTGCACATGGTCTTTGATGTGCTTTATTCGAATTTTTTTTAACGTCGAAGACGATTTTTTCTACGATAGATGTTAAAACTATACGGTGTTCAGATTCGTAACATACGTAACGCATAACAGATGAATAAAATATTACAAAATTTTACTAGCTAGCGCAGTTTTGCATATGTGCATGTATGGATGATTGATGGATGAAGTAAAATAGAAAGTTGAGTCCTTCAAGAAACAAGAATCGAGAAGCTATTGATTAAAAATTTCATCGAGTAAATGGTTCATGATTGAGTTACCTCGTTTGACACCTGGAACCGTCAAGAGAGTGTAGCAGAGCATGAAACAGGCAATAGCAACATAAACGTCTGAGGTGAAACTACGTGTTATATAAATTGTCAAATACTCCAATAGCCCGCTTGAATATCCGCGTAATGGTATACGAACTCAGAAAACACCCAACTTTGTAAAGATACTTTTTTACACAGCGTTATGGTTATTTTAAGGTACATTAACTTAATCGCCCAATGTGAATTATTAAGTTATTGTTAGAATGTATATAAATCATAGTAGAACCAACAAATTGTTAAATTTCCAATGTACTTTAGTTTATTTGAATCTGTATCCCCACCGACAATAGTGTATTATCTTGATGGGGTTATTTTGAATGAAAGTGTTTTTAAATAAATATATTAAAATCATTAACAAAACTTAAGTAAATCCTCCTGCATTTAATATTTTGGATTGTTCACAATCTAAATAACTATAAAATTTCACATGGCTAATGGAAAAAGAATAGTCGGTTAATATTAGGCTGAGAGATGGAATTGTTAAGTATTTTTTCCTGTATGAAATCCTTTCATTGTATGAAATTAATGACTGTTAGTTTTTAATACTATTATGTTGTTTATTTGTAGGTATTGTACAAATTTTGACTTTGAGGATTACACAATTTGGCTGCGAATTGCGCCAATACGTATTTTCAACGAGCCAGCTGAACTGGCTACACGTGCGACGTGAATGTTCCGGATCACTCTTTCATGACCAATCTACCCTTGCATCGGCACTCGTTTTTACAGGTGTATCAAAAATTAAAGTCGATATTGACGTGTTGTACGTGACGGTCGCGTGATGCGTCACCTGCGGCTGGTTGTGTACGTGATGCGGTGGCTGCAATTAGTGCACATGTGACGCACGTCACGGCCTCTAGTGGCTGCATTTGGGAACCCTGCGTCCTGCATACTGCATACTACTATGGCTACTAGGCAGTGTTGATCCGTTATATTATACTTTTAAACTTTTCTCTCAATATTGAAAATTCTAATTTCCTCGCGGTAAATATTTGAACAACAATCACTTTTGTGGAGCGTTTTTAAAGTCGTTTTAAAATCTGCATTACCTCCGCCATAATGTGTTTTAATCCAGTTTAAACTATTAGATTGTCTATGCTTATTGCAATAATATAATACTGTAGTTCGACTCTAGTCATAATACTCTTCGTTCAAATGACACCAATTTTGACACAGTTTTTCTGATAAAAAATAACTTCACATCAATTGTATGAATTTAACATTGTTCTTATTGAAACTGTGAAGAACTGGGTAATATTCACTCACTCTGGGTGACGTAGTCCTGCAGAGTCTTTGTTTGATTTGACATCTTCCTCAAATGATAAATATTTCATGTCTAAGAGAAGAAACTTTGTACTGCCATTGTGCACCTCAATGTACTTTGGTTAGGTTTTAATTAGTTGAAAAATGTTAACAAATTCAGTTAAACTAGTAAACAGTGGCTATTTTAAACTATAGTTTGACAGGTGCCATAATTTACATAGACCAGTGGGTTTATATTTTATTTGCAATTTACTCTAATTCCCTTGTTTAATTCATATTTTATCGTTCTGGATGTGTTGATATACAACGAATCTGAGCTAAAAATGTAATCTTGTAAACATTGCAAACATGTTTTCCTTCTTTGGTCAATGCGGAGTGATGATTCCCGTCAGGCAGCCTGCTCTCACCAATGAAAAAATATTAATTGTGCTCTGTGTTAAATGAAAAATAACTATATCTTGATTAAAATGTCAGTTTAACTAATAGAGCGAATTGCATTGTAGAATAGGTTCAATGACGACACCTCGTGACACTCGGCGAGAGCTTTGCCAACCAATCAGCCATCGATTAACTGTAACTGTGCCACCATTCTTCAATTGCATTGTAGAATAGGTTCAATGACGACACCTCGTGACACTCGGCGAGAGCTTTACCAACCAATCAGCCATCGATTAACTGTAACTGTGCCACCATTCTTCAATTGTATTCTAGAATAGGTTCAATGACGACACCTCGTGACACTCGGCGAGAGCTTTGCCAACCAATCAGCCATAGATTAACTGTAACTGTGCCACCATGCTTCAATTGTATTCTAGAATAGGTTCAATGACGACACCTCGTGACACTCGGCGAGAGCTTTACCAACCAATCAGCCATCGATTAACTGTAACTGTGCCACCATTCTTCAATTGCATTGTAGAATAGGTTCAATGACGACACCTCGTGACACTCGGCGAGAGCTTTACCAACCAATCAGCCATCGATTAACTGTAACTGTGCCACCATTCTTCAATTGTATTCTAGAATAGGTTCAATGACGACTCCCGTGACACTCGGCGAGAGCTTTTACCAACCAATCAGCCATCGATTAACTGTAACTGTGCCACCATTCTTCAATTGTATTCTAGAATAGGTTCAATGACGACACCTCGTGACACTCGGCGAGAGCTTTACCAACCAATCAGCCATCGATTAACTGTAACTGTGCCACCATTCTTCAATTGTATTCTAGAATAGGTTCAATGACGACACCTCGTGACACTCGGCGAGAGCTTTACCAACCAATCAGCCATAGATTAACTGTAACTGTGCCACCATTCTTCAATTGCATTGTAGAATAGGTTCAATGACGACACCTCGTGACACTCGGCGAGTGCTTTACCGGCTTTACCAACCAATCAGCCATCGATTAACTGTAACTGTGCCACCATTCTTCAATTGCATTCTAGAATAGGTTCAATGACGACACCTCGTGACACTCGCGAGAGCTTTACCAACCAATCAGCCATCGATTAACTGTAACTGTGCCACCATGCTTCAATTGTATTGTAGAATAGGTTCAATGACGACACCTCGTGACACTCGGCGAGAGCTTTACCAACCAATCAGCCATCGATTAACTGTAACTGTGCCACCATTCTTCAATTGTATTCTAGAATAGGTTCAATGACGACACCTCGTGACACTCGGCGAGAGCTTTACCAACCAATCAGCCATCGATTAACTGTAACTGTGCCACCATGCTTCAATTGTATTCTAGAATAGGTTCAATGACGACACCTCGTGACACTCGGCGAGTGCTTTACCGGCTTTACCAACCAATCAGCCATCGATTAACTGTAACTGTGCCACCATGCTTCAATTGTATTCTAGAATAGGTTCAATGACGACACCTCGTGACACTCGGCGAGAGCTTTACCAACCAATCAGCCATCGATTAACTGTAACTGTGCCACCATTCTTCAATTGTATTCTAGAATAGGTTCAATGACGACACCTCGTGACACTCGGCGAGAGCTTTACCAACCAATCAGCCATCGATTAACTGTAACTGTGCCACCATTCTTCAATTGTATTCTAGAATAGGTTCAATGACGACACCTCGTGACACTCGGCGAGAGCTTTACCAACCAATCAGCCATCGATTAACTGTAACTGTGCCACCATTCTTCAATTGCATTGTAGAATAGGTTCAATGACGACACCTCGTGACACTCGGCGAGAGCTTTACCAACCAATCAGCCATCGATTAACTGTAACTGTGCCACCATGCTTCAATTGCTATTGTAGTAGAATAGGTTCAATGACGACACCTCGTGACACTCGGCGAGAGCTTTACCAACCAATCAGCCATCGATTAACTGTAACTGTGCCACCATTCTTCAATTGTATTCTAGAATAGGTTCAATGACGACACCTCGTGACACTCGGCGAGAGCTTTGCCAACCAATCAGCCATCGATTAACTGTAACTGTGCCACCATGCTTCAATTGCATTGTAGAATAGGTTCAATGACGACACCTCGTGACACTCGGCGAGAGCTTTACCAACCAATCAGCCATCGATTAACTGTAACTGTGCCACCATGCTTCAATTGCATTGTAGAATAGGTTCAATGACGACACCTCGTGACACTCGGCGAGAGCTTTACCAATCAACCAGCCATCGATTAACTGTAACTGTGCCACCATTCTTCAAGTCTATTATTTATTACAGAAATAATAGTTAGTTACGACATCATTAATGGAAAAATTGATCTCAAAGTCATATTACTTTGAGATCGGTGTCTTATCATACAGACGCGCGATATTTTATTTCTAATGTATTTTGCATGCCGAATCTGATGTCCCTGCTGAAAAATTTAATAAACCAGTTGGGCCCGTCAACATATAATAAACTTGTAGTAGCCGTAGAAATGTTACGTTTTAATTATAGTTTTACGGTGTTTAGGGTGGTTTTTACTTAACTAATCTTCAGTATATGCAATACATAAGTGGCTAACATAACGACTATCCATAAGCCAGCGGACAATGGTGAATAGCGATCTACTAATGACCGACTGCAGACGCTGAAAGTGATCTAATAATCACTGTGACTGGAGATCTACTAATCACTAACTGTAAAGCTACAAGTGATCTGCAGTACTCATCACTGACTAGAGACCGAAGACGCTAAAAGTGGTCTAAAAATCACTGACTGGAGACACCAAAAGTGATATAATAATGACTGACTAGAGACGCTAAAAGTGATTTAATTACTGAGTGGAGAAGCTACAAGTGGTCTACAGTACTATCACTGATTGGAGATGCTAAAAGTAATCTACTAATCTCTCACTGGAGAAGCTAAAAGTCTTAAAAGTAGTTACACAATATTATTTTCTTTCTTTCTTTCTTATTACAAGTCATCTATACAAATATAAATATTAACTTTCAAACTTTAATCTTTAAAACATTCAAAACCAATCTAAAAATGGTGTAATGTTATTTTCAAATGTGTATACTATCTCGAGTGGTCCATTTTCTAAACATTTTTCAGCGTACTATTTTTGGTGTGTATCTGTTCTTTACACTACAGGCGTTACTGTCGTTCAACCGTTTAAAATACAAATTTTTAACAATAGCTTTTGTTTGTTTCAGGTATGTACATACAGAACAATATACTGTTGCGTGTGTGCTGACAGAGAAGTATAGTTACCGTACGTTAATAGTAAGTCCAAAGTTTATATATTTTATTCTTTTTGACATGGATAAGTCTAAGCTCTGGGAGGGAGTGTGTTAGTGCGAAAATTGTAACGGAAGTTACGTCACATAGTTATAAAGTCATCTGTTTTAAAGAGGAATTGAAATTATTTCCGTTTTACTTAACCCTCAGACATGAAGGTGAAGATTACATAAACATTTTTTTCAATCTAGAAAAAAGAATCTTGATTTTTTGAGATTGTATATTTCAGTATATTTCTGATGGTTAATCCTAAAACAAATCTTAATCTTCTAGTTACTTTCCAACTCTGCCTCCATTTATTTCACCTTCGGAAACAGTTGTGAACATTGTTCGGTAAAGTTTGGCTGATTCTAAATCTAATTCTCGCCGGACCACGAGGCGTGCCGCGTGTTGGGGCTGGCACTCCGGCAGACACATGGGAATGGGAAGGTATGGGGAATACCAGGTTTACTGTCTGCCTGTTTAGGAGTGTTCTTTGCCGGAGGCTTTTGTCGTCGACTTTACGGCGTTTCCAGGAACGGCCACGTTCAGAAGACAGGTGACAGGTGACCTCTCTGGCGAGGGAGGAACCGACACTCCACCACGGCAAACATGGTCAAAGGTGATGAAACCGCCGACCTACCCCAGAACTAGTTTAACAAGGTCCAATTAACAATCCTCTTTTGCATGAATTGATTTAGCAATACTCAGTAAGCGCTATTCGATAAAAGATGGAAAATACTTGCCATACTAGCTCGTTAAGTTCTGATTGACGAATCATTTTAGATTACTCGCTTGTGATTTACAATAATGTGACCATTTAATTTAATTTGTCGACCCAAGTCAAATATTTCTCGAGACTAGATATGAGTACAATTTTATATTTCCGTTTACTGGTCATAACTAAAATAATTAATGCTTTCTATAATAATAGTTTTTTAATCTTTGCAACACTGGTTGTCTCAACGTAAGCAATGTTACCTTGTAGCGCCGCGCCGCACAGAGAGCATAATATAAATATCAGCTAGACGCGAAAAAATTTTAACCACGGTAATTTACTAAACAAAAAAATTAAAGAATTAATTATTTTGTCTATATTTTGTAGCGTTATTTTTTACACTATACAAATATGTATGTGTTTATTACAAAAATATGCACGTAATTCCTTGTTTCACTACTATATACAATGTGGTAGAAAAGTCTCGAAATGGTTTAATATGTTTATAGCCATCTAAAATATACCACAAGGCCTATTAAATTGTGTTTTTACGCAACAAGGTAGAAGCAAGAAGAATATAGTTTCTCTCCTAAACAAGATGAACTAACCTCTGTGCGCAGGGGCGGATTTTATTTCTGGATAGACCGCTTTTTTAAAAGAATGAATACGTCTATGAGATGGGTAACACGATATTTACGAATCGTCATCAATGGTTACTTGAATATAGAGGGTTAGCTTTATCTATCAGAAGAATGTTAATACTGAATTTCTGAATTAAATATAGTTTAGGTGTAAAAGTAATTATTGTGAAGCTTTAGAGAAAAGAAAAATTTAATATGCTATTACGGAACAAGAAATGCTTGTTAACCACCAGGTATTTTTGTCAGGCTAAACTGAGCTAGGCTACTTATTTCTTGTACCTGATTAAAATAAATTAATGAGCTAGGAGTAATCAGTTTATAAAATAGTATTTTCTCCGGCCATTTCTTTTATCCTTAGTAAATGTGCCCGTTACCTCAGTCGGGTTCTCAAAGTCTTCTCCAATAAGCATTAGCATAATAAATTTTCCAGTCTGTTCAGAGCCATAGCGATTCTTAAATTGTCTCGCTTCGTCCCTCCTGACAGTCAAAAGCATTGTCATGTGAAGTGAGTGAACATCGACAATCACGGTCGTGTCCGATAAAAGAGTAGTTGGAACGTAAGCCGTTGCTGTGTGCTCCTTGCTCATTGCTCATCCCTCGCGACGGGGAGGTAATGAGTCCCGGGCCCAAAACAATGAGGATGAGGGATGCGTGCAGCAGCAGCGCGCCCCTCGCTCTGACTTTGACATGACACTTCTGGGAAAACACAGGCCGGTCGATAGGTGGGTGCTCTGCCGTGCCGCGGCCGAGGGGACCAAGTACTCAGGAACTCATGCTGCGTTAAAGATTCGATACTCGATTGCGATGCACAGCTGTACACATTGTTGTGTTCATCAACGGCAATGACATTTTATCGTTATCTCAAGGAATGTTCCAAACCCAAAATTGTTTGTTCCATCAGTAATTGATCGTCCAATATTACAAATGTCCGGAATACGAAGTTAGGACTTTAACTCTGAGCAACCCAGCTGATATGGGGTTTCTCTCGGAGTAAAATACTTAGGCATTCTTCTTTGCGAGATTAGATTAAAACATATACCTTTAGATTACCTTTTGAAATGGCGACCTACCCAGGTAGGTTTTTTAAGCAAAGTATGAATGAGAAATGAGGGTGAGATGATTGTGGTGCGATCTTGTAGTTTTGTTTGTAATCTTGTGTCTTAGGCTGACATGTTCCTTAGACAGGACTGTTAATTACGAGAGCCATAGCCCAACAGCCATCCAAGGGACCTAAAGTTTAACGTGAAATCTGGACCCCACTTTTGTCTTTAAATGATGAACTGGTCTAATCGTTGGTCTTTGCGGATTAATGTAGCATTTAATTGTGCGGACGTTAATCTACAAAAGAGTATATCACATCCACTGACTATTGATTTTAACTATCCACAATTTGGACCAAGTAGCTGGATTACAGGACACGCCACCGTCCCAATCTTAAGATAGATTTCTTTAGGCTTGAATACTCTCGTCCCAATTTACCGATGATTGTATTCAAACACCTCAACAATGGCGGGAGTTCTTAGCTAACCTCTGCAACGTTCCTCTATCTTAGCAATGTTGTTACGTAGCTCCGGTCGTTTTCTGAACATAAACAGAGTACCGCGTGATCCCTGTTTACGTTTGTTTCAACACGAAGGTACGGGATGGATTAATTCGTAATTACTGTGTCGACTGGCAACAACGGCCATCACAGTGTCTGCTTATCCCGTGGTATCTAACCTTTGACGCCGGATCCCCGCGCGTTGTGCAACCGCCGGCCGAGCCTTGAGCGTCGCACTCCTCCACTCGCGCAACCACTAACGAATATCACTACTGGGACGGAGGCGACGTCCTGTAATCCAGCTACTTGGAGGTCACGCATTGTGGATAGTTGCGAGCGATGGTCGGTGGATTGACGTCCGCACTATTGAATACTACCAATACTACCGCCAAGACCATCCTCATAATTATAGACCCATTCGTAATTCAGAGGCCGTGGTTCGGATTTCACGTTAAACTGTAGGTCCATTTGGTTGCCATCGGCTGTTGGGCTATTAATTAACAGTCCTGTCTAAGAAACAAGTCAGCCTTAGTCAGTAACAAGACTGTAACAATATCGTAACAATATCGCGCCATAATCATCTTACACTCAATCCTCATTCATACTTGGCTTAAAATACCTACCTTGTGGTATGGTTGAAATTTCAGCGATCTAATCTAATCCATCATAGCTTTTGAACATTTTTTTCAATTAATAATAATAATAATATATTTTTATGTTTTTCATCTATAACGTCAGAACAAAACATTCGAGTTCGAGTACAATTTTCTATCCCATATCAAATTCTATTACTGTGAATTGTTAATACAGTTAAGGGGGAGTCTGCATATTATCCCTTCCCACAGCCATTTAGAACGAAAGCATACATCGCTTTAGGTACGCATAACTCACCAACCAGTTAAGTATAGACACTGTTTGTACCTAAAATGTTACATGGGTCACAAAATTCAAAAATTCAAAAGTCAAAAATTAAATAATTAGCACATTTAAATTGTTAAATTAAAAATAACTGTTGCGATGTTTTTTTTCTTTAAACAGTTTGGTTAACATGTAAATAGCACAAAAGACATTATTTAAATTAAAAAGATAGACTGAGTACTACTCAACATAATGTGAAGGATAATGTGTCAAACTTTTATGCAGATATATCTTTCGGTTTTAATTATGCGTACCTAAGTGAACAAACGGGAAAACGCGCCTAAAGTTTCATACGTACATTGCTTAATATTATGCAGCGCTTACTGTTTATATTTATTTTGCAATAAAAGCATTTCTAATATATTAAGTGTGATATATTATTTTAAACGGAACGCATGGGAGAATCCTTTTATGATACAATTTTTTTTAATCAAAAAAGGTGCAGACTCCCGTGCGTTCTAAAACAGGCATATTAGAAACCTTGTTTTACCCGAGCCAAGCGCAGTTGGATTGGATCTGCCGCTCACGGTATACGTGTCGAGACACGAGCGAAGACAAATTAAATATGACGTCTTAGGACAAAAAAATACAATTTATTCACAACAAAGTATCGTCAAGTATATCTGAGAAGTATGTATCGAGGAAATGTGAAAGAAGGACTTTATTATAATATTGTTCACCAACATGAGAGTTTTCGTTAGTTCCATTCGTTCCATTAGATTAGGTCTCTTGAGGACGCAGTTAAATTGTAGCTCCTCCATTACTCTCTTCTTGACAGTCATAAAATAATAGATAAGTTATAAATAGGTCGGTGAAAATATTAAAATAGTTTGTAGTCTTTATATTACCATATACTGTACAATTAATAATTGCACAAACTATTTGATGTGTAGGGTGCAGGTGACCATTGGTTGTAATAACAAAAATTTAATTATGTATTTCTCTTGATAAAGACAGTCGGGCACTGCTTTTATCAAGTTGTTATTATGAGACCCAAACCAAAAATATTCCAATATTTCAAATATATTCCAAGTATTCCGCCACTTCTGTCTTTTGAGAAATGTAAATCAATTGCTCTTAATGTATATTATTGTGATGGTGATAAACTATTGTCATTACCGATACTACTTAGGTTTGGCGATTACTAATGTTCAAATATTCAAGGCAAGCTAATTTAGTAGGCCTGCAGTTATAAACTTTATGTAAAATGTTAAATGGTGAATTCTATAGTTTTAGTTTGTTTCTATCAACATTTTAATTATTTCTGTCTGAACCCAACTCGAAAACCTGTAATGTTGAGTAGATAAAATTGAAATAGATAACCTACAGTACTCCGTAGAAGCCATTATTTAGTCTCTTGCATTTTTGCTTGTATCCATACCTTGAAAAGGATGCAAAATTAGGGCTATTATGACTTACGCCACTACAGGGAGTATTAAAGGAATGTAGATGTGATCCCTTGACAGTTTTTAATTCCGGGATTTTCATCCGTCGATGTTTTAATTGTCGTCCAAAAGTTTTGAGAAATTTAGTCATAAAATTATTACATTAAAAAAAATATTACATTCAATGATTATATACGGTTGACGTTACGTTGTGGTGGAGCAGTAGAGCCGCTGGCCTCAATCCATCTCGCTTGCGCCATGCGGCAGCGACCAACAAGCCAGTAATCCGCCTCAAGACAAAAGCTCGTTAAATACGTATTAATAATGTATAGTTTCCACCTGTTGGACTAAGGCTGAACGCGTATACATATTGTATGAGGGAGGGTTTGTGAGTAAAGTGGTGCGACGTCGTAGAAAACAGTGGAAACGGTAAAATTGTGAAGCTTTCACCGTAACTATGTGGAACGGAGTTATTGTTCTGTCTTCCTATGTTCGCTGCTCGCTACTCGCTACTCGCTTCTCGCTACTCGCCTTTACGTTCATAATACAGTACAAATCTAAATATATAAAACAAAGTCGTGTTAGTTACACGCATTATAACTCGAGAACGGCTGGACGATTTTAATGATGTTTGATTTTTTGGATTCGTCTCTGCTCCGGTCATGCTTTAGGCATATTCAGTTTCCATAAATTCAATTAGTTTCCATTTTATAGCGTTTTAAATTTCTAATGTTAACCTTATGGGGAATAAGTTTGTTTACAAATTTCCTAAAATCAAAACGTTTGATTTCTTAAAACAGCTGTTGGTTTACTCTCCGTTAGCAATATTCATTATTATCCAATGCCATATGAATCATTCATAAATGTAAAACTATGAAGTAAATATGTGCTGTACAAAATAAACAGCATTATTCGCCACGTTAATAGTTTACGGTTTTTGGGAATTATGTACTGTATTTATATTTTTTTATTTTCTGTATGATTAAAAGGAACGTGTTTATATGTTTGCCAAATAAAATAATTACAATGTTTATACATATTAGGTATATTATAATAATCAGCTGTTGAATATTTTAAGCTTTCACAACGAAGCGCAATGCTATTTGACTTCTGAAAATGGCCAATCTTAAAGTTAACATTTATTTTTCTGTTAGGCGTTACGAAGTTCGCCGGGTCAGCTAGTAAATAATATAGTACAAGTAACTTAGTCTATGTCCCCCATAAAGTGAAATTCCTTAAACCCAAAATGTGCATTTTATTGTTCCTCGATGGAGTTTATTATTTTTCGTTTGAGGAGTCCAAGCGTTGATTGCAATTTGCTAGTTATATTCAATGAGGGGTATTGTGTTTTTAAGACGGATAATGTAACGCATGGAGCTTCTGTTCGTATTCTTAAGTGCATCTTGAATTATTGCGAATATTTCTATGTCCAATTACATATTGCGCTGTACCAATTGCATTGCTGAAGGATATAATCTTTTGTATGTTGACGCTTGTAATACAATTTGATGAATTGTCGTTTACAATAAAGAAATTTGAATTTGAATATGTACAGTTATTTATGCATCGGCTATTTCTTCGACACTGTCTGCAGTTACGCCAGAATTCTTTTTAGATTTAGCAACACTATTAGCCATTGTGTAAAGAAGTCGGGTTTATATATATTAGAAAATATTATTGTTACAGCGTGAACACCTTTACAATAGTTACTTTACAACTTCGACGTAAAATTGCGTTATTGGTCTTATTTCGTGTAATGTTTTATAGTATATCACTTCGCTGTACATACATGTGCCTCAAACAAAACTTTCTTATCTTACAACGCTAGTTGCATTATAAAATTGCAATTGGCATAAATCCAAACCTGTATATGTTAATATGTCGACAAATTTGCATGCACATCGACTTTGAACTGTTGACTAAACATGGCCAGTAGTGTTATGAATTCCTAGAACGCTACAGTTTTATTGGAGCGCGAATGTTGACGAGTTTGAATAACAAGTCAACAAGGACGGAGCTCGGAGTGGCGAAGGTTATCTCTGCTCTGCGATACCATGCGATACAGCCTAGCCTACAGATTGCTGCTGATTGTAACGGACGCGTCTGTTTCGTGCTTGGCTCTAGAGAGTCTGGGGCCGAGGGATTCCCGTGGCCATGCAAATACAAATTCTTGTTTGATCTTGAATATTGATTTAGAGATAACGTGCTGACTCAGTAGAGTAAGTCAATGGTTGCTGGGTTGAAGAAAGAAAAAGAAAAAAATGTATTTCTTTAGCAAGCGTTACGTTCCCCTGTGGGTGACTTGCCTGTTTGACTCACCGCAAAGGCCATTGTGCCCCTACCTAGGTACATGGTAATGGGCAGTTAAGGTTATTTCAAATATAAAACATTCTTATTGTTACGATTTTGCTCAAGATGCGTTAGAAATTTAATTTTCTAGAAACGATATCGATGCGTTGATCTTGAAAGCAATGACGGCCAGGCGGCGCACATAATGCAGTGAGGAAATGATCCACACAAATCCCATAACTCATTGGCACCGAATAAAGGGCGGCGAGTTGTGAGAACTGAGCGGAGAATCGCGTTGGCGGGATGTAATCCTAATGATAACGGGGCGTGTGTGGTGGAGGGGGAGGGGGAGGGGTTGGCTGTGTGGGACACTGGGACAGCAGACAGCATGGGGCCTAACGTGACCCGGAGTAAGCACGGCTGTTAGCGGACAAAACCCGCATCAATGAGACCATGCATCAATGTCAATCGTCCTGACTACTTCTCCCCCCCCCCTGAGGGGTGTCACCTGTTCTTTCACCTACAATTTACCTTTGTTGCCATGTCCTTAGCATTTTTGCAAATTGGACAGAAAATGCTGATGTAAGGCCATGAGGTACGGCTTTATGGTCGTTTGTTGCGTAAAATTTCACTTAGTATTGATTGCAGTTTGAACGACATTTTTTCAGGGTTAAATAGTAATTATTGCACTTTAATTATTGAAGTTCATAAATAAAACCTAAAGTAAAAGCAATTCAATAGGAGTTGCTAATAGTCAATAGTAAAATGTAAAGAAAGTTAAACGGAAAAAATAATCATTAGTGACATAAAAGAAACTTCGATGAATTCGGTAACCAAGCCTTAAATATTGTCAATGCTAGTTATTCTTGCAGTATCAGTGCGACATTGCAGACCTCAGGACGTCAGTAGCAGTACAATGCGCGGTCAACAACCCTCAGTCACGACGCGGACGTCGCTGAATAAGCCGCGCTCCGCAGGAATGTATCGTCCGTCGCGGCGACTCTGGTTGCCGCAGCACCGCTAGTCCCTCCGTTCTCGCCGGTGTACTCATGTCAGTCACTGCAGACCTCAGGACGTCAGTAGCAGTACAATGCGCGGTCAACAACCCTCAGTCACGACGCGGACGTCGCTGAATAAGCCGCGCTCCGCAGGAATGTATCGTCCGTCGCGGCGACTCTGGTTGCCGCAGCACCGCTAGTCCCTCCGTTCTCGCCGGTGTACTCATGTCAGTCACTGCAGACCTCAGGACGTCAGTAGCAGTACAATGCGCGGTCAACAACCCTCAGTCACGACGCGGACGTCGCTGAATAAGCCGCGCTCCGCAGGAATGTATCGTCCGTCGCGGCGACTCTGGTTGCCGCAGCACCGCTAGTCCCTCCGTTCTCGCCGGTGTACTCATGTCAGTCACTGCAGACCTCAGGACGTCAGTAGCAGTACAATGCGCGGTCAACAACCCTCAGTCACGACGCGGACGTTGCTGAATAAGCTGTTCTCCGCATGAATGTTTTTCTTTCATTTAAGACACTCGTAAACAATTTAGTTTTCATCTGTCGACAGCAACAAACTGCGAATAAATTACTTCTCCCACTGCACTATGTAGCTCATTGAAGAGTACACATCCTCAGTGTGTTTAAATATTTTTTCATAACGTATCGAATCCGTTTTACCAATAACCAACGTTGGTGTCGATTACGCAGCAGCAGGCCGTAGTCTGCTCCCATCGCCGCGCCGCGCCAGTCATGCTCTTATTGCCTTAATCGCCCCTCCCGCTCCCTATACTTTACCTTGTGTGGTCCAACGATCCATCGCCTGTTGCATGTCATTTCTCCCGGGCTAATGTACCAGTCCAGCGTGCGTAATGTGTCCGGAATGGGAACCCATTTTTATTTCGAGAGAACCAAATCTCACCTGAATATTTCATGGCCCATACCATTCTGGAGTCACATTTATACCCCATTTTTCTCTTGTATACGACAATTTTTCTTCCGAATTTTATTTTCGTTTAGGTTCGTTTGCAACGTGCTTACAGTCGTCGTTCTCCTCATAATTTTCGTAAGTACAGTACAGTAAAGTCCGATTTATACGGATGAATGTGGCGGGGTCCCGATCCGGATAGCCGTAAATCCGGATGATCTGAAACCATACAGAAAATATACCATTATAGACATGCTCGTCGCATAGGTAACGATCGTGAATAGAGGTTGCAATATTACTGCTGCAGACTGCATATAACCTCTGTACAACAACATAGCCGCGAAATATCGCAAGCGTTTAGTGTGTTAAAAATTAATTCTGTTTAGTTAATGATATGTTTTAGGTCTTTCATTAAGACATTGTAACAATTCAACAAATTGTATTACACGTCGACATACAAAAACTCAGTGATTAAATTACTTTCTCTAATGAGGCTCATTGAAAGTACATCCTAGTTTTTTAAATATATAAATATTTTTTCATAACGAATCCGTTTTATAACCAAGTGGTAGAAGTCTGCTCCCATCGCACCCGCCCGCGCCGCATTGCTCTTAATCGCCCTACACTCGATAAATTTTAGTGCTTAAAGTTGCATTTTTCATTTCTCAGTGTAACCGTGCAGTATGTGGAATGGAACCATTTTTTTTCGAAATCATGACAAATACATACATTATCTTTACATTTGTAATCAATTATTTTATTTTTTTTTGTTACGACAATTTTTCTTAAATAATCATTTTTCGTACTTTCCTAATTAAATTTTTAGTCAGTACAGTAAAGTTCCGATTTTATACATGAATGTGGTGGGTCCCGATCCGATAGCCGTATCATGATCAAAAACCATAAAAAATAAAAAAATCTAGATCGTGAATATTAACATTGCAATATTAATTGCATATTACTGTGTGCCTCTGTAAAACATATATCGCAATAGTGTAAAAAATTCTTTAATTTTAGTTAAAAAGATATTATTTTTAAAAATTCAAATTCAAAATTTTTGTAAGCGAAAAAATTCATTAAAACAAAAAAAAATACAAAAGCAGTGCAAACCTATTACGATATCCTAATAATTATAAAATTTGTACATATATAAAAAAACTATTTAAAAGACAAACTACAAAAAACTACAAAAAGGTGGTCTTTACAGCTGTAAAGATTAAGTATTCAAGAACTCACCAACTGAGTAAAAAACTCCCTCAATTAGAAGTTTTTTCAATTTAGACTTGAATAGTCCAGATGACTGTGCGGTCTTAATATTATCTGGCAAATGATTATACAGTTTTGGCCCGATGATTTCAGGAAGGGATCCCGCAAGCTCCAATCTGTGGGTGGCCTGCCTATGATTTTGACGGTGACGAGTATTATAACCATGAACTTCAGCACCAGTTACATGATTGTTACATTTAAATTTATAAAAAACACAGCATTTCAAATATGTAAATGGACGGTAATGTAAGAATATTCATGTTTTTAAATAATGTCCGGCAGGATGTCCGTCTGTTTACACCGGACATAATGCGGATAGCTCTTTTTTGTAATCTAAAAACTCGAATTAATGAGGACTGGGAAGCAGAGCCCCATAGTACTATTCCGTATGTCAATCTCGATTCTATTAATGAGGTATAAATTAGTATCATCAAAAAAATATTTTGGAATTTTGAAAATCTATTTAATAAAAACAGTTGAGAAGATATTTTAGAACACATTATAGTTATGTAGTTAGACCATGAGAGTTTATTGTCTATAACTACACCCAGATACTTTAATTCATTAACAAAAGGAAGTTCAAAATCATTCATTAAAATATAAGGGTTATTTAATTCATCATTAGTTCGGATATTAAAAAATAAACAGTTTGTCTTTTTTGGATTAATGTGTAAATTGTTACTATTTAAATATTGATAAAGGTTAGTTAACTTTAAAAAAGTATCAATTTCTAAGGCGCTGAGGGAATTATTTCGAAATAAAATAGCTATATCATCCGCGTACATAGTAAACAGTAAATCTTTACTAATGTTTTTAATGCTGTTAGTGTATAATGTATATATTAATGGTCCCAGGATCGAACCTTGCGGAATTCCAAAGTCTACACTAAGACTATCGGAATGAATATTTTTTATTATGACTTTTTGAGTCCTTGACTGCAAAAATGACTTTATCCAGTCCAAAGAACTTTATCCAAATATAACGCTCTTAAAACACGTTAAAACAACCTTCTTCGTGACCACAGATTCATTATGAACTTTGGCCGTGAAAATAATTCCCAAACAAACAACCACTGTACATCTAAACTCAAACACCTACATTTTGACAGTTTAGTATTGAAATGTGCTAAGAGCTCGTAGGAGCGCTACTAGGTCATAGCTTGGAAACACAACCAATATACAGAGTGGGCGTTGTTTTTCCCTCTGGGCATTTAAAAACGAAAAAATAACATGGTCCCGGTCAATTAAGTCTTGCCATGAGACCTACGGTAAAGGCTTTTTCCATATTGGAAATTCGCTAAAACTCAAACTTACATTCATCTGGAAACATAGAACTTTATCTTTGGTGGAGCCTATTGTTAATAATATCGGGGAACCAAACTTACTTATCTCATCTTTTTATAGTTTTAAATAAAGGTTGGTTTGTACTTCTTGATGACTTAATATCTATAACCTACCAAAAGTGTGTTACTAATTTTGTAACAATAAAACACTTAGAGATACTGTACTATAAGAAATAAATAGATTACGCTATCATTATGAAATACAAAATTTTAAAGGTGTTATATTTTTATTTAATGTTCTCTGTCAAGAATAAATTATGTGTCGGTTGTTTTATTTTATTTTATAGGTATGTTTTAACATTCACATTTTGACGATAGGTTTTTTTCTATCCGATTATATCTTTTCCAACACAAGAGGCGTTTGCAATAGAAGTGTTTACCTTAACAGTGAAGCAGTGCACTCGGCTGGAGACGATAATAGGACCCGACAAATGAAAGATAAAGAGACGGAGTTTTGCCGGTGCTATTGTCAACACTTGGGCGCAGAGTGTGACCATATGGCGGTCGTCTACCACTACATGATTACATATTGGTTAACGTGTTGGCCGTACTGTTGTTTATTTATCATTATATGAATGTTTATATTTGATAATTTGTCATTAAACCTGCCTGTTTGATAGGCATTAAACTATATTAGATATAATAGCTCATTATCTAGAAGAATATCAAATGAAAAATCCTTTAGTTCATAAACTGCAGTATTTACAGCAAGCGTCAATAATTATCAAATAGTTCGCACGGATTTTTGAAGACCTGTGCGCGGGTCATGTTCTATGAATAAGAAACTTACTTTAAACGAAGTATCAATTGGCGTGGGTTGCAAAAAAATAACAAAATAATATGAAGCTGACAGCTAATAAGTAGGTAGTGTAAGGTTTTAGTAGTAAAATTACCACAAAAACGTTAACACAATGTAATCAACTGCAAAATAAAAGAATTATCACGAAATAAGACCTTAAGAAGTTCGGGCCATGTTGTATGAATTTTACTACTGTAGAAATGTGTCAAGAAAAATATAAATTAAATTTGTTATTTTCTGTTCAGAAAAAAATGCCACATAATGACACCTGGTAATTTACATGTGATTATCTTTATTTTCCCAATAACGAAAACATTTATTTTCACTACATAACCATTTTTACCCTTCAAAATCTTGTACGACTATCGTGTCGCTGGAAGAAAATTTATTTTATTATTATAACTTCAAACCCGCCATGCCGCTACTGGTCGTTAATTGGCACTGAATTTAGAAATTTCATTTGCCAATTAAACTATAATGAGCAAGTATAATGAGATTGGATTAACTACACACTATATCGATCAACGACCTAAGCGACTCATTGTTAGACTGTACATTATTCTTTCTAAGGGTTGGATTTAGCGTGGGCACTGAGGTGGTCATAGAATCATAGAAGAAACAAAATCAACATTCATAACGTCTATTATTTTGAGATGTTATGTTGGCGGAACTTCTCAAGTCAGTGTGCAGCTTGTGTAGGCAGGTAGGCCTGAGGCCCGTGTTGTGACGGCCTTGTGTGTTAACCGCTGACCACAACCACAACGCCGTCCAGAGACCCCCAACAATGCCATCTGCACAAGTTATACAATGGCATTACTTACGATAATTTATCAATCGATAAATGTGTTCACTGCGTTCCTTGTCTACATATCGATTCTATTTCGCATTTGCTATAGTATTTTTGTTTTTGTTAATTTCTTAATTCGTATTTGATTAAAATTACTCCTAGACCAAAAATGTGTAGCCTTCTTTAATTGATTTCTTAGTTTTTAGAAGTCTAATTTATCGTAGTTAATTTTCGTAAACGCGTATAGTTTAAGGTTAATGAAATGTGTAAATGTTGTAATACTGTTATTTTTTCATTTTTTCATATTTTTTTATTCCTTTCACTGTAACGCTACATTTCCCACCTATGTATTATTAAAATGTAAATTTTAATTGGGTAAAATATGTCTTAAGTTTATTGCAACGTATTGTCATTAAAGTTAACATTAATTATAGGTTATAACTCAACTGCAATACTGTAATACATTTTAGATGGAAGTTAGTTAAGTCGGCAATATTCACTTCAATAAAACCGCTGGCGTCAGCTTCGGTTGCGGGAATATTGGAAGCTCTTTAAATGGCGCAGGGAGCACTCATTTGTTCTTAACAATCAAAACCTTTTAAAATTGTTTAAATTTTTTACGTATAGCTAATTAGCATAAGGATTCCTATATATTTTATTGAGCAAGAAAGTCATGTGGCATTCACCCTTCTCTGTGCTTCAACGGCGGTTGTCTAAACAGACCTGTCCGTTGATAGCAAGTAGTTCGCTCGCTTATAAAAAGGTAAATTTACTGTTAATTAATTTGTGAAGTGTCTCCTATTAATCATTAAAATAACCTACAAAATCAAACACCCAAAATCACTTGAAATAGAAAAATTATAATTCAATTTCTGTGAACAGATAGGTGGGTCGGAGGCGTAGTTCGGACTCCAAATCTGAGTCAACGTTGATTAGATTAGATTAGATTAGATCATTGAAATGGCAACCATACTACAATGTAGGTATTTTAAGCCAAGTATGAATGAGGATTGAGTGTAGGATGATTGTGGCGCAATCTTGTAGTCTTGTTACTGACTAAGGCTGACATGTTCCTTAGACAGGACTGTTAATAGCCCAACAGCCTAAGTCACGCCTGAATTACGGTATTAGTCTAATTATGAGAATAGTCTTTGCGGATTAACATAGTATTGAATAGTGCGGACGTTAATCCACACAAGAGAACACTACATCCCTGTTGTCCCTGGTTTGTCAGTCAGTTTTTATTAAGGGGGTACACGGCCAGTTTAATAGTACAATACTGTATATTTTACTCTATTTATCGACAGTGCGATCTTATTTTTACGAGAAAAATGCTATCGTATGATCGAATTCACGCACGATGCCCTTCATGTATCCCCAAGTAATCAAGTACTTTAAACCTTACTTTGATTACTTTACCTCCAGCAAATCAACTTAAAAGACTGACGGGATATTACGTAGTAATTACCCATTCACTATTCAATACGTGGAAGATTGTGCAGTAATTTTCAAACCCTTTATGTATTCACTTAATATATTGTACCATCTGATTCACGCCTTTAATTTACCTTAAACACATAAAATAATAGTGTGCAATCTAAAAAATATTGCACGATAATATGGTTTGTGTAGGGGCGGGACGCCCTGTAGTGACCTAGTAGTTCACCTAACAGGTCGGCATCGGCTCACACCCTGTCTCAGGTGTAGGTAAATGAAGCTGTCACCCACTTTAAAGGAAAATTACTGTAAAATGTACACACGCGTCATGTATACTGTACGACTCAAAATACATACATAAGCATTGCGTCTACTTGATGTTTGTGGCTGGTGCCCAGTGGCTATATTGTAGTATTGTAGCACAGCTCAGCAGTGAGGGGGAGGGCACAATATCTAGTGAAGCAGCCGCTTCTGTTTCGTACGTGGTTTACAGCCCGGCAACACTTATTATTGCCCATAACTTGTGTTAACCCGACACATATGTTTGATACCGGTACTCAACCGTCAATGGGAGTTGATGTGTGTAGTTGTGTGTGTGGAGCGCTTAAATAATGTATTCGGACGGTACTGTATCACAGCTTGTCTGTGTGATTGTGATGTGTGACATTTGTCGAAATTTCAGGATAATTTAAAATATTTTAATTTAAATGTCATTACTATAATTATTTATCACTTATTTTCAATAATACACCTGACTTTTGCCTA
This sequence comes from Nephotettix cincticeps, assembly GCA_023375725.1. Lineage (NCBI taxonomy): Eukaryota > Metazoa > Arthropoda > Insecta > Hemiptera > Cicadellidae > Nephotettix > Nephotettix cincticeps. Next base: position 126,497,322 of record CM041786.1, on the reverse strand, counting down.
ACTTTGAGTAAATTCCAAAATTTTTTCTCTTTCTCTTAATTCTTTTCTAAAACTTCCATTTCATATAGATCCTGTGTTTTATTATAAACCATCACTGTTAGCATATTCAGGTTCTCCGGATAGTCGTGTGTCCGGTATTCGGTATTCGTGTCTGCAGCAATTATTTCCCTGTTCCGTTTTTCCACTACTACATATTAATGTTTGATCCCAATTTCCAGCGGGTAGCGGGTAATAAGTGTGGCGGGCGCGGAGATTATATTATTATCGAGGATTTGGGCAATTTTCCACTCTTAGTTATGGTAATTGGGGATACCCGAGCCCGAGCCCGAGGAGGGTGTATGTGCGATGTGCGTGTCGCGGCGTGACGTTCGCGTGCCCTCTAGCCGGTGGATGGGGTGTACTGTTGTGTCCTGTGCGATGGAGGTCAGGTGTGTCCTCGTCCGCCGGTCATAAAGAGTAATATACCCGCGCCATCTTGTCTCATTTACAATACTAAAAAATCCATAGTCAAAATACAAGGTTCTGAATCTTAACAGTGTTCGGAAATAAACTGAATCAAATGAAAAATAATTTGTCCCACGAACTACAATATTAACAGGACGCCTTAAACTGCAATATTACACTAGTCCCGCATGAGCAGTTGACGACCTGTGCGCGGGAAGGAGCGATGGAAGGTGGGACACTCGACGAATATTAACCCTTCATGGACGAGAGTACTGTAGCCCCTACACATATCTATAATACTTTATGTTGAGAAATATATCCCCGAGGAGAAGAAATGAAAATAAAAAGACGGACTACACCTTACAAAGTCCTGGTATGAATAGGTGTTCAAACTTGGCCAACAAGTCAAGAAATGGAGAGGTAAGATGTTATACAGAAAGGAGACACATTTTAAGTAACAGAAAGTATTAACACTTGACCGCGCATGCCGTGTGAAATAAGAATGGTTAGAATTGTCTAATTGACGTTGGCCGGATCATTGTTTGTAACGTAGAAGTGCAAGATAAAATTCCATTGATACATTTTTATACTTATTTACTTAAATGTAAACAACACGCTTAGTCCCAAAGCTACTATTTTTCTCAATCCTGTTGAATTCGCATTAAACTTGTTCCATATTCATAGATGACGTATCCTTAACATAAATGGAAATAAAAATGTTCATTTTAACTCAGCTTTTCCTAATCCTGTTGAATTCGTATTATGATTGATTGTTCGATATTCATAGAGAACTTATTCTTAACATAAATGGAAATAAAAGTATTAATTTGAACTTATCTGTTTTCTAAAATTCTATCGATGTACTAAACGAGTTTATTGTTTCGTTTACCCTATTTAACATTCAATACTCCAGGTAATCAGTTTCAGTTGACTATTCAGCGCCTTGTTGCTTGGTTATTGGCGTAGACGTAGACTGTCGCGAAGTGGAAGCGGCATTTGACATTTTAACACGCGAATGTGAAGGTATTAATGCAGATAACGAGATACGAGGGAGGTAATGCTCCGAGTTGCAAAGTTTCCAGAGCTAATGAGCACACGTGGGGGAGGCGGCGATAACTCTCCGCTAATGTCTTGGTCTGCTCACGCTGCGTTAAGTATGTTCAGCAATCTCTTATCCTAATACGATGGGCATAAATATACGTATTCCTTGAATATCAATTAAACAAATTTATTTTCCTTAAAAATAGTGCGTTCAATAGCATAGTATTTATTTTACGTAGCGTATTTATGTCTACAAGAAAATTCCTCTAGTCCTCTGTTGTCAGTTTTCGAAGTCAGCATCAATTCATCAGCATTTGATTTTAGTGTGAGAATAGGGTCGATGGGTTTAAGGTGTAACGTTCCATGTGTTTAGCGTTACGTCGCTTGATGTGATGGTTTGGGGCCTACAGGCGCGGATCCCCATTCCCACATTGATTAACGCGCATCTGCAGCTATCTGATGGTCGGGTAAATAGCGTAAGTGGTCGGATGGTTGGTCGTGACGGGGATGGCTGCTACATTTAAATACAATCGGCGACTGGCCGCGACTAGCTGGAGAGTGGGAGACCTGCACCAGTGCACCTTCCGATCGCGATGCCCTCTAGTTCTTTCTCATGCTCTCATTTTTCTCAATATCCTCGGGAATTAAAACTCTGATCTCGCACTTACCCAAATTTAAAGAACTTTTAGTAGATTCTAATTCTGTACTGACCTATTTTACAGACTTAAGTTCTAATGTAGCTGGTGTTGAGGGTGTTGAGGTAATGTACAAGGGAAAGATCGCAACAAACACTTAATATAACACCTCAGTGTGTGTTTTTTTGTTGCACACGAACACGTTGGGCAACTTGTTGCAAGCTTGTTAAGTATTTATCAATAGCTGTTGATAGCCAGTGTTTTTCCAGTCGGACACAATATTGAAGCTCATGCAGAATGAAAGGTCTTGTTGGCGCGGAGCTCAACTACACAATTACCCGCGAGATAGCGTATTGTTCGCTTTTTCCACTCATTGTTCCAGTCCGTGTTTGCCCCCGCTCGCGGAGACAATGCACCGGTGGGGCGGAGCGCTAATTAATCAATCGCTCCTCATTTTCCGAATAGTTAGTCGCCGTGCGATGCCATTGTTGGGAGACGCCGAGACGCGCGACGTGACCCCCATACTCGGCGCGGAGCAGCGCTGCCCCCGTCAGATCCCCGGCTCCGATAACCACTTGTTTGTCCACCACTACTTGTTGCTCTTCTGTTTAGTTGGACATTTTCCAGCAGACTATTCAAATGTAATCTCCGCCAGCTCCCATGTTTGCGTCGAGTACAGAGATTAATCTTACGCCGTTACGTTGGTCAGTTTTGACTTAAATTGAATGAAAACGTTCATACACACTTTTTAAGATAAATTAAATATGTTTCACTAGGAAGGCAAAGATTGACAAAGCAACATACGTCATAAAATACACCACATTCCCTCCTATTTATACGCCTTAAATAGGTAGCCTATTCACAATCATTATACAAAATCAATTGTACAACATTCTGATGCCAAAACATCTTTCTAGTTGTTTTGACATCAGAATGATGATTGTGTACAGTATAATACGGCCGGAGATTACATTTTTTGTGTAAGCCTGAACATACTCTCGAGGTTCTCTCTCCTCTCTTTTCTCACATTGTAGCCCCTAATCCTTTCCTTCCAAATTACCTGTGTAAATTCCCTAGTTGGGAAATACCCAACCACCTGTTGGGCTCACCTAATCCTGAATTAATTGTACTGAATATAATACAACATCGCCCTATATTTGTATTAGCAATCTTTTTCATCCAATATAATATATTACATCGAATTATGTATATACGTCGAATATGTAATGTATTATTACATATTTGGGTGAATTGTATCAAATTATCTAAAGATTTCATTGTAACTAGAGAACGACGTTAGGTAGTAACAAGATCAGGTATTGGACCAGGCCATAAAATAACATGTTAACTAGGTGACAAATTGTCGTCCAGTGTTAATTAAGTTAACTTCACTAACTATTAAGTTGACTTGCTAATTAAGTTAACTTTGGTGGGGACCAAACGTGGCTATAGTTAGTCCGGCAGTTTATTTTTATTGTTTTCAAAAACCGTAATTTGAAAACTTGAAAATTGTTTTAAGACCAGCATCTCGTTTTCTTCAAAATTAAGTTATTTTCTTGGGTAGCTCAATATTTTAATTGTGTTTCTTTCTTGCTTTGTGTACAGATGTCTTTATAGCAAAATATACAAATTTATGAACCATAACTAATTTGAGTTTTTAAGACAAAGACTAATTTACTAACTTTTTCAGAAAGTGTGCCGGAAGGTATTTTAAGTAATCATAGTACAGTTATTAGTTAAATTTAATTCTAGTTTAATTTAATATACATAAAATCAAAGTGCACTTGTAACATGTAGGCCTACTGTTTTCTGTTTAACAATTACAAAAATAGAACAAAAACAATTGAAAGGTTTGTCAACGATTGTGAGATATTTTATTGGTAAGGTGTATAAATTGTTCATTCAAAGTCAAAATATAGTATTGTCCATATATCATTTATTAAACATTAAAAATTACACAAACTAAAAACTGTTAAGAAAGAAGTACGCGGGGTTTACCTAATAAAAAGGCTTGAAACTACGGATTTAGGGACTAGTATTTTGAATGTTTTACGGAAGGCCCCCGGACCCCCTTTCTTCCAATGTCGCCCAGTGAAAATCCTTTGAAATATGCTCTGTGTTGTATCAAAACGTTAACAGCGTTAATAATCGTATAAACTACGAAATTTGGGCGATTGCCTATAGAAAGTTATTTGTTTAAGATTGCCTATTAAGTTACAGGATGCTAGGTTTTCTCAACCATACATTCTACATCACAGTCAATCTGCGTGCAGGCAACCAGTGTTTGTACGGCTGTATAGCTATCGGAGGAAAATAGCGTTGCCAGAGTCTGTTTTTTTAGTTTCAATTAACAATTAGTAAGTGAGAACGTAGAGTTCCGGGAACAGAGCCCGAGCTCGGCACCGCCACAATGGACTTTCCAGGAACCACGGTGTTCTTTGTCGTCCAACAGGCCACGGATTAATTGCTGTCCAAATACGGTGCGTTTGGAAATTAAAATTGTCTTATGGTGAAGGTCTATTACATTTTATTACGTTTAAGTTACTTTGTTAGTCAATTAATAAGATATCTTCGACAAAAGAAATATGAAAGCGTTTCTATTTTGTTAACCTTCTGGAGTATCAATCCCTTCAATCACACTGACATAAATATCAAACCACAATACCATTGAGCATATCAAACCAATTTTAAAAGTTATTGAATTACTATTGTGGATTATTGTGGGATTTTCATGTGGGCTGTAACTCCCAAGGACGCGAGCTGGTCACGTCGCGTGATATACGGTGTATGCAGCTTAAACAGTAAGGTAAACTTAATTATTGGACGAAATTCTTAGTCCGCTCAGCTTGTTGTTGATTGGGGAATTTGGAGGCCGGGAACGTCAACCGAGGCTATTCTGGTAACCACCGGAAGGAAAAGTGAGCATTCACTTCCATCATCACCATGCGTGATGAAGAAAAGGGTGTGCGAGGAGGTTTGGTCGGTTTGGTGAGGGCGGGTACCTGCCGTTGTCCTCTAGGGAATCTAGCTACTGGTAGCTCGGTCTTGGTACTTGAATTAATTTACCCCGGTGGGATACCAGGGTAAATAACACTCGTAAATTATGTACTTCAGGATTGGTATCTAGACTGGCAAAGGACAGCTAGAACCTCACTGGGGAACATACTGCTCTGCCTAATGTGTTCTATGTAGGATTGTCGTAATGAAAGTAAGATGGTATCCCACGCTTGTGTGATGTACGCGATGTTGGCCGTGCACTCTGCACAGTCGCTAGATGGTGGAGCACATCGGCGCGCCGGTGTCGGCGGGATTGTGGTGATTGTGGTGTTGTGGTGCGGTGGTGCAGCCGTGCCGGTAAATCACTAGGGTCGTGAGCGGGTGAGCGTCGTGTGGGGACCTCTGCCAGCCAACAGCCACGGTCATAAGGCGCGCCTCCGCCACCGACGTCGTCGAAGCCCATTACAACCCAATACAACTATTCTCTAGACCTTTTGAAACAATGATAAATAATAATAACAGACTTAAGAGTTTAACGTCCTCTTATATTCTATTCTATTTAACGGAATGTCGCTTATATTCTATTGGGAGACATTACTCATCAGGATTCTCCCTTTGTTTTCATTTAAATCAAAACAGCTGAATGGAACTGAGCTAAGTGAAATACGCTTATCAGTTCTTGAGGCCATCACGTGCCAACTAACTTAGGAAACATCTGGACCTCGTATGTAAAACATCGACGAAATCCTGTGTGAGTTTATGAATGACGATGAGTGTATAGTAGGTTCTATGACAAGTAGCGTGAATTCTGACAAAGACCAGCCACTAGGAAGTTTACAATGTTTGTGTAATATGTTAACATTTCAATAACCAATCCCCCACGTTGTTGCCCCGTAGTGAACTCCTGGTCCCGAATCGAGCGACTCGTCGCAGCCGCGAGTGTGATCGTGTGTGTGTGTGTGTGTTTGTGTGTGAGCGTACGAGTGTGTGCATAGCAATAACTCCGGCTGTCTGGAGGTTATGAACAATGGCTCTGCACAGGACTCCGCGACTGCTGAGATTTATCGTACTCCCCAGACACCCTCCTCCTCCTCCCCCTCCCTCCCTCCCTCCCGTACTGCCAGACTCGTGCTGCGTCTCTTTATTAATTAAAGGAGGGTAATTAAACATGTTACTCGTGCCCTGGGCGGCGCCAGCTGTCCTCCCGCTGCTGGACAGCTCCTAGACGATGTAGAAGTTGTTGTTGCTATGTACATAGACAAATTTGACGATAAATCTAGTCTAGGTATTTATACAGCGATTTAAAATAAATGTAGTGTGTGGTGACATTTTCTTAAATGAACACGACCGATTTTAGGTCGAGTTCAGTTAAAAATATACTGGGGTGTAGTAAAGTTAAAAGAATCGTCCACCAATAATCTCTATCCTTTGATAAAACTATTTTCGCCTTACAAATGGTGATCTTAGGGAGAATTTTACCATCTATGTTATAAAGTTCTCGTGATGGGTTAAGTAATAATCTGTTAAAATTCTGTTTCAAGTTGTAATATCAATTGTGTTTTTCGCTAAGTTCGGTATTATTACATAATTGTTGTACTAATATTTACTCTCTACTACACCGTATTTCATTTTGAAGTAACTTCAGTTTCAATCCTAAGCCAGTGAGATCATTATCCACGCACCAGAGATAAATTCGTTTTAATTAAGCAATCCTTAACTGAACGCAAAACACCCGCTTAAAGCAGCAGTCAGGATTCGAGAGGAAAGAAATGTCCTCAGCATCCCGAGGCTGAAGAAGGCAGGACCGTCCCTAATGGTTGAACCAATCGGCCGTTGCCCCTCGCCGGGCGTCGTCAGTGCCCAATAACGCGCTGGCGGCTGTACGGCTGTACGGCGACAGCGGCTTGACCGTCTTCGTCCATTCGACACGTTGTCCAGATGGTGTTGGTTGTAGCGCAGAAGAGCTATACCGGTACAGCTTAACACACACAAATCAATATCACAGATAATCGATCGTAATATCTATAAGATGTAGTAACACTCGACTCTACCCCTAGTTCGTCTGCCTATCATTAATTGCATCGCTTGGTATACGATCCGCGCCATGTTTAAATCAACACTGCATACTTCACTATGGTGATACAGTTTGAACAACTTGATACCTGAGCGGCCTTCTCTCATATCGTGAGGTTACCGCAACGAATTACCTTCTAAATTGTTTGTATCCCTTTAGATTTATTTCTATATCATAGCCTACTCTACATGAAGTAACTATACGTAGAATAACTATAGTAGACTAATTTCTATGAAAGCAACTATTACGTAATATATGATAAGTACGATAACATCGTAGAAACATTAGTCACCCAGTTTGAACCATTGTTGTTCACAGTGTACTCGTATTGAGTTGCAAGCGTAACTGATGGTCGTGTTCTGTTGCAGATCAGATGAGGACGACCCCAGTGGCAGCAAATACCCTCGAATGGAGGAGGACGGTCTGCAGGACAAGGAGCGCTTTGCCAGGTAAGCATACTCGTATAAGCTTTCCCGGACAACCGACTCGTCGCCTAGTGATGCACTAGCTGTAATCATAGATTGCAGACGTAATAGTTGCATTTTAACTGACAATTTCTTCATTTTACGAACATATTTCACTGTAAACGTCCAACCTTATGTCCCCCATTCTTCTGTATAACCCTTGTGTTGTATTGCAGTAAATGCATTGTGAATTAGTTGGTATTTTAAGAATCGGGGGTTTCCATAAGTAAATGTTTAATCCATTGTTAATGATCCGTACGGTCTAAACTCAACGGAGTCTTTAGGTTGTTTGTTTGTCGAGCAGCATTGAACAGTTTCCTTCTTCCTGGGCTAAGGCTCTGGTTCATGTAGACTGGCTTTGCTTCAAGTAGTTGAAATTTCGAAGCTGTCAATAATCAAGTAAATTAAAAATAATTTCTGAAATATTTATAAACATACAGACTAAATTTATTCTTCATCAAGCTGAAAAACATGCGAAATGTATGTAATTTTACCTTAAAATTTGTCGTATTTATTTTATACTTCGTTTCAACCAATAACTGATATTTATTATTTTAATAGTACGGGTTTTAATCTGTTTTTTTCTTATAAATACTTTAATACAATGTCTACCTGTTTGAAATGACAAAAAGGTGTAAAATTCTAGTTAAATAATATGTTTAAAAGAAAGTTGATCGGTGAGTGAGGTAGATACGGGTGTGCTCGGTTGTTGCGTTTCAATGGTAATTATAAGACTTGAAACTTCGATAGTGCCTGTTAAGCAGTAATTAATTATTGTTAAGGTAAAGGTAAAAGGACGTTCTGCATGACACCAGATCGCATATGGAGTGAGGTAGACTTTGGTTGGATTCCATTTGTATTTGGGTTTATCACTCTTTTTGGTATTTATCTTAAAAAAGTTTCAAGTTAGTTCGATCTTTGGCAATAGTCCAAAGTTTCTATCGAGAAATAAAACCATCAAATGTGACCATCAAATATGGTAAACTGCCAAAACCGCGTTCAAGTTCCCTTATAAAACCATGAAGGATTTCCGAGACATTTTCCTCATTCCCTAAATTATGACCTAATCGGTTTACAATCAATTAAAGAAACACACACCTCTAGCGGTTAATACGAGATGTGGGAGTTCACGCTTAGTTTACTCCAGAAATTGGCGTATCAAATTAACACTTCCTCCATAGTCTTCGATCCGGTGTAGATTTGCAAACAAATCCGCAAAACGTGACTATTGTAAGAATGATATTTCTAATACAGTAAATTTAGTATAATACAGTATATTACAGTATATACAGTGCTTGGTTAAAATGCGGTGCAGCGCTACGAAATACTGTACCTCTTGGTAGGTTGAGAAGGCATGCGTTTCATAGGTTAAGGAATCTTTTAAAGTTCCTCAAAGAGTTGCAATATTTTGTACTTGAGTAACTCCTTTATAACACGGGCCTTTCCCATATGCAGAAGTTCTGATATGTGTGAAGACCAGATTACTACCGTGCCCAGTAATGTGATCGTGGAGATGTCCGATCTCTGTGAAGGAGTATTTATTATGCGACTTCATAGTGATTCTTGATCGTTCCGGTGCTTTTGAATACGTCCATGCAAGGATCTCAGGAACATAGGTTGAAAGTAACTCACAAAATTGTCTTCTGCAGTTTGAGGAGTTTCCATACTGGGACTCCTTCCTAAGATTGCAAATCCATAGTGAACAATGGATTCACAGCATCGACGGTGCGTATCAAGTAGTACATCTGTCTCGCAGGTTGGCCCTAGAACATGAATTGCAAAGAGAGCGGAGCTTACTAAGTTTATTAAAGACTGAATTAGTGTGGATCTGTCACTTCATTGACTGTCGAAGATCGTTCAGAAAAATAATGTTTTCATCACTGATCCTCTTTGGTATTTTAAGTTATTGTACTTCGTTTTTGAGACATTAAAAAATACAGTTACTTTAAAATTATTCAGAAACTACTATTAAACTAGAGATCAAAGATTTTACTGTTGATTATGTTTAATCTTTCAGAACTGAAGTTGAATCCCTTTATCAACACAGAAACGTCATATGTATGCAAACATAGTGTTTTGGCCTGAACATAGCGATCATTAATAAAAAGCAAAAATAGAACAGTATTCATTAATCAGATTCACGTGATACCCGTGCCTTTAGAGGCAAAATAAAAATTGGGAAATTTAGCTATCATATGCACTCGAGACCACTTGACAATGGCTTGCTTCTTCTTCAACAGACGAGAAATCCTGGGTTGAAATTTGTTTATTATTTCCGAATCTGCAAAAAATATAAATATTATCTTTCTGTCTTAAAATCAAAGTCAGTTGAATCTTTCTTGGTTGATTTCCTTATGCAACTGCTGTATGCAGTAATACCACTGCGACGACGGCGGCGGCGGCGGCTCAGGCGCATATGACTCATTGCTTATCGAAGTTTCGCTGACCAATCCTTCCTTTTCCCTCTGTATCGCCCTTTGTCTCGGCTCGTTTGTTGGTCACACTTGTTGGCGAATGATTCGCTTTGATACAGCTGGCTCGGTATTAATTTACGAGCCAAGTGAAGTCATCCAAATACAATGAAACCGTTCTGTTCAGTCCTGTACAACAGCGTCAGCAGAGCGATTTTACTATCAATTAGTTTTACAATTTGTTGTGGTGTTTCCAATTAAGCTTTATCTTCGCTAATATACTTGTTTCTTCATTTACCATTTTATTATATTTTTTATTTGTAGGTACTATAGTTTCTTTATTTAGCTTTTACTGTACTAACGTATATGCTCTAGTTTTGTTTTGGCATTGGCTATCATTGAACACTTGTACCGTATTGGTTTGTAAATAATTCCATTCTATATGAGCTTAATTACTATGCGGCGAACAGTCGAAGATTGTTTTTTACTGATGGTTCACTACTGTATTAATTCATACACGCTCTGTGCTGATAAATACAGTACCCTTGTACACAGGCAATTCATTAACATGGTCTCGCATGTAATTATTTATGTCGTGTCTAAGGCTAGTTAAACATTGGTAACAAGACCATTTTCTACGCCGTGGCCTATTAAAGCTATTTTCATGATGAGAAGAACAAAATCTATGTAAATAAAACTAGAGTTTTTCTTTTCATCACTTAGACTCACTTTATTTTAGATTGTTTTTATGTTTTTATTTAAAGAAAACTGGAATAACTTGTCTGAATTTGTCTGTCACGCCACAGAGGACTTTCACGTGTACCTACAAAATAATTACATGATCACCGATAAATATGATGGAACTTTTCATTTTATAAACATTTCTGAGAATTTGTTTGTATTTTTTAACTGACCCGCTTTGAAAATAAAGTGAAGCGCTGTGAAAAACGCTCTATCGAGAGATGATTTATAAAAATTAAACTATCGAGAGATTAACATTTTGTAGCTTTATTTGGCATTCGGTTTATTTAAGTGATATGATACATAATCAGCTGTGATGTTTTTTTCTACTAAAAATCCAGATTACTTTGCTAATATTTACCTCCTTGACTACCAATTTGCAAATTTGACCTTATTAGATTAGATTAGATCATTGAAATGGCAACCATACTACAATGTACGTATTTAAGCCAAGTATGAATGAGGATTGAGTGTAGGATGATTGTGGTGCGATCTTGTAGTCTTGTTACTGTCTAAGGCTGACATGTTCCTTAGACAGGACTGTTAATTAATAGCCCAACAGCCGATGGCAACTAATGGACCTACAGTTTAACGTGGAATCCGAACCACGGCCTCTGAATTACGAATTGGTCTAATTATTAAATTGTTATACTAACTTGACGCCTTTGAAACCCATTAAAGAAAACTAAATGACTAGTAATTTGTAAAGATGTGAATATATAAAAAATATAAATATTTTCCTGTCTGTTTAAGATTTAAGGTTTAAAATTTGTCGTAATTAGAAGTATTTGGATTTTTAACACTGTGTCAACGATTACACCGCATGTTATTTTATAACAATAGAACGAATATTCAGCTTTACCGTTCGACTATTTAATTGACATTAGTTTTGCACTCAGTTTACCCGTAGGGGCCCCAGGTGCGTCGTGCGGGCGGCGCGGCGCGGAAGGGTTGCAACTTGCAAGTTAGAGCAGCCACGTAGTGGAGGGTAACGGCGACCGTCGAACGTCGACCACTGGGCGTTATTGTAACTGCTCGACGTGCCCCGCGGCGCTATAGGACATCTGGGCCTCCGGGCCGCATACGGCTCCAGCTGATTGCATTATTGAAATAACATCATGCCTTGGCGCTGTTACAGCCAGAACCAAAACAACCCATTTAACATTATATTACAAACGACGTAGAGTTGTTGAAGCAAATAAACCTGAAAGAATCAAGAAACCTATCAAGGGGTGCGTAGTTTATTTTAAAAACATATGCACTCTTCATTATAATTGAATAATAATATTCATCAAATAATTTATAATTCATATAGTCCATGTATTTTAAGTCATGAAAGAAATAAACTTAAATTAAATTCTAAAAACTAGTCTACGAGTATAAATAAAACTGTGCGGATGTAAAATTATTAGAGCTTGGGATTTTTGACATGGATATGTCTTATATGGGGTGGGGTTGTTAGTGAATTTTAAGATGGAAAATATGTTACAGGTTTCCATAGAAACTATCAGGGTTATTGTATTGAATATTTATTATAGAAGAATAAGAACGGCTGTTTAGATGAATTGAAAATATTCCCTTTAGACATATCCATGATCTAACCTATTTTCTACAGGGAAGTAAATACAAACATTTTGTTTAACTTTCGTATTTTTTCACGAAATATTTTTAATTGTCCAACAATCCATTTTAGTTCAAGTTACTTTATGTTTATTTGTAGAACTGTACCTCTTTGATGAAAGGTTGCTGTTCGTTTTCCATGTGCGATGCTGTACTATTATTCAGATGTTTGGTCCATTCTGCCGGATAATTGCATCAGGCCTACAGCTGAAGTACGTCGGCGTCTGGCGACTCTGGGTAATTACCGCGGCATAATCTGGCGTCCCGTGATTAAAATGAGCGGTCTACCGGTGGATAAGAAAAGAAAACGTGAGCAGGCGAAAATGAGACGAGGCGCGGGGAGTCGAGTGAAAATACGGCGTTTACGTGGAGGCTAGGCGATAATTAGAAACACGCGAGCTGGGAGACATCCGATCTGGGCTGTTGTGGCAGCCGGCATCGCCGCTACCCCCATGGGTGAGAAATAATGGCGTTAGAATATTAATAAAGAGCGAAAGAGACGTTTAAATAATGTCAAAATCAATATTATTTTTCAATGTTTGCTATGAAAGTTCTGACGAAGCCAACACATACGAAATCGTTGCCTTAGATTAAAATACCTTAAAATACGCATTTGATAAAGTGATTATTAATTTTGGCCTATGCACAGGCCAGCGTATACTTTAGGTCCCTGTAGGCGTATTTCCAAAATTTTCTATTTACACTTTTAAAAACTGATTTATGTTTATTTTTTCTTTGCTAATTTCTTTTAATATTGTATTAATGTTTTTATTGTAGTTTCTTATGAACATTTTTGGAAACAAAGTTGGTTTTAATTTAATTTTACTTAATTATTAGAAAACAAAATCAAAGAACATCTAGTTTTTTCTAACTGTCGTATGATCTTGTATTAAATTTGGTGTTCCAAATCGTATCACTGCATCTCACGTAGGCATATATTTTGAGCTTGTTACATCTCTAAACCAAGCCCAAAATCTGCCAAATCTGCCAGAGATTAAATATTTACAAGAGTGTCGATTGGTACACGTCGTCTGTGTCGTCAATAACGTTACAAAACGTTATAAAATTATAAATCGAACGTGATTGTCCTATCTTCTAAAAAACTTACATATTGTAAATCGTCCATTTTACCTTTCCACATTTTTTATTTATCGCAAACACATGTTAATATCCATAACATATATATAGTTACTTCTCGAATATATTTCGATTTCTCTTAAATAACACGTTCACTTATTGTACCGCAGTTATTGTCGACCCTTGCAATATCGCCGCCGTATAACGCCCGGCCAATGACAATAACCGGAGATGGCTGTGGTTATCGTCGCGGTTTCCCTAACAGCTGTGTCCACCGTTCTTTCCCTCGTTTGATTGTTTCATGCAACGTTTATCTCTTTTAATTTCGACTGGCTTTAGTTTTTTTTGCGATTTCTATATTGTTAAACTTGTTAAAATGTTATTCTCGTTCGTTTTGTTCTGTGAAACGATCACGCGCGTCGAAACATGTCAGCATGTCTTTTAAATTTTGCTAGGTGCTTATGTTTTATCCTAATTGTATGTGTTGATAAATTAAGTGTCTACAGTTACTCATAAGCAGAGGCCCTGTGTCGCAATATCCGAGCCACAGACGGGGTTTGTCAACACCAACTCGCATGTTGCAATGTGCTCGCTTACGTCACACGACGCACTGACGCTTATACGAACAGATCGAAATTATGTTGTAATTATATACATTATATACTCGTACACAGCCTTACCTTACAGTGAACGTTGAAATGAAACTATCGTGTTGGAATTGCGTAAACATGGTAATTCATGCTTATTAATGGAAGCCTATACTATGAAATCTTCATAAGATTATTTATTACAACCCAAGTATTAAAATAAATTACTTTTTAGATAGTTTAAATATAATTTTATTCAAATTCTAAATATGTGTTAGAAAATATTACAATATATGTTCATGTGAAAATTAGGATATTACCTAGTATTAAGCGTTAAATTCCACTTGCAGGTGTTCTATTCAATCGGAGCTTGAAACCAATGGTAGAAGGTATGTATTTACTCTAGCTGGTTGTTTCCCATTTATGTGCTGCATTATGTCGCCACAGTGCTGTATTATATATAATGTTACAATCGTGTCGCTGAGTGTTTGAAAAATAGCTATATATGGGTTGTTGGTATTACTTATAATACTCTAGTGTTGGTTTTCCCTTCTTGGGTTAACTTTGGCGGTAAGATGAAGTTTTATGTAAGTATAAATGAAATTAATGGTTTAGTTCATGGATTCATGCAGCGGGATGGGTGTCTGTGTGCCATTTCATATCTCGGGTGACGTGTAATGTTGAATGTTATCAGAAAAGGTATGCAGTGTTGGGGTTTTCGTGTGTCTGGGAGCGTGAGCTGATCTAAAAACCAATTAAACCAACAATACAATTCTATATATCTGAGGCATTAAGCTATATTATGTCGGACAGTGCGTTAGTTAGGTATTTTATACTAAGGCCATACAATAAGTGACTTCACATTTTTATTACGAGTTGGTTATTACCGATTCAATCACGCATGCCCGTAATCTTTTTTATAATCATAAATGTACTTATGTTTAGAGAAATATTACGTTTATTCTGGAAACACTAAACATCGGAACTTTGCTCTTGGAAAATCCACTTTTCCTTCAGTGTAGGTCCGGGAAGACTCGCCTATAACGAATCAGTGGTCGGTTTCCTGCCGTACGGAGCCGCGTATTCTTGCACGGCGATCGTTAGGCGACGGCCGGCCAGTCATAACAATACCGTAACGGCTCGACGGCCCGGCATCGCCGCAGTAATGGGGCCAATTTTCCATAACAGCGATCTGGCCGTGTGATTCTAGTTATTAGACGCTGTTCCCGCTGTTCCCCTGGTCGCGACGTCCTTGTGATTGCGATTGCGCGACTAGCATCACCTGTGAGCTGTGATGGAGCCGTTGTGATAGCCCTTCCAGATTAACGAGCCGGTTAACTACCGTCTTAACTGCGGCGCTCATGTTTTGATTGTACAATCTCGTAGTTACTGGTTTAAAATCAGCAGGTGTAGCAAGTTGTTTCGATTGGTACTATTGTAATTGTTTCATATTCATATAAGGCACTGGACCCACTCTGGTGGGTGTGGTTGTGACGAGTGTAATGTATTTCATTTGCCAGGTCATTAATTAACAGCCCAATGGAAAAAGACTGCAGGGTGTCGAACCCTCACAATCATTTTGTAAAAATTTTGCCCAGGATTGAACTTTTTTAATTCTATTAGTGTATAGCATACAGGTTCACAAAAATGCTGTGTGGCAAAATACTAGCTTGATATACGAAATGCAATTGTTGTTTAACTCTGTTATAAAAAACATTCCAACTCGTTTTTTTTTGTTTGGAGAATGTTTATGCAAGGTTTATGTGTATGTTTTTTTAATGCAATAAAAAGTGAACTTTTAAAATTAGATGTTAAGTTTTATAATAATATCACGATACATTTACATTTGTAATTTAAATATTTTGTGAGGGTTTACTCTGGGTAAATCCAAGCCTGATTAAAAAAATGTGAATTATATATTTTGTAATTTAAGTAGATGGTGAGGAGGCGAGGCGAGGCGGTTGTCGCTTAGCGAGTTATCGCGGCGGGCTAATAGAAACGCGCGGTTATCAGGCGACAACACTGACACGGCCTCTCCGCTGACGCAGATAAATCGTTCCTTACATCTTGTACCTTGCACCGCGCCGGGCTCGTGAATACAAAACTTTAGCACAGCCTCCAGCAAGTTGGTATAACTATTTCGATAGTTTGGATATACTCGAATGGAATCAGCATTAGAGGTGGTATTTTCGACGAGACGCTGTTACCCAGTAATTACGCGCGAATGTCTGTGTACCGTTGGTCGTTGGTCGTTGCTCGTTAGCGGCGGAGGATGCTGCAGCCTGTGCTGCGGAGGTGACCTCAGCGGCAGGAACGAGAGCGGATCGTGGGAACGGCCGCGGTCGACCGCCCCGCGTCACGACCACCATAACCTCACATCCGATTGTTTATGGCTGCAGAAGAGCAGAGCCGGGTGAAGGGGGAAAGTGGGAGACTGCGTGTGCAGCCGCGGGACGCTCTACGCCGCTACACTAGAACGTACCGTCTACCTTCCTACTGCGATACTGTATAATACTGCAGCATTTTAAAGATCACCGTACCATCATTTATTACATTAAAACATGGTAATTCAGAGTTCGGGAACATGGTTCTTATCAGCGGCTTTCTTAAACTCAATCTGAAAACTGTAAAACCCCTAATCTCCTCTATATTTTTGTCTCAACGCATATCTTCTATAAGTTGGTTTTGTGTACGCATAGAGCTCGGTTATGTAATTTCAACGTTTACTATCAAAGCTCAAACCACTAACTGTAAACGAAACGAAGTCCCTCCCTCTGGAACGTGTTTCTTTCGAAATAACATCTTGAAGGAAAGCAGGATATTCCACTCACTGTAGCCGGTATATTTATTCTTCGTCTTTTGTTAGTATTGGGCCTATTGAACTTGATGTGTTGTCATAACGCATTCAAGCTTGACTTACGTGTGAACATGTTGTATGATTCCTTGCTAATCGGATTCATCAACTAAATGTTTTCTACTGGGCAATATTAAAAGTGGTAAGCGGTTCTGCAACATGAAAGGCTAATATTTTAATAGTTTTCGATTTAATTTTTCCCTGGAAAAGCTATTTATTTTTAAATATTGAATGCCATTCAACAGCTCCGTTAAGACACGGCAGTCCCGTCATTGTTGTACACAGCAGTCATCTGGTATGATGAGCAGGTCACTATGATCTTATGTACGTTGGTTTTTCTGTATATTAGAGCTCTATGTGGATGTGCGCAGGAGATGCGCAATATGATCGTACTTGTACGTTGGTCGCTTTTCTGTACACGGCTCCGCAGTCTAGAGATCTCATGTGGATGTGCGCAGGAGATGCGTCTTCAACTCATGATCGTACTCCCTGTACGTTGGTCGCTTTTCTGTACACGGCTCCGCAGTCTAGAGATCTCCAACATGTGGATGTGCGCAGGAGATGCGTCTTCAACTCATGATCGTACTCCCTGTACGTTGGTCGCTTTTCTGTACACGGCTCCGCAGTCTAGAGCTCTCCCGTATGTGGATGTGCGCAGGAGATGCGTCTTCAACTTATGATCGTACTCCCTGTACGTTGGTCGCTTTTCTGTACACGGCTCCGCAGTCTAGAGCTCTCCCGTATGTGGATGTGCGCAGGAGATGCGTCTTCAACTCATGATCGTACTCCCTGTACGTTGGTCGCTTTTCTGTACACGGCTCCGCAGTCTAGAGATCTCCCGTATGTGGATGTGCGCAGGAGATGCGTCTTCAACTTATGATCGTACTCCCTGTACGTTGGTCGCTTTTCTGTACACGGCTCCGCAGTCTAGAGATCTCCAACATGTGGATGTGCGCAGGAGATGCGTCTTCAACTTATGATCGTACTCCCTGTACGTTGGTCGCTTTTCTGTACACGGCTCCGCAGTCTAGAGATCTCCAACATGTGGATGTGCGCAGGAGATGCGTCTTCAACTTATGATCGTACTCCCTGTACGTTGGTCGCTTTTCTGTACACGGCTCCGCAGTCTAGAGCTCTCCCGTATGTGGATGTGCGCAGGAGATGCGTCTTCAACTTATGATCGTACTCCCTGTACGTTGGTCGCTTTTCTGTACACGGCTCCGCAGTCTAGAGATCTCCCGTATGTGGATGTGCGCAGGAGATGCGTCTTCAACTCATGATCGTACTCCCTGTACGTTGGTCGCTTTTCTGTACACGGCTCCGCAGTCTAGAGATCTCCAACATGTGGATGTGCGCAGGAGATGCGTCTTCAACTTATGATCGTACTCCCTGTACGTTGGTCGCTTTTCTGTACACGGCTCCGCAGTCTAGAGATCTCCAACATGTGGATGTGCGCAGGAGATGCGTCTTCAACTTATGATCGTACTCCCTGTACGTTGGTCGCTTTTCTGTACACGGCTCCGCAGTCTAGAGATCTCCAACATGTGGATGCGAGCGGGAGATGCGTTTTCAACTTATCATCGTTCTCCCGGTACGTTTGTAGGTTGGCTGTACACGGTTCCGCAGTCATGAGCTCTCCCACATGTGGATTTGCGCAGAAGATGCGTTTTAAACTCGTGATCGTACTCCCTGTACGTTTGTCGCTTTTCTGTACACGGCTCCGCAGTCTAGAGCAGTGATTATAATGTGCTCGCTGATCTAGAGCTCTTCTACATGTTGAGGTTTGCGGAAGATACGTCTTCAGCTCATCATCGTACTTCCGGTTCGTTTGTCACTTCGTTTTACAGAACACCACAGTCTAGAGCTCTCTCGCATGTAGAGGTAGGTGCACGGGTGAAGCGAGTCCTAGCTCGATCGCATTTGTAAGTATAATGTTTCTCACGACACTCGTCTATTAATTCGGTCTCCGGTGCGGTTGTCAACAGCCACATTCACACTCACACACTGGCGCTGCGGTTGTCAACAGCCACACTCACACACTGGCGCTGCGGTTGTCAACAGCCACACTCACACTCACACACTGGCGCTGCGGTTGTCAACAGCCACACTCACACACTGGCGCTGCGGTTGTCAACAGCCACACTCACACTCACACACTGGCGCTGCGGTTGTCAACAGCCACACTCACACACTGGCGCTGCGGTTGTCAACAGCCACACTCACACACTGGCGCTGCGGTTGTCAACAGCCACACTCACACACTGGCGCTGCGGTTGTCAACAGCCACACTCACACTCACACACTGGCGCTGCGGTTGTCAACAGCCACACTCACACACTGGCGCTTCGGTTGTCAACAGCCACACTCACACTCACACTCGCGCTGCGGTTGGTTCCGTTGACGGATACGGATAAGACTAATGTGTTTGTGCCTAGTTAAGAAAGATATCTCATATAAGTATGTATGAGACATCACAATCACCTTGGGGCAAATGTTACGGTCAAAAACTAAACAGGATATAGTAAGAGGAAAGAGGAATTTACCTTCTCATATTCAGGCTTACCTAAACACCGGACAAGTCGCATAGTAGTCATATCTGAATAATTCAGATATATTGGATTCTCAGATCCTAGTATTTAGCTGTCTACCATACAGGTCTCTTTTACCTTTCCAGATACATTTATCTCTTTAAACGTTTTTTCCAAATAAAAGGTAGAAATGGCGTTTTATAATGCCAAGGAGGTTTTGCAAGGGTGTGCAAGGTGTTTTGAGCAATTAACAGGTAGACGAGCTTTAAAGAAGGATTAATCCATTCTTGGGCTCGAATAATACTGTGTCACAACAAAACAAGGTTAGATATTCCAATAAGAAATGGTTAATACTCAATATATAGTCTAAAAACAATCTGAGATATATTTATTCAGGATGATAAAAGGAAATCCGATTAAAATTGTAGTGACCTTCTTGGTTACAAGGGTAAGAGAATTTATGGTGGTTGGATTGTGGTAGTTGGTGATTGGTCTCTGGTGTCTGTATACATTGTGTGGTCTTTGGACTTGTGAATAATATTGAAAAATATTAATCGTATTTTTAAATAGTGTCCTTAAATGATTCTATTAAAAGAGAGAAGAAACCAAAACTCTCACCCTAAGAATAGTATAACTGATAATCTATGCGATTTGGCATATAGTACTGGTAATGCTGTTTTACTAACAACAAAACAAAATTATCTTGGCTTTGGAAGTGATTTGATGATGAACTGATAATGAGATTTAAAATGATGAAACAATCAATAGTAATTATTGTTAAGTGGTAACATAGGAGATTAAAATAATTTAAGGCTGAAAATCTTCTAACATTGTTTTTATTCTTTTTCATCTAGATAAATAAAATTAGAGTTTGTAAATTGCGTGTAGCTAAGGTATTTTTGCTTATTTTTAATTTTTACACTACAAAACGTCCATATGGGCCTTTTCTCAATTTCTGTCTGGCTGTCTTTCTATATCGCTAAACGAGTCTTTTGTGTTAGATTTATACATGAAAAAGAGAATACCCTACATGAAGAAACTTATTTTCACTATTAAATAGATTGTAGAGATTCTTTATGAATACTGTAAACCAGGGATCTTCACTAAGCGGTCCCCTGGATGATTTTTCGGCCCTCTTACTGTTAAGAATTAAAACTAAATTTAGAGTTAGGATAAATAGTTTATGAAAAAATTACGAATCTTAATACAGTATACATAAATCTTCTGTACGTGTGTTTGTAATTGAACTCCTTCTAAACGCCTGGACATATTCAAATGAAAATTTCAGTCATTATTAAGCATGGTTCGAGGATGGTTTCTGTAAAGTTTGTTGCAAATCCGTCCAAGGGCTCCGCCCGGAGGCATCCTGTTGTACAAGGGTGCGGTGCCAGGTTTTAAAAATGTAGTGTTTACAAATCAACAGCTGGGAGTTAAATCATTTGAAATTTTCTTTAAACTGTCATCTGTTTGAATGTAAACAATTAGCAATATGCTTTACTCTCCAATGCCGTCTGAATAATTCATTAATGTAAAACTATCATGTAAATATGTACTGTACAAAATGAAAATTCGTTTTCGTATGTTAATATATTACATATTATAGGGGTTATGAATTATAATTCTAATGTTTATTATGTTGGCCAGATTAAAAGTAATTAAAAAGTTTATACATATTACGATTATTATAATAATCTCTTGTTGTATATATTTTATATTTTCCTTTTGCTATCTGAAGTGTATAAAAGGTTGATATTGTGTATTATTATCGGATATTTTATTTGTGTGTGCGCGTCCGTGCGTGCGAGAGTGTGTATTTACTAGGCTGTAAAATGATCAAAGGCGTAATGGACCCTGGTGTATTATGATATGGTGTAGTCTGTCTCGATTTTTCATATACTGTATGTTTTAATGTTTGTCTCGTGAATACACTCATTTCTCACAGGTATTTTGGCTTAAAATACCTGAATAGGCCACAATTTCAGAAATGTAATAATTATTATATTAAGTTTGATATTTGCCAGCGAGCATAAACCTAACAAATCTTTTTGTACATCGCTCCAACGCGCGAAGGGTAACGCTAATGAAACCGATAAAAAATCGATCGGCTGGAGTGAGGAACTGCTACCAATAGCCTTAGTGAGTTGACAGTGCGGTATAGTGAGGTGAGGAACAGTCTGCTAGGCGTGTCGAGAGACGCTAATCGCTCCTTGGGATAAGATGGTGTTTACGAGCCATTGAGCCACTTGCAGTTACGACCTCATAAACTGCACTCGGCTATCTCTCACTCTCACTCTCACCTCACCCAGTGCTGATCAAAAACTAACCGACACTGGGGAATATCACTGTCGCAACATAGTAAACTGCACTGCCAGACTCGTGGTAAATATTACGTAATCGGAGGTTCGAGCAGTTACAATGATTCCATCGGAGTTCTATTTTATTTTTACGACATTTTCTTTATATTTATTAAGAAAGATATTTTTTTTACTTTTTTCTATTCATTATTTTTATCCATCGTGAAATTTTATTCTGAAAGTAAAAAATAATAACTAAAAGTTAGTATGCCCTCCTGATCCACGAATAGTGTAGCCATAGTATGGGCTCCTGATCCACGACTAGTTCAACCATAGGATGAGCTCCTAATCCACGACTAGTGCAGTCATAGGGCTTCTGATCCAAGACTAGTGTAGCCATAGTATGGACTCCTGATCCACGACTAGTATAACCATAGTATGGACTCCTCATCTACGACAACTTCAGCCGTAGCTGCTCCTGATCCACAACTCTGCGTCCTGGTAGATGCTCCTAATACCGGTACGCTATGCTATTCGAAGGTGCCGTTCTGATGCATCCCTGGTTTTCCAGGTTGCCCCAAGGTGGCGGACTCTCCCCCGCGCCCCCTGCCAATTCTCTTAACGATCGTCCGGGCTCCTAGTAAGTTCTCGTCATCATTTTCTGTTTCCACAATCTGCACTGACCTCTGCTTCTGTTTTGTTTTCTCCATCACTCCGCTGCTCGATTCATTTTCTCACACAATTCGTTAGGTTGCTGTTGGCGTTGCTTTTTAAAAGTGTTCATCACGCACTATTACTGCTGTTATTTACATACAATTCTTTCCTAAGCACATCCATTCCACTCGGCTCGCAGGCTTGATTGATAGTGCTTCTTTGCCTAAACATTTATTGTGTTCCTCTGTATACAGATCTTTAATTCTCCAACTACAACTGTATTTCACACGGTCGAGATGAGTCGGTGGGACATCAGATCCTGAGAGAATTATTAGACTTGTTACTCAAAACCATTCTCATAAAATGTGTCTCGTCAGAATATATTTCGATACACGTCAATTTTCTGATTGTCAATATAAGGATAAATTAAACTGTTTTATTTTTTCTTTCCCCCAACTATACGGTAGAATTAAAAGAAATTGTTGCTTTCGTTATTTCAATAGTTTTGTGACACTTTTTCAAGGAATAACAAAGACCATGTTTACGATGACTAGGCCACGTGTAAGCAGTGAGTACACACAATAACCGCACGATGGACTGAGCTTTTAAAAGCTTCGATTACAAAACATAATGCATTATTCCGAGTGTGATCAGCGATGCTCGTTATTGGTGACAATGTTTCACCTTTTTAGAAACTCCTTCGACATACGTGCTCTTATACTTTCCAGAAATGAAAGTCAGCTGATAATTAAAACACGGATGAAATATTCATAACCGATCGTATCAGCGGAGAGTTCCCCGTATTGCTATGAATATGACGTAATGCGCAGCACGTGGGCCTGTGACGTAGCGTTACAATCAATGCACGACTCATTTTACCGGCAACAAGAAAATTACTCACAACTTTACGGTTTATTGCACGCAATCTGTTATAATGTAGTCTAATTTTCAAATTCGAGTCACATACTCTTTAAATTAAAAGTCCAATGAAGTACTGTAATTTTTTTAGTAAAAGTACGTGTAGGTTTTAGTTTACACCTACCACAACTCCAATATACCCGCTTTTAGCAAGCCTGGGTCTACACCAAGGGATACCTCTCTACCTAACCTACCTTAGAGGTACCTGCAAAAGTAACTTATACGGCCCACTCAGTTTTAACGTAGCCTACTGTAAATTTGTAATCTATTTCAATTTAATCCGACGTTTACGTAGTGGGGCTTAATTTTTCAAGTCAAAATTCTACGTGGTGTCGCGTTGTGTCATTATATTATATAATAATATTATTACTACTACCAGATTACTAAGCAGCTTAATGTGTTCAATCTACACCGGAAAATACAGGAACGGTATAATATTTAATGGAGAAATTTAGTTGACCGAACGATCTCTAGCTTGGCTGTATCAGGCAGGATATATTTAAATCCATTCAAATCCTCCAACCTACAAACAACCATGAAAATGGTACTGACATGGTTCAAGAAAGTAAGTTAGTTAAAAGTAAGATAATTATTTTTCCATCCAAAATTGGCTGAGGCATTACATATATTTCCATAAAAAATGTTCATAGGTTTTAAATATTCACGTAAAATCCTGTTTTATAAAGCACAATTGCTGTTTGCTATTATGCTGCGTTTAATCGCTATTGTTTTTATCACGGAATGTTGTTGAAAGCTACACTCGTAATTCAAGGGCGTCGTCAATAAGCCGCGTGGGCGTGTTTTGTAAATAGAGATAGCTCGACCCCGATGGGGAAAGTATGATTATTTTAATTCAGCGCTAGGTGTTAGGTTGCTCGAGTAAGCAGGAAGTGTGAGTGTGAAGGACGGAAAACATGACATGGCATTCCTCAAAGTATAAGCTACATTTTCCATAGGTATTTCCGGTAGTTTGTGGTTATACATTGTTTACAAATAACCGGTTTTGGACATTTTTCAGATTGGTATATTATGAATGTGCCTTTTTACTCACTTCCCGTGAGAACAAAGAATATATGACGAAAATGATGACGCTGTGACGTTTTGACCCAGAATATATTGGACTTTTTGTTATTTGAAAGGTTATTATAATATTTAGCAAATTATCCAATTATGTTAATTTACTCGGTAAATACATGAAGCGATTTTTTTGGCTCATTCCAATAAGATTTATTGGTATTTTAATCACAGATAAAATATCTTACCATGAACATGTTCTGATTTAAAACTAATCCGATGTGTTATGATTTCAAAATTTGTCTTTGAAGGAATTAATTTTAACATTGCTCGTACGGGACTAAAAATCCAAAGGTGGAATTACATATATATATACACACATATTATATAGTCTGAAAAATATAGAAAGATGGACGCTCGTATTTCTTATTATTGAGTATAATTAAAATTTTACTTCTTATAAGCGTCGTATCTCTATATATAAAATTGAATGTATGTATGTCTGTCTGTATGTCTGTATGTATGTCCTTTATGCGTTGCCAAACTACTCATCCGATCGCCATTAAATTTTAGGAAGTTGCTCTACTTGTGTCCGGGAAGGTTTTAGGGAAAAAATATTTTCTAAAACCCCTTAAGTTTCCATTTTATGACGTTTTAAATTTCTAATGTTAACCTTATGGAGAGTAAGTTTGTTTACAAAATGTCTACAATGAAAACATTTGATTTCTTAGCTACAGCTGATTGGTTTACTTTCCAAGTATAATGCCATTAGCAATATGCTTTACTATCCAATGCCATCTGAATCATTCATTAATGTAAAACTATGAAGTAAATGTGTACTGTAAAAAATGAACAGCTTTATTCACCACGTTAATAGTTTACGGACTTACGGGGATTATGTATTTATATTTTCGTTTTCTCTCCGATTAAAATCAGGTGTTTATATGATAATTAAAATGTTTTTATTATTACGTTTATTGTAATAATCAGCTGTTGTATATCTTTCCTATAAAAGCCGTATTACAGTTAGGTTTGGTTTGGGTTTGGATTCGATTTGAAAATTGTGAATTAATCCACTCAGATTTATTTGTTTTATAGGAATGTTATTAATATGTCTTATCGTTTCAGTATTGTTATTCTCTATGCCGCGACCCAGGATATATAACCTTTCACAATGAAGCCGTATTGCTATTCGACTTCAGAACATGGCCAAACTTAAAGTTAACATGTATTTACTGTCAGGCGTTACGAAGTTCGCCGGGTCAGCTAGTATACTATAAGCGTCGCTAACTTTTTTTTATTTTGTATTAGGAACCGATGAACATAGTTTTTAAATAAATGAATGTGACATTTGAATCCGTTTAACCCTATGACGAAGGTCGAGGTATGACGTCAGTTTTGCTGACGCTGGTACAGCTGATGCGTGCGGTCCGTTGCTGATTCAGCCTCGTCGCATTCCTGGTATCCGCCCCTTCTACGACGCAGTTCATGGTCATCTCATATGATGTTTAACCCTCCAAGTGCTATGACCATTTAAATTTTGTTTTTTATGCAACTCTTCATAAAATACCAAGCTACACAAAAAAACACAAAACATGCCCCCCCCGTTATAACCACAAACCATACAAGCAAAATAGGTGTCCACTGCAATCCCAATTGCCTACAAGCCTACAAATGCCGTCAACTTCCACCCTAGCCGGTCAGCGTTTATTTAAGGTGGGCCCTCCACTCCACTTGCAAGCCAAATTGGGATTGCTCATGGTCGGGATTCGAACCCTCGTCCCTCCGAATGGCTCCAACTGTTGTACTCGTCAGCACAACGGTCTAACCACTACACTACAAAGGACCACCGTCTGAGAAAGCACTTATTTGGCTATAAAAGCATACTCTAGCGGCAAAATAACGCACTCAAAAGTCATAATAGAGATCTACACGAGTAGTTGTATGTATTAGCTCGGAGATGGCAGCATCGTGACGGTAATTGTTGACTTCGATAGCGCCCACAGTTGCAACTCGCTGACATCTCACAGTGAGATGTTAGCACCTGGAGGGTTAACTCCCAATTAAAACGCCGTTATAAACGTAAATATCCGATAAAGTACGATTCCGTCATTTAAGAAATGTTTCCCGCCAGATGTCTGTTAGAAAGCGCGAGGCCCTGGCGCTGGTTAAACCCCTTACACACGGTCAGTTCGAACTGACCGTTAAAACTGATCGTCTGCACGTAGGATTCGTAATTCGTTAAATTGATTGGTTAAATGGAATGTCTGGTAAAATTGACCATGTGGAAGCAATTGGAGCCTTCAGTTCGAAAGGGTCGACTGTAGCCGACTTGACGGCCAAAGCTTATCACGGCTGATTGTCAAGCTTACGGTGAGAGTACGGAGTCTGCGTCGATGCATTTGATGATCATAACATCAGTTAGACACTATAATTGACTGTTTACAATATTTTCTAACAATATCTCTACCAGAAGACGCTGTTGTGTGAAATCATAATAAATAATGACTACTGTAGTTTTATGATTAATGTGTTCCCCGCACGGGTTTATAACCTCAGGGCTTTATTGCGAATTTTGTTAATATGATCTATTTAAAATCAAAACACACACCTTGTATATTAATCTTATGTTGTATACTAATTCATAATTCAGTTTAGTTGTGATGTTTACTGTTGTTTTATATTTGAGCGATAAAGAGATTTTTAAATTTCAATATTCTATGGTCAAGCATTATACGCTTTATACTGTTTAATTTTATCCTAACATAGAATTTGAAATTACACCAGTCTTATGTAATGTGTGATTATGTGTTTTATGTATGTAAATCACATTTTATTACATTGTGTGCTACTGTCAGTGGGATTGTAAAAAGTGCCTATACCATTTTCAATTTAACATAATTGACTAAAATCATAGGAAATGCGATGTTATTGCCTTAATGAAATTCATATTTCTCTATCAATTCACTTTTGTGGAGTTTTCAATGCCAGTAATTAGTCTTTGGAGTTTTCACTTATTGTAATTTTATTATAGATGAGGTTTCTAGTTTGTGGTCGGTCATTTGCTGTCAAAACTCATTGTTTACACTTAACCACAAAAACTTAACCACAAATGGGGGTTGTACCATTTTACCTTTATAACCCTTTGCCTTAGTAAAAATATTCAAATTATTTTGTTCCAAATTGTTATTACCCCGAAGTAACCGACACATGTGACTTAGGGGCGGCTCCAAAGGGGGCTAGTAGAGGCAATTGCCCCTCCCAAAATTCTAGTGATAACTTTTTTAATAGTGATAATTTCTAAAAAAAATTCAGAAGTTAAAATCAATTAATTACAAAGATCGATGTGACAATAAAGTTAAAAAAGGATCCTCTAAACATTTGGCATTATTTCATGCATTATAAATAACATAAAATGTATATTGGATTATAATCTTGTAAATTACTAAAAAAACAAGTTTTGACGTTTTTATTGCTTTCATAGCAGGCGGTTGGTAGCACAACCTCATACGATCTAAAGTAAGTTTCTATGTTTTGTAAAATAAAGTAATGCTATTATTGTCATCTCTTAGGTTAGCCTTTAACGTCTCTAAAATACTGCATTAGTTGTAGCTAAAAATTTAATTCAGTGCCGGTACCTATGTGTAAATCAGGTTTTAATTTTTTTTTATTTGAAGAGTTGAGTACCCCATCTCAAAACGCCACCCCCTTGTGCCCCCTCCGAGAATAGGTACTGGAGCCACCCCTGATGTGACTGTCTGTCGAGCACCTAGCCAGTAAGCTGCCCATTTGTAGACGCCTTATACTTATCTGTTTGAAACAACAGTAGGGAGAACCACTGCGAGATCGAGCGTCGACGACGGAACAAGATGACGGCCTACATCACGGAGCTGTCGGACATGGTGCCGACGTGCAGCGCGCTGGCGAGGAAGCCGGACAAGCTGACTATCCTGCGTATGGCCGTGGCGCACATGAAGGCGCTCAGAGGTGAGTCTGATCAAGTAAAGGAATACATCCCTATCTCGTATCCCAAGCAATATGCCAGAACTATTTTATGTCGACTATGACTTTCCAGATGTTTCAAACAATTACCAGAGGAAAATTAGAAACTTTTTAACATCAAAATCAGTTTCTTCCAAATTCGAACAATGGCTATTCTCTGATGCAAACCTAGATTTTCTAAATATTAGTCTTGTTTGAAATCAATTAATATTCTTTTGTATTCTTTGTGTTCAATTAAACTACGTTCAAATCGATCAAATATTAATCTCCATTTCAACTTGAAATTTGAAAAACTGTACAGTATATACTTTTTAACATTAGGAGCTGTAATGTTTAAATAATGTTTTTATGTAAGGTATTTCAATTTTGTAAATAGATTTTAGTTTTTTATTTAAGGCGCCATGGAGAGCGGCAATTTGTTTTTTCTTTGAAGTGGACTCTGCACTACATAAATTAATTTAATTTTATGTTTGTTCAACGTTTGTCATAATTGCTGGAAAACATGACAAACGTAATTCCAAACATATTGTTTCATTTACGTTATTTTTCTGGAGGAATAAAAATCATTATTTCATTTTTTTCCTAATCGAATCCAATCTCAAATCTGAAATCATGCATGAAAAACATTGCATAATTTTCACTCAGGTTTTGTATCCACGATGCAAATCACACCGTGAATTTAACGCCGAAGGTAAACTCTGCTGCGTGGTTTTTAACATTCGCATATAATTGTGTGATTAACATTCATTTACATATCAACCGCGTCCTCTGTTGAAGCGAAGGCTGTGGCGCAATCATGTGTGATCATGCGAGTGATCTTCGTGCATGAATCTTATAACAGTCTGTTTAGTACGTTACAGTACCTTGGCCGATGGACCCTTGGACACCTGAGCGTCCGGTCCGGGAAGGCCATAAACCTCCTCCCTCGCTCAGCTTCTCTGCAATGATTCGCATATTGTTGATACCACTACACTAATCAACTTTTTAAACGACTTAGAATTTTAATATTTTTATGGCATTTCGAGAAAGTCCAAATAATAAATTTTTTACAAAATCGATAGTGTTCTCTAAATAAATACTGTTTGTTGCGTTGGTTATTTTATCACATTTATTACTCTGAAAAACTACATTTTAGTTAGTTATGGTTTATTTCAATTGTGTTTATATAAAAGTACCGTAAATATAAACTGTGTTTTATTAAAACAAGAATATTTGTACAAATAATACGAGTACGTTAACGGTATTGTAGTAGTTGATTAAGTTATCATACATTGTTATATTCGAGCATACAGTTACACTTTACACTATAAATGACTTTACTTAATATTATCACCCTAGTTCTGTATAGTGTATACTTTAGAGTTAATATTTAATAGAAATATAAATAAATTCTTTATTCAAAACAAATTTTACAATTACTCAAGGTACAAGCTATACATTATTTAGAAAAGTAAATTGTACACATTTTTGTAAGCAAAATTGAACAAGACATAATGTAATGAAAGAAAAAAAATTATGAATCGGATTGCCCCAAAGCTAAGCCCGAATCGGGATCTCTTCCTTGAGTAATCATTTTAAAGCAGAAAAGAAGAAAGTAGTACTACGCTCTAATAATACTAAATAAATATTGCAAAGAAAATTAAAGTAAAAACTCTGCATGTGCTAAAACAAAAACGAAAACCTATGAGCTGATAATGTGGAAAGGAATAAAATATAATGAATGCTAGAAACAATACACGTCTTAATAAGCAAGTTTGAACATATATTACCAAGAAGTAAGAAATAAGTGTCAATAAAAACCAGCAGCTGCCAAAAGTGCTGAGTTCTATCTCCAAAACTAAATTAGAGGTATTCAACATTTTATTTTAATTTGAACTTTCCGGAAATGTCGTGAAAAAATCAAAATTCCGATTCTTTTAAAAAGTTTATTTACCGCGGGTCCATCAGCCAAGTTACTGTATACAGATTATAGCTTAAGTAACGAAAATTTAAGTGTAGTTAGGGTCGATGATAATTAATATGTGTATTGTCTGAAGGAGATTGAATCTGTGTTTAAAAGAAGATTTATTCACAACATCAACTGTCTTATCACTATGATTAAGAAATAACAAGTTTGATTGGAGCGGTTTAAAGTCCAATTATTGAGATGGTCGATATAAATTTGGAGTCGTTATTGTTTTAAATCTTTTTTATTACTGAAGGTCACTGAATTGTAAAAAAAGATTTAATATAGTATCGCTACAACGAACGGTGGTGTTGGGTAATTTGCTTCAAGTATTAGATGTTTATGTAGTATTCACTCTTATTTTTCAAATGGGTTACCCTTAGTGTAGCGAAGTTCCCCATAACATGGAGCTCGTACATCCTCGCGTCAAGAAGAAACTGAAGATCCCACGAAAGTGGCAGATTAATGATTTGCCAATGCGGTTCAAGGGGGGGGTCTCCGAACCTTAGCCAGCGATGGTTCTGGTTGGCATCCCGGAGTACAGTACTGTACACTGTACAGTATAGGCCTATCCTACACATAGTATTTCGTCGACTCGCCCCTTTTCTTGCCTGATACGTGCCACGTATAGATACGTAGTCTATATGGAGAAGTAAATTTTAGGTTAAAGAGGCTAAAAATGTCATTTCTATAATAAAATAGTATTTGTTGAGTGAGGTGGACGAGTGGGCTTGTCAGTCGGCGTGGCGGCGCAACAACATTGCCGTGTTGTGGGTTGGGGCACGGCCGGGGTGACTGTGCTGATCAATCACTTGCACCGTGCATACAGCAAACAAACACCGGTGTGGGGTACTGGCCAGCAGTGGAGCAGTGGCGCTGACCAAGACCATCCAGTGCCATCCAACCTTAGACGGAGAGAGACTTGAACATGTCCCGTGTCCCACGTCGCACAGAGTTGTAACTAAACCAAACCAATAAAACAAGTTAAGTACTTTTAGATCGGACTCCGGGGGCGCGTCCTGGCTTTACGACTACGACTGCGAGTGTGGACGTCTCCGGCGATGCATGATTGATCAAGTGACCGCCGCCACCGATACCGTCATTGGAAAACAAACGCACTACTGCATCGTTAAGCAAAACGAAACGAAGAAATGGAAAAGGATTTAAAAGTTTTAGGAGGCAAAAGCTAAATTTTTATTTTTATCAAATGTATTTTTATATTTACGTTAGTGGGTTTTTATTATTTATTTACAGTATTTGATTTAGAATGGATAATGTGGTACGTATTATTCCACTCAGAAAAATGAACCCAAACATATTTCGAGTATAATTTGGGATTTTTGTTGCTGGTATTTGTTCAGCTTTTAAAAACTTTTTTATTCGTTTTTAAAGTTGGGAAAATGTTTCGTTTACACCAAACACTTCTCTCATCGGCTTAGTTTAAACTGACTTTCGATTCACTCACAACGGGGAAGGGCGAACATCAAAGATGGAACAAAGAGGAGACTGTGATTGCGCGGTCGAGGTTGAGGTGTCAGATTGAGTTTGGTCCCCGGGGCCGGATGTCTGCCGCACTTCAAACGTGGTCGCCCGCCGAGACCTGCAATATTGATAACGGCTACACGTCGACATACGTCACCTCGGCGCGAGTACATACTGAGGTCTGGCTGGCTAGTTACAGTCTTGTAATTAGTCACGTACCCGCCTTTTGTCTACGACCTTCGACCTCTCCAGCTAACGTCGAGCGCTTTTTTATTTTCCAATTATTATTTCGCCAGCGAGTCTTGAAATCAAGGGAATGAGAGGCAGCTTGATTGTTGGGCAAATTAAAAACACTCCCCACCCCTCCTTACCGCCGGTCGCCTCTTGACGTTGACGTATACAAATTACATTTTAACTCGAACTGTAATTTAGACGCGGTCGTAAACGTAATCTACGCCTCGCGAGCTGTAAAAATACGACGGCTCGTTAAATATTATTCCGTTTTTAATTAACAATACGTTTGTTATTAGATCCGTAATGGACGGTTGGCTCAGTATGGAATATGATTAAATCGTTTTTCGATGAACTGGCCTGAGGTAAATCTTACCTTCGCTAAGCGCGATTTGTAATCATTCAAAAACGTTCCGTACTACTGTATAACATACTACTGTATAACGTACTACTGTATAACGTACTACTGTATAACGTACTACTGTATAACGTAAGTTATTTTTCACCAATTATTTTTTTCTTCAATGATAAAAAAACGTTTACACAAAATTTAGTTTTTCCAGTTTTTTTTATTTTACTTAGAACGTTTATCTCAGTTTTCAGAAACTAAATTTATTTAATCTATATTGTAACTATTCGATCCGTGGTGGAAATCTTGCACTTTAAATTCGTTTAAAATGTTACTAAAATTTTATACGAAACCCCTTGGTTTATTGAAATACACGGCAACTTAAAGGGGAGAAATTGTCAGGTAAAATGTTGTAAATTTATTGAAAGTAAATTTAAAATAATAAAAACTAGAAAACTTGTGCAGTCAATCTTGCAACGCGAAACAACTTGTTGCTTTAATAGGCTACTCTAAAGAAACCAATCCCAGCAATAGGTACGAATTGAAAATTCATGACTGTACTTCCAAGAACTTTATATGTCCTTTTTAGGAAGTGCTGCTAAATTCATCACGTAACCGATATGATAAAAATTGTTTATTTATGTTGTACTTTGGTATTTGATTAATAAAAGGAGGCGTAAGGGTGGGTATAGTGGAGGCTGCGAAATTTTATTAAATTTTGATAATTTTTACCTTAAAAAACATGCAGTAAAATAAATCATAGTGATAGAAATGATCAAATATTGTTCAGGAAATGTTAGTAAAATAAATTAAGAATTTTATTGGCAACCCTGAATGGATTCACACTAAATTATTGTTTTGAAACTCTGTGTATTCGATGTGAGAATTAGTCTACGATAATAGCTTGCAGTCTAGATAGTTAACTTGTGCCACGTAGTAATCTCAGCTGATCATAGCTATCAGTTATGAACCGTACATTACCTTATCTCTCATCCCTCCTGGCTTAAGGTTTCCCTGGGATTATCAAGTTGAGCCATTACGACGTGACCCTCGCGCCGCGCCGCGCCGCTGTCGTAACTTACCTAACTGCCTCCGCCTCTCTTGCATCGCTCTTATCACTTATGACGATCTCGTTACTCTTTGATGTATGCCTAGTGTGTGTAAATCTTTATTGAACTATTCCGTTACGAATTGTTTATAAACATCTTAGAGGTAGCAGCTATTTGTGAATTCGGACGATTAAAGCTCATTTGTCTTCAAGTTTTCTTAGTGTATTTGAAATTGTTTGTGTATAAATAAAGCTATTTTTTTAGAGTGCAAAACTTAGTATAGGCTATCAATGATATTATGATTTCTATCTTGTTTCACTAATAATTTATTGAGATTCGCTCATTATATATCCCGGGAACATGTTGATTCTATAACACTAAAACTCTGAAAAGCACAATTAAAGAAAGAGCAACAGCTTTCAATGTTAAATTTGTGACAACTTTATTGTCTAATTAATGCGGCCACATGGCTGTGACTGCCCAGTTCATTTGTGAACAATCAACAACAATTTTAATACTTTAAATTTGAAAAAAGTTACTAAAATTAAACTACAAAACTATTTTTCTAAAGTCGGCTTTATTTCCAGTCCTACGTAATATGTACTTTTGTGGATTTTTTCCATCAAAGAGTTCCAGTGTTATTGTAGTTTGATGTATAAATTATGCAAAATTCTGGATAGAATCGAATACGGGGTGCTATTTGGGTAACATCAAATTTGTGTCTTTAGTGCTAAAGAATTGAAATGTTTCCAGTGAATAAAAAGGTCAGAGAGTCAAAAAATAAGGAAATAAAAATCTACCTCACTAAGAAATCAAAACCTTAAAAAAATTTATTTGATGTTATTTTCCTTTAAAATGAGACTTGTCTCCAGGCACCGGGAACACAAGCACAGATGGGACGTACAAGCCGTCATTCCTCACAGACCAGGAGCTGAAGCACCTGATACTGGAGGCTGCTGATGGGTTTCTGTTTGTTGTCACCTGCGATACGGGTCGCATCATCTACGTGTCCGACAGCGTCAGTCCTGTCCTAAACCACTCACAGGTTAGATCACACAATCAGGGATACACCACTAATACTTAGCACAGTAGATTCTATACATTAACAATTTTGGGGTAAAATTATATTTAACTTTAAGAAGCGTATGTATAAAATGAATCTTTAAATCAGTAAAAATACCTCTGATGACATAATTACTAGAAAAAAATATTACCATTAAAATTTAGCAGTACCTGCACCTTTTTTACTCACCATCCATTTAAACAATGTTACTGGTAATTCAAACTATCACCATGAAGATGTTTTGATGAAAACCTTTTACTATTTGAATATAATGTCCTGTGATCTATCGAATTAGGATTTCAATTTTGTTTATTCCGTGGATGTGTTAAACTATTCCTCCAATGTATTTTAATTTAAGATTAATGATTTAGTTAGTTTATTTTATAGTGAAGTGGCAACCTACACAGGTAGGTATTTTAAGCTGAGTACTGTATGAATGAAAAATGAGTATAAGATAATTGTGGAGCGATCTTGTAGTCTTGTTACTGACTAAGATGTTTCTTAGACAGAACTGTTAATTAATAGCAAAACAGTCAATGGAATATCTAAGGGACCTACAGTTTAATGTTGAGTCCGAACCACTGTCTCTGAACTAGTCTAATTATGAGGACGATCTTTGCGGATTAATAATATTGCAGTATTCAATAGTGTTAAGGTTAATCCACACAAGAGAACATTACACCCACTGTCCATCCGTCACAACTCTCCGAACATACCTGATTGAACAAATGTATGTTTCCATATTTTTAATATAATTCTTATGGAACTACAAATCCTGGATGGCAGTGGTACTGATATTGCTTCCATACCGGCGGTGTGAATGTTGAAGAAACTGCACCCAGGTTCCAGACCTTTACGATGGCCGTGTGCCATCTGTGTGTAGTTTAGTAATAATCTAGTATACTTAAGGTAACAGCTGGTTTTTATTGTGCAGAGCGAATGGTTCGGGTCAAGTATATTTGAGCACCTCCACCCTGAGGACGTGGACAAGGTGCGGGAGCAGCTGAGTACGCAGGAACCACAGAACTCGGGTCGGATACTCGACCTCAAGACAGGCACTGTCAAGAAGGAGGGCCACCAGTGTGAGTAGCCGATCAGTTACATCTATATCTTCATTGATTAATTGAAAAATGAATACAGTAGAGTATCAAAAATCCGTAGCAATTGGGACCATATGTAGTTCAGATGGCCGATAAGTTCAGATTTTAAAACATAACCTATGACAACATAATTAGGACCCTACAGTATTAAAAAAAGAGTTCTTGATCATAGTAAATGAAACAAAAGAACCTTTTTGCACATAGATAAGTGTACATTACTGAAATATTTTTTCAAACGAACAAAATATTAATGACATGTACCAGTAGTCAAAAATAACTATTGCACTCAAAATCTAACTGTATCAAATTACTTAGGGTATACAGTAATTATTTTATTTTACATAAAAAAGGCGCTAATCTTTGGTTGTGTTAGCTTCGATTCACGTTTTCTGCCAGCTAAGTCCTTCATTCGTTTAAACAGCAAGAACTTACCTTGATTCCCGCCATGAGCCGGCAGTTTCTCCCTTAAAATTTGAAAACGTCAGTTTTTTCTGTGCTAATTCAATATGCTTGCATATTTAAAAACTCCTATGGAGTGGTTCCAATTATTAAAGTTTCCGATATTTGACGCTCTTCTGTACTATGTAATGCCTTTTTACACTACCTGCATATACCTGCTTGAGCTCACTATCAATAATGAAATGGAAATTATATTTTTATCTCTTACTTTTGTTTTGTATTTTATTGATTAACATGTCTTGTGTTCCAACCTAAGCTTTGTATAAATAAGCTCCGGAGCACCACAAATTCACACATTGAAATATGAATACATACAACAAAATTGAGCCGGTATAATTACAGTTTAACTTCTCTGGTAAATTATGCAAGGAGTTTGATCAGATCTATAGTTTGATGAGAATTTATTTGTAAGGCATTAACTTTAATGCAAAATTTTAAACTCCTCCAGTTTCTTTACAAAACACTTAAGGTGAAACAAAAAAATATCTGAAGTAAAATTTTTTAGATCACCTCAAACAACAAAGTTTTACTCATACACAAGTTCTGTAGTTCTATGTATTTTTGTTTATTATGATGAATTCAAGTATTAAGATTAATTTATTCTTAACACATTCACAGCTACGTCAACCTTTTTGCAGCCACGGAGGAACCTGTTCGCCATTACGATGGACGCACTTGCTGCCATCTAGTAGTCCATGTTTTCATGGCATATTACTGCTAAAGTATAAGAGCTAGAACTTTGAAACTTGTGCCAGTACTAGTCAATATTAAATTGTATATAATGTTAGAGTGGGCTGTCTTGGACGGTGCTGCTATAAGTACGGCGGCGGCAGTCCCGGGAACTGGTCGTCAGTGAGTCAGACAATCGCCCAAAAAAAAGCCTGAACACATTGTAAACAGTGTATATATAAAAAGTTTCACACCAAAAAACTGTACCAAATTTGTTTTTATGACTTGGTGTAGCAAAATAGTGTTTTATCAACTTGTGATGGCAAATGCGTTCATGTGATTTTTTATATTTCTCTTTTTGTGTTAATGTAAAAAAAATAATAGAAACATAAACAATCGCACCTTTAACAGCTGAGGTAGTCAAAAAATAATAGAAACATAAACAATCGCACCTTTAACAGCTGAGGTAGTCAAAAAATAATAGAAACATAAACAATCGCACCTTTAACAGCTGAGGTAGTCAAAAACAGCCTTTACTAGAGCCTTTAGTAAAGAGTCTTTACTAGCATAGTAAAGTACAAAGTAAGAATTTGGTGTAGTTTTATATTTCAGGGTTAGAAATAATAGGTTTAGCCATAAACGTGTTAAGTAGCTTTAGGTTATAGTTTGTTGTAAGAATCTCTTGTTTTGATTCGTATACTAATGAAATGTTTTCTTTTGCAGCATCAATGAGATTATGTATGGGATCTCGGAGAGGGTTCATATGTCGGATGAAGGTACTTTTTTAATTTTATAAAATGATAAGAATAAAAATAAGTGGTCTTGTTAAAAAATTATCTTTGGTCAATGTTGTACAAGATTACCGGAACTACCATAAAAATATGATTAAAAGCGGAGGTTTACATGTCATTTTTTAGTTTATTTTTCATGAAGTGGTCTTTGATAATACCGTAGATTATCTAGATTTGACCCTAAAGCTGGTGAGCAACGTATATATAACGTGAAGGGGCATGGCCAAACTGACAATGCCGCATATAGGGTGCCAATGCAAGAGCCGCGATAAACACATTGTTTCAGTATAAAGTTGGTTCTAACTACCTTTTAACTTGTATCAAAAGAAAGCTCATGAAAAATAGTATCTTTTTATATTACTTCAATATTTTTTTGTCTTTGACCGAACAAATTCTCTGTTTAAAGATCATCATGGTTTGTTATTGTTGTCTGTCATCTGTCATCAAGTGGTATAGCGGGATTTTGAATAGTGACAATCTGTATAGTTTTTGTAGAAACGAAACAGTTTGGTTTTTATTTCAATGAAACGATTGGATTTCTTTTATTATTTATTATTGTTAGTAAGTATTTCAGTGTGTTAGTGCATGATAAATGAAATGTTTGGAAATGGAACAGAACTGTAGGGTTTGTTGGAGTGATCTGGGAGAACTGCCGTTTTATCTTTATGAAAGGGTTTTAAAATAGAATAAAGGAAGATATAACTTATACGAACTATATATTTTCAGAATCTGCATAAAATTTACTATAACTTTGTTTAATAAAATTGAGATTAATGTATTAATTAATTAATTTATAAAATAATTAATTTTCCAAAAATAATTCTCAGAAAAAAATTTTCATTTATGGTTTTCATACAAACTGTATTTACAATGATTCTTCACTTTAATCTGGATAAAATGGTAAATACAAAGTCATAGTTATATATGATTTTTGTAAGGGTCTGAACATTTTACTACAAAACCAATCGTTTCTCTTTGCCAGTACAGCTATACATCAGTGCCAGCTCTAGGGTTAAGGTTTTACATCTCTTATGTTGAATCACTTATGATTAGAACGAACGGTGTGGAAGATTGGATGGGGACTTTCGTATAGGAAGAGGGAGAATGAATGAATACAAATTATGAGACATTCCAACCATTTTTCATCAACCAAATAAACACTTAATTACTTATTTCCATGACCATTCGTAGCCAAATTGGTACTTTTTATTCTATGTTGTAATTGCAAATTGAATTATGCTATTTACGTTTCAATTCAATTCATTCTCAGTAAAAACTATAAAATTCAATTTTCTGTATAATTTACTGGTCCCACAAAATAAGTAAGTGAACAAGAAAAAAATGGTATTTAGTCAATCCTATCGATAATGCAAGGTTCTCAAGGTTGTTTTCAAACACCATCATAGTACGCTTTAATCATTTTTGTTCTTGATTGTCATGATATGTCTCTAAGTCTAAACAAAGTCTAACTTTATAATCCCAGTAATGCTGTACAAATATTTGCCCAGAGTGAGCTGTCAGTGATAGATATAATCCTAAAATGTGATATAACAGGTTGTAAACATTATTCACAATCCTCTTGTGTCTACTATTCTCCACTGTACTATAAGTTCCACTGTAACAAGCTCACTCTGTAATGAAGCTTTAATATGTCTAATATTGAGTGTGCATGAAACAGATACTGGTCCATTTGGCTTAATTTGTTTGTGTAAAATTTGTAATTGGTTAAAGAAAAAAGTTATAAAAAAGTCAGACCAAATGAGCAGGATTATATAGTTGTGTGTGTGTGTTATAGGTTGGCAACCTGGGTCCGGACAGCATGGCTACGGGCCACCTCAACAGGCTGAAGCAGCGTAACAGTCTCGGTCCGTCGCGCGATGGCCACAACTACGCAGTCGTCCATTGCACCGGCTACATCAAGAACTGGCCACCCACAGGTCAGTTCGACAACCACGCCCTCTCTGGTAAGTCACACCTTCTGCGTGTGTCCACCATTCAAAACTCTTGGACACTCTTTTATACGTCACCCTAGTAATTTCTGGTTCTTGTTAAGTGAATATGCTGTCCAATTGAACATTCATAAAACAGTGAATCAAAAATAGAAAAAAAACTGTGGATTTAAAAAAAAATTGCATTAGATCCGTGCAGTCTGGATTATTGACCAAGTACATCAAATGTCAATTTATAATGTAGAGACTACTGGCTAGATGCTGGTAGATGCTAGTTAGTTTGGTTTCCCTGTTTTAAAACAGTTATTAAAAGAGTGTCCACTTTATATTGAGCAAAGCCTATTTATCTCTTTGGTGTTAATAGTTACTTCAGTTTTTGGAATACCTAACTCAGGTAATCCAAAATCATTAGGTATATTGGGTTATTTTAGGTTTTAAGTCATAGCAATCGACTATGTATGAATTTGGTTACAAAAAAATTACTTAGGCTTCCTCAAAATATAACTTTCACAAAGAAAATTTAACATCTATACTATAAAAATATTTAATTACAAATTTTTGATTAATGAAAAAATATACGTGATTACTTATAAACTGAATGTCTCACTATTTATGCAGTATTCATCCTTTATTGTTTGTATACTTTAACGTTCATTGATTTGTATTTTTTAATCAGCATAGTAAATATTTATCTAATTATATTAAAAATAAATAAATAAATAATGCATATTTTCTTAATGTGAATCAAATCATTTAACTATAAAATTTATCACAATACTCAGTTGCACAATATATAGTTGCAGTTAAATGTGGTTAGTTTCCTGAATGTCTTAGAAGAACAGATGTTTATTGACTATGTTTTGAATTAGTTTGGATGATATTTATTAAGTTCCTTATCAAGAGTAATAGTCGAGGAGTAAATATGGAGTTATTCTCAAATGGAAAAAATATCATAATTATTAATTGCAATATAAAGCATTGTGTGACACGGAGGTTTTTGGGATGTTAGCAGGGGTACAGATGGAACGAGCGGAGGAGGACGGGACACACTGCTGTCTGGTAGCCATCGGCCGGCTCCAGGTTACCTCCACACCCAACACCAGTGACCTGTCCGGGGCCAACAGCAACGCCGGTACGTAGGACTACCAGTCAGACCAACCTTTACATTTTCTAGGCTAGTTTTAAGGGGGGAAGTCCCTTTCCCCCTACTTTTTTCAATAATTAATATTTATAATAATTTTAAATTATGGGATCTATTGAATAGGTACATACCCTAGCTTTTGTAAGTGTTAAAATAATTGGGAGTTCCCTGAGGTCCAAGATGTAGGAGTCAACTTTAAAATTCTTTATGCGAAGCTTGTCATTTGACATATCAAAATTCAGAAAGCTTGTACCATTTTCAACACAATTCTATTAGTACATTAATAATTTGTTAAAATTTAAATAAAATAAGACAGTTTTAAACCGTATACCTTTAGATAAAAATTAGAAGTAAATTGACCAATTAATTGTTTTGTTTTACTTAACAACAAGGACAATGAGTTATGAACATACCTTTAACTCATAATAATTATTCTAAATGTAGTCCATTTACTTCTTGCCACTAATGCAATCTGTTTGTGAATTCATTCTGAACATTATGTAGGAGCTCGGGTAAAATTCAGGGGGGTGGGGGAGGAACAGCAAGAATTCATTATTATTAATAAATATATTAATAATAATGTTGAATTAAGAGTCAACATAATAATGTTACTTCCTAAATGTATGGATATCTAGAAAATTGTGCAACCTTTTATAATTTTGATTACACCGCTGTTTTCAGGAGGGAAAGGTGATGTTATTTGATATGTCATTTGACAACCTTCTTATGAAAATTTTTATATCGACTCCTACATCCTATACCTATTGATATCTTAAAGACAGTTCAGCCTTTTTGAATTCCCATCGCACCACTGTTTTCAGGACGGAAAGGCAATGTTATTTGATATTTAGTTTGGCAAGCTTCTAATGAAAATATAATGTTGACCCCTTACATCCTAGACCTATGGATATCTTTAAAAAGGTGCAACCTTTTTGAATTTACCAGCATTGTATTTAGGGAAGAAAGACAATAGTATTGGATATGATATGTCGGATGAGAAGCTTCTCATAAAGAAAATTGTACTCCTACTTCCTGGACCTCATGTAACTCCCAATGTTTTTAACTTCTACAATAATTGATCCCATAATTAAATATCATTTCAAATATTAACTGTAGAATAAAAGAGGGGGGTTTAGGATCTTTGTACTCCATAATGGGGTTTTTACACATAATATATTAAAAATCTTATTTGATTATTGATTTTTATCATCACCATTGGAATAAGCCTGTAAAAACAATTTAGTATTTTGAATCTTAGCTCTGTGTGAAACGTACTGCGATAATATGGAAACTGGTAAATTCAATATTTTGTCTTTTGGAGCTCCAAAAAGAAAAAAAAACTGACACCACACTTATTATGGGAAATATTGTGATGAAACATTGCATACAGCTTCATTTAATTGAGATCTAACAATATATGCTGAAAAATCTCAATTTTGTTGTTTGTTGTGGCAGGAAACCTTTTGATGAATTTCACTAACAATTGTTCACCATCTTCTCTGATTATTTGTTTCTTCTAACCCTGCTAACACTTTGTATTTGTACTGCTCTCACACCGTAATTAGTTACTAACGATCAACATTCAGCTATGAGGCTCAGAAAAAAATTTTGTCTTAAATGGCTTTTTAAAACTTAAATATTAAAATTAATAACAAAAATGTTGTTTTTATGTAAATTAGTAACATAAATTTATTAACTGTTGTTAATTTCTATTTGTTCCAGAGTTTATATCACGTCACTCGATGGACGGGAAGTTTACATTTGTGGACCAGCGAGTGATTGCACTGTTAGGTTACACTCCGCCCGAGCTTCTGGGCAAGTCCTGCTTTGAATTCTTCCATCCGGAAGATCAGACCCACATGAAAGAGAGCTTTGAACAAGGTAAAATGATGTTTATAAATTAATTTAAAATATAAAATATAGAATCTTTGGATAAGAGACATGGACTTTTATGAAATACTTGATATATTTCTTGGTGGTTACATCAGTTAGATGCCGTGAAGAAATTCATGTCAGGAATTCAGGAATATCAGCCTCACTGTGGCTAACTTTTCTCTCTTTTCGATGGTTCTCTTCCTCTTCTTCTTCTTCTTCCGAATCGTCCCCTTATATGTTACACCCTTTTACAACTATGATGATTTCATCTTCTCCCAATGGTTCTGATGCTCCGTCGGATCCATCCATTCATTGACATCATTACTTGAAAATACTTCACACTCTGGGATTTTTTATCATGAGCTCAATCAAATCACAATCATTACCTGCGTGATCTAGAAGTTTCCTTGAAGAGGGAATGAAGTCTCAAGCTCGATCAAAGATTCAGTGACCCATCCAATGTCATCTAATAAATCAACCTTCTTTAATTTAGCCATTAGAAAGCTTCTCACCCAATTCTAAAGACAACACCAAAGATGACAAAAACTTATGTCTGTACCTTCTCTTTAAAGCTGCCAAAGCTCCTTGGTCAATCGGTTGACAGAGAGAGGTGACGTTTGGTAGAAACATTGCTTTAGTGTCTTTGTCCTGTAAATATTGCACATCAGGGTGAGTTGTAGCATTATCGAGAATCAGTAGAGCTTTTCTTGGAATATTATTTTTTTTCTTCAGAAACTTCTCTACCTCTAGGACGAACTGTTGAAAAAAATCACTCTTTAAAAATTGCTTCGCTCATCCATGCCTTGGATTGATTTCTGTTCCAAACTGGGAGTTCAAAGTGCCATCACTTGTGCATGTGACATTTTTAAACGCTCTTGGTTTTTTCCAATTAGCGCTAATTTGAGTTTTTGCTCCCCTGTTGCATTACTGCAGGCAAGAATAGTAGGACGCTCCTTACTTACTCTTAAAACCTTGTGCAGCTGTTTCATCTCTCAGAGCTAAACTTTTAGTAGGAAGCATTCGAAAGTTTAGTCCTGTCTCATTTGCATTGTAGATTTGATCACCTGACAGTCCTCCTTTTTCAATAAACTTGTGTAGATTGGTCTTGAAGTCACTCACGTTATTAGGGTCAGCTGATAGTTTTTCTCCGCAGATACTGAGCATGGAATACTGGAATCAAGAATTCCATATCATTGTTTCCACTTTGACAACCAACCATTGTTCACTGTAATCAGACTCTCCTTTGTCTTTAAATTGTTCATAAAACTGAAGAGCTTTCTCTTGAAAAATGGGTCCAGGTAAAGGGTTTT
The DNA here is from genome assembly GCA_023375725.1 of Nephotettix cincticeps. NCBI lineage: Eukaryota > Metazoa > Arthropoda > Insecta > Hemiptera > Cicadellidae > Nephotettix > Nephotettix cincticeps. Next base: position 126,453,554 of record CM041786.1, on the reverse strand, counting down.
GCTGACTTTTTCGAACTGTACACACCTCATTGTTTTTCATTACGCGATGGATTCTGTACACTGTCTTTTCAAACACCATGATTCAATTTCAGATTTCTTTTTCTTCCAACCGAGGCATTATAGACCTACTGATGTTCAAGTCCAACGCTATTTTATTTACCCTTTCACCAAGCTCAATTCGTTTTAGGGCACCAAACTTTCCTGCAACTGACCACAACTGTGTGTCAACTAACACTAAACTGAACACTCAGTGACAACAATGTAGCGACAGTAGTTTATGACCTGCCCGGGAATACCAGGTCAATGCACGGCCTCACAATAAGGAAAATGGGCCACAGGAAACCCCAAACGTGTGCAAACAATAGCCCGCCTCAGCTAGACAGGTAAAGGGTGTGTTGAACGACTTTGAAAAACCTAAAAACCTAGTCTGAGTCTCTAGCGATCTTGACTTGTTCACTACTTATGTTACTTGTCATTTATAACTGAAGATGGCAATAGCAATACACTTACAACCCTATTATGTCTTCCACAGTGTTGAAGCTGAAGGGGCAAGTGATGTCTGTGATGTATCGGTTCCGAGCCAAGAGTCGTGAGTGGGTCTGGCTGAGGACCTCAGCCTTCGCCTTCCTCAACCCGTACCATGACGAGATTGAATACATAGTCTGCACCAACACTACAGCCAAGTGAGTGCAACAACAATCAGCTGTGAAAGCCTGTTGTGGCTGACCTTAGAGTGTTTTGTCTCTTCATAAGTTGACCCACTTAGGTCAAATTATCTTTTAATCTTATCAACCCCCCAGGGCTGATTTATTTAAGAAACCAACATTATCATTGCAACCAGCTCTTGCAAGATAGTGTAACATACTATTTGGTATGATATGGAAAACAAACAATACTCTCCTTAATCACGTTATGCGCGGGGCGGAGATATGGACCCCGCAGTGATGGTACTGCTGGTGTGGGAGGGAAATGTAAATTTTTTTATGTGTGTTCTCGATCAAAGATTCAGTGACCCATCCAATGTCATCTAATAAATCAACCTTCTTTAATTTAGCCATTAGAAAGCTTCTCACCCAATTCTAAAGACAACACCAAAGATGACAAAAACTTATGTCTGTACCTTCTCTTTAAAGCTGCCAAAGCTCCTTGGTCAATCGGTTGACAGAGAGAGGTGACGTTTGGTAGAAACATTGCTTTAGTGTCTTTGTCCTGTAAATATTGCACATCAGGGTGAGTTGTAGCATTATCGAGAATCAGTAGAGCTTTTCTTGGAATATTATTTTTTTTCTTCAGAAACTTCTCTACCTCTAGGACGAACTGTTGAAAAAAATCACTCTTTAAAAATTGCTTCGCTCATCCATGCCTTGGATTGATTTCTGTTCCAAACTGGGAGTTCAAAGTGCCATCACTTGTGCATGTGACATTTTTAAACGCTCTTGGTTTTTTCCAATTAGCGCTAATTTGAGTTTTTGCTCCCCTGTTGCATTACTGCAGGCAAGAATAGTAGGACGCTCCTTACTTACTCTTAAAACCTTGTGCAGCTGTTTCATCTCTCAGAGCTAAACTTTTAGTAGGAAGCATTCGAAAGTTTAGTCCTGTCTCATTTGCATTGTAGATTTGATCACCTGACAGTCCTCCTTTTTCAATAAACTTGTGTAGATTGGTCTTGAAGTCACTCACGTTATTAGGGTCAGCTGATAGTTTTTCTCCGCAGATACTGAGCATGGAATACTGGAATCAAGAATTCCATATCATTGTTTCCACTTTGACAACCAACCATTGTTCACTGTAATCAGACTCTCCTTTGTCTTTAAATTGTTCATAAAACTGAAGAGCTTTCTCTTGAAAAATGGGTCCAGGTAAAGGGTTTTGCTGACTTTTTCGAACTGTACACACCTTATTGTTTTTCATTACGCGATGGATTCTGTACACTGTCTTTTCAAACACCATGATTCAATTTCAGATTTCTTTTTCTTCCAACCGAGGCATTATAGACCTACTGATGTTCAAGTCCAACGCTATTTTATTTACCCTTTCACCAAGCTCAATTCGTTTTAGGGCACCAAACTTTCCTGCAACTGACCACAACTGTGTGTCAACTAACACTAAACTGAACACTCAGTGACAACAATGTAGCGACAGTAGTTTATGACCTGCCCGGGAATACCAGGTCAATGCACGGCCTCACAATAAGGAAAATGGGCCACAGGAAACCCCAAACGTGTGCAAACAATAGCCCGCCTCAGCTAGACAGGTAAAGGGTGTGTTGAACGACTTTGAAAAACCTAAAAACCTAGTCTGAGTCTCTAGCGATCTTGACTTGTTCACTACTTATGTTACTTGTCATTTATAACTGAAGATGGCAATAGCAATACACTTACAACCCTATTATGTCTTCCACAGTGTTGAAGCTGAAGGGGCAAGTGATGTCTGTGATGTATCGGTTCCGAGCCAAGAGTCGTGAGTGGGTCTGGCTGAGGACCTCAGCCTTCGCCTTCCTCAACCCGTACCATGACGAGATTGAATACATAGTCTGCACCAACACTACAGCCAAGTGAGTGCAACAACAATCAGCTGTGAAAGCCTGTTGTGGCTGACCTTAGAGTGTTTTGTCTCTTCATAAGTTGACCCACTTAGGTCAAATTATCTTTTAATCTTATCAACCCCCCAGGGCTGATTTATTTAAGAAACCAACATTATCATTGCAACCAGCTCTTGCAAGATAGGTGTAACATACTATTTGGTATGATATGGTAAAACAAACAATACTCCTTAACACGTTGGCTGCGCGGGGCGGAGATATGGACCCCGCAGTGATGGTACTGCTGGTGTGGGGAGGGAAAGGTAATTTTTTATGTGTGTTCTGCCTCAAGTTTTGGTGCACTTTGTCCCTGTGGTGGCCATTATATAAGAATAAAAACAGCTGTTTAGAATAACTGAAAACATTCCCTATAGACATATCCATGATATAACCTATTTCCCTCAGGGAAGTAAATACAAACATTTTTTAAGGACTCACTGATACACTCCACTTCAGTGATAATGTTGTCCCCAAACACTTCTTAACCCTTTGGAGTGCGTGTTTTGCAGTGGCATGCAGTCCGGGATGTGTTCACTACCACTGTAACTCAATGGAGTACAGTTAAAACCCTTGATAAACACGATCATATGCCAACTGAGTTGGGTAACATCTTTATACTAAGAAGGCTGTACTAGCCCCATCCCGTGCGGACACAGATGAAAACATAATCTTCTTTCTGGATATCCGTAGTAGTAAGGTTATCTTGTATAAGGGAGTTTTATTCCTAAATTACTCGAGGAAGGTTCAGGTAGATTTTTTCGTTCATTAATTTTCAGATTAGATTTTTTTTTCCAAACTAACACTTTTACTACCATACTTAAAGTTTTGTTAAATTTGTTCAGCACATATCAACATAAAAACACAGATTCTATAAATATTTCATCTTGGATAAAGTTAGTATTAGTTACATTAACATATTGCTAAGAGATTCAAGTGGAATCGCAAAACATAATACACCATAAAAAGATTTCAGACTTTTCTTGCAAAAGTCAAGACAGATAGTGTCTGTCTTTGTTCACAACACATCTTTTTGCTAACACAATCATGTAATCTCTCTAACACATTCACTTCGGCGCCCGAAACCCCCGTTCCTCACGCGGAGCGGCCTGTATAGTTTAAATCAACCAATAGGAAAATTCCAAGTGACCCATACAGAAATAGATACTGCGTTAAAACTATGCTGGTCGTAGTTCTCTCAGATCCCAACAGGTGACAGCACAATCTACATCACCTCTCGTATCCGAGTGGTCCGCAGCGAACATGTTAAGAGGATGGTAATGTACATTGGTCTTTGGCCAGCAATTAAATGATGCTGTCAGACTTATTGTGCTAATGTCTGGGTTTTGTTTACTAGTTCTTTTCAGTTTACATACCAGCTGAAAATTCATAAAAACATACATTTTTGTACTCGGTTGGTAATCAAACATCTAATGGGATTAATTTCTAGGTTATAGTTGTTGGTTTATTAGCTGTGTATATTTACTTTTGTGTTGTGGCAGGTCACTCCACTCGACAGGGGACACTGCTAATGAGGCTGAGCAGATCTCCTACCAGCCTGGGATAGACTACAGCCTGCAGCGTCGGGATGTTTACTCCCACATCCCTCAGCACATACATGGTGATTACTAATCACATTATAAACTACCTACATGGTTGGAAAAGTGGGAATATATTACCATAGTGGGTGAACACTTTATAAGTGTTTTAATACATAAGGGTTATGTATGTATTGAAAACTTTAAATGACCCCTCAAAACGTGTTCATGCGGTCAAACTATGAATTTCTATCATGGTACCAGGCTTAACCTATTGGGGTAGACACACTAGCTGGACTCGAAAAGCCGAGCACGGACTGAACACGAGCCTGTCACGTGATCGGTAACACAGTATTTCTCCATGAAGTTTAAACTTTTCCCGATAGATGGTGTTGCTATGTCCTTTAGAAAACATGGATAGAAAATGTTTTGCTCGGTTGGCCAACCTGTTTAGTTGTTATTTAGCATTGTTTAGATTTTTCAGCTGATAGTCACAGCCAAAAAATGCCGATTTGTGAGGCGCAAGCGTTTTTTATTTTATTTTTCTAAAATACATTTGTTAATATAAATGTATGGTTTTTATATCCTATGTAAAATATACTTTGAAGTTTAGGAAAATGTATAATTCAGGTGATTTCAGAGAATATTTCAATAAAAATATAGCCCCTGTTTCGAAAATTTAATACCCCCGTCGCAGCTGACCTGCGTACTCAGCGAATTTCCAAATCAATAATATAATAATAATAATATATGACAAGTTTTATAAAAATCTGTCCATAAACATGAGAATTATTTGCCTATTCTCCATAAGATTAACATAGGAAAGGGTGTGCAGGTTTGCTGCTGTGAGGAACACTGAAAGTAGGCATATCTACCATCAATTTTTATTTTTAACATTTATACCAAATTTCATCAACATCTGTCCATAATTAAAGAAGTCTCTATTCCCTATACGATTAACATGGGAAAAGAGTATGCAGGTTTGCTGCTGTGATAAACACATTGACTATGATTTTTAAGCATAAACGGGTGGGTATCAACAACATGAAGGTAAATACGTAAAAATGGTCCGATCGAGACCAAATTTGGTAGAAACGTGTATTCCTACATTTGCTTGGACGAGTTCGTAATCCAGACATATCGGTCAATCGGAAGACAATTGGATTATTAAATCCAATACTTAAGACACCTACTTGTATTTATAATCTTTAATTATCTTTTAGTATAGCTGTTTAAATGTAAACCGTTGTACAAATTTAAAAGAGCAAAAATACTCAGTTATTGGTTTAGTAGCAGCTTAATGGATGGTCGAATCTTAACCTAATAAAAATGTGTTTGTTTGGATAAAGTTTTCTATCATTTTTCACTATTTCAATTTTTTTCATGCTCAAAATATATTTCAGTTTTTTTTAATTTCTCATCAAGAACATTGGAGCGACAGATTTTGGAAATGTCTAACAGTTTTATGTCAGTGAAGTTGTCTAGCTAAGTAGATTTCACAATCGGCTTCTGTGTGTTTGCAGGGAATCAGAGCGGTCGGCCAAGCAGCAACCAGGCGGTGTATAGCAGCTACGAGGCCACCGCATCACCTATCAGCTACAACTCCCCGGGCCAGGGCGTGCTGAGCCGCATATCCAAGACTCCTCCTACCACCCAGCACTCGTCTGCATGGACCACTCTCAGACAGGTACGGACCAGGACCAGGAGCCATCCTGTCATATAGCACCATCAAGTTTTAAAAATATGCCAGACATTCTCCTGCAATATTGCTAGATTAGTTCAATTTTGAGAGAGGAAGAATAATACGGTACTGTGAAATATTTAATTTATCATTTAGTAAAAATTATGTAAATAATTGTTTCTCATGGTGTCAGATTTGTTATATTTTTCATCAAGGCCTTTGAATTCTATACACACAGTTACACCAAGGTGACTGTAATCACCTTGGTGTAACGAACCTCAAATAACGAATTCCTTGATTTATTAAATATTTTTAAATCCCCTTGAATTGTTTATAACACACTATGAGAATTTTACCTTTGTATTATGAATACTTCTTTCCTAAATATAGTTAGCAAAGGAGATGTATTACATTACATTGCTATTGTGCTTTTTATCAAATAAAAATTTAATTTGGTCTTATTGTAACTTAGTATTTGTTATTAAGAGGTTAACTAGTTGATCTGTGAACCTTTGTATAGCAAAGCTTAGTTGATCTAACTAGGGGTGTGCGATGCATCGAAAATGTATCGAAATTTCGATACGATTCAATTCGATGCATCGAATCGCGATTCGATACAGAGGTAATCGAAATCCCGATGCATCGAGCGTCCCGATGCATCGAGCGAGTCCCGATGCAGCAGGAGTCCCGATGCGCGGCAGCGCGTGTAGATCCTAATGGTATAGCTTATACCGATTTTCAGGTTTTGAAACAAATTTATTTATCGTCTTATGTTTGTGCAATCCAATTTTCCTTTTTATTTTGTTATTCAAACTGATTTTAAATCCTTTCTCAAAATTGACAAACAAGTCAGAGAAGTTTTTAACAGGACAACAGCTTACTGTGACATGACGATTACAATTTTAATGGGAGTTGTTTATGGTTAGGTATTCCTCCGCTGGACACAACAGACATCAATAGTAACAAAAAATACATCAAAAAATATTAACAACCAAAATTGAATTGTATTTATTTAAATCATAGTTTGTTTAGTTTAGTTTTAATAATGGCTCCTTTTTCATAGCAGTATCAATTGACAGCTTCCATTGCATTTCTTACGAAGCAAAAAAGTAGATCCATAGTTTTTTAATAATATTAATTCCAAAAACTAAACCTTGAGTATTTGACATTATTCTAAATTGTCTATTATAATGTACATGTTAAATGTTTTTTCAGTGAATCATGAATAAAAACATTAAATTGGTGATTCTCAGTTAAATTGGGTGTAAGCTATTTTTGTTAAGAGATAAGCAAGGTGGACAGGTGGTCAGACAATAGCGGCAGTAGGTAATAAAAAATGACCTTGAGCCTTGCTCCGGGACAAGGGGTTTGTTGATATTTGGAACTGACTGAGCAACTTAATTATTTTGTTTTTCGGTCAAATACTTACATTTCTCTACATAGTTGATCTAGTTAAAAATTGAGTTTTATGTTTTCTCTTTAAATAATCATTAATCAGAGGTGATTTAGTAAATAAGCAATCAAATTAAGTTGTGTGTGTTTAATTAATTAAGAAATTTACTTTTAAATAAGAGTAATGATTAAATAGTTTAAATAAATATGTAACCACAACTAACTTCATTATTAAAAGTTTGATATATTTTTAAATTTAAAATATGAATTTGATTAGAAACTAACCATTTGAAATGGATGATACTAAAACTATTTTTTTTTAAATAACAGTTTACTCCTGTTTTTATATTTTCTATATTATTACTTTTTGAATTTTTATTTATAGTTTTCACTACAATACTACTCATTTCCTCTAGTAATATCTTTTATTTTTCTCATTTCCAAATTTGTTAGATATGTTATTATTTAAAACCTATACAAAAGAATTTTGAAATTGTATCAAAATTTTAAAACTAGAGATATATTTGTTTCTGTCATACAATAGTTTTTTATTTAATTTAGTAGTTTATAATAGATATATAATATATTTTTACTAATTGCAGACCTACATTAATTTTTTTAAATAATTCTTGTTTAGTCTCATCAAGGCTAGCTATACATATTCCAAGTTATTAAAAATTTAGCGAATCTTGGAAATCTTTTAGCGAACCTTGCTTTATTGATATAATATACATAGATAAAATACCTTAACACAAATCTTTTGAACTTGAAAGTTATCAAACTAAAAATTATCAAATTAATTATGAACTGTAAAATTTAGTGAATAGTCTAATAATATATTTTTTTGGCTTTAATTCCATGGTTTTTTATTATCTTCTGTTATATGATTTCTGTTTTACAGGAAATTGTGTTGTGTGTTTGTCGTGTTGTATCGAATTGAATCGCATCGATTCGTATCGGAATTCTTTGTATCGCATCGTTGTATCGAATCGAAATTTTTTTGCTGCATCGCACACCCCTAGATCTAACCTCAATGTAACATATTCCTTGACAGTCATGTCATTGATAAATACATAAATAAATGAATACATGAATAAATACATTTTTATTCAGTCCCTTCGGATTCATTTTATCAAGGTTTAACTGTACTATTAAAACCTGTGAACAATCCGTCTGAAACTCAGTATATTAGTAGTTACACATGCATATTAGTTTCCATTTTTGCTTATATAAGATTGGTATTGAATGCTATTGTTGTGTGTTCAGCAGCAGCCAGTGACAGAAGGATACCAGTACAACCAGCTAAGCCCCTCGCAGAGCCCCACGGGCCCGACGTACACTCAGCTGAGCGGTGGAGCTCGTGGGGCCGCTCCTGCCCCCTACCATGCTGCTCCCACACCTGGTATGACCTGTAATAGATATTTTTCTAACTATATAAATACTGATTTCATGATAATCTTCATCAAACCATTGGGGTCCTTAGACTGTCAATCTCTTTACATTACATTAATTAATAATTCAAAACATATTAAAAAATTTTTTTAACAGTGCTCCCTTCCCCCTGTAACCACCCATTAAAGCAAAACATGTGTCTATTGCAATCCCTATTTAGCCTACAAATGCCATCAACTTCCACCCAAGCCGGTCACCATTTATTTAATGTGGGCCCTCCCCCCTCTACACCACACATTTGCAAGCCAAATTGGGATTGCTCATGGTCAGGATTCGAACCCTAGCACTTCCGAAAGGCCTCGACGTTTCACTCGTCAGTAACACTCGCCTTAACGATCTCGAATACACGAGCATAGTGTAACAGAGCGCTCAGTTGGCTATAAAATATACTCTAGCAGCAAAATATTGAACTCCATGAGATATTTTTACAAATTTGAATATAGGGTGTAGCATGGAATGTAGCTTACGAAGTTCTTGATAGATGTCACGTTAGTCGTTAAACAAAGCCGAAACATCAGATAAAAAATGGGATTCGGACCTGAATGGGTTAGATATGTAAATAATAAAAAAGTAAACTGAAATGTTCAGTTGAACACCATGGCGGCGTTGCTTTCTTGCTTCGGTGCAGCTGCTAAGTAAGCTTTGTCTGTTTCATCGCTAACTGTGCTGTTACTGTATACATCAACTACTCAATACACTACCTGACAAGTATGACATTTCCAACCTTAACACTTTATCTGCAATGCTGGTTCAATTGGTTTGGCTTAGGTCAATTGTGTGGTTCAATGTGCCAAACAAATTGGAAAGGTGTTCAGGGCTGTTTTACCCTAATATTACTGTTAGAGTTGACTAGTGAACTAATATGAACATATTTTGAATAAATAAATTGACAAAATAAATAGAGTTATGGTAGGTGTCTGATGCTCCAAAATCTGTCACTAAATTATCAATCAGTATGGTCAAAAACCGCTTACCCAATGGAGAAAAAAGTAGGGTTGGAACAAAATCATATTGTTTAACCAGTTCCCACTTGAAATTATGCTACTACTAACAATGCAAAGTAAAATAGTAGAGAAATATTTAGTAGTAAAATAGTTTCCTGGGGACTGATCTACTCGGCACCAATTTTTATAGCAATATTTTGTTTAATATTTTCAGCGCCTAATCACTTCTAATTTTTTTCCAATAAATGATAATTTTCATCTGGAAGCCTTTATTTTCCAGGCATGGATCCATCCCTATAATATGCTATCCAGTAATTATCTCTGAAATGAACGTGGAAATTAAGGTGTTAGTGCATAAAAATCTTATCCTATCATCATATTTATTTTCAATTGATTCTAATACATAACCTGAATCTAATACATAACTGAATCTATATCTCAACTATATATTAAATATCTCAAAATGAAAAGCAATATTAATTGCAGAGTGATGTGTTCTTATCCCAATATTCTTGGTGTGCAGGTATGTGGTCATGGCAGGGCCCTAATCAGCCTGGCGAGGCGGGGCCTGGGTCCAGTGGGGGTGGTGGGGGTGGACCTACGGGAGCAGGACCTCCTGGCGAGCTCAGTGACATGATGATGCAGATGCTGGACCAGGGAGCCGCCACCTCCTTCGAAGATCTCAACATGTTCAACACTTCCTTTGAGTGAATTCCGCCACATTAGCACCTGTACAGTTTTGACTCTTCCTCACTTTGAATGTTGCAGTGTTGTTCAAATCGCACACCGCATATGATGAGGTTTTCACATGAGCGTTGCTTTCTTTTAGGTATACGGAGAGATCCAAAACAAGGATTTGCTTTATTAATGAATCAACATCTTCATCAAACATCATTCAAGTGTAGATCATGGTTTTAAAGATTTTAATGGTAAACTTAGTAATAATTAGTATGAATAAAACACCAATAAATGTCTTCAAAGATCAAATACTAAAAATTGAAAGCATTACACAATCAGAGAATGTCATCCACTGGTCTTTATGAATCTAATATTCAGGCCCGTAGAGAAAGGATGCCATCAGGGGCACATCCGAGGGGCCCGGCCGAATCAACTAACAATTAACGAAGAAGTAATCATAGCATTAAGAAAAAGTGTGTTTGGGTCCTAAGATATAATTTATATGTTCATGAAATAGTTTACAAAAATATATGTTTTCACGTTAACAAGAATAATATTCAAGTAAAAATAATGCACAGCCTAGTTACTCCGACTAAGTCAGATCGCGTATTCCATTTCGTAACTTGTCAGCATACCCCTACCACCATTTCAAGAATACATATAATCGCAGAATTTGCAAATAAGAAGTCTATGAAATTGAGCCTGTAAAGATAACAAATATAGTCACTCGTGTAATGAATGCAGAAACACATGTTAATTTATTTATAAAGTAGTTATGCTCCCTATTTAATAACCTGTTTGATATTTGATTGTAGGAAACTTAAGCATTTTTTATTTTATGTTTACAGATTGTACCATTACTTTTAGGCCCATTATATTATAATAAAGTATATTATATATAACATGTATAATAGATGTTTATTCAATTTCCATTAAACTCTTAATTACATGCAATCATTAGACTGCTAAAGTAAACCTAGAGATGAATAAACAAACTACTAGAATAGGAAGTCTAATAGAAAATATTTTGTTTATAAGGAGCAAATAGGTTACTCTTTGTAATAGAAATAAATACAGAAAAAGTGTTTGTATTTACTTCCCTGTGGGGAATAGGTCATGGATATGTGTAAGGGAATGTTTTCAGTTCATCCAAACAGCTGTACTTATGTTTCAAATTGTAGTCTTACAAATTGCTCACACCCTCCATTGTGACTTATGATTTAAAAAAATCCATAGTCTAAAGATTTTAAAGTTTTTTACATTTATGTAAATGGTATTATGTACCATTTTTTAATAACATTTATTATTCTATTGTGTTTTAAATTACACTAACTATTTCATATTTACAACTTAAACTGACTTTAAATTTCTAAACCTATTAAGAAAATAATGCTCAGTTTTTGTGAAACCTCATAGTAAAAGTAAGCTAAGAACATTTTTCTCATATCAACGCGACGACGGTGTGTGTGTGTTTTTCGCAAGATGTGATTTGTTGTTCGCAATACCAGTGAAACAACTTTCTCCGCAAGTTTTTGATACTTTATTAGTTGCTGTTTTAGTGTAATTCCTAGAATATAGAGAATGTTTGCGATCGACGACACGTCTTAATTTTAGTTTTCTATTAAGATCATATTTTGTAAATCTGTTGTCGATGTGAGTGTACACAGCTATAATTTTGTATATTAATTATATTGTTCGGCAAGTGAGTAGGTTAGGAATAGAGTTATTTTTAAATCTCAGTGCCAGCATTGTTTATGAACCTGCCTGTATCGCACAATTATTTTTATTTGTAATTGTTGACAGAAGAAATATACTCTTAAGTTTTTTAGATTTTTTAAATGAACCTAGTTGCAATCTTATTTTACAAGTTTTAATGTATGCTCTATATTCTTACTCTCATATAATAATGTTTAAGAGCAGTTAAATAGTAAAACATGTTATAAAAAGTATTGTTCAAATACAAAATTAATGGTAAATAATTGAAATAAATTAACATAATTTATATCAAAGATCCATGGCTAATAAAAGTTTTATATCAGTAATGATATAATAAATAACCAATATATTTTATTTCATTCTTTACATCTATTAATTGATTATGTTTTCATCTTGTACGTATGTCCATTTTTATACAAGTAAATAATAATTTTCATAATTTTAAATGTATCGGTACGGTATGCCATAAAATTAAGTTTAGCCTGTTCATATAATTATTTTATAAATTATCATAATATAAACTGCTAGTTTTTGTGATTATTTTAGTTCTCTTTATCGAGCATCCAGAAATCCTAATGAGGGATATTTTATTTTTGTTACTTTTGTCTCAGAAAATGAGAATCTCATTAAAAAAATGAGTGTAATAATTAAATACTTCATTTAACTTTTCATAACATTTCATAAACTCATGTGCCCGATATGAGTTGTCTTCTTTCTTGGTATAAGATTTAATGCTCCATTTTTTGTAGTCCATGGAAATTCAGGTAATTTTATAATAATAGCGCTGTTATCATTCATATGGGGAAGCTCTTGAATTATCAGTGATAAAAAATACATTACGAAGTGATATGAATACTCTGTAATCAATATATTATTTTTATTAAAAGTATATTATATTTTTTGCTAAACAAATCTTTTTGCAATGTTGTGCGATTGGGTGTTTTAAATCGTCTTATTTATGTAAAATGTATTGTATCTGATGGTTTTATTTTTCATACAATTTAATTGTGAATATGTATGATTGTGTTTCATTATCCTTCTGCGATCTTGGAAATTTTAAATTAATTAATTTGATATTACATATGCCTAAGATGAGGTAAGGACATATGAGTACTATACTCTAATTAGCTTTCACGTTAAGTTCCTTCTAAAATTCAGTATTATTTATGATAAGAGTCATAGCTATATGGGTATAGTACTGGCCTACCACCCAAAATACAAATATGAAATTTGTATCTCAGGCTGCCTTTGTGGCACGTTCAATCAATCAATCAATAAAATCTTTATTTACAAATTCATAAAGAATTGTAAAGGTGTCTGTAAACATTAAGCCGTTGAAGGTCACATTGGAGGCACTAGTGCAGCCAGAAAACTCACATTAAACCTTGACCAGATGGTTTCACCTTTACCTTTATCATTAATTTATTTACATTGATAATTAATGTAAAACATATCACAAAATTATTTGTTATTAAATTGTCATCCTAACAAATTGATAAATTTTACCCATGATGTTATGGTCTCTATAAACAAAAACAAATGGCGATTTTAAAATTACAAAAACAACAAACTATTAGTAACTAACTACTTTCATCTAACTATGTAATTGTTCCATCTTTTGTATTTTTGTCATTCACTGTTTTTAATTCACAATTACTGTCGCTTAACACTCACATGCATAAGTGTAAGCTGACAGGACTCTTTGTCAAAAGCTTTGAGCATAGGTATGTATTCACAATAACTGGTGGATCAGGTCGGTAACTAATGTTAAATTGGTATCTACCTAATCTACAATAAATGAATCCGGCTAGGGTAGGGTAACCGGATTCACGATATCCGGTGATTTTGGTAAATAACGTTTGGAAATGGAATTCAACAGTTGGATACTCAGTAAAATCAAATTTAACCTCATGTTACTGACCTAAGCCAGCAGAGAGTGCTGTTGAATAACACTATTGTTGTAGCATAGTGCAGTGCTGCTCGTACATTCATATACTGATTCTTAGCTGTTTCTGACACTGCCTGCTGCCTTGGGAACCTCCTTATGACCCTAATTTAATATATGCAGATAAAAATCAAATACAAATCAAAGTAATTACTTATCAAACTTGATACAAATATATATAAATAATTGAGATTAGTTTTTCTTTGTAGGCCTACTGAGAATTTTACAGGTTTTAGGTTAATTTTTTATCATGAGAGGTATTTTTGCATAACATTTAGTCTCACAATCTGTACAAAGGATGGGTAGCTTAACATTTATGGAATCCTTATTGTTTTTTTTTTCAAAAGTGTGTTTTCATTTTACGTGGATCCTACGAGTCCCCCTATAAAGGCTGTTACAGTTAAAGTAAATCTCCAATATTTCTGGCATTAAGTGAACCTCTCCTTGCTTTACTAAGGAAGTAAGAACCGGAGTAAGTAAGATGGGTTTAAAAATTAATGTTGACAAAACTAAATATCTGAATTTTTCAAAACAAGAAGTCCAATCAAATAAAATAAATAATGAAGGATGTATTTTTTAAAAATTTGATTTTTTTTAAATACCTTTGCGTCTTAACCCTTACCGGGCGGCTGACGACTTTTCTATGGGTAGCTCAGCGCGGCAAACGAGTTTATTCATGATCAATCATTTTGCCACATTTACTGCACTGTAGTTCGCTAAACAACCGATAAAGTGCATGGTTATGTTTCTTTAGCCTCTATGCACACACAAAACGAATATGGCGGCTTTGTTGAAATATGTAGTGACTGAAATTAGTTGGTAGGCGACTTTGGCCCGTATTTGTGCGTCCCGTATTGCTTTTAACGAGAAAACTCACGAGTCACTAGGGCCAGCTGTTTTCACTTTCGCTAACCTTGTTTGTTGACATTTTTGCTGTAAGTGTTTATTTTCATTGTCTTTTAACAGTATGTGGTGTGAATATTTTTATTGAATAGGATTTATTAACTAAAATGGCTCATCTGGACAAAAAATGCTGTTTTACCTAAAAATAGTCTTAAAATCTTCAATTATTAAAAAGTGAAGCAAATTTCTGTTTTATACTTTATTCAAGCTTCCTAAATCCAAAAAGAACATTGGGAAAATAATATTTTGATTTTTTTACACTATATGAGTAGGGGCCATGATTTTAAGTAGCGCTTGAACCTTCCAAGTGCTATGACTATTTTATTTTTTTATTTTCACGAAACTCTTCATAAAATACCAAGTATACACAAAAAAAACACAAAACATGCCCCCCCTTATAACCACTAACCTTAAAAGCAAAATAGGTGTCCACAGCAATCCCAAATAAGCCTACAATGCTATCAACTTCCACCCAAGCCGGTCACCGCTTATTTAAGGTGGGAACCATTTGCAAGCCAAATTGGGATCGTTAATGGTCGGGATTTGAACCCTCATCCCTCCGAATGGCTTCAACTGTTTTACTCGTCAGCAGAACGGTCTAACCACTACACTACAAAGGACCACCGTCTGAGAAAGCACTTATTTGGCTATAAAAACATACCCTAGCGGCAAAACAACGAACTCAAGCGTCAGAGCAAGGATCAAAACAAGTAGTTGCATGTGTTAGCTCGCAGATGGCAGCACCATAACAGTAATTGTTGACTTCGATAAGGCTATACAATTGCAACTCGTTGACATCTCACAGTAAGATGTTAGCACTTGGAGGGTTAAGGGTTAAGCCGAAGCAGGAACAGTGAAGAACCAGAGATAAACAATAGAATTAACCAGGCCAATAAAAGAATGTACGCATGTAACAAATTACTAACTTAAAAAATTGTATCACGTGAAACCAAAATTAAAGTTTACCACACAATTATCCGGCCAGTTTTGTTGCTCAGACAAGTGTGTAAACCAGACATATTGGTCAATCGGAACGGATAGTTCGGGGAGGTTTTGTACTCAACAATTGGTTTTTTTGGATTTTTCATATGTATTTAAAAAAGTTTTTTAAAATGTTATCTTCAATCATTAAAATCAGCTTTAAAAACTACACAATTTAGTTCCTTAAAGTTTTTCTCTATCTCCAACGGTTACCAAGATATTAAAAAATCTAAACACATTATGTATTTTGGGGTTCCAATGTTAATCTTACGGAGGATAATGAAAAATAATTATTTCACCTATTAACCAATATTTTTGGATGAAACTTGATATTTAGCTCTATGTGGTTGAGATCCATCCATTTATGCTTAAAAATCATAGTTTATGTGTTTATCATGGCAGCTAACCTGCATACTCTTTTTCCATGTTAATCATGTAGATTAGGTAAAGTCCTTTATTTATGGACAGATGTTGATGAAACTTAAATAAAAACTTTTTATGCTAGAAATACCTACTTTCAGTGTTCTTCACAGCAGCAAACCTACATACTCTTTCCTATGTCAATCTTAAGGAGAATTGGCAAAAAATTAACTCTCATAATTAATTATCAACAGATATTTATAAAACTTGTCAGATATTATTATATTATTGATTTAGAAATTCGCTGAGTATGCAGGGTTGCTGCGACGGGGGTATTTACTTTCATTTGTACAATTTGACATACATAATTTTACATTACACTACTTACAAAGTGCTTTTTTATTTCCCTTTGAATATTAACAGTGATAACCCTACTTCATTATATATCAGGGTTTCTTTTTTGCCACTTTATTTCTATTCATTGTGCATACATAAAGACGGAAATACAAATTTTTTTGTTTCTTCTCTGAATTTTTATTCTTCACTATCATAACTACTTAATAGCCAAAACTCCTGTGTTTGTTTAGCCTGTTGTACTTGCAGAATGCAGACTAAGATAACATTACCAATTTTCTGGAAAGAACCTATCTCATCCTTATTTATGAGACACAAGCCCCAATCACTAATTTGGGTATTTTAATATGTATATGAATGATGGGCTAGTGTGATGAGTGTTAAGGATTTTATGAAAGTAGCATAGTTGTTTAGAAAGAGACCACCATCAATAAATCAGAAGCACAACTAACTATGAACACAATTGACATACTATTTTGTTTCTCCTAACTCTTCTTTAAGAATAGGAATGAGACAACATTGAGAAGGTTAATGGACTATTAGAGTTTTTGTGGTCTATACTAACAGTTTAAGTAAGCAACCATTCCCAAGAGTTTTGGTAATAGCACAGGATAGCAAATTAATTCATCCGTAAAAAAGATTTAATCAACATGATTAGTGAAATAAATTAATGGTTCATGAGAGAAGTATCTTTATGAAAGATATTCAGTCTTTGGACGATTTTTCTTTCTTGTGTTTGCTGATCTGCTCATACTTGGTCTTACTGGACCACCAAAGCAGGAAGGGGATGGCCAGAGAAGGGAGAGTCATGACGGCAAATGCACCCCAGTCCAACTGCAAAATCAAAATTGGGACGGTTAACACCTTAGGAATATAAGATTAAGACAACAAAGAATTAGCAAGCCATGACAGGCCTTCTTAGAATAGAATACCGTGCGACAACGGATTCTGTTCAGGAAAGTAAACCACTCTGTTCTGTTTACTTAAGAATATATGTTTTCCAAAACTTCAGGGGGAGTCATCAAAGCTCAACTCACTATCTCTAATGATAACCAATTTGCTGCTAAAAGCCTTGAATGGTAATTTAAAATTTACTTTATTGTATATTGAACAATCAATGATAACTCTGAACTTACCAAATGAGGAGAAAATTTCTTGTCGTAATCTTTAAATGCGATGATGACACCTTCACCTGGCTCGCTGGTCACTGCTACTTGGACCTAATTGAAAACCATGTTTGATTACTAAGAAATAGTTAATTATGACTTTTTAGTGAGAGCTGATAAGGTTTTAATTAATTGCTGTCTATGATTCACAACTAAATAAAGATAGACACCCTTATTTTGTCCTTAACTTTTAAAATTGTTATTATGCTGATAACAATGTTACTCATACCACTAATCAGTTTCAACCCTTGCCCAGTAGCTAACTGTAGGATTGTGGCCAGGGCTTCTTTGGTCAAAAATTGTATTAAAACCAATTTCCACATCAATAATTTGGTGCTGAATCTTAACCCATTGGCCTAGTTTTTATTGGATGGCCTTGCATGCCCTCTAGTACTGGTAGAATTAAAAAATACGAAAATGCAAAGCTTTGCTAATAACTAAACAACTATTTAACGGGGATTTATTTTTACGCCTGGTTTTCAATTTTCTGTTCAAAAGTAATTCGGCTATAAAAAATGTTTAAATTTAACTGAAACAATTTTAAAAATATATTTTTTCCATTTTTTAAATATTTTGTTTAAAAATGTTTTAACTTTCAAAGTATATGTGATTTATTAACCCTTTGAGTGCCGTGGCCGCTGCATTTTTCATGAAAATGTAATGTTTGCCAAGAAAGGTCATAGAAAATTTAATTTGACAGATATTAATGTAATCTTTTTATAAATTGTAGACAATCAAACTTTCTTTTTAGACGTCCTACGCATTTACGTATTCAATAAGAATTGGCAGGTGGAGGCATCTGTGGTCAGTTTAGTGAATTTGTTAGACACTATCGCCTACGTGACCGTGTTGCCATCTGGGGGCAAACAACCGAAACTGCTTTCGTAGTACACTAGCCTGCCACCGGGCAGGTCTTATAACCAAGTAAGCGCTTTCAACTCCTATGCACTGGTGGCCTAATCGGCTAAAGCGCTGCGCTGACGAGTGTCTTATAACCAAGTAAGCGCTTTCAACTCCTATGCACTGGTGGCCTAATCGGCTAAAGCGCTGCGCTGACGAGTGTAACGTTCTAGCCATTCGGAAGTGCTAGGGTTCGAATCCCGACCATGAGCAATCCCAATTTGGCTTGCAAATGTGTGGTGTAGCGGAGTGGAGGGCCCACCTTAAATAAACGGTGACCGGCTTGGGTGGAAGTTGACGGCATTTGTAGGCTTAATTGGGATTGCAGTGGACACCTGTTTTGCTTTTGTGGTTAGTGGTTATAAGGGGGGGCATGTTTTAAGCTTTTTTTGTTTAACCCTAGAAGTGGCAAGCTTTTTACTCTTAACTGTAACATAAAAATAATTACTAATATCTTCTTGAAATATCAAAGTTTAAACAAAAAAAAGTATATGTGATTTATTAACCCTTTGAGTGCCGTGGCCGCTGTATTTTTCATGAAAATGTAATGTTTGCCAAGAAAGGTCATAGAAAATTTAATTTGACAGATATTTATGTAATCTTTTTTTAAATTCTAGACAATCAAACTTTCTTTTTAGACGTCCTACGCATTTACGTATTCAATAAGAATTGGCAGGTGGAGTTTGTGGTCAGTTAGTGAATTTGTTAGACACTATTACGTATGTTGCCATCTAAACAACCGAAACTGCTTTTAGTAACTAGCCTGCCACCGGGCAGTCTTATAACCAGTAAGCGCTGTTTAATCCTGACTGGTCTAATCGCTAAAAAGGCGCTGAAGAGCAAAAGTAAATTTAAACCATCAATTTAAAAAACAAATAAAAAATTAAAATTTGTTAATTGTTAGTGGTTAAGAATAGTTACCTTAAATAAACGGTGAATTTTGGAAGTTGACGGCATTTGTAGGCTTAATAGCATGGACACCTGTTTGCTTTTGTGGTTAGTGTTATAACATGTTTTAAGCTTTTTTTGATAATAATTTTTTTTACTCTTAACTGTAACATAATAATTACTAATATTCTTGAAATATCAAAGTTAAAACACACTAACTATGTCCATACAGTTGTTATATTATCCTGTGATCAACTGTCAAAAAGGTTATAAAGCAAAAGAGAAATTTAATTTGTATTGTTTTTACAGTGGCTTCAAGCAATAGAATGAATACGTTTTCAAAACACAAAAGATTTTGGATCTTTCTCTGCTTTTATTTCCCACAGTTATTTTACCCTTTAGTTTTTACAAATTGTTTAGAAATTTGATAATTTTTCATTTATTACATACATAAAATAATATTAATGCCAAAACCTCTATTCACATGTTGTTTGGATGATCTTCAAACAACTGTCAAACGGTTATAAACAGATGTTTTGATTTGTATTGTTTACATTTGATTCTCCATAAGCGTAATGTTAAATTTTTAGATTTTAAACTTAAAATTACAAGAAAACACGAATTTTCCTGGACATTAGACCTATCTAGAACTTATTTTCTACTCGGAAATTAGTTATTTCCAAAATTTAAAGAAATTCCTTAGTGTCGTTTTCGAGATCCGTGTGCAAATATATATACAAACCTTGCTCGTATTATAGTATTGGATTTCATATGCGTAATTCAGTATTAATCGTCATTATTGACTAATAATTACGTTAAACTGATTACGGTACCCTGTCTTCTGTGGGCGAAATACGCAATTATGCCGAATCTCAAGCAGGTGACCATACGATTGTATCACCGAATCGCGGCGCTACGGAACAGTTCTATATGGCTAGGCCAATGGGTTATACATTGTTTACAACAAAACATGAAATAACTCTCCTTTAACATTTTTATACGATTATTATATTACTAATTATATATTATATAATTAAAAGTATCATAAAAATGGAAGCTTACAATAGTTTTGGGTGACACTTATTGGTTTATGGGATCAGTGACGACAAACATTATATAATTAATTGTTATTCACAAAAAAATTGCCTAACACCTAGTATTAAAATTGTATAACAGTTACTAACAAAGAAAGCTTTATTAAAATGGCACTGAGAAATACTTAAAGAAATAAATAGTACACCTCTTTCCCAAACGACTTCTTCTAGGTATATCAGGGTACCAAGCAAGAGAACTCTGCAGGTACAGTAACTGGTTTTAAAAGAGCAGGACATTTGTCTAACAAGATAAAGTTACTAACCAGATTAGTATCCTCTGAGGTCCTGTAGTTGACCTCAGCTGCAGTGAAGTTGTAATACCCGTACTTGGTTGGCTTAATGACCACTACATGTGACACATTGGTGCCTGGAGCAATTCTATCCAACTTGGCATTGAGTTGGCCCCCGACAACTGTGAATGCCTCGGGGTGAAAACTTGAGTCACTCAGAACAACATTCAAAGCAGCACTTGTTCCAATGTTGTATAAGGTATACTGCAAGAAAAAAATATTATAGAACAGTTTTGACTGGTTTACAATCTTTAGTAAAAATGATCATCACACTTTTATAATTAAAATATGGATTTAAATTCAATACCAACGTAAGATATTAAAAAATATATATAGACATCTTAAACTTTTACAAAACAATAGTAAGATCAGTACTTTAATGAAGAAGGAATGATTTTAACCTGAGGAAGAACATGAAAAATCAGAAGACCTTTGAAAATAAAGTTGTAAAAACTATGCATGGTGTGAAGCTGGGGTATGGACAATCTGCCATTACCAGGAGTTAACAGAATTATTCCAAGATTCTAATATTGTATTGTAGAAGAGGTCAAAATTAGAAGACTAAGGTGGCTAATGTTGGCCATTTCCTGATCAGAAATAAGGAGAGCTAGTTGAAGATGTTAGTTAGGGGAGACCTGGGGGAAGACCAGTAGAAGGTTCAAAGACCAGACGATGGAATCAAGTCTGGTATGACAAAGAGTTGGTAAGGCCAGATACTGCAAAAAGTGGCTAGGGGTACAAATGGCCATGACAGTAAGCAAGAAAAAATCCATTTTTGAGAAGAATCTAAAGCTGTGATACTAAGTATGAGTCATTGAAACCTTATGAACACTTTTTTATGGTCATGTAAGTATAATGAGATCAGTTGTTTGAATTAGATCAGTTATCACTCTCACTCTTCACTTTGACAAAACTTCACAAATGTGAATAATAAACAAAAGTATAGTGTTGTCATAAGGATGGGTTTTACGAAACAACTCAAATTATCCAATGTGCCATAATGCTCAGAAGGGATTCTCTATGTGCATTTTATTTATTTGGTGATAAGTTAGTATGTACATAAGAATTACTACCTAATTATTACCTTACTATAAATTATTACCTTAACTACTATGTCCATATCTTCTACCAAGTACTTATTTAAAATCTGCTTAGAAATAAGAAGGCGGGCGCCTGTAGCAGCTTCAGCAGGCTGGTCCGAGCAAGACACTCTCCATGCCAACCCCAACACAATTAATAGGACTTGAGTTACGTTCATCTGGAATCAGAAAGCGAGGATAAAACATGTACCACAAAACTTTAGAAGGTAGGATACTGAAACAATACTACCCTAAAACAGAGCAGTGAGATAGCTGAATTGTATTACATGATTTAAGTTAACTACCTCAAACAAACCATTAGTGATGATGACTGTTACATTATTTTAACTGGTAGATTAAGAATGCCCTTCCAAGACATTAGATGCATTGTTATGAATTATATTCTCTGATAATGTGACAAACTTTGTTTTTTAGAGTTAAGGTGTATAAATTAAGGTGGTGCGAGTGAAAAAATTGACTATCTTATAAAAACATAATTATAACATTCATATGTTGATTGTTAACTATTAATATGTTATCGATAAATTAAATAAGCGAAAACTGCTAAATGATAAACAAACAATAGTACCAGTCCCTAATAATTCTTGGAAAATAAAATTTCTTTGTCAAAATATTGAAAATCTGGTTAATCGGGTAGGCCCTTTAGGAATAGATTAGATTAGATTATTTGAAATGGCGACCATACCACAAGGTAGGTATTTTAAGCCAAGTATGAATGAGGTTTGTAAGATGATTGTGGCGCGATCTTGTAGTCTTGTTACTGACTAAAGCTGACATGTTCCTTAGACAGGACTGTTAATTAATAGCCCAACAGCTGATAGTATCTAAGGGACCTACAGTTTAACATGGAATCCGAACCACGGCCTCTGAATTACGAATTGGTCTAATTATGATGATGGTCTTTGCGGATTAACGTAGTATTCAGTAGTGCGGACGTTAATCCACACAACAGAACACCATACCCACCGACCATCTCTCACAAATATCCTCAATTCGTGACCTCCAAGTAGCTGGATTACAGGTTGACGCCACCATCCCAGTCAGATAATAACATTATCAGAAATAGATCCTATGATTGCAGTTTTTTTCTGAACACAACTTAAAAAATTTTGATGATAGTTTCAAATCAATGATTTCAAGATAAATGTTTTTTTACTGAAGAAAGTCATGCACAAAGGGTGGTGACATGATCTTCACCAAATTCATGTTAAGTACAAACAGCTATTATATATTGTGTGAGGACAAAGTGTTTGAATTTTATTGTCTTAAATATGTCTTTGGTTCTCTTAACTTAGTTGTAGTGCGTATCTGAATTTTATTGTCTTAAATATGTCTTTGGTTCTCTTAACTTAGTTGTAGTGCGTATCTATCGTTCACACTAAATTTTGGAGATGATTGTGGGCTCAGTACCTTTAACAAAATGCATGGGTACCAGATTTAACTTACACAAACCATTTATATTGTTCAATTTCAAACAGAAAAAAACCCTACTTAATAGTAATTGGTGAAAGTTATTACTCCAATGATCTTAAGAGTAGGGAATGCAATACAATTCTTGGTACCATAACGATTTGATTTGTACTTCCTCATGGAAATATAAATAAATTCACTAAGAAAGCACTGTAGAAATAATCCACTCTAATTAGGTGTTATTAATAACAAGCCCCAAACTCTTGGGGTTGTTTTTATATCTTAATCTTACCTTAAAAACTTAAATAATATATGGATAAATAGGGTCTTCACAAATATTTCAAATCAAAAATTCATGAAATATAACAGTATATAGCAAAACAACACACTACTAACGCCTCTTCAGAAAGTAGTTATTATAACCTCTGCCAAACTTCTTTCGACGTTTCACGTTTCAGCATCGGCTACAACATGTGTTTAGGTCAGCCTTCGTGGAGCTACATTTCAGCTAAGAAGCCACGTCCAATTTCTTTCAATCAAAGACTTACGAGTACTTACTTACTTTGTATGTAGCTAAAAGTATTTACGTAAAAAGTATAATATTATAAAATTATGTGTTATTAAATTAAAAATTAAGTAAATGTTGCCTTGATTATTTAAAAAAGTATTTATAATGATAATTTAAATACTTTTTTAAATTTACATAATTTTATATAAATCATTTTAATTTTAACGGTTGATTTCATGATTCTATATCAAACATGTGTTATTCCAACATACTTTTTATAACCTGAAATCGTGTACTCTGTAGAAATCGTGAGAGATAACGCATGAGGATCACCGTTATTACCTTTTTGAAATGTCATTTTGCCCAGGTAGGTATTTTAAGCCAACTATGAATGAGACGTGAGAGTAATATGATTGTAGCGAGCTCTTATAGTTTTGTTACTGTACTGACTAAGGCTGTCATGTTCATCAGGGAGACAGCACTGTTAATTATTAACAATCCTGTCTCCCTAATAATGACCTTGCAGCCGATAGTAACTAAGGGAAGTTCTTGTGGACGAACACGCACGTGAACGTGATTGTGTAACGTGGAACCCAAACCACAAAAGTACCTCAAATTCAAACTTATTTATTGTAAGAAAATATTTAAGTTCATAATTATTATGTATATTATAATTTTTTAAAAATAGTGCAAATGCAATTCAATATTATTTAATTTAACAGTTTGAAATATGATAAAAAGAATATCAAAATTTAAAAATTTAAAAAATTCTTTTATTTGCTTTGTCTTTTTTAAAAACAATACTTTGTTAAGTTTTTAGAAAAGAATAACTTCTGTTTCATTTAGGAATTGGAAGGTTTAAATTGTTCTAACTATTGTTTGAGTTAAGCATAGTAGATGACAATAAAGAATATAATTGTGTATAAGCGTTCATTCTTATGTTTGTAAGAAAATATTTAAGTTCATAACAATCGTTATATTTGTTTAAAAGCTTTGTTAACAATTGCAGTCACTATTTTAAAAAACAGTTTTATGTAGTTTTATTTTAAATTTAAATAGGTTACGATTTTTTCTATCTAGTTGGGGAAGTTTTTCACAATAATTTGTTTAATTATATAAAAACTGTGCTATTGATATTTATATAAAATACGGTTAAAATAAATATATAGTTATATTTAAATTAAATTATTAAATTATTTTGTTTATCTGTATAAAATTGCTATTAAGAAATTTATAACCCCATTAAAATACGTAATTTTAATTAATTCAAACTAATTTTAAATCAGCATCAATTGAATTATATATTTATTCGATATACAAATTATTAAATTATCGATGGTTAAACGTATTAGACTATGTGTCTTTTCGATCTATAATATGTGTTATATCGGCTATAGAACGAGTCAAGACCTCTACTCACTTTTATACATGTACTTATTCATGCAAATCAGTAAAAACACTCGTATGTTAAATATTAGAGATTAATTAAAGTAAAGTACCAAACATATTCTCTGAATATGCAAAATTGAAAACTTTCAATACGATCGTGGGGAAAATAATTATACGTATAATATGTTTTTCCGTTTCACTAAAGCTCTGGCTTGTAGAATCCAAAGCTCAAGAGAACTCATATCTGAATCCTCGTTTGACATTTTGCAGTTGATGAGATTTTACTTCAAGCGTCAAGCAGCTGGTTGCAGATTGCAGTCGCGAAAGTGATAGTTTGTCGTCGTGAAGTGTATCGTGTTTAGTAATCATTAAGCGAATTATGGAATTATGTGATCAGTAAGAGGCGTAAGTGGCAGTGGCATAATTTTGATTTGTATCAACAACCATCTGTATCCAATTTAGATTTTGGTATTGTTTTAATTCAGTTTTGGGATTCGTTCTGCGTGCGAGAACACGGATCGATGAAAAACAGACTTTTGAGTCATGCTTGATGGACCGGGTTGTAACACCGTTATTTCTTTAATTATTAAAGAAAATTTACTTTCATCTTATTTGTGTGGATAAATAAAGGTGAGTTATTAATGTTGTAAATAAGTATTGCTATTAATTGTTACGACTTCTTCATAGTGCTACACGTCTAACATGGAGTTGACATATTTTGATTGGGAGGGCCTATGATCAAGCAATTGTGAGGTTTTAAATTTATAACCATTTATTGTGTGACATATTGGACCAGAATTAATTGCATAAATCTATTGTTTCAGTATTAGGGCTAAGTAGGCTAGAATTTATTATTAAGACAGGCTATTGGGGTTTTAATTTTTATACTTTATACTTATAACCAGGTAAGAAAGGGACTGTTACTCTGATTTAAGTAAAACTGTGTGATCTTTGCTGTAATAATGAGTGGCGACTGATTAATTACTGTGTATGTGTCATAAATAGTTGTATCGAGCTCTTAGGCCTTATCCCTTTGGCCTTATCCATTAAGGCCACAAGCAAACTTCTCCCCTAATATGTGATAGTATGACTCACTAATATAACCAAGGATGTAAACTAGCCGAGTTTTTACGTATTACTTAAAAGGTCACATTTAGAATGTAATTATCTTTGATTTTTATAATTTTTAGGTGGCTATTATTACTAATTAGGCTACTTTGCTATGTCAGATGCATTATTAATTGAAAAATTGGTTTTAAGATTTTATGTAGCTGTGATTTATTATTTGTCTCAAATATTTGATAAACTTTGTTTGTGTCTAGTCCTCATACATTTCATATACGATCCAGTAACATGGAGAGAGTGGAGGTTGACAAAACAGCCCATCTGTATATAGGGCATAAATAAAATTAGAGGGCACTTAGAGGGTGGTATTATACCGACCACATTCATACAATGTACATTCCTAACTTAACTCCGCAGAGCGCTGGATGACGTCATATACAATAACAATGTATGAATTTGGTTGGTATAATACGATAGTCCCAATTATAGTTTTGTACAAAGCTTGGAAGTATAATATTTTTGGTTAATTCTATGTTTTATTACCCTGAAAAGAGTTATACCTTTATTATTGTCCATCTCTAACTCTAAACAAGGCATTTGTGTTTGTCTTTTCCGAGTAAACGAGAGCTCCCAATGTTATGAAAATATTTTTCCTTATTCTATACCTTTTAGATAAAGTTTATGTTTGCTTTTAACTGACCCACGAGTTATGAAAATAAAATAATAAGCTCTCAAACACCCAGTTTTGAGCTATAGGCTATTCGACATACAGGATGTCCCTTAAGTCCGTCACCAAAATTCATTATGTGGTTCATTGTGTCAAAATAAGCAAAAAAAGTCCAATAGGGGTAAGTCCTAAAACGCATACTTAGCCAGATATCCGGAATTTGTATTTTTTATAAAACTATTTTATATTCCAGTTATTTTTAATCAATTATCTTGAAATTTGGCGTGTGTCTTTAAATATTTATAGGCCCCCTAGTATATTTTAAAACATCAATGCGATTAATTGTTTAGTTTCAAAATTGTGGCCATTTAAAATATTTAAATTAACTTAAGAAAGTCGATTGTTTTTAAAAATTATTAAAAATAACATTTTAAATCAAATTGAATTCCTTATTCTTTGAAATCAAAATTATTAAAATCGTTTAATAAACAATGAAGTTTTAGTACTTTTACCAGTTTTAAGTGTGTACAATTGCAACATTATCAGCTGCATCAATGGTCCCTCGGTCAGTGCTAATAACCAAATTGAGATTTTATTTTTTATTTGTTTTTATTTGCTTACGATTTTAGGTTTATATTTTACTGTGAAAGTAAGTAGGCTATCTTTTTTATCAACACAGAATCCAGTTGTCATGTTGTTTGACTAGTTCGTCTTGGTAATGTTTTTAAAACATTACGCATAACCTATTTTGGCTGTCTTTACAATGTTATCAAAATCAAAGGATTTGTTGTGGTGGTGGTAAGTTGATACGTTACAGACTCACTTATAGTTAGGCCTAGGACCTACATGAAATCATTAAATAATCGAGCTTCATGGAAAGTGGCACTTCTAGCATTTGTAGGCCTAAAAGCTAATACTGGAATGCCAAACTACTATGAACATTACTATGAGAAACCTGCTGAATCCAACTTAGGCCACTTAATAGGCACTTAATATTACTACCCAATTATTATTACTTTGTTAGGTAATGTAGCAATTGTTTTCATTAGGGCTAATTGATATTTTTCAAATTTTCATTAATCATAACTTTCTTATATAGGCCTAATAGAACCACATCACTTTCTGAATATGTATTACTCAATTAGTTCTGAAGATGGCTACAAAGAAGTTAAAGTCAACAAGCTTTCTTAACCCTGTAAGGCGGTAGTTTTTTAAAACTTGCCAGACTCTGCACCCAACACAATGCACCAAAACTGAGATTTTTGTGGTATTATACAAGATATCAAGCTAATTATTTGATAAAACTAATAAATGAATATTCTAAAAAAAAAATCTTAAGACTCAACCCTAACATTACTCTAACAGGAATGCATATTTCACGTAAGTTATGCTCATATGCGACTATATTACGTTTTCAAACCTAAACCAAGATACAACAATTACGTACTAATTTGTTCACATCTTTAAATATAATTTAATCTTACTTTACAACATAAAAATTACAATTAGGCCTACATGCAGAACAGAACAAAGACAGAAAACAGCCGAGCAGAACTTTGGTGATGCTTGTAGACAATATTTCTGCCTCTTTCATACATAAAGCATACATCACTTTTAGATTATATATAAACTAACAGCCAAGGGGCTCCCATACATTCACGGTTAAAAAATTACTCATAATTAAAAACAGCTACTACCTTTTATTTAGACTTTTTTCGCTCTTGTTGCTGATTGTCTCATGGACCTTCCAGGCTTAAAAGCCTGTGAAACTGCTGTAATTTCCTGACTAGCTCCTCCCAAGGAAGCTGACCGCCCCTCTCCACAACTCCAAGAGTGGCATCCCTTACCTCAGTAAGCCCAGTGCAATTATACAGCAGATGATTAGCAGTCTCCTTGGACTGCATGCAATTACTGCAGCAAGATTTTTCCTCATATGTCCATGTCCCATGATGAGATCTACAATGAGTCTGAGTTCTGACCTACCTAACCGTAGAAGGTCCTTTGCGATCCTCGAGGAGGGTGAACTGAGAGACAGTTTGCTGTCTCTCAGGAGGGGAAGCTCCGCCCATCTTCTGCGGGGACACTCATTTGACTCATCTCTCATCTCGCTCATCTCTCTGAACACATGTGCCATGGAGATACTACAAAAAGGGCCCATGAATGGAATTGAAGCGCCATCATTCGCCAGACGATCCACAGTTTCATTACACATAATTCCTGAATGTTCTGGGACCCATCATAGGGTAATGTTGTATAGACTGCTAAGAGAATACACACGTCTTGGAGTCTTGGTACAGGAGTCCAATGTTTTGCCTATCTGAGAAAATGGTGATGTTCCTGTTCCTAACGGCTCTGTTGAGGTTGAATAAAGCACATTCCATGATGGCTACCACTTCTGTCTGGAATTCTGTAGGGAAATCCCCCATTGCAATTTAGAGCTTTTTTACCTTTTCTTGCAACCCCAGTATTCCAGCTCCAGCGTACCATTCTGACTTACTGAGTTGAAGAGGTCCGCCGCCTTCTTGCCAGTCAGTTCTTCATGGAATCACCACAGAAATACTTACCAAATGCACGTATGATGTGAAGTGAAGGTAGTCTGAAGGCATGTCAAGTGCCTCACATCGAACTATCTGCTCAATTCTGGTGTAACCAACCGAGGGTACATTGAATATCATCCAGAGATACTCACATCAGAACGGGGGTGCGTAAAAAGCCATATGGCTGACGCGCTATAGGAACACAGTTCCGCCCCTTTGTGTAATTCAGTATTCACATCGGAGGAGATATGCACATTTCGCAGCAACCGTTATGATGTAAACATCATAGGCAGGATGTTGAGGATGCAGTGCGAAGATGCTCCAGAGCAGGTGCTTATGGCCCCAGAAATCATGAGGCAAGCCAGCCCCTAAACTGCCGCAAGCCCCTGCACCGCTGCACTGAAGTTTGTCTTTGGCCACCAAACAAGTGAACTATAGGTCATGGCTGGCCTCACCACAACATACAGACAGTCAAAAGCTTAGGATGCAATCCAACAAACCAATACATAGATTAGATTAGATTATTGAAATGGTGACCGTACGACAAGGTAGGCTTTAAACCAAGTATGATTGAGAAACGAGTGTAGGATGATTGTGACATGATCTTGTTGTCTTGATACTGACTGAGGCTGACGTTTTCCTTAGACAGAACTGTTAATTAATAGCCCAACAGTTAGTGGCATATCTAAGGGACCTACAGTTTATTTTGGAATCCGAACAGCCGCCTCTGAATTACGAACTGGTCTAATTAAGAGGATTGTCTTTGCGGATTAACATAGTATTCAATAGTACTGACGTTAATCTACATAAGAGAACACTACAGATGTTCTCATTTTGTTCGTCCGTTAAAAATACAGTATATAATGCGATGTATATGAAAATTATATACTCTTTGTGAGATTGTGGAACACAGGATTATTAAGCATTCATTATTTTCAAAGGACGATGGTTAGTTCCAAGCTTTGATTCAGTACTCCAAAATATGGAGAACTAGCCAAAGTACCCGTTCTTCGCACTGGTAAAAAAGGGTGAGAGGTGTAGGCTCTAATGATACATTGAAATTGTTGTTAATTAATTCTTTATTGTTTACAAAATGACAAAACACGAGTATCTACATCTTGACAAAGTAACATATGTCAAATATTGGGAAAGGAAAAAGATAAACGTAATAGAGACAGTCATCGGGAGAAACCTAAAATCTACCATTCGACTATTTCAAAATAATAATTCACTAATTTCGATCCAGCAGTTTATCTGTAAAAATCAACTTTATTTCTTCTTCTTCCCCAACTGTCAAAATATAGTGTAAACGGAAGTTGACATTTGAAAATTTAAACATTGAAACCTTGGACGGTCATGGTAGGTCTTTTTCTTCTTCTTCTTTTTCCTAAACTGTCAAATTGTAAGTGTTCACAGATGTTGACATTTAAGGAAATTAATATGCATATGTGTTGCATGAGTTTAAGATCTAGCTTTATTCTAGATTAAAATTTTATACAGCAAATGTGTGCAAATATAATCTTTTTATAAAGTTTATTTATTTGTTTATTAGTGTCAAACTTTACAAACTGCTACATTTTATAGGTTTGTTGATGTCTTTTATTTGCTTTTTTGATAATTTTTCACATATTTAAGTTTTATTAGTGTTATTTTGTAGAGATTACATCATTTTACTTTATTTTGTTCATTAAAAACTTGACAAAGATACGCAACTGGGATTTTATAGAGAAATAGTTTCACTGTTTAGTTCTGCTCACATGCCTCCATTTGGGTTAAACCATGCCTTCATGGATCCTCTTATTTTTAGTTTTCTTCAAATTATAATGAAGTCAAACGGGCCGAACCCCGTGGGCAACACCTAATACAGTATATACTGTACTTTAATATTATAAATCCCATGTTAATAATCTCATTAAAGTCGGTAGGCCCCTACTATTTTTTCAGAATATTCTTATTTCCGTATATTTATTCCTGACAATTGTACTAAAAAATACCTAAAAGTTATAGCAAGTTTAGTTTACTGCTTGATCCACACACTATACCATATTATAGTGTGTGGACCCTAGAAAAAATCTATATGATGACACTGATACCTATATATTTTTAAATATTATTTTTACTATCTATACGTCATAGAAAAGTATGCTCCTTTTATATATTTTTTGTTTTCAGACTGAAATTTGGAAATGTTGTATGTTACAACAGGAACATAAACCATATCTTTCGCAAAGGTTCTCTCTGTGATGATAGAGAATGTCTTAAATTTTGTCCTAATCTAAAATTATGACTGTCCAGACTGCCACAAGCTTACCATAAATATGTCATGAAGGGTTTAACAATCCACCATGTTGTCTTGTCACGTTTTTTACGTTTAGTAGTTGCAAGGGAAAAATTAACTACACCTATTCATCTATGATCTTTTAATTATATCTAATCTGTTGTAAACCAGTTTAGACATAATTTTTCTTGGTAGATAAAATTATTTTTTTAAATTTGATTGCCTTGTTTCAAGTCAAATTTGGCTTGGCAGTTAAATTTATTACAATTAAATAGTAATAAGAATTTAAAGGCAACCTTCACTCAAAATTAACTTTGAAATTCAGTAGACGATTGCTTATCTAATCTTTTTCTCCTTTCTGAGTCCAAGATCTAATTTGAATTAGAAAATGGTTCATTTGGAAGTTAAATACAAAATAGATTAACACTAACACCAAAACATGTTTTGTAAAATGATAATAAAAACACCAGGTCTCTAAAGAAGTTAATAAAAAAGAAGTTATTGAAGGAAACTAAACAGAATTTTAATATGTTACTTATGAGAGTACTTTTGGAGTTGATAGCTGTAGGCCTAATTGTATTAAATTTGTTAAAAAAATAAAATAAGTATCCTACTGATGTATCACTATAAGTGTTAAAGAGAGTTAAATATCTAGAGCAGTATTTTTTTCTATTTTTCTTTTCTTTTCATGAAATCTCAGTGTAACGATAAAGTAATTAAAGTGTTATTAAAAAAGTGTTAATTAAATACACATTTTAATTATATAAAAAAATAGTTAACACTTTAATCTTACACTAAATCATATTTACATCTACATTATCATTTTTGATAAAAAGAGTTTACTTTAACTGCTGTGTGTTAATGTGTGAAAAGGATCTTGGTGTAATACACTGTGAATCTGCAAACATCACACCAAATGTGTTGATGTGTACTTTGTGTTTCAGGAAGAATCATCCAAAACTTACAGTACCTAATTTCTTAAACTTTTCATACTTTTAGCGATATCCCATAGAGAAGAAGCTATTACCGTAGGTTTCATATCAAGACTCAAGCCTGGGACCATGTTATTTTTCATTTTGAAGTGCCCAGAGGCCATAACAACATATTTAAATAAGAACAGCTAAAACATTACCTAATTATTTCTAGTGATAATAATTGATATAGAAAGTGATTTGACTCCCTTAAATGTCAAGTATTAGAGAATCATTTTAGGAAAAGAGTTTCACCACCTCCAGAGTTTCTATGACTTTTAACGTGTTTGAAAAGTCCAACAAAATATTATTAGTTTTTATATATTTTACATGGGATCACAAATTTTTTTTATCCAGCGGATTATTATATTCATTACGGTGTTGTAGGGTTAAGCGCTATCATTTTAATGTTCAAATTGTCAAGGTAATAATTACTTTCAATTTCATATATTTAACGTCATGAACTTAGATTCGAGCGTGTAAGAACAAGGAACCACATCTGGAATAGGTTCGGTGTGGCTTATTGGCTATAAACATGATATGTTCTGGAGGCCATGACTACATATTGCGATATACATTGCTGAGACAACCTCTTCTACGTTTACTGCTGTATTTATGTACTACAGGGAAAATATACTGAAAGTGCTGTATTTTTAGGCTTCAAATTACACTGCATGGAATAGAATTTGTCTTTAAAGACTATTCAATATTTTAACATCTTTTTTTATTTATTATTTCTGTGTGAAGACCATAAATAGTACATTGGTTTGTTAATTTTTTATACATATTAACTAATTATTGATCATCACTTTTAAATGATTCAGGCTACCAATTGTACAATACCGTAAATATAAATTTTCTTACATTCAAATTTTTTTGTACACAGCCAACACTACAGATCAACTCAAATTACTTATTGTTTTCAACATTTGGTTGTTTTCTCAGAGATTACTAAAACTTAAAACCTAGAAAACAACTATTTTGTTGTTTTACCAGTACCATAGACATTAAATTTAAATTTTCTCTGGAGCCATTACTTGTAGACTAAAGATTCAGAATACTAATCTGTTCATTCTTTTAAGCTGGTTTTTACTGGTTTTTATTATAATAATTTCTCCTTATACTGTAGAATACGGGGAGAAAATAAAATACCACATAAAAGACCCTAAAATCTTTTTGTTTTGGCGGTTTTCCATTATTATAATAAATAACATACAAATAACTTATCATATAAATGGAAAAAATGGACGGTTATATATAAATTATAGTTAATGTTGCTAGGAATTGTAGGCTACTGTTTCGATTCTATTACTTTTCTCTTTTTGATTTATAATACTTCAGTCAATGTCAGGTATAAAATATTTTCTGAATTAATGTTATACTGTATAGATAGTTGAATTGATTTTAGACTACAGGATAATCTATAAATAACATCTAAAACTTTTATCATGAAGAGTTTTACAGTATTAACTTTCTCCAAAACAATTTTAATTACTGTATTATATTAATTATTTAATTTTATTTAGTTCTTTTTATTAATTTTATTTCTTAGTGGGCAAATGCAGTGCATCACATAAAATGTATCTTTATATTTTATCTGAACTGTCAAATTGTAATTGGGCTTGTCCTGTATGTTTGACATGTAAATAAATAAATAAATAAATAAATTATTAAAAATAATTAGTTATTTATTCATCTTTCTTCAATAAAGACAGTACCGTACACAAATTGTTATGGTACAATACTCCATACTTTAGAGCAGTGATGTTAACTGGCATGTGGGTTTCGGAGTTTTATCCAGGATTTAAATTAATATGGTAATAAAATTGTAATCAGAATTATTTAACAATTTTAGTTTTTGTTTTTTTAGGGCTGAATAGCTCCGGGATAAATTGTTAAATTGCCCTGAGATATTACAAAAATATACCGGGTGTCCAGCCTAGAGTGATCCAATAGATAACTTTTTTATTGTATGTCTGAGAGTAAACTTCTTATGGGGGGCCCACTTATATTTTAATGCTGCTTTTATGTAAGTATTAAATTTTTTTAATTTCCCGCCATTATCTCAATATGACCAATGTTGTTCTTTCTTACGGGACACTCTGTATTTTATATTATTTTAGATATAAAACGTGATTTTAAACGTTTTTACTCTCGAAATCTTTTTCTTAAACCTAACCAATTAGGTGATAGAGATAGCTTTAATTGCTTTATTATTATTGTTGGGGAGTTAATATTAAATTTTAATCAGAAGTGAAATATCTATAGGGAAGGACCAGTCCGCAAGGACAATAATGAATGTGTAGAATTAAGTGTTTGATATTGGAACATATACCTTACAAACTCCAGTTCGGACGTGAGTGGACAAGGATGCAATGGATCCCAACACACGAATGACGCTGGCATCTCACTTCAAGTCCTTGGTGTTGTAATTTTCTTCTCTTTTGATGTTCGCACGCAGAGTCTTTTAATAGTTGTGGCCACTTCGGAGGTACGCGGAAGTCGCGATACCGCACATGACACTAGCTTCTTGATTAGGGTTTTTTAGTTTAAGAATGCAAATAAAATAATACTTGAATTTGGTTAAATTAAAAGAGACTGGACATTAGTTAAAATATTGAATATATGTTAAAAGAACTAAAACGTTTACTTGAGGTAATGAGAAATAAATGAGGTGGCCGGTACTAAGACCATACGTGGGCCGTGGACTTGGACAGAGTGACTATTCGCCCAGGTTTTTGGACAGAGTGACTATTCGCCCAGGTAGCCTATCAGTCGTGAGCGATAAGGAACAGTGAATAGAACATCAAAACAATGATGTCTGGAGATAAGTGGACATGAATTCTGTGGCTGTAGTGTTTGGCATTACCTACCGTTTTTAAAATAAAATAAATGTTCTTCTGTCTCATTAAACAAAATACTTATATCATAATTTCAGAGCTCCTTTTTCTGAATATTAAACAATTAAGAAAATCAATTGGTCAAAAGTCACTAGTGCAACAATATGAATTACACATGGTCCCTGTAACTTATAGGAAAATTAAAGTTTTAAAATCCTCTAACACCTGATTGGTTAGGTTTAAGAAAAAATTGACAAGAATAAAAAGTAGAAGTAGCAGACAAACTGGCTAGGGTAGGGGCAGCCACCCCCTTTGTTGGACCGGAGCCAGGTTGTGCACTGGAGGACTCCTTTTTCAAAAAGAAATTAAAGGAGGAAGAGAAGGAAGCCAGAGGGAAAGCCTGGACCGCTCATCCGGGATGCCGACAGGCTAAGGAAATGCTTGGAGTGCATAATATAAGAAGGTCTGAGACCATGATCAGGCTTAAGAAAAACGATCTAAGGATACTGACGGGATTTCTAACCGGACACTGTAGGCTCAGGGGTCATCTGAGCAAGATGGGCATTGTCCAAGAGGGTGAATGCCGCTTCTGCCAATCTGGGGAGGAAACACCTAGACACCTATTGGCTGAGTGTGACGCGATAGGGCAGAAGAGAGCCAGAAGCTTGGGAACACACCAGGTGGCGGTGGAGGATTTTCCAAAGTTAGAACCCCTCGTTATACTAAACTTTATTAAGGCATTAGGACTAGAGGGGGTTCTCTAGGCAAGAACTAGAGACTAGTCTGGGGGGCACAATAGATCTCATAGGTCGCAGTGCAATCCTTCCCCTAGATTTTATCAAGTATCAAGTACGTAAAAGTAGTATTATAACATAGGTGGGGTCCTCGTAAGAAAAAATATTTTTACTCTCAGAAAAAAAGAAAAAAGTTAGCTATTGGATCATTTTAGGCTGGACACCCGGATCTTTGACCATCAAACTAGTTTGGTTTTGTATTGCATTATGTGTTTTAAGCGTATGTCATTTTCATTAATAAAACAAAAAAATGACAAGTGGTGCACACATACAGGTATAATCAGATCAGTGCATTAATTCTTTCATTAACAGAGTCACAAACGAATATACAACTCTCAAACAAAATAAAACGATTATGATGAAAAAAATTTTTTCTCCAAATAGGTACTGTGTATAGGGGGAGAAAGTTAAAATGTGTTCTATAAATGTTTGAGCAACTCGTAGCCAAGTGTAATATGTGTTTGCATATTATGTTCGCTGAGTCGCTTGGAGTTTGAATTGCACTGTGAGAAAACTGTACGAGGAAAGTGGAAAAATATTCTTAAGTTGGAATTTAGAATTCTGTAATTCAATTTTAATATAATTTCTGAACTAGACCAAATTTCATTCTACCCTGATTGATTGAAAAAATATGTAACATTATATTATTCAGTCTGTTCAAGGTACAAAAGTAAACGGCATCAGTGGACTGACACATAATTTCTCCCTTAAGTAAATTAAAATACATCAAACTATCATTTTCTTTAAATTTTATCTAAATACAATTTAAAAAATATTGTTTAAAAAATCAACCAGTATCTTTAACAAGAGAAAATAAGTTAAATTAATTGACAGAAATGTTTTGGGGCATTACTCCTCACCCCCTAAGGTAGTACCTGCCTTGGTCAGTGGGTTTTGTTGGATGAAGTGACTTTACACTGCATTCCAAATTTCATGGAAAACGGTTGAGAAATAAGGAATTTATTGATTTTTTAAATATTCTCCATAAATATAACAATTGAGGCGCTCTCAGACAATGTACTATGTTTACCATGGAAATTAAATCGGACTTTTCTCTGGAACCGTTAGTCGTAGACTAATGATGTAAGATACTAATTTGTTTAGTTTTTAAGCCAGTTTAAATAGTGATGGTCAAATTATTTCATAAAATTTTTTTGCTAGAAAAAATGATTTTTCTACAAAAGCCCATAACTTTTGCACCATTAGTTGTACAGACATTGGGGTGGTGTCAATTATTTTGGCCCTTATCTGTAAACCATGAAATTTGTATGAAAATCCACAGAGCGGATCTCGAAAAATCTGTATTTTTTATTTAAGGGTTTTCGGGCGTAAAATACCATTAAAAATAAAAAAATGGTCTGGAGATATAGCCAAAATGCACCTTTGACCCGAATTAAAAAAAACGGATGATCACTGTGGCCTCGGAGTTTGTGTCCAGATAGACAGACAGACATCAGTTCGTAAACCACTTTTTTGGATTCTGGGAGCCTCAAAACGAATATATACACTTTCAAATCAAATTCGAAAACAATACTGTCTCCATATACAATGTATAAACGGAGAATGCAATAAGGGTTAAAATTAGCTGGTATTTCCAAAGTGTTTTAAGTGGTAGTGTTTGGACTTCCAAAGTTTTCGAACCTCTAAAGTCAGTAACACGACATTGAACATCGACATCAAGCTAACTTCGTTCTTATTGTATTAATACTTATGGACACGCACTAACATAAATAACACCTTTTAAAAATATATTCTAAAAAACCTTTTGGTCATTAAATTTACTAACGAACGTAGTGCATGTACCACCAGCAGAATGAGCGCTCAAGAGGTCTTCTTCCGCCGGCACCACATGTGCGTCGTCCCACGTCTTAGTAAAATTAATATTTTATAAAACAACAGTTTTTATCATGGATTTTTAAATGTGTGTTTGCGCATGTTCGTGAGTGTGAAATATGACAATATCTCGACATAAAAGAACGATGTTAGCTTCATGTTGATGTTTTGAGACTTGTCGATGAACCTCTGAGGTTTGTAAATCTGGCAGACCAAATAAACACTGGTTGGAAACAATCACATTGGAAGCAAACAGGTCATGTTAAACCTAATTTTCTTGAATTATAGTGATTTTTATGTTATTTAACCATGAAAGTAAACAATTTCCGTTTAATCAGTAGGCCTACAAACATCGGTTAACATTTACCACTTTACAGAATCAGTCTTTACAGAAGTCAGGGCTGAGAAGCCTCCCGAGATAATATACTCGAGCGGACAGATTTAGTGGCCAATAAAATGGAGGTACAGTCGTTGTTTAAGAATCAGCCGCCGTGTACACGAGAGCGGTCTGTTGGCTCTTGGCGTTTATAGCCAGGTTACGTATGTTGCGAATGTCTAGGACAGAAAACTCAAATTCTTCGACAAATATGCGTTGAAAAAAAAGTATTAATGAATTAAGAAAACTCGATCTTCAACAATGATGGTGTTTAATGATATTTTTACTGTATAATTCAAATTTGATGGGGCTTCTAACTCCGTTGTCCTTTAGTGAAAGGGTGTTAAGGGGGCTGTTA
The DNA here is from genome assembly GCA_023375725.1 of Nephotettix cincticeps. Lineage (NCBI taxonomy): Eukaryota > Metazoa > Arthropoda > Insecta > Hemiptera > Cicadellidae > Nephotettix > Nephotettix cincticeps. Next base: position 126,414,568 of record CM041786.1, on the reverse strand, counting down.
CTCCATATATTAAACAATTATAACTCTGTGCAGGATAACTAAATATTATGATATACAGAGCTTTAAATTTTTAACTTTAACGAACACATTTTTATGTAGTTCCTTATATAAAAATATTAAGAATGTCATGTTAACATTATTTTTAAAAACTAACATTATTCTCAAAAATATTTTGTTTAATATTTTATGTGTAGACTAGGCTGAATAAGCTAAATTCATTCGTTAGGGAACTAGTTGCTAGATTAAAGATATGTGGTCAAAATTTGGTTACTCTAATGATAATGATAACTGAGAAAATGTGCATCAAAGTTTGAAATAAAAAAATCTGGAATCGCAGGATACGTGTGCACACGGCTGAGCGCCTCTTTTAGAAGCTTTTATTTTGAGTTGTAGTTCTCTTGATGAATTGCTGTAATTCAATGTCCAAAAATTATCGTCTTTTATACATTATGAAACACTTTACTTTTATGAATTTCAGCTCCGTGATCCTCAAGCGAAAATATCCTAATGAATTACTGTATGTTGAAAAGATATGGTGTCCAATATATATTCAAACGTATGTGTTGATGCATGTAGATTAGTTGATATTTATGTGTAGCATAATTCATTGTTAACTTTGTTATTCATTGTTATTATTTGTAATTTTCTTTGTTTTATACTTTTTTTAAAGTTAATTTGAAAACAATTATTTTACATAATCTTTAGGAAAACCCCCATAAACCCCCATAATCTATAAAACCCCAAAAAATTATTACACCGGTGTGTTTCTGTTTTCACGTCTCATATTTATGTACATACTAGTAGCAGTAAGCCCGTCCTTTGTACGGGTTGTAGGATTCAGTTTAAAGAAGAATGATCTATCATACCAAAATGTAAACCTGAAATCCTAAACAAATCAATACAAAGAAAAATATCAATACCCAGATTTATTATTTAGCATTACTTCACAATTAAATAAATTAGAATATCTATACCATTATTATAGTTAGTTATACGTTAACATAACTTTTTAATATAGTATGATTTCGAAATGGGTTTAAAATCAATGACTAATATAAACTAAGTAATGTTGATTCGACAGCTGTTTGTTTTTTTTCTATCAAATCTCAAAACTACAAAGACAGCTGATTTTTAGCAGTAGGCTATCAATTGAAAACTGAAGCAAAATGCGACCAATATCGCGTAAAAGTGGGGTTTTAAATGCTTGTTATTTATCTTTTATGGGGCGGCGGGCGATTTCAAGTATTTAAAACCTTCTCTGGAATGTAGAGAATACACGAAATAAGTTTCATTGTAATCAAATCTCCCGTTTCTTCGGAGAAGACGGCGTAAAATGCCTCCTGGAGCGTTACAGACAAACAGACAAAAATTGAGATAAGACCAGTTTCGGCTTCTCCAACGCACGAAAAGTAAAAATAACTAAAAAATGAATATTTCTGAGCAATGTACATACAAATCTCTAATTTTATTTATATAGATAAGAACTACCTCACTATACTCTAAAGCTCTTATTAAAAAAAGAAAAATATAACTTGCAGTCTAAGATTGTACTTTATTAATTTAAACGGAAAACTCAGCCGTTTTTACTCATCCGATATGGTGCTAGAAAATACCTGCAACCTGCAATACTGCACACAAAGTGAATGTAATCTTGACAAATGCTCTGTTCAGACAAGCTTTCTCATTTGAGCGGATAAACTTTTCCCACTTATTTTCGATATTGTTGTTCTTATTTTATCCCAAACTCAATTTGCGCCTTTCATTAACCATTCTCACTAAGTCTGGCTAGGAACTATTTACATAGTTGTCTTAAATAAATAATATGGGTTGTAAATGCTTCACATCTCTCCATATAAAAATGAATGTATGTATGTATGTACATCCTTTATGCATTACCAAACTACTCATCTACTCATGTTGTTCTATATGTGTCCAGGTAGGTTTTAGTGAAAAAAGGTTCGAAAACTCTATACGTTTCCCCATTTCATAGGGTTTCAAATTTCTAATGTTAACCTTATGGAAAATAAGTTTGTTTACAAATTTTCTACAATCAAAACATTTGATTTCTTAAGTTATATCTGTTGCTTTACTTTCTATTAGCAATATACTTTACTATACAAAGTCATCTGAATCATTCATTAATGTAAAACTATGAAGTAAATGTGTTAAATAAATAGCTTTATTCACCACTTTAATAGTTTACGGTTTTTGGGGATTATGTATTTATTTTTTTTATTTTCTGTCTAATAAAAAGTCACGTGTTTATAAGTTTGGTCAAATAAAAAATAATTACATATTTCGTAATTACGTATTAATTAATTTTAAAATGATCTATTATTTGTTTTACCTAAATGTTATACAAAATTAAAATGATTAAACATATGAAGATATGAAATCGTGATAACAAAACATATGACGTATATAAGGACGTTAATTTCCACAGACGGTTTTGTGTCACCGGTGTGGAGTAATGGGCTGAGGTTTTGCCAAATGAGAAGTGAAAGAGAAATCACCGTTGGGGTGGGGTAAATATTTTTCTACAATGAAAAATATCCCAACAATAAAATATTGCTACATAAACTTGAACTCTTTGCCATTCCTCTTATATTCACGCAATACTTGAAATAAAACAAAAGGATGAATAGTAAAATTTCGATAAAAACATTTTTGTGAATATTTGTATATATATATATATATTTTTTGTATACGTATTGTGATTAAATACAGATTTTTTTGCTAGAGCTGCCGTCGTCCCAAAGACCTCTGTGTATTTTGGACACATCTGGAAAATTCTTTGAAAAGTTGATTCGTTCCCGTCTGACCTCTGACTTGGTAGCTGCTGGGGACCTGTCCCGACGGCAGTACGGTTTCAAAGAGGGGCAATCAACAATCGACGCGATCACCGAAGTCCAGAGAGCCGTGAGGAGGGCCGAGAGCCACAACCATTTCTCCCTCCGAGTCGTGCTTCTTGTTACGCTTTATGTCAATAATGCTTTCAACTCGGCGAGGTGGTTCGATGTGTTGGATGCGCTTCGTAACACTTTTCGTATTCCATCATACCTGCTGAGGCTCATAGAGAACTATCTTCGCTCCAGACACCTGAGTTACGATACCCGTGAAGGAGCGCGGACGGTGGTGGTCACCTCTGGTGCCGCGACTGCCTTCTGAGATCCAAAATGACACGAAACAATCTTAGTTGGTTATGCCGATAACGTTTCGGGTCTTATCGCCGCACGTAACGTCGAGCTGGTCCAGCTTAAGTTGAACCAAGTCATGAGCATGGTTAACGCCTGGATGGCCAATCATGGTCTATCGCTTGCTCTGAGTAAGACGGAGATCATGATACTCACAAAAAAGAGGATCAACACCGTCGTCCTGCTGCGAGTGGGAAGGGAAGTGGTCCAGACAACGCGTGCCGCCAAGTACCTCGTAGTCATGGTGGACAACAAACTGAGCTGGAGAGACCAGATCTTCCGTACATCGGCCAAGGCTTCTAAGGTGGTCTCTTACCTTAGTAAGCTGATGTCGGGGATCCTCGGTCGAGCAGAAGACGTCTCTCGATGTCCGCAGTCCAGTCCGTGCTCCTTTGTGGGGCAGAGGTGTGCGCAGACGCTCAGACTCGAAAAACCCGGTTCACCGGATTGCACTTACTGCCCGGGCGTTCCCGACGATGTGGAGCACCCTTTCTTCCGCTACCCTCGTTGGAAAAGGCCCCAACTGGAGGCTGCACGAAAACTTAACGTTTTCTCGGTGGACACGGTCTGCCGCAAGATCATTGGGGACGAAGAAATCTGGGATTGTTTGTCACAACTCGTCCGGGGTGTTCTTCTAGAGAAGAAAAGCAATTTGGACCGCGAAGAAGCCCTGATCTCCTAAACAAGTGCCTGGTCATGGAGTGAGCCCCCAGGGCGTAAGCCAAATTTAGGCCTAGCCTGTTGTAATGTGACAAACGGTTCCAGGTTAGAATCCTAAAGAGTAGAGGAGGTTTTTTAGTGGGTAACCCCGCTTCTTAGGGGGGAGTCCTACACTACAGGCAAAAATTTAAAGTGCACAGACGAGTAAAACATTTACATTATACCGTGTGTTTCAAAAGTCAGTTTACCGAGTAAATGTATTTGTTAGAAGCAAATAATAAATCAATTCTAGCAAATAATCGAATAATGTACGCACGCTTATGGTCACTTTAAATCGTTTGTTCCAACAACTAACGATGGAACGATGCTTCTAAACAAATACAATTACTCGGTACACTGACTTTTGAATCACCCAGTATTGGTTGGCATGCCTACAGGAGCGTTATAAATCCCAAAAATGTCATAGTTAAAACTATGTATAGACAAAACTGATATTTTATTCGTACAGATATATGACGACATGAGACTAAGCGGTAGGTAATATGAGCGACGAGCGAGGAGAGAGACACCTGCATGAACGCGCCTCCATCGCCATTGCCAGTAATGAAACATTCTGCGCCGCTGTAACAAATCGCGAACACTAATTGCGACATACCGCCCCCATCCCCACCCCCAGCACCGAACAATAATCTGCATTTTTATGTAGCATCTGTTGTTTCACACTAAAACTTTTTTTAAGACGCATTCCGCACCTAGTTATCAAAGGTATATTTTTGACGAACCCCTACGTAAAATCATATCCCGTTGATCTAATCATGATTGTCGCGTAACCTTTTTTTCCGGTAAAATGTGGCACACTACAGCAAAAACCGCGCATGGACACGAAACAAGAAATCAAATATAAATAAACGATAGGGTATAAATAAAAAAATAGTTTAATTAATTTGAATTTAAAATGAACTGTTTATCCTGTACAGTATTAGTTTTATTCGATAATTATTTACAACGGCATTATGTGGAGTATTTGTTTAAACATTGTGTCAAGCAAATCTCATTAACAAATTAATTGTAATATTAAATAAATGTTAACAGGAAAAATTCACAAATTAACTATGTGCATCATTTAAAATGTTTTTGTACAAGATTTGTTTTGTTAATTGGGGTTTTTAAGTAGCACAGTTATTTTTGTTTGTAATATTTCATTGGTAGCTACAGATAGAGAGAAACTACAACAGGAACTTTCGTCCTATTCATTTTTAACCCTTTTAACCGCCCTTCCAATTACGCTGTTGAATGAGTCACAGAGCATTCTCTTCAGTAAACAATGGGGACATTTAAAATGAACCATTAAAATTGAATTAAAGTAGAGGTTCACCGAACCAGCCTTTTTCAGTTTAAACTGTTCGTATTTTGTTTTAGTTTGGTATGTTTTTGACATGAATATGTCTTAGCTCTGATTGGCAATTTGCGCAACCAAAATTTGAAACAGTGACGTCATAGTTCGGTTATAAGAACAGCTGTTTATATGATCATAGACATATCCATGATCTAATCTATTTCCCACAGGGAAGTAAATACAGTATTTTAATACGAGTTTGGGTGGAAATATTGGATTAAATGTTCACAAGTCTAAGTTACCCTTGACGAAGGTCGCAGGAGATTAGTGTAGATTAGATTACCTTTTGAGATGACGACCTACCCAGGTAGGTATTTTAAGCCAAATACGAATGAGAAATTAGTGTAAGATGATTTAGGCGCGATCTTGTAGTCTTGTTTCTGACTAAGGCTGACATGTTATTTAGACCGGACTGTTAATAATAACTCAACAGCCGATGGTATCCAAGGGACCTACAGTTTAAAGTTCAATTGTGTTAATCCACAACAGATAATATCACATCCACCGATCACCGCTCTCATAACTATCCGCAATTCGTGACCTCCCAAGTAGCTGGATTACAGGACACGCCACCGTGCCAGAGGGACGTCCTGGTAGTGTTACGCGGCGCCCCCTAGCCCCACATACCACGTCGTCCATAACTGAGCAAACAAGACAGCGTGTCGTGTTACGTGACATCAACCCGTCCACCGGGTAATTGTTAAACTGTCAAATACAGTAGTATACTTTGTCACTAGCCGAGAGTCGCCGATAGAGAGTATGAGGAAGAACGAGACGTGGCCGGGGTATAGCATATTCTCTTTATTAGACCAGTTCATAATTCAGAGACAGTGATTCGGACTCTACGTTAAAATGTAAATTATTTAACAGTTTTGTCTTAGGAACATGTCAGCCTTAGTCAGTAACAAGACTACAATATTGCGCCACAATCATCCTACACTCATTTCTCATCCATACTTGGCTTAAAATACCTGCCTGGCTGGCTAGGTTGCCATTTCAGTTAAAAGTATGAAAGTATAAACAGTATAGCGAGATGCGGGCACTTTTTTCATTTTACCTAATAGTTTATAAACGAATTTAAATAAATACAATTAGTTTTGTCTGTACAATGCTAGGGATTATTATGTTTATGGTTATTTCTACGTTTCATAACCCCCAAATGCCAAAATGTGTCTTATCTCAATTTCTGTCTGTCTTTTCGAAACGCTACATAATATGGTTGTTTTGTCCCGCTTTCCCGTTAAAACGCAAGCATCCACAGTTATGACACTTAATTTATCATTCTGTACCTTTTTCAGATACCAGTTTGGTTACTATTAACTGACCCACGCTCTATAGAAATAAAATTATGAGATATTAAAACCCAGTTTTGAGCAACATTAGACGTATTTTTTCAAATTTTAACAGAACATATGATGTATAAAAGAAATTTATTAGAAAGAAATAACCAATAGCTGTCAAGTTAATATCAATATTAGTTTGTTTACTTTGCTCATTGATAACGAATTTAAATAATTATACAATTTGTTTAATACAATACAAGTCATATCACAAATGATCATAAACTAAATACTATTAATCTGGGAACTCCTTTCTTTGTATTAATTTTTTAAAAATTTCAGGATTATATTTTGTGATGACAATAAGTAACTTTTTTCTTAACATTGAATCCTGAAACGCGTACAAAGGACAGGCTTACTGCCAGTTTAAAATAATTAACCATATTTTAACGGATGTTTTCACTGTTACATCTGTCAGTAATAGGTGGTTTAACCGACAAAACACGTGTTGCTGTTCCATTCGTTTCTGTCTCTAGAAACTGTCTGTTGTTTTACATTGCAATACAGAAAGAATTATAGAAGTCCGTAGCGTCGCTCGTGGTGACAAAAATGTTAAAAACTTCTTTCCCGGACTAGTCCTTTTTGCAGTTTACCCGGATTGTTTTCCCAAACCATTGGATATCGGGTTATATTACAGCCGATTGTATTGGAAACTGTTTACTACAGTAGTATGATGTCAGCTCGCCCGTCCTTTGTATGACTCAGATTTAAGAAGAAACATGCTTATTATTATGACTAAATATTTACCTGGAATAACTGAAACAAACTAAACAAATAAATCTTAATTTTAAGTTAGAAATTTGTTTATAATTAGTAACATTTTGTTCAAATTTTAACAACAGGTTTTTAGTTCAAAAATCAATGTGAAACAAACTTATATTTATTTTAAATTTGACAGCTAGTTATGTTCTTGTTAAACTACTAAATCCTTTTGTAGCGTTGTAGGATCGTTTTAAAGAAAATTAGTAGGTCCAATGTACTGAATATTTTTCTGAGTACAAAAAAAACAATAGTTATTATAACATTATCTTTACAATTAAATTATTGTGTTGTTGTGTGTGAACAACATTTTATATCGAGACTATTTGGTAAGACGTGTATTAAAATGCTCGGACGACCATATAAACATATCAAAATTGGCTGTTTTTTTACAATTTTCTCTGGAATGTAGAGAATACATGAAATAAGTTTCATTGTTATCAGTTTTCCTTTTTTCGGAGAACACGGCGAAAAATGCCTCCTGGAGCGTCAAAGACATAAATTGAGATAAGACTTGTTTCGGCTTCTCTAACGCTCGAAATGTGAAAATAACTAAAAAATGAATAACTCTGTGCAATGTACAGACAAAACTATAATTTTATTTATATAGAATCACTAATAGATCACACGCTTAGTAAAACTTAAAATGGTTGCTCATATCGCTCTTTGCTTTATTTTAATCGGTTGAGGCTTAGTTGAAAGTAAAAACTAACATTCTTTAAAAGGTATAAGTTTCATTAATAGTTGTTGCTCCCGTTTTCACGGAGAAGTGTTACAAAAATACTTGTTCAGTGTTACAGAAAGACAGACAGACATTGGGATAAGACCTATTTCTAGGGTATAAAACTAAAAATAACCAAAAATATTATAATTCCATGCAACGTTTAGATAACACTCTAATTTTATTCATTCTTGATATATTTAAGATTAGTTATTGAAAGTTTGTACTAATCCCAATTCCCAGCTGTTGTGTTTGACAACGTGTCCTCGCTGCCTCAACGTGTTCAACGACCACAGAATCGCAACCGCACCTGGGAATTGTTGATAAATGATGTCCTGCTAATTTTAACCGCATTAAGGGTTCCTCCCCATTTAAGCTGGTTTAAAAAATGTTTAAAATGGTTTTCCGCTGTAGACAAGATTTAATAGAGGATATAATAATTGTACTAATGCTGGTCCGTTGTTTTCTGGATAGACGAGACACTATTTAAATATTTGATTTTAATTTACGAAAAAAGGTATTTTATTTTAACTTGTAAAATTTTGTATTTACATACCAGCATGAGTAAAATGTTCTATTCCCTTTCAAATCCAGTTTACGAACACGATTATTGCAATCAAAACAGGATTGTGAAAACAATCATTGCATGATTGTTTTCCGTTTTTAAGCAATCTTATTTCGTAGCTCATTGGTGGGGGTTTCCGTGGAGTGGACCGCTGCCTTAAAAGTGTACTACAGTGTAAGTACAATTACTGTAGTACATTATAAACAATATGACGTCACAGCGACAGGGAGTAATTCTCCGCATTACTGTACTGCATACAAGAGACACATTGATTGCTCACCAATTTTGAGTCACTTTGTCTTCATCAAGAAATTTATTAAAAATGTAACTGGTGAGTTTTATATAGTATAATCAGATGTAATGAAGGGTAGAGTAGGGCAACAGAGTCGGGGGGGGGGTATATCCGAGGGCAACACGCCGTAGAGCAATGGGTCGAGCTCAAGCCAAATGAGACATGAAAGAGAAATGGTAATAGCCAGGTAGAGTTTAGCAGAGGACAACATTTTTCACTTCGGGGTTTCCAGCAATATTTATGATTCTTGTCTGTCTATTAGGTTCATCTTGACACACTGCGAATTGTAACTGGAAATAAATACTTCGTTATTTTTTTATTAGTAATTCTGTCGTAAACGAGTATCTTAAATTGCCCTTGATAAGTAAAGCTCATATTTGGTCTAAAGTAATGAAAAGTAAACAACTGTGTAATATTCTTTAAAATTCTAGTTACGGTTTAGAGCTATAGAAACCGTGGACGGTTTAAAATTTTGTGTTGAATTGTTTTAATAATTTGTCGTGGGTGTTTTATCATTTTTCTAAATTGAGAGAAGGTGGTAAAGTATCTTTTGATACCTGAGTTAATCTGTGTAAAGATGAAAAAGAAATGTTAAAGAGTGAACTATGAAGGAACAGTACATTGATAACTTTTAGTAGTTTCATTAACTTTTTTATGAGATATAAAAACTAGCATTTATTCTTAATTGATTCCAGGATTAATTAAGGACATGTAAAAAAAGGTTCCGTAACTCAAGGTTGTCAACCCGAAAATAGTCTCAGGTGACCATTACTGTTCCGTTACAAAGACGTGTCATTTTAGCGAATTTCCCATGGAAAAGTGAGCTCTTCACACGACCAGTGGTGTCTTGGTGACAGTCAAGCGGGACTACTACGGGACCTTGATACAAGTCATTCAAAATTATACATATTTATAAGCATATACAGTGTGTGTCGCTACGATAACGACCGCAATTATTGTCTGATTACTATAGAATTCAGTGAAGTTGTTTCTTTTTGGTTATCTTAGACAAGTTCGTCTTATAATTTTATTTTATCGTCGTCAATATACAAACAACTACGTTAATAATGTTCATCTAATACTACTTTTTGATAAAAATAAATGTAACGTTCACGTATTATTGCTATACATGAAATTGACAGTTTTATATATTGATATGAGCAAGACCTTCTCTCATTAGTAACTGAACTACTGATATTATACGAAGCGTTAATTTTAACATTTAGTATTTAGTCAACCTTAAACAACGGTTTTATCAATAATGATCTATTTTTATTTAATATTGATTACTTAGTAAATCTTTCTTAAGTAATGCTATAGGGATATAGCAAAGGCTAGTGTGCGAATTTTGGCGATCTATAAACACACCCTTGAGGACCCCTCCCGCCGCCTCTGTGTAGCGTGTTTTACAAAATGAGTTACCCGCCTAAGTAAACATTCTCATATATAATTTTCGGTTTATCAGAGAGCGTAACAGTGGCGCTAGGTGTTGAAAGCTACTGCTACACACGGCTCAGACTGTGTTAACTGGCCACTTAGCACTGACTGCGTGTATTGTGGCTGTGGCGGTCGAATCGATAATCTTATCTTCATTCAGTCTTTAGCACTTCAATAAATCTCAAGTTAACAAAGGTCCGTCGATACAACTCCATTGTATTCGGCGAGTTTCAACAACACTCTTGAAAAAACAAAGATGCGAAGTTGGTTAAAGGGTTATGAGTCACCCTGGCGAAGTAGTGTTTTAATAACGGTTTGTTTCTTTTCAAATCAAAATGTTTCGTTTTGCGTTGATGTGATTATTTCTGTAATTAGTTTTGTTTAACTGTGATGTTATTTAGAACTTGCCTTAACTGAATCTTCATGGTCTTGGTCTATCCAAAAACCATAGTGTAAAAAAGGTTTCAAAGAATATAGTTTTATAACGCATTATTTATTAGTATTGTGCTGTAAACAGTAAACAGAACTGAATTCAGGATAAATGCTAAACTTTCTAATTTGTACGCTGTTATGTTACGAACTCTGATGTTATGGATAACACATTTTAAATGATCGATTGTAATTGGCGAACAAATTATTTATTTAGATTGGGGAGATATCCTAACACGAGTAAAACTTTCTATCCTCTATTAATTCCTGTTTAACGTGAATTGCTAACATGATAAATACAATCCAGAAAAAAATTTTCAAAACATGTGCAACGCTCGTTTATTCTATCTTAACGATGTTATTTTGTATTCTCAAGGCCTTTCGTTTTTAAAATTAATGGGCAATCTTTAAGTGATCATGCTTAACATTACGAATAACAAATATTAGTAAACTAAATTTCGACAAAATTGTTCCCAGAATTTGTGTGTTAGTGGGTGGCGATAATTGGGTTTAGTTCTATTTTTAGGGAAAATATCGTCGGTAAATTGCTTACAGGGATGTACTTCTCGGAATCTCCAACTCCAGTAACGACGTGACGTGTAATGAGTAGGCGTGGTAGGAGCCTAGGAGTCAGCTCCAGTTCGTTTGGTGTCTGCAATTAGTCTATAATAATAATAATAATAATAATAATATGTTTTATTGTGTCGACAATGATTACATTGCATAACAAACGTCAATGAATATTCAGTAACAAAATAGTTATAAAAACAAAAACAAACTTCAGCCGCTCACACATTCAAACATACCACACTGGCCCATTCACTCTCACATTCGTACGGGACAAAGTTGCCGGAGTATGTACAATTTAATTTTAATTTTATTTTTAATTCAATTTTAATTCCAGCGGCTCCTCATAAACTCATCGACCGAGTAAAACTCTCCCGACATCAAAAACTGTTTCAAACGAATTTTGAATTGATTTTTGGTTGCTGACGCTTTAATCTGATTAGGGAGCTGGTTGATTATCTTTAGGCCTACTTGAGCTGGGAGATGTTCAAAAACTGTTGTTCTGTGTTGTTGAACACGGTAATTATTTCTACCTCTGGTTTCATATCTGTGAACATCTCTGCCGCAGATCATGTCTGGCAATACATTGACACCTCCAGCATGTAAAGAGAGGGTAATGTGAGTAAGCCAAGCTCCCTGAATGAATTTTGGCACGACTCTCTAAAATTCAATTTTGCCATGATCCTGACTGCTTTTTTCTGCAGCCTGAATACTCTTTCAAACTTGTACTTAGCACAGCCACCCCATAACCTAATTCCATAGGTCAGATGTGGATAAATCAGGCCAAAATAGGCCATTCTAAGTACTTTTTGAGAACAGAATTGAGAAAGATGGCGCAGAGCATAAATGCCCCTTGAAACTTTCAAGCAAATAAGATCAATTTGTTTGTCCCAGGTCAATCCCTCATCGAGGTACATTCCCAAGAATTTAGTGGAATCAGTATACTCTAAGAGAACATCATCCATCATGACGGCTGGCTGATTTTCTAAATTTTGCTGTCGAAGGGAAAAGTTAAGAAATGTGGTTTTTGAATGGTTTGTTTCAAGATTTATTTCCGAAAAGTATTGAATGATGGAGTTAAGTTCAATAAATGACTTAACTTCCAATTCTTCTATATTTTTTCCTTTAAAACAGAGAGTCGTATCGTCAGCATACTGAATCACACTTCCATTTTGGACAGATTCATTTATATTGTTTGCATAGATCAAAAATAGAACCGGTCCCATAATTGATCCCTGCGGGACACCATGGGACATTTTAATTTTGTCTGATATTTTATTTCCTACTAATACCTGCTGATGTCTATTGCACAGGTAGGACGTAAGCCACTTGTGAGGCAAGCCACGAACGCCACATGCCTGCAATTGGTGCAACAATGTCTCATGGTGCACACAATCAAAGGCCTTTGAGAGGTCGAGAAATATGCTGAGCACATGTTCTCGCCTCTCTATACCATCGACAACGGTTTCAACAAGTTTGGTCACAGCATCAATGGTTGATCTGTGTTCTCTGAATCCAAACTGCCCCTGACACAAGACATCAAATCGTTCTAGGAACATCATCAGTCTGTTAAAGAAAAGCTTTTCAAAAATTTTACTCAGAACTGGGATAATTGAGATTGGCCGGTAATTACTAGTTGAAGTGGGGTCATCCTTTTTAAAAATTGGAATGACCTTCGCCGTCTTCAAAAGGTCTGGAAAAACCCCACGTTCAAAAGAGAGATTTATTAATTTTGTTAGTGGAGTCAAGAGAGGCTTGTAGCATCTCTTGAGCAACCACATAGACATACCATTGATGTCACACGATTTTTTGGCACTCAGTCTTTGAATGGTCTGAGCCACCTCCAACTCTTCGGCCGGGGATAGCACCATGGAAAAAACTGGACTTCTAACTGAGTTAGTTGTCTTTATGTTTTGTATTTTTGAAGAGGCTACCGAGGAGAAGAAAGTATTAAATGAAGCAGCAACCTCTTGAGGATCTTCGATCCGTTTTCCATCTACATTGAGTTTAATATCTGAATAATTTTGAACTGATTGTTGCTTTGTTGACTGATTGATAATTTTCCAAGCAGTTTTTGAAAAATTGTTTGATGATTGTAATGTTTTGTTAACGTCCATGGCCTTTGCGGCCTTTATTACCTTCCGGTATATTCTCTTATAGTTTCTGTAAAATGTTTTGAATTCAACATCATGAGTTCTTATAAAAATGCTGTTGTAAAATTTAAGCTTTTCACGGGAAACCAAAATTCCCGTAGTTATCCATGAGTCCCTTGGGGATTTAGGATTTTCTTTACTGACTCTAAAAGGACACTTTAAATCTAGATGGAACGTTAAACAATCGTTGAAAGTTTTAAACATATGATTGACACACCCATCATCATGTATGAATCGCCACGTTTCTTTTTCCAAGCTCCTAACAAGAAGCCGGATATTGCTGGGCTGAACAGCCCGTTTTAATTTTGAGGTTGTTTGTGGCTTCTCTGGTGTCAATTCCTTAATTAGCACTTCCTGAGCAAAGTGGTCAGAGATGGCCCCATCTACAACTGAGACTACCGCGTGAGGTATGTTAGTAATAACGTTGTCGATGGCTGTTTGAGATGTAGAGGTCACTCGGGTCGGTGAGTTCACGGACCAAGTTAAGCCAAATGTTGTTAGGGTATCGCGTAGCCGCTGGGTTAGGAGGTTGGCGTGGTCTAAAACATTGATATTTAAGTCACCAGTAATAATAAACATAAATTTTTTGGACTGAAGAAAATTTAAAAGTTGATCAAGTTTAAGAAAAAAATTGTCTGCACAGCCATTGGGCGAACGGTATAACCCAATAATGCTATGCCTTCAACAACAACTTACTCAACGTTCGCCTTTGCTCAACTGTTAAGGCGGATCACACACTGGCACACTGCTAGCGACTTGTGTATGAGACATGAGTCGCATGGAACCGGATGTCGGTGTTTGGTGACAGGTCGCGCGAGACAGTTCCCCGCGCATGCGCCTAGGGCACCCCCTTCTCTCAGTTCGCATTGATCTGCGGGGATTGAATGAAACGTAATAATTATCCCCAGTATTATGTTTTCTGAGGTTATGAATGTGAAACGGAGTATGTGAATCCTACGCCGACGTCGTCTACGTCACAATGCGTTATCAGATTAAAATCGTGTCAATCAAAGTTATATACAAATTCTACGCGAAGTCAAGTAGATGTTATATTTATATGTAGATGTATATTTCATCCTAAGTCCATTAAGTGAGTTAAGTATATTTTTACACATAATTAGAACAATCTAAAAATCAGATGATCAACGAATAAGATCACGAACCTTTTACACGATTACAGCGTTAACTCAAAAACTGATAATGTTGCATGAATAAATACCCCGTCGCAGCAGACCTGCGTACTCAGCGAATTTCCACTTCAATAATATGACAATAATACTACAAGTATATGACAAGATTGATCAATCAATTCCTGTTGATAAATTAGAGTATTTTCCTATTGTCTGTGACATTAACATGGAAGAGAGAATGCAGGTTTGCTGCTTTGAGGAACACTGAAAGTAGGAATTTTTACCATAAACTATTTTTATTTTGACTATATACCTAGTTTTATTATTATTTGGACATAAATAAAGGAGTTTGCCTATTCTTCATAAGATTAACATGGGAAAAAGTATTGAAAAAGATTTACTGCTGCGAGGAACACATAAACTATGATTTTTTAGCATAAACGTGTGGATCCCAACCACATGGAGCTATCAAAGTTTCTTTTCCAACATATTAGTTGATAAAAATATAATACTACTTTCTATTATAGTAGTATATGAAAGTATTGATCATTTCGAATTTGAGTTGATGGTTATATCCGTTTTTGTCTGATCCAAAAAAGTGGGTTTTGAGTGATGTCTGTCGTCCTTGTGTGTGTGTGTGTGTGTGTGTCTGGATGTGTACAGTGCCACAGCACAGTTGGTCCGATTTAGATGAAATTTGGCATGTATGTATATATTCACGGTATCTCCAGGCGTTTTTTTCATTTTTTTTGAATTTTTGATTTTTAAGGGTAGTTCACCCCTAAAAACCCTTAAAAAACGTGAAAAATCCAAATTTCTCAAAAACGGCTCTAACGATTTTGATTAAAATTTGATAGTTTTTAGTGCACAGAGCACTAAATAATTTGACACCACCCGCATGTCTGTAAAAATGACGGTTCAAAAGTTATGGGCTTTTAAATGTCAAAAAAATCAAATTTTTAAATTTTCAGCGAAAACAATAAAAGTAAAGTATAACTTGACTGGTACCATTGAAACCAGCTTAAAAAACTAAACAAATTAGTATTTTGAATTATTTGTCTACGACTAACGGTTCCAGAGAAAAGTTAAATTTACTGTCCACGATAAACGCAGAACGTTGTCTGACAGCGCCCAATGTTATTCTTATGGAAAATGTAAAAAATCAATTTCTTCCTTACTTTCCACCCGTTTTCCATGAAACTTGGTATGAAGTGTAAGGTCAAATCACCAAACAAAACCAGCTCAAAAAAGCTTGGTATTACCGAGGGGGGGGTTCCCCATACCATTTGAACAATAAATTATTAAATGGCATTTAGAATTACTTTGTAGAACATGATAGTTTTATTAGATTGTTTTTTTAAATTTACTTAAGGGATACATCATTACCTATCTTTAGCTTGCTCCCAGTTATTCATAGTCTTTTGGTATTTAATCTTGCGAAATTAAACTTGGTTTTTTCTAGCGGTCTAGTGCCTGTTGGCCTCCCCTCAAGTACTTCCGAGACTTTTTCGGATCTCGTCGCTACGTGGCCCGCCGTTTAATTCTTCTGCTTTTGATAATGACCACTTGTATGAAAACAATAAATTTCAATCAGAGTTTTAGCTGATGATTAATTTTATGATTATAATAATAACTTAACGCTTCCTAATTAAATGTAGATTGACATTTAAAACCAAAGAATGTCCTTAAGACAGAATTTACACATCGGGTTGTCAATAGCAGTAATTAGCCTATTTGGGGGGGGGCAGGGAAGAATACAGAGATAGTACACACGGGCTTCGGTAGTACTGAGTATGTATCTCCGGCCCAGGCACACAGCGCTCCTTGTGTCAAGTGTGATGAACCAACAGAGTAAACATCGGCCGACAGATTGGGAAACGTTTATGCTGTTGTCTGTTGTGGAAACTAAACGCGAAAAATACTGTACCGACCGGTTGATATTTTTACAAAAAGGTAGATCTTAAACTCATGCAACTCTTAGGCATATTCTTTCTTTAAAATCCCCTCGGGTTAGCATATCAATATAAACTTACTTGAATGTCAAAACCTGTGGACACTAAAATTTGAGAATTCGGGAAGAAGAAAGAGCGGCCGTGAACATTATTATTATTTTTTAAATTCAAACATATTTTAATAAAATTTTTTAAATCATAAGCCTGAATATTAATCTGCATGTTAGAGTAATATAAGATTAATATTATTTTCATTCATACAAATTTCATATACTGTACAAAACTATTTAGGAGAGTATTTCATTGTATACAGTAACTTGCTTCGCTCGCTGGGAGCTCCACCCCCAGGCCCCCTCATAGGTGTCGGCAGAATCGCTTGTCTTAATTACTAGTTTTTGTAATCACGTACCACAATGAAAACTCAAACATATATACGCCTCCGTTACAAACAATTACCACACTTTATGTTTTCCTTTTAAGAGTGATAATAGGAAGGTGTGTATCAAAGATGAAGGCTCGAAGTACTATAATAACGTAGAACGGGAGCTTAAAATGGGTAAAAATGTTGATTAAAAAAAATCTAATTCTATCTAAGGATGAAACAGACGAGATACGAGAAAAAGTCAATGGACCAAAGTTGTGGATCTTATAAAACTACTACCGATGACGCCCTCTGTTTTTCGGTATAACCTTTTATTAAAAAGGTATCAAAAACACTAAATTTTAATTTAAAAATGTTAAGTTTTATTTGGCGTGATAAAAATTTAAAATTAGGAATCCGGTGATTCGATTACCAATAGTGAGTGACCTCATAGAAACGATCATAAAAATTCTCAAGTCTCTAGCTCAACAGGAAATCAGATTTTTGAGCGAAAAAGTGAAACCCTGCATTTCACGAAATAAACCCAATGCTTTTGATATTAAAATATTTTAACATTTTTCCCTGGGTCTTAATGTGAAATTGTTATATTTGGCAGTTTTCCTGTCGGTTTTGGATCTGAAGGAAGGTCCGTGCCAAATTTCAAGTGTCTAGCACTGCTAGAAGTGGGTTAGAAGTAGCATCCCTAGTCAGTTGCACAAGGCATACAAAGAGCCATCCAGAACTTAAGGAAAGACAACTAAATTTCCCATATTTAATAAGTTTTCATTTCTTCATTAAAATTCTTGAAAAGTTATTAAGTTTTCCTTTTAAGGGTGATTAGAGTGTGGTTTTTACAAAATATTAGTACTCTATGTATTATATACGTAATATGGTAGGGATTAAAAAATACCCCCGTCGCAGCAGACCTGCGTACTCAGCGAATTTCCAAATCAATAATATAATAATAATAATATATGACAAGTTTTATCATATCTGTCCATAAACATGAGAGTTATTTGCCTATTCTCCAGAAAATTAACATGGGAAAGAGTGTGCAGGTTAACTGCTGTGAGGAACACTGAAAGTAGTAATTTCTACCATAAATAATTTTTATCTTAACATTTATACCAACTTTCATCTGTCCATAAATAAAGAAATTTGCCTATTCCCTATATGATTAATATGGGAAAAGAGTATGCAGGTTTGCTGCCATGATAAACACATAAACAATGATTTTTAAGCATAAATGGATAGATCTCAACCACATGAAACTAAATGTCAAGTTTTATCCAAAAATATTGATTAATATGGGAAATATTAATTTTTCGCTATCCTCCATAAGATTAACATTGGAGACCCCACAATACAATGTACTGTGTTTAGATTTTTTAATATCTCGGTAACCGTTGGAGATAGAGAAAAACTTAAAGAAACTTAATTATGTAGTTTTTTGAGCTGATTCCAATGGTCAAATATAAAATTAGAAATTTTAAAAATTACATGTGAAAAACGCAAAAAAACCCATTTTGGGGTACAAAACCCCCCCAAACTACCCGTTCCCATTGACCGATATGTCTGGTTTACGAACTCGTCCGAGCATTTGTAGGAATACACGTCTCTACCAAATTTGTTCTCGATCGGACCATTTTTACGGGAGTTATCGTGTTCACAGACAAACGCACATATATATATATATATATATATATATATATATATATATATATTTATATCTAAGGGCTATCTAAGGGTGAAGGAGACGAGATACGAGAAAAAGTCAAGAGACCAAAGTTGTAGATCCGTGGCACAAGAAGCCCTCCGTTTTTCGATACGACCTTTTGTTATAAAGATATAGCCGAAAAACGAAGAATTCTTTTTGAAAAATTTTAAAATTTTTTTAGTTTAGTAAAAATTAAAGATTTGGAATTCCGATGATTCGTTTACTTATAGTAACGTCTTATAGCTCATCAGGAAGTCGTATTTTGAGCGAAAAAGTGAAACCTTGCATTTCATGAAATTAACCCAATGCATTTTATATGCGAAAATTTTAACATTTTTTTCTCGCTTCTTAATGAAAAATTGTAAGATTTGGAAATTTTCCTGTCGGTTGTGGACCTAAAGGAAGGTCCGTGCCAAATTTCAAGTCTCCAGCATTTCTAGAATACATTGGACATATGATTAGAGAAGATATTAGAATATAGCAAAAACTATTAATTCCAACAAGAACTATACATTTTCATTAAATCTAATACTGTACTAACTCTCGATAGTATATCCAACACAGTAAAAGCTATTTCAGCACAAAGACGTTTACAAATACAAAATAGCGCGTTACGTAAAGCTTAATAAGAGCAACGCAAGTATTGCGAAAGACATTTAGCTGAAACTTGTCACGAGCAAGAGTTTAGACAGAAATAAACCTGTCCAACTTTTGTGTCCCGCGGGTGCTGGATGGATATGACTGGCGAGATAAATGAGTAAAGAACTCAGCTGGCCGCCATGGCGGTTGTGACAAACCTTCTACAGCTATGTAGCTGCAGCCGCAGCGATCTAGACTGTAACATAACAGCTGTACAAAGTAGTCTTAGTAGACATCACACGAAGTAATATTGTCTCGATAGAGATTGTAGGTTTTAAACAAGATTTGCCTTTACAATATCTTTCAGTATGTAGGCCTACTGTACCTTTTGTATTTTGAAGGCATTGCTTTTTAACATTAAACCGGAAATTTTACTTTCTCCCCCTATAGGATAGTATAAGGAGAAAGTATTGTTTTCGTCAGCATTTTAGAATTTGGGTTTCTGGTGGATATATCCATTTTAGTGTCCCCTGAATCAGAAAAAGTGGTTTTAGAGTTCGTAGTAATTGTCTTGCTTACCAACATTTAAACATAAACCCCTTATAAAGCACATATTTACTGCAAGTATATGTAATAAATCTGTACGAATTTGGAGATAACGTGTTTACGTTGTTTTACCTTTGCATTGTTTTTAGTTGAGTTAACATGTTTCAGAAATTGTGTCCATCGTTGAGATATAAGTATATAATTCAATTCATGTTTAATGTAGATTTAATAATCAACGTAGATTTTGCTTGTACAAAGTGCAAAACAATTCTACACTTAAAATAACTTTTTCATTTATAAGACTATTGATGTGATTTAACATTTCTGTAGGCATAACCTATAATAAAATTGTCAAGCGGTTTTATTGTGTCAACACGTATTCGTATACTCGTATACGCCTTATTCCCTCTGAGTTGCTGAACGTAACAATTAACTGGTTAACCAACCGGTGATAGTCAATGTAGGCCTTCCAGACGTCAATACAAGTTTTACTAAAAGTAGCTTATGTGTTACATGTTTTATTGGCCAATTACTAAATGTTTCGTGCTTCATCAACCGAAGCCCGATAATGACGTAATCAGACGTGTTTACGTCATCAGGGTCCAGTGTTTCCGTAACCATGTGACAGATTGTCAGACTGTAATCCATGGACATGATCATGATCACACTGTTGGGTCATTAGCGTATTGCTCATGTTTAAGTTAAGGTCATTACTACTGGTTTAACTTAGTTTGACTTGTTTTGAGAGAGAAATTTGCTGGCCCCTGTCAATAGTTGTTTAAACCTATCCGTTGTCAATGAAATGTTAATCTTACTGTAAACTCTTGCTTCACCTAACATAAACAATAACTGGATGTGTAAGTTCTAAACTTTAGTTTTGATCAATTATCAAAGTTTTTACGACTTATAGTTGTATCTCTATTACTTTGTGCCACAATTTGTGTACCGTAGTTGCCAAAAGGTTTCCAAAATTATTTTTATTAGGAGTCAAACGTTTGTTCTTGTTTTTCTAATAGAAAAAAATTTAGACACCTTTTGGCAGTTATCAAAGTTATGGTAAGTTATAGTAATTTTAGTTTGGGTATACAGTATACATATTTATTACAGTGCTAGCGTTTTTCAAAATTTGAAATCGACGTTATTCTATATTGACAGTATCTATTAACTCCTTTAGGTATTTTGCCAATAATTTTATTGTACTACTTTATCTTTCATCTATATTAGGTACTATTTTACCTTCCATCCATATTAGGTACTATTTTACCTTTCATCCATATTAGGTACTAATTTATCTAGTGGTGTTTATAAGGTTTACAGTTAATATTTTTTTGTGTAATTTAGTATGATTTTGATATAGCTTAAAATCAACGATGATGTAAACAAATTGACATCATAATTTTTTCAAGCGTAATAAGTGATTGTTTATGTTAAAACACTTAATACGAAACATGTTTTAGGCAAGAAAAACATTTTTTCTAATATCGCTCAAAACTTTGTTATGAATACCTCATTAGTTTATTTTATAATCGGGCGTGAGTCAGTTTTATACTTAAATTGACGCCTTCGTATACTTTAATTATTAAAGTTTACATAAGCTTTCGTTAAAATTAGAATAATTCAAATAACTTTAATCACCGTGAGTGTTCTTGTTTTCACGCAGAAGCATTACAGAAATACCTGTTAAATTTTTTTTAAATATAAATAAAGCCTATTTAGATTATTTTGAGAATTAATCTAAAAATAACTAGAATCCAAGCAATGCACAGACGAAACTGTAATTTAATTGCATATAGCTAGTAAAAGTATCTTAATTAATTTTTTCAAAATTGTGATTTTAATATTACTAGCCAAGGAAGTCATGTATTTGTCTCGAAATACGGCCACTGTCTCCGGTCTGAGGAAGGTTGACTTGGAGAATTTTCGGATAAACTCTTGCGGTTGACACGTTTTGTCTAAATGTCCTTTGCACTCCTTTAATCTGCAAGACCTCCCATTCCAGGGTTCTAATTGTTAGACACCTTACAAATACATTTAGACTCAGTTAATAATGCAATGACCTTCCAAACACTTTGTTCTGTAGTTCGTAATAGCGAAATAAATATGCTAAAAATATAATGAACTTTCAAAATATGTTGACATATTAGGTACTACTTCACCTTCCATCCATGTTTGCAATGCAGTAAATAGTAATATATTGATACACTTTGTTATTTAAATCGGACTTCTCTGTGCTTAGTGATTTGTTATGTCGAGTCAATGGCATAAATACTAAAATATTGTGATGCTTAAGAACAGTAGAAAGCCTTTGTAATTAATGTATGTGAAAATACACATAAACTGTTTCAATTTCAAATTAAATACTTTTCTCCTAAATCACTTTCATCAAAGGACTTTTAATCAAACGTCCTTTGATCTCAATGTTATGACACTGAATATGATTGGGATGTGCGCTTTATGATATACGTTCGCTACCGTAACTCTATCAGAAAAAAATGTTGTCTGCTGTCAAATAACAATTAGTATCAATTAATTATTATCGAGTAAGAAAATATCAAAGAAAGGCATATATATGAATAATTTATGAATTTTATCAAGGTTAAACAAAAAAAGAATGCTGAATTACGCCTGGAGATCTATTCTTTATGACTGGTAAATTTTTATTGTGACGCGTGACAGAGTGAGGGGAAGAATTAGCGTGACGTAATATGTTTATAACCCATAGAGGTTACTATAACGGATAATATCTATCTTAATATTCACACATGTGTGCCAAATTATAATTATAAGTCCAAATTATATCATAACAGGTATTATTTTATAACCTACTAGCAGTAAGCCCGTCCTCTGTACGGGTTGTAGGATTCAGTTTAATGAAGAAAGATAATCATACCAAAATATAAACCTGAAATCCTAAACAAATCAATACAAAGAAAATAAATCGATACCCAGCTTTATTATTTAGCATTACTTTACAATTAAATATATTAGAACATTTATAAAATTATTATAATTAGTTATACGTTAAAATAACTTTTTAATACAGTATGATTTCGAAATGTATTTAAAATCTATGACCAATATAAACTAACGAATATGAATTTGACAGCTGATTGTTTTTATTTATATTAAATCTTCAAACTACAAAGACAGCTGATTATTATCAGTAGGTCATTAATTGAAAACTGAATCAAAGGAGTAATATCGCGAAAGTGCGTTATTAATGATTGTTATTTACTTATCAAGAGGCGGCTTTCAAGCATAAACTTCTCTGGAATGTAGAGAATACATGAAATAAGTTATTTTTTATGACGGTTTGTTTTTCGGTGAAGATGGCGTAAAAATTTCTGGAGCGTCACAGACAAACAGACAAAATTTGAGATAAGACCGGTTTCGGCTTCTCTAACGCACAAAAAGTAAAAATAACTAAAAAATTAATAATTCTAAGCAATGTACAGACAAAACTCTTAATTTTATTTATATAGCTTATTTCTATTAGTGATGATAATATCATTAATATTTCTTAATTTGCCTGAAGTGTATGCGATTTGCATGGCAGCTTGGTTTCCCCCGGCTATGCAGATATTTCCCGCGTCGTCAGCTGCGTTGGGCGGGTGTCTGATGATCAGCTGGTTGGATGGGATGGGAAGGGGGAGGAGGGATAGTTCTTTGTTGCCACTTAAGTGAGAAGCTCAGTTCTACAAAACCATTAATCTTGATTACATTCACTTGAACATGCTCTCCACCCGACAAAGCTCTAAGGCAAATGACACTTTTTACCTCCGATCCGTTATGAAATCTCTATTGAGACTAGTTACTTTATTACAGTCGTAAATAAGTAGCAAATTCATATTAAAGGTAACCTTTTTGTAAATATATAGTTTTTTCTAGTTCAATTTCTATCGTTGATATAAAAACTTGCTTGCCATTAATACACTTAAACACAATTTCATCCTACATATTGTACATAGCCTCGTTTATCATTGTTATGTTGTTGGTTCTAATTTAAGAGTGGATTGTAATAGTGTTTAAAGGGCTCTGTGTTAATTAGTTCAAGTTACGGTATTAGCGAACAGCATTATATTTGTGAACAGGTTGGGCTAACATTTTTACAAAGACTATTACCTTGAATTTGGTTGGCATTGTGTTTTTTCTCTTTTGTAACTTCCTCTATTTTCCCACAATTACCCATTTCACCCAGTCGAATAGAGAATAAGACTTTTTAAACGATATCTTATCATTGTCGGTCATCATTATTAAAGTTTAATTTCGTGGACTTTCTGGTTATAACTGAGAAAATGTGACCATGAAAACTAAACTTTATAGAGACGTGATAATTAATACCTAAAATAACTTTTTAGTTTATGGTACGAATATAGATCTTAATTTTTAAGTTTAACCAAATAAAAATATTAAAAAACTATTAAAATGCTTTAGTATAGGAATGATCAGGTATTCTTGGTTTTTAGTGATATTTCTTTTAAATAACCTAAGTAAAATTTGTTAATAAAAATGTTTAAATTATTTACAGGTCCGAGAATAATACAAAAGTTGTTTCAAAGTAGTGAATGTTGTTGTCGAGTTTTAAAACTATCAAGATTTACTTAATAAATTGCCATTTTCCTCTGCCCACCCCACCGATCACAGTGCCTGGGCCGTCGTGCCTTTGATGTCGGCGTGTCCGTGTGTGCTCTGTGCATGTCTGAACAGCCTCTGTCGACAAGGATGGCTGCCAGCGCCGGTGCCTGTATGATTGTGTCTGTGTGTTTGCTTCATTAATCGCTGCTTTGGTGGGTTTGAACAGCTAGGACCGTCATACAACACACAGCTAGGTAGCCCAACACGCATAATATCACTGTAACCTCTCTTTTACTTCCCCCCCATACGTATTGTATGGAGAATACAAATGCAAGTGGAATAATGAGAGTATAGATTTCGTATTTTTTTTTAATTTGAGGCGAGTATGAAAATAACCATTTTGAGGCTCCTTGGATATAAAAAATGTCTTCCTAACTAATATCTATTCACATTGTGTTTGGCTATTTTTAAACAATAAATTTCGGTTAGGTATTCGAGCGAAAACGTAATATGTTAGTGTTATTAAATTGTATCAAAGAATTTATGGGTTTAAAGTTTATTTTAATGTGAGAACGTATGTGTCTCTTCACGTAAATACATTTTATTTATAATTCTTTTTTTCTAGGTTTTATTTCTTGGTTGATTTTCTATAGTATTGATTTACAGTATCATAGAAGTTATGGTAAACGTGCTTTTGAAACTAATTAAATCGAGTGGAATCACAGAAAATCCCACTTTGTGAAATATCATTTCTGAATATTTTTGATAGAAAATAAGCTGTGGTTGGTTCAAAATGTATTTACTTCCTTGTGGGAAGGAAATAGCTCATGGATATGTTTAAAGGGAATATTATTAGTTCCTCTAAACAACTGTCCTTAAAATCATATGACGTCATTTTCGTTTCAAATTTCGCTCTGACGGATTGCCAATATCCACCCCAGAGCTAGGACATATTTATGACAAAAATAGAAGTCTGCAATATATTCTCTAAAACCCAGTAATGTAATTTTTAAACACGTTTATCCTTGAACGTGTAGATATTTTATATATATTTGCATAAAACTAATTTCTACCTCATCTATTTATTGGAATTAATTAGAATTTATTGGAAATTTATTTTTTGCCACTTTAATAATATAGTGGGTGTAGCCTCAATAATTTTCAATGTGTAATTCCGCTGTGTAATTCACATTTTTGATAATATTGTATCCAGTTCAGTAATCGTTCACACATCATGATGGTGTGATGTGTGTGTGTGTGTGTGTGCGCGTGTGTGTGCCATGTGTGTTTCACGTGGAATTATGTGTTTGAGCGTGAAACAAGCATCCCGAGTGGTTTTAAAGGTCGAGAACAGGTATGAAGCAATATTATAGTTTGAATATGCAATTTATAAAATGAACAGCGTGACAGAGCGGTGTTCACAATACTCCCCGGGAGCCTCATAATGCTTTTAGCGACATCCGAGGTGCGCGTTGTTGTGTTGTTGCGTTGTTGAAGCGCCATTAGCACGTGCTCGCAGCGCTTTATGAAACTACCAGTATTATCGCGTCCGGAACGACAAAGGACAAGTTTTAACACATTTCTGCTACTGTCGGACCTTTTACAGTGTACAGTTGTCTAAATATGTGTTTACATTGACGGTTGTACGTATGTCTCATTCTTTATAAACCGACCTATTTTTCCACCTGTAAATTCCACCTAGTAGGCCTTAAATCGTATATTCATATACGATTTAAGGTTGAGTGTAATGGATTTGATTACATGAGTAGCTATGTCACTGGCAATGTCCAGGATAAATAGCCCAAAGGCCAAAGGTTGCTTTAGCCAGTATCGAACCACCAGAAAATTGTGTAAGATTCCCTTCAGGATCTAACCTGTAATCAGTAGGCCTCACGGTTGGCTGGTTGATTTGGCAGCTTTACGAGCTAATGAACAAATTCATGTTCATATACAAGACAGACACCGGTTCACGTGGATTGGGATTGTCTTACGGAAAGATTAGCTATTACACGACCCGCATGTTACCTAGACTTCGAAGATTGGGGTTTTGCGTCTTTTCATAGGTGTTTTTGAAATACAGTATTTGACTTTTTTATCATTATAATCAGCTCAAAAAATTACACAATTTATTATTTTCAAGTTTTGCTGTTATTTCAAATGGTAACCGAGAAACTCGTATTAAACACATTACGTTGTATTTTGGGACTCCAATGTTAATCTTATTGAGGATAAGGAAAAAGTAATATTTAACTCATCAATCAATATTGGGTGTATTTAGATTCACGTGTTTAAGATCCACCCATTTATGCTTACAAATCGTAGTTTATGTGTCTATCATGGTAGCTAACCTGCATACTCTTTTCCCACTGTAATCCAGCTACTTGGAGGTCACGAATTGTGGATAGTTTTGAGCGATGGTGGGTCGGTGTGGTGTTACCTTGTGTGGATTAACATCCGCACTATTGAATACTGCGTTAATCCACAAAATACCTTCCTCATTAGACCAATTCGTAATTCAGAGGCCGTGGTTCGAATTCCACGTTAAAATGTAGGTCCATTAATTTCCATCGGCTGTTGGGCTATTAATTAACAGTCCTGCCTAAGGAACATGTCAGCCTTAGTCAGTAACAAGACTACAAGATCGCGCCACAATCATCTTACACTCAATCCTCATTCATACTTGGCTTAAGATACCTACATTGTAGTATGGTTGCCATTTCAATGATCTAATCTAATCTAACCCATGATTATTATAATAGAGAATAGGCAAACTCCTTTATTTAGAGACACATGTTGATAAAACTTGTTATATGGTAAAAATGTTTTCAGTGTTCCTCTGAGCAACAAACCTGAATAATCTTTCCCATGTTAATGTTATGGAGAGTAGGTTCTTATTTATCGACAAATATTGATAAAACTTGTCATATGTTTTTTCGTCACATTATTGATTTTTTAATTCGCTGAGTACGCAGGTCTGCGACGGGAGTATTTAAAAACCAACACGGTGTCACTGAGACTAAGTAAGAGATAAAGTTACTTGTACCGGAATGTGATGTTTCAGGTCGGTTATGGATACGTGTAATGAGTCGATTGAGAGTTCACTTATACGCGTGGCGGAATGCCAACCGCACTAATATCCAATATCTCGAATAGTTAATGAAATAGTTTGATGGTTTGGCAGTTTAGAGCTGTGTGCAGATCGGTTTTAACTTAATTACGTTGGCAGTGACGTGCTGATCGCTCGGCCGCTCTCTATGTGGCGACAGGTTCGTGCGAGAATGCTGTCGGAACATCGCCGGTTTTTTCGAATTCCATGTTCCATGCGACGGAAATGTTTGAGTTGTATTCTGATATTTAGTTAGGTACTCTAGGTTCTCCTTTATTTTCTAGTATATTAAAGGAGTTTTAAGTTTTACGTAGACAATTAATTGATTCTCGTTTTATATGTCACTAGTCTACCACGGTGGGAATTTTAAGGTGCTCATTAGTGAATAGTGAGTATAATATTCCCTAATCCATAGGAAGTAGTATTATTTATTATGTGGATTATTTATTGCAGTATTATATAAATGAAGATTCTCTTTTCAAGTACAAATTTAGTCAGGTGTCACGAATCGTTCGCGTTTATCATATCCATGTACGGATAGTTATATTTTAATAACACGTAATTGCACTGGAAGCTGCTAAATTTTATGCATCTCAGAATTATGAAAGAACCGTTTCAAAGGTGGGTTGCTGTTGCGAAATTATCACACAGCGAAATGTAATCGGTTGTTGGTACGATTTGAACCCGGAAACTCGGAGAAAAGCGCGTCCGTACCACATCCGTATATGAAGTATATTTATGTGCCATGAAAATTAATACTATATTCTTATTTTCCAGCGGCGATACATTGAAGAGGGATTGATCTCCATGTGGTACCCAGCTATGTGACGTAAGTTGATTTTTTTAATTATTAAGAAAAACATAAACAATTGTTAGGAATTTTATTTTGAGATTGTAAATGCTAGTTGTGATTCCCTAGT
Organism: Nephotettix cincticeps; assembly: GCA_023375725.1. Lineage (NCBI taxonomy): Eukaryota > Metazoa > Arthropoda > Insecta > Hemiptera > Cicadellidae > Nephotettix > Nephotettix cincticeps. Next base: position 126,386,169 of record CM041786.1, on the reverse strand, counting down.
GTGGCGGCTTTTACTTTCAATATGTATGTTATTTTCAGACGCACTGGAAATAATTGCGCAGAATGCTTGCACAAATGTACGCACGAAAGTATGTTTGTAATAAGGATCAAGCATAATTCACAAAACTACAAGGTAATGAAATCTTTTAGCTGTTTAAAACAGCCTTATAAATGGTTGCAGTAAAAAGAACAAAAAGTGACAACCGCCCCAGGATATTGGATTCCCGCTGCCAGACTGTTAGTGCAAATTAAACATTCTTTTAAAGCTCGTGGATGCCTCCAACTTATTTAATAATTGAACTTATCGATTTGAGGCCCCGCCGTAACGTCGCAGGGGTTCGTATTCGGCCCGGTCGTGTTGTCGGCGCTGTGTGGTTGCGTCGGGCTGACTCGCGTTATGAGCGTTTAGTTGAAATTCATCGAAGAACGTATTGGAAAAAAATCACAACGTAATTATATTATAAAAAATTGCTGTCACGAATCGTTCGCGTTTATCCTATCCATGTACGGATAGTTATATTTTAATAACACGTAATTGCACTGGAAGCTGCTAAATTTTATGCATCTCAGAATTATGAAAGAACCGTTTCAAAGGTGGGTTGCTGTTGCGAAATTATCACACAGCGAAATGTAATCGGTTGTTGGTACGATTTGAACCCGGAAACTCGGAGAAAAGCGCGTTCTCCAAGAGTTGCTATAATAGATGTATTTGACCGTACCACATCCGTATATGAAGTATATTTATGTGCCATGAAAATTAATACTATATTCTTATTTTCCAGCGGCGATACATTGAAGAGGGATTGATCTCCATGTGGTACCCAGCTATGTGACGTAAGTTGATTTTTTTAATTATTAAGAAAAACATAAACAATTGTTAGGAATTTTATTTTGAGATTGTAAATGCTAGTTGTGATTCCCTAGTGTGGCGGCTTTTACTTTCAATATGTATGTTATTTTCAGACGCACTGGAAATAATTGCGCAGAATGCTTGCACAAATGTACGCACGAAAGTATGTTTGTAATAAGGATCAAGCATAATTCACAAAACTACAAGGTAATGAAATCTTTTAGCTGTTTAAAACAGCCTTATAAATGGTTGCAGTAAAAAGAACAAAAAGTGACAACCGCCCCAGGATATTGGATTCCCGCTGCCAGACTGTTAGTGCAAATTAAACATTCTTTTAAAGCTCGTGGATGCCTCCAACTTATTTAATAATTGAACTTATCGATTTGAGGCCCCGCCGTAACGTCGCAGGGGTTCGTATTCGGCCCGGTCGTGTTGTCGGCGCTGTGTGGTTGCGTCGGGCTGACTCGCGTTATGAGCGTTTAGTTTTGAAATTCATCGAAGAACGTACTGGAAAAAAATTACAACGTAATTATATTATAAAAATTGCCATTTTGTTTGAATAATTTCAATTCATTTATTATGGAATTGTTATGGAATTCTTATGCAATTAATATTGAATCATGGATAGTTACACCTATCAGCCATGAAATTCTGAATGGATGGGCGATGATTATTTTCAGTTGTTAATTTTTTTGGTCTTGGATGCTAATGAATAGGCGACTTCATTACTGTGATTATTTTCAGTTGTTAATTTTTTGGTCTTGGATGCTAATGAATAGTCGACTTCATTACTGTATTTTCTATTTCTACAATGGAATGTCATCTTATCGAGGTATTGCAGTCTCTAGAATAATTTTCTCAGTTTAAATTTTGAAATATATTTGCTTAAATGACCTAAGCATCACGTGATTATTTCTAATCGAAGACTGAAAAGCAGAATTTTAGTGCAATATAAAATAGCCTTTTAGAAGCAGTTTGTGTAAGTGTAGGCAGTACTTGTATTTATCAACTGAATGTACAATATTTAAAATCTAGGCTAAATGTATTATAACTTTAACGTAGTAATCTAAACATTCATAGATGTGTTGACAACTGATAAATGCGGCGATTTTTGTTTTATTAGAAGAGAATCTCCGAATATCTGAACTATTCTCAATAGTATAGAAACTCCACACAATAAATGAGTTGCCCAACGACAGCCATTGTAGTGGGGAGGCTGATATCATGCGTCCCCTGGGAGGAGGACGAGGGACAGTTCACACAACGAACTTTCCGATGAGTTAAAACTGGTTCCTAATATAAACTCTATCAATGTTATCGCTATTCTGAACTCCTTCGATTATATGAAAATTCGAACAATCAAACTATTAACTGATGGTACAAAAGGAGGGCACTTTTGTAAAAAATAGTTCTGATTGGCCCTGCGTCCTGCGGCGAGATACGTATGCTTATTAAAATTGCTTTACATCACAGAACCCTCGCCCCCCGCAAGTTTGTTCATCGGACCCACACCTACCCCAATAGTACATTAGGCCGAGCCCCAGTACAAAAAATGTTTGCATTTATTTCCCTGTGGGAAATAGGTTAGATCACGGATACGTCTAAAAGGAATGTTTTCAGTTCATCTCAACAGCTGTTCTTATTCTTTTATTTTAAAAACTCAATACAAATAGCTCTGGTAGTTTCTATGGAAACCTGTTACCTATTTTCCATCTTAAAAATCACCAAGCCCCCCCAGAGTTAAGACATATCCATGTCAAAAATAAAATACTGCATACATCTTTGATATATTATTATACTCGCGCTCTAAGGACGAATCAAACAACCGCTATACCGGTTGTACTTGTTTATTACTTATTACGCTTAATTATTCGAGTTACGAGATGGACGAAATCAGAAAACTGTCAAAGTGGTCAGTAGCTCATTACATTCCACATCAGCAAACCAAAACTGACACCAAACATGTCGTATTGTCCATCGCAGGAACGAACTCTGATCGGATGCTTGATGAATCCGCTACACCATGACGACGATCGGATGTTATATGTCCAACTGTTTACGAGACACGTGGATACCAAGATATAATACGATACACGAAAGTCTAAACTGACATGACACAATATAACAGCTGTTATTGTACGATTACCCTTGACAGCTGTTTATTATAACACATTGTCTTTAGCATTGTAGCAGCATAAACAAATTGGCTACCCTATAAAATTAGGTTACATTTAACCCTTTCTCTACCAGTATTTTCGGCATTAGATGCGCCAAAAATCCCAGCGTTTCTTTGGAATTCTTATAGTGTTTTACTAAAAAAATTTTAATTCACTTATTTGTTGGCCAATTGTTTTACATTTTGTATTGTTTAATGCAGGAATAACCATTATAAATATTAGGAATACTGAAAGTAATTAGACATAAGTATATATTATGTAATATTAAAATATATTCTCACAAAAAATAAATTCCAATTTTGCCATGTTTTCTAAATTTGTACTTATAAAAAAAATCTTCAAGCTTCATCCCTTGAAAGTCCATTAAAAACAAAACTTACATTTTTCATCATCTCACTCACAAAAATAAAATAGCTATTAAAACTATATGAAAAGTTTGCAAAGTCAGCTGTCGAGCTGGGCAGAAAGTCTAACGGCCTTTTATATTTCACGGGTTAGTCTGACCAAACAATACTATAATAAAAGCAATTCATAATTGTAGAGCGTCCCTTTTCGAGTAAGACAACCATAAGGATTCGACAGTTGACATTTATTTAGTGTTTGTTGAGAAAGTACAAATTTACACGGAATACTATTACGTATTGCAGAGCATTTACTTGTGGCTTCGTTTATATTGAGGTGATTGTCGGAGAAAGGTAAGGTAAAACAAACCGTTTTACGACATTGGCCACCTGCAACTCTCCCGATTGGCTTCCTCACACTGGGATACGTCGCTGACTCCACAATCACACTTCTCACTGTTAAAAAACATCTCAATACCGGAGTTAACATTCTCGTTTTTACAAACTAAAAAACCCTAATGATCTACCACTTAGTCGTTTGTGAAACTTTGAGGGCGCGAAAGTGATAATAGGTTTTCGTAAAAACTACTGTAGATCAGAGTATTAAAAATGTATTGGTAATTATTTTTGCTCGTAAACATACTCATTATGCAAATTGTTTTTGACTAAACTTAACTCGTGAGGTACATATAGACTAGACACAGGTGACCCGCCCATAACCTGCCCCGGGTTTCGTTCCCTCAACATTTTTGAGTTACTGGGTCGTCGCGTATTCCCTGAGCTACCGTGCTTAAACTGAAATTATAATTAGCATTGATCCAGTTAATACCGCCTGCGAGTAAAGTTTTTATAAAGAATAACAATTTCTATTTCATCATGTAACGGGCGTAACACTCGTGATTAGGCTACCGAGTGAAAGATCATTTGCGTCATTGTAAGTCTCATATCGTGGCACTGACTACAGTTTCTAAACATAAAAGAAATGCTTTTAGTCAAAGTTGAAATCCTTTACTAGTGAGGATGGGAGTACTTTGAAGAGCTCAGTACAAAAGCAATAAGCCACAACAGGTCTTTCATCGTGCCCTGAACCGACTAAGAATTAGGAGTGCATTTCTGAAAAGTGAATGTGTTTGTTATGGTTTTTGTTTGAGTCGTCTAATTATGCACTCAACAAGCTCCTACTCTTTGATGTAAATCCAGTTTAATACATTTAAAAAACAATCGTTCCGCTTAATTGACTGTCCTATTAATAATATGAATAGGTTTTGTATATGTACATTAAGATCCTTAACACGGTTCCACAGAAGTATCCATAAATTTCGGAATTAATTTCTGTGTGTAAAATAAGTTCTGGAAAAGATAAGTCCCATGTACAGGGAACTTCGGATTTTATGTAAACCTGGTTTGAAAATTGAAAAAAATAACAAGAAACGAAAGAGTAACCAAGTAGCTATTAATAAACAAATAACAAGTTTGTTGAAGATGGCATACAATGTTTTTTATGAGATATATGAAACCAAATGGCTGTTAACAAACTCAATTGACCCGTGATAATAGAGAATTTGAAGACGTCATACAATGTAAAACTATTCGGTAAACGTATATTATAAATATTGAAATGAAGGTTTATCAACTGTTTCTATGTGTAATACCTCTTTATAAAGCTGCTCATTAACAAAAGAATTTGCAACACTTAAACTTTTAATTCAAGTAACTAAATAAGATGTTTGAAAGTACCCTGGCTGTCTAGTTATCCTTATATGTAACAATTGAATATTTTTTTGTAAGTAACTTTAGAAGTGACTACACAATCAATTCGTTTTTAGTTTTGCTTGAAATTTTTTCGTTGTTAGTAATTATTTTCCTTGTGGCTAAAGCCAATTAGTATTGGTTTTCCCCATTATACGTTCTTAATTATTATATCTATTAACAACGGTCAAACAGGAGTAAAAAACAGTTAATTACAAAAGCATAACGTTCCTAGTTAAAGCATTTGGTGTGGAGCCTAAATAAATAAATGAGATTTTACTGTCGTTAGGCTTTAAAAAGGCAAGTGACAAAAGTTATAATACAAAGTATGTACAAAAATATTCACAAGAGTTTTAATTACAATTACTGCACTACAATGGTTCGTAAACTATTACTAGTTATTACACAATACAAATTTTAAAATATTATTGGTTTTGGACTAAGGTCAAAGAATTCATCGAGGGGGTATTTTCAATAGGGCAATTCAATTTAAATAAGAAAATTCGTTGAACCATTTGGAACTTATTATATCGTACCTTTTTAAAGACTTGAGAAATTGTCGAAAAAGCACATCAATGTGTTTTCTGTTTCTCGTGTTGTATGAATGTATATTTTCTCTCAATTGCTAATTTGATAAATTATTCATGGTATGTAGAACAACAGTGTATATATAGAGTATATTAGTAGTGTCGTGGTCTTCGTCCACGTCGGTGTGTACTTTAAGTACTCGTAATTGGGGCCGGCCCAAGTACAATGTGTGGTATAGTAAGTGTTTTAAAGCGTTTTTTTAATTTATTTGTAGCCACATAGTGCCGCATGGGTATTTTTATTTTCTCAAGTGCACGTTTATATTTTACTAAACAATATATTATATAATATTTAATACTTTAATATTAACACAGTATTTATCCAAAAGTGTTATATTTTTTGTAATTGCGTATATAATTTTTACTCATTATTTTATAAAAAAAATAAAACAAGATCGCACGCAGTTTGCTGGCGTGAGTTTTGCGAATTTTATAGAACTTATATCATTCGACATCATAGTAACGGGATAGTATCGAGTAGCAGGATTTCCTGCTTATATTAGGGCTGTTATCTAAGAAAATAATATACCAAATTTCATCAAGTTATGTCAATAATTAAGCGAGCCATACCAATTTATCCACTTTGCTTATTAATTACATGGACAATGGGTACGTCGATTTGCTTTCATGAGAAACATTATATTTGGGGGTTTTATGGATGTATTAATAAAAAATTAACTAAATGGACTTAAACACAAAATTTTGTAAGAATAATTAGGTAAATAAGAGAGTTATTTTAATTTATTTATTCTCCATAAAATTAACATAAGACAACGTACCGTATTTACCATTTTGAATAACTCAGTAACCGCTAGACCTAGGGTTAATTCAAGATACTAAATTTAGTTTTTTTGCTAAATCCAATGGTAAAAAGGAAAAACAGGTATTTTCCAAAAATTTAACATAAATATTTTTTAAACCCCATTTTTGGGGTACAACCCCCCCGCAAAGGTGTAGTTAATGTAGTCCAATTGTGTTGCCACTGAATTTTATAGTAATAAGGCAATAATTGCGGCCGTTATCGTAATGGCACATATAATAAATGCTTATATATTAATAAATAGATTATTAATATATAGCCTATTTTTATATAATTTTGAATGACTCCCTAAACGTGTTCAGGGGGGGGAGGTTGTGAGTTGTGAACTTCTACCATGGTCCCGGGCTTAACTGTGACCATGCGAGTCATGTGAACAGCTCACCTTTCCATAGGAGATTCGCTTATATAATGCTTTGCGATCAGAAATATTTGTCTCGATTTCGAACAGTTGAACGCGTTGAAAATGCGGGTGCAGTATGAGGATAGGGCTACAGTAACACGTACTGGCTCATAATGAGCGATAGTGTGGGTCGTTAGGCCATTACTGTGTGTCAAACCTCGATGGTGCTGACTCGTAACGTTCAGACCTGGCTCACCCCCCCAGCCCCCCCTCAGCCCCCACCGTCACCACCGTGCACTCATTGTGGCTATGAATTATTCATACACATCCTCTTTAGTTTTACTCACATTCTCTGTAATGCCTCCTATGCTCTCTCTTTTCCAGTATATTTTGTATAGAAATGAATTCATTTGTACCGCCGACAAAATGGGCTTTGTTCAAATGAAACATTTTTTTAGAATTTTCAGTAATTTTTGTTTTCAATTACAATACTAAAAATACGATTCAGTATTAATTAATTAAATATTTTTGTAAGTTAAGTTGGAATTATTTTTTGTTAGTATAATGGATCTAAAATTGACAAAAAAAGCTGAGCAGGGAAAACTTTTCACAAAAATGTGATAGTTGCTTTTTCATTTCACTTTATATTAGTAATCCATGTTGCAAATTTGTAATCTACTCATTATGTTGTTTTGATTATGATTATTAAAAAATATATCGTCACTTAACATCGTGTTTATGTTTTGTTTACATCAGTCAAGGTCATATTGAGTGATTAATGGATACTGCACATTCTACGATTTGTGGATAGAGAATGGTAGATGTGCCGCAGTCCATTTATATAACTTTGTCCTGTTTTCTATAAAAAGTAAATAGTTTTAACATAGTTTACAATTTAGTGTAGCACTAGATTTTGAGACATTAATAAAATATTTTTATCTAGGGTTTCAAGTGACTAAAATAGTGCAAGGCTGCTACATACCGTGGCAGTAACATGGTTGCAGGCAGTTTGCCATGTTGCCGTATTGACCCTGGGGGAATCAATGCTTCACTTGTGTTAAAACATGCGACTCGCCGCCTCAGGACGATGCAATTTTACGAAGAAATCCTTCCATTTCTTGGTCAATGACCCGGCAGATGGCAGATGTGTTCTTAAACAATTCACACTGATTACCGTATCGGAAATAAATCAGTCAATTTAACTGTTGAGCTTTTGAATTTTGCGCATTACGTCATGCAGACTTTGTTCAAATATTCTACTGAGGGTAAAATACAAAAGACTATTTAGTCAGTAATATTAATTTTTAAACAGCAAAACAGAAATAATTATGCTCTAAACAAACCCACAATTTTAAGCTCAAGTACGCAATTACGAGGTGCGTAAGATCTATGCCCTTGTAATAGTTATTATTTCCACGTATTTTCTTAAATAACTTGAAAGCTACATTTTGTAGTTAAGTTTCCGAAAACAGGAACCGGTTTTTCTATAGTCCTTTTTTTAGAAACTAGAACAGGTAAAGTTCTTTGAAATAATAGAACAAATACAATTCATACATTGAAGAACAAATTTTTATCAGTCACAAGGGCCCTACCGCCACCCCTCGTTACTGCACTGCCGTCCCGTTTATTTAATATAATTAATTTTTTAAATAATAAACTTTGTAGCGGCGTCCAATGATTACTTTTAAGTTTCCCTTTTTGTCAAATAGACTTTTCATCCAATAAAACGTAATTCGAACGAGATAGCGTGTTGAAAAACAAAGTTACGCTTTTCCCCTGTCAGCGCTGAAACGTGCCTTATATGATAGTGAAACAATGTTTCACATTATAAAAGCAATTTATCGATAGGAATAGTTCCAAGTAGTCGTCTGCTCTCTTGAGACAAAAATGATTGTGTATATTTTATCTATTCTTAAAGTAATGTAATTGAGTTTTTACTTATTCATTCCTCCCATAACAGTGTCGGTCTAACACTACTGTCGTCACTTGCCGTTTTATTAAGTTTGGATTTCGCCTGCGATAAAAACTCCGACTAAAATTATGATAATAAAGTTTTTATGTATCACAATATTAGACGTTTTTTAAATTGAGTACAAACTCTGAGTTGTACTATTCCTAGTCAGACTGAAGTGTTTGTGTTTCTTTATGTTATTTTATGTCAAATCGGAGGCGTAATATTTTGTAAAATGCCACGAAATTAAGTTTCTCATAGTGTAAATCCGTGAATGTTTAAAAAATGATAGATTTTACCTTGTTTTTATATGGTTTTAAATTTAACATATAACATTAATTTTTCCATTCATTAACATTCATACACCATACAGGCTGAAGTTATTAAAACTTTTAATGTAGTTTCTGTATTTTGTAGAAATATTATTTTACTCTGATAAATTGTAAGATATGTTCAGTGTATATTACCGTGTAATATTTTAGGAATGGTATTTTCAGGTTTCAGTTCACAATAATGTAACACATTATTGTATCCTTGATCTGGCTTTGAAAGCTTGCATTATTATGACTTAAATGACAATGTTTTGGGCTAATTAGCAGCGCTCCATGCGGGCATTAACCGTAACTTTGTAACCACAAAAGAAGCTCCCAGCTGTGGACGGAGTGAAAGAGCGGAGACGCATTCAAGAGCTCGGCACCGGAGTAATAAGCTGGCTTTTCAAAATACAGAACTCCGATGCGACAAGATATTGTCAAGTCAGCAGCCAGTGTGGCTTCATATTACACAAATTATCCTCATTACCCATTACTTATTTAGGCACCACCATTACCTGTTAATTGGAAGGACACTTTCAGTGCGAGAAAGATTTATTCAAGTTAAACTTCAGAACATTTTATGTGTATCTTATTCTTTTGAATTGTTTATTATAGTTATTGTCGGGTTATTGTTATATTCGGGGTTGTTGCAAAAAAAGTGTAAAATCGTGCGAGGGATTAATGAATCTTTGTGTTACGGTTTAGTTTCTATTTTTAAGTCTTAAGCTATTAGAGTCGTTTGAACATTGACTAAACAGTACTAAAATTTGGTTCATGGAATTTTTAAACCAAAAAATTTTCCCTGCGCATAAAATAAAAATAACAAATTCGAATTTTTTGTTTAAGACCGGTAAGCTACTGATTCTGTACATTATGTACAGAATTCTGTATATGAGATTTATTTGTTGATAATGGAATTTTGATTTGGTCGTATCGCCCATCTAGAAGTAGGTTGCTTCCTATTTTAATCTGGAAGCAGATATTTTACAGATTACTGATCGTAATAGTTTTGCTATAAGTGGTCGATTGTGTAAAAACAAACATAACCTCAAACTCATTAAGCCAAGAAGAAATGTAAGCCAGGAGCAATGTGAACATGTAATTTGAAAGTATTTGTAATATACTGGTATAGGTCAGGGTAATATAGGGTAGGCTCGAAACGAAATGTGTTTACCAGAATTGTATGGTAACCACCATCTTTAACTGTAGATTAAACAAAAATCCATAGTTAAAGCTACCATACTCATCCGGTAAACACCTAGGCCTGCTGAAGTAATACACAGGGTTAGCCAGTGAAACGGAAAGATTTAAATAACTACCTAATTAAAAATAATATTTTTTAATTTATGGTTTTAAATACTGTATAACGACTAAGGTAGCAATTTATTGTACAATAAGTGAAAAAAATTATTTTTTGGATATAGCAGCTGCCAAATCTCCTCCATTGGAATCTACGAACCTCTGTAGCGGGACCTGGAGGTTACCCATGATATTTTGCAGCATATTAACTGGTATTCCCTAAATTTTGTCCCAAATTCATTGTTTTATAGTTGACATAGTTATGCTGGATCGTTCTGAAAAAAAACTCTTAAGTTCCCCACAGGGATAAGTCGTAGGTTGCAACGTGTAACGCATAGAGTTAACAGTCACATCACTTCCATTGATATTCTCAAAGACAGATGGGCCTATGATTACTCTTGCCGACATTGCACACCGAACTGTCACTTATTGAAAATAAACAGGCAATGAGAATCGTCCTGAAAACATGAGTTTTTCAAAATTTCTCAAAAACTGAAAAAACTCATGTTTTCAGCACGATACACCCTAAACTGAAACAACGAATTCAGGATGAAATTGAAGGAATGCCTTTCAGTATCCAGCAAAATGTCATGAGAAATTTCCAGGCCGTGCCACAGAAGTTCAAAGATCCCAATCGACATTGGGCAGATGTTTTATATTTTCACAGTAACCTACAATAAGTGCCAAATGCCAGACAGACTGTCAGACTGCCAGCTACCTACTGTTTAACTGTACCTTTATATTTTATATTTATAACCATAAAATTAAAAAAAAAATCCTAAAGAATTGGTTACTTATTTCAATCTTCCCGTTTCACTGGCTAACACTGAACTGTACAAGGAACCAAATTTGATTGGAATATAAAGAATTGTTTTATGAATGTTACCATCTACATTACGTTTGACGTAACTTTGTTTTGTAAATTTCTTTTTATTTTCGTATCAAGTATTAAATTTTATTTTCCATTATTTAAAAAAAAAACTCAGAGGCTACGGAAGTAGGCAGGAGTGCTACTACAAATTCTCTTAGCGAAATCAAAAGATCAAATACTATTTTCAGAGGGGATTTTTACTCTTTTAGAAGCTGAGCAAGTGATCGTAGACGAAGTAGTAATAAGCTCTCGGAACACTCGGCCGGGCGCCAAATATTGAATGGCAATTAGGGAAGTTTACAAATGAGCAACGGATTTGGTTCCGGGGAAATATAAACAGTCACAGATAAACCGCGTCAACAAATTTACCAGTTGCTGTTATTGGGGTTTTAAACTAACATAAACATACCATTGTGGTGAACCTTTCGTCTCCAGTCGCGAATCATACTCAGGGCGATAGGTAGTTTGTGTGACACTTTTTTGATGATACAGACTTAAATTATCCAACTCAATCATTCATTATTAATACATATTGTTGTGTTAAGAGTAACTTTGTAACTCTTATACTTGAAGCAGAGTAATACTTATACTAAAACTTAAACCTTTCTACTTTGTATAGTTGGTTTATTTAGTCCTACTCAGGCGCACTTACTTTAGTTTTATTTAAGAGGTCGGTCTATTTCAGTCTCACTAGCGGAGAACAAAAGTTCAGAAAAATAATGTTTTAGCACGTATTAGGCGTACTGTATTAGTAAAGGATTTTATAGGTGGTAGAACATTTTACTTATGCTGGTACTGTAAGCTACTTTCTTGTAGTATAGACAAAACAAATAATTTTACTTGGCTGTAATGGACGATAAAAGTTAATTGTTTTATCTTGTAGGCCTACCTCAAATTTTAATTCAAACGAGTACAATTTTTATCATCATTCAAAATATCTATACCGCACATTAATTAACAATATAATGGTTCAGTTCAAAAGCCGGATTTTTCTAAGCCTGTACAGCGATCGTTTCCCTCGTATCATCTATGTTATATGTACAGTATTGTCATAGGGCACTCCGACATCTAATAGTAGTATAAATGTGGATGTAATGAATGTTATTACATAAGTCTAGTGGATTGATATTATTGTACACATTATATTATATACATATATAAACATATCCGTTTTGCATTATTCAGAAGTGTATTAACGCTCTGGTGAAACTCTGTGGATTATCAGAAATGTACTAAAGAGAGGATTATCAGAGTAATGGGTCGATGAAATTGCAGGGCCTCATATGTTAATGTAAATAAATGATGTACCATTTTTTATATTTTATGAAGCTTTTTTTGCTTATTCAAATTGCTATAAACTCTATACAATTTTGAGAAAATATTTTTCAAAAATATTTCACATCACTTTATAATATCCGCTATATTAAAAAATTAAATGTCCCTTATACCAATCTTATTCTTTTTGAAAGAAGTCTAGTACAGTAGGAAGTATAGCTCTACAAGAATATTCCCTCACTCTTTCGATATCATGATATTTAAATGTTGAATAAACATTTTTAAATATACAAAGCTGATTACAAAATGTATGATTTTTTCAATACGTAGGTTTGACTACTGAACGCGCCGCCATCCAAGATAGTAGTGGTAGTGTTTAAACAATTGGAGTAGAATATTAGAATGATAATGCACCTGTTAAATATTACTTAATGTTAGATGCAAATGGTAGGTATAACTTCAACATACTTTATACGTTTAACTGAAATGGCGACCATACCACAAGGTAGGTATTTTAATCCAAGTATGAATGAGGAATGAATGTAAGATGATTGTGGCGCGATCTTGTAGTCTTGTTACTGACTAAGGCTGACATGTTCCTTAGACAGGACTGTTAATTAATAACCCAACAGCCGATGGCAACTAATGGGCCTACAGTTTAACGTGGAATCCGAACCACGGCCTCTGAATTACGAATTGGTCTAGTTATGAGGATGGTCTTTGTGGATAAACGTAGTATTCAATGGTGCGGACGTTAATCCACACAAGAGAGCACTACATCCACCGACCATCTCTCACAACTATCCACAATTCGTGACCTCCAAGTAGCTGGATTACAGGACGTCGCCACCGTCCCAGTCCCATAATAAAATAATCCCGTTATCACGCATTACACGAGTAGGCCTACATGGTGTACGAGTACAGTTTTGTAAAGCTGCTCTGTTAGCCATTCCTTGTGTACTAGGTATTAGGACATCTGTAGATCGAACTCTTTTTAAGTAGAATTGCGTTTTTTGGACGAAGTTTGAAGAGAAAGACGGGCAACTAACAAAAACGTTACCACAGCATTTCTCCCGGGGGGGGGGGCGATGGCTGCAATCTCGCCCTCGGCCCGACAAACCGATCTGCGCTTGGATCAGTAACGAATACTAAGCACTAACATCAGTGTTCAGTAACACCTCTAATCAGCTGACAGAGATCAGCTGATTCGTACAGTATCATTTGTTAATCATGTAGAAAATGAAATGCCTACTTTCAGTGTTCCTCACAGCAGCAAATCTGCATACTCTTTTCCATGTTAATTTTAAGGAGAATACGCATATAACTCTCATATTTATCGACAGATATTGAACAAAATTGTCATAATTATTATATTATTGATTTGGAAATTTGCTGAGTACGCAGGTCTGCTGTGACAGGGGTATTTAAAAAAAAATTCAAAAAACATTTAGCCAGGTAGTATCTACCTACCTAGGTCTGCTGCGACGGGAGTATTTTTAATATTTCTTAGAGTTTTCAAATTTAAAATGTAGATCGAAGTAGGTATTTTTATGTTGCACATTCAAGGATCATACTGTATATACTCTATCATGGCAGAGGACAGTTTGCGGCGTAGACACGTTGACCCGGAAATCGATGGTACACTTCCGTCCGACATGCGACTCAGACTCACCCTTGGCTAAAACTGACACACTCCTCTCAAATTAGAAAATTCATTGATTGGCAATTTTTTTCTTTAGATACATTTCTTATAGTTTTTCTGAAATATAAGATGATAGGGTCTACCTACATACTTTGTATTCCAAGATCAGTATCTCAGTACCGGTACGCCCTCCGTAAAAATCGTTACAAATTATTCTTGGCATGACACGTTCCATGTTTCATGTTCATATGTTCCATGTTTTTACTTACAGCACCAAAAACATAATTTAAAATAAACAGTATCCAGTGGACTGACACATACTTTAAGTTAAGTATTTAATATTCAACATTTCATAAACCAAATTTGCTTTGTTGTTTATTTAAATATCATTTATAGATTCATTATTTCAAAAAGATCATGCAACTTCTTAAATTAATGACAAGTTAAATTCCATTATGATTATTTATCTTTTGGATTATGTTTTTGTTCAAGTTTTGTCTTATCTTTTAATGAAGTGAGAAATCAAGAAATAAATATCCTTGTGCCTTAGAGGTATTCAAACCATTTCACAACTTAAATAATTATTAGAATTTTTTGGGGACGTAATCCCTCCCCCAGGTGATACCAAACTTATTTCAGTGGTTTGTTGGGTGATGTGACTCTACACTGCATAACAAGTTTAATGGAAACCGGTTTATTAATAACAAAGAAATTGATTTTTTAACATTCTCCATAAGAATAAAATTTGTCACCCTCAGACAACGTACTGCGTCTACCACGGACAATAAATTGAACTTTTTTCTGGACCCGTTAGTTATAGACTAATAATTCAAAATACTTATTAGTTCGGTTTTTAAGCTGATTTTATTGGTGATAGTCAAATTGTTGTATAACATTATTGTTAAGCCATACAATTAAAACAAGACTTTTGTACAGAATTAAAAAAACTAAATAACTTTAAAACCCAGATGTTTTGAGAAATGTTGGTGGTGTCATTTTTTTGACTCATAAAGGTCTACAATTCATACGTTTTCATCAATATCATTAGAGCTGTTATTAAGAAATTTTCTTTTTGCGGGATTGTTACCTACATACCGAACTTCATGATAATCGGACCGATAGTATCGTCTCTGAGCCTCTGCACATCCCCTCACATGCACACCCGCACGGACCGACACACAGACGGACACCAGTCGAAAAATCTCTTTTTCTATTCAGGGGGCACTAAATTGGATGTATCCCCCTAAAACTCAAATTTGATATTTCTGACGAAAGCAATAGCCTAGTTTCTCTTTATACTATCCTATTGGGGGACAAAGTAAAAAATTTAATTTGTTTATATAAATCTGTTTTAACATCTGTTTTGAAATGCAGTGTCCATAATTAGACTCTAAAGCCCGATTTGTGAATATTAAAAGGTACTTAAAGATTCTTGTAAAATTCTTTGGTCCTAGAACGAGCCTCCATGGTTTAACTCCATTCGGCTCCATCTGGAACGATCTCTTAACGGGTAGAGTTTAGTACATAAACACACGCTGTCCCCTCAAAAACTGAAACTTTTTAAATTCTTATATAATGCATCCAGGCGCACCTAGCCCGTTTTAAATATCCAATACTATAATACGAGCAAGGTTTGTATATATATATATATATCCAATACTATAATACGAGCAAGGTTTGTATATATATTTGCACACGGATCTTGAAAACGGCACCGAGGAATTTCTTTAAATTTTGGAAATAACTAATTTCCGAGTAGAAAATAAGTTCTAGATGGGTCTAATGTCCAGGAAAATTCGTGTTTTACTGTAATATTAAGTTTAAAATCTAAAAATTTAACATTACGCTTATGGAGAATAAAATGTAAACAATACAAACCAAAACAGCTGATTATAACCGTTTGACAGTTCTTTATTGAAGACTGCGGGGAACAATATAGAGGTTATGCATTAATATTTATTTTATGAATTAAATAAATGCAAAATTATCAGGTTACTAAACAATTTGTAAAAACTTAAGGATAACATAGCTGTGCGAAATAAAAGCAGAAAAAAAGTATTTCCAAAGTCTTCCGTGTTTTGATAGAAAACGTATTCGTTGTATTGCTTGAAGCCACTGTAACAAACCAATTAATTGATGTAAATTAAATTTCTCTTTTGCTTTTCAATCCTCATTCCGTTTATAACAAAATCAGTTGATCACAGGCTAATAATAACGGTATGGATAATTAAACAGTAAATGATCGGCTTTGGCTAAAAGACGTTAAACGGCATCGCTCAATTGACTAACGTCGTAGCCGAGTTGTAGCGTGTCGGCCTCAAGAACTATAGGCCGCGAGTTAGTTCCATACCCACCAGGGACGATACTTTTTGTTCAGTGCTATATTAATTATGGTGTATTAAATCGGTTTTATTTCAACCACATAAATGTTTTCATTGGGCAGTAAATTTGTTTTAATTTTGCTAATTAACTTGTAAAAACATGTCTTATTCTATCCGAGCAAAGCTCGGTCACCAGGTACTGCTCATTTAATAGCTGAGCTTATAAAGTTTTATTCAATGCCATTTGTCACTATCAGCTGATTCATTGTTGTTGACTGAAGTTTAAAATTTCAAAACATAGCCTTGCCATTAATCAGGCGATATAAACGCACGAGAGAAAGCGCTATGTGTTGAGTGGTACGTTCAAAGTAAGTCTGATATTGCAGTCCAAAGAACTTTTAGAACACGCTATGGTCGACGTCATCAAAGAACAGCATTCTAGCCTGGTAAGTTCATGGTGACTGAAAACTTACAACACTTGAGAATCGTTTGATATAACACCTTCCCCTTTCGGACAGGACGCGACGGCCCAATACGCTGGCCCCCACGATCCCCTGACATTACACCCTGTGATTTTTTGGTCTGGGAGCAGAAGTTTAAAATATCCAAGAATTAAGACAACTAATAAGTGCAGCCTTAGCTAACATAGCTGACGAAATGTGCCATAGGGTGTGGGCTGAACTGGACAGCCGTATTAATCATCTTTTTGCCAACAATGGAAACCAAGTAGAAAACCATTACTACACGATACTAAAAAAATTTAAAAGTATTTGTGTCAATTTAAGGGTAATTAATTCATTATCTTATAGTTAATAAACGTTTCATAATCAAACGAAATTGTTTAGTTTTTTGGGACACCGAATATATTATTTCATTGTAGCACTAAGTGACTTCCAATCATTGTAAACATTTAATACTTCTATTTTCCCAATGACAGCATATTCTTTTGGATCTCAGGAGTTCATATAGTTCTTTCTTAAGAATTATAACTAATCTTAAAGATTATTAAAATAATGTTTGGTGATTGCAGCGCTCGTAAGTCATTCCTAATTCGAGTGAATTGGTTACTTGTATTAAACACATATTTTTTAACTTAAAGAAATACTTCATTTAATTTTTGTAGCCTCTGAAATACTGTGATTATTAAAATTGGTTTACGTTACCTCCTGTACGTGTCATTCTGGGCACAGTAGTTGCAAAATGGCAACAATAAATTCAGACAATAACACATATAAGAGTAAACACGACTACCTCAGCTATCTAATAGCTTCTTCCCTATGGGAAATTTGCTAAAATCTAAACATAGTACATTGTATTCTGAGGCTCCGATGTTAATCAAAGTGATGTTCATGAAAGTTCGTATAAATGGTTAAAATAAAAATTGTTTATAGTAGAAATACCTAGTTTCAGTGTTCCTCACAGCAGCAAATCTAGAATGAGTATTTTTCTTCCTTTCCAATTTTTCTTTAAACCACCATTGATAATAATAATATTTGTGTTGTAATAATAAGTATAATATGTAAAAATGTATTTTACTTGTATTTTTCTTACTACGGTCAGGTTATATTGTTTTAAATGTATGAATTTTAATTCTTGAAAATTATTCTTGTTGGTCGTATCATATTTGTAAACAGCTGATTTAGCTCTGACCTCGGAGTGTACCATACCGTACTGCAGAAATAAATAACCAGTCATTGTGCTTCTCAATGCGAACATGCAACTTAGCAACAATGTATTTAGCAGTATTCTGCACAACTAACATGTTACACTAACATATGTCACTTACTGTAACGATCAGATGATTTTATAATAATAGTCAATTATTTAAAAAAGATTTTTACCTAAGTTAAAACAAATGTTACAAAGCTGAAATTATACTACTCTACTCAAATTGTTTTTGGCTTTCCTTAAAGAATATTAATTTACATTTTATTTATTGAACAAACTTGTGGTGTTTGGTACATTATTAAATAAAATATTATCACGATTTGAGATATCTGAGTCTGTTGAAGTTCCAATACTGTTCCAAACTAATGGGTTCAAGTGTTTTATTGTCGTCCACTTTTGCGATTCCCGTTCCATGGTGTATTTTTTTAATGCTTTTAAATATTCAAGACAGTCCCAACCCACAACAGAAGTTGAATAAATCCCCCATTCGCAAGATGTATATCTCATCCGTTTAAGTAGATCCCTCCGCATAACTAGGGGAGTTTGAAGAGCAGATAAAGTACACATTCGTTTCGACAAAGCTCCCTCAATAATTCCTCTGCCTCATCTGGAGTGGCTTAGAACTGAGTTATTGCACCTGTTCTACAAGTTATCTATAGTTGTGCTGTCAGACTCGATATGCAAACCACTCGAAACTTGGCACTTAAAATTTAAAAAATCTGTTTTATATTTATTTGTTTTTTTACTCATAAAAAGTGCACATATACATGTTCTTTGACGTATACGGTATAGTATTACTTTTAGCCAATGTCCTGAATGACAAGACCTAGGACAAGATTCCTAATTATTAAATAAGAATTTGACAGGACCTATTTTTTCGTTTGCAGATCCCCAGATGCCAAAAATGTCATTAGTTTGTGATTGTATACACACAAGAACGTAAACTATTTGTCTAATAAATGTATATACCATATCTCTAATTTAAATGAAATTCCGAACAGACATGTAAATGTGCGTTTATTTTATCAATGGAGTTTATTTGGAATTCACAGTCCTGGCAATTTGGTCCACCCGAAGGAGATTTTGAACACCAAATTGGGTTAAAAACTATTAAAAGATTAGATTTTTAGTAGCACCATTGGAGTTAGCTAAAAACAAACAATTTAGTAATTTATACCTTTGCTCTATATCAATTGGTTATTGAGATTTAGAAACTGGTAAACGCAGTACGTTGTATTTCGGAGGTCCCACTTTAATCTTACAATAAAATTAGTTATCAATTTGCTTGTTTCTTATTATTTTAAATGTTCTACCTTTGTAAACCGCTCCATATAGTTACATTTTCTAATAATGTAAGCAATAAACCTAATATCGTATGTTTGTTTC
Source organism: Nephotettix cincticeps (assembly GCA_023375725.1). Taxonomy (NCBI): domain Eukaryota; kingdom Metazoa; phylum Arthropoda; class Insecta; order Hemiptera; family Cicadellidae; genus Nephotettix; species Nephotettix cincticeps. The sequence continues at coordinate 126,366,579 of CM041786.1, read as the reverse complement.
TTGCAGCAGAAAACCTGATTACTATGAGTTATGGATCTTAATTTGACCCATCACAATTAATTTTCAAATCAATTAAAATTTAAGGGAATATCAGAATAATGTCATAGTACTTTTATTTATTATATTTGAGTTATAATGTTTTAAGAGATGTAATGACATGAAAATATTACGGTTAAATTTGGTTGAAAATAATACTTTAGAAGGCCTAATTGAAACGTCTCTAATGAAAGTGCAAAAGGCCCACCCAGTATAATTGTAGCCTACGGAATGATGAAAGAGGATGAATTTAAGTATCACATTATCTCGTGTATATTTTGGCGAAGTAGGCCGTGCAATGTACGATGCTGTGAAGTTATTTGTCCCAGAATGGATAACAATAATAATAAATGTTACAAACTTCATTTAAATTTGCGTGGTTCTGGAAGTGTGTGTGTCTGTCAGCAAACTATTAATCAATCTCTTTCATCTTCTGCATTTTTATGATCAGAAATATAACAGTACAAAATACTCCCGTCGCAGCAGACCTGCGTACTCAGCGAATTTCCAAATCAATAATTTAATATATGACAAGTTTTATAAAAATAAGTCCAAAAACATAAGAATTATTTGCCTATTCTCCATAAGATTAACATAGGAAAGAGTGTGCAGGTTAGCTGCTGTGAGGAACACTGATAGAAGTCATTTCTACCATGAATAATTTTTATCTTAACATTTATACCAACTTTCATCAACATCTGTCCATAAATAAAGGAGTTTGCCTATTCCCTATATGATTAATATGGGAAAAGAGTATGCAGGTTTGCTGCCATGATAAACACATAAACTATGATTTTTAAGCATAGATGGATAGATCTCAACCACATAAAGCTAAATATCACGTTTTATCCAAAAATATTGATTAATATGGGAAATATTAATTTTTCCCTATCCTCCATAAGATTAACATTGGAGCCCCACAATACAACGTACTGTGTTTAGATTTTTAATATCTCGGTAACCGTTGGAGATAGAGAAAACTTTAAGGAACTTAATTGTGTAGTTTTTTAAGCTGATTCCAATGGTGAAATATAAAATTAGAAATTTTAAAAAATTACATGTGAAAAACGCAAAAACCCCATTTTGGGGTACAAAACCCCCCAAACTACCCGTTCCCATTGACCGATATGTCTGGTTTACGAACTCGTCCGAGCATTTGTAGGAATACACGTCTCTACCAAATTTGGTCTCGATCGGACCATTTTTACGAGAGTTATCGTGTTCACAGAAACATATATATATATATATATATACATATACAGTGGAACTTGATAATTATTCTGTAATTCGAAAACTTCTTTATTTCGAAATTTTGTCCTGGTCCCTAGAATTTTATATAAAACAATGTTAAAATATCTTGGTTAATTCGAATAATATTTTGGATAATTCGAAGTTTTTACAGCGGAAATCTATAGTGTGTGTATAAGTGAACAAGTCATTGTGTGCGATTTTCCAGGAAACGACGTTCGGGCTTCCTGTCCTCAGACTATTTTTAGCTAGACCACTGCGCCACTGCTCATAAATCGCAACATTGACATCTGTGTGTATTATCGGTGGTGGTTTGTTCCGATATTCGTCGTCTGCTTTCATGTTAACACGTCGTGTGTATGATGGCTTCGTCAAAGCGAACCTACAAATCTCTGACGTTGCAAGAATAAATATCGGCGATCAAGGAGGTAGAGAAGGGATTTGAAAAAGTTTGTAATAGTTAGTTTCGGGATCTTTCCAAACACATTATTGATATTTAACAAAAATTAGGATTTTTAATCAATAATATGTTCATTAACCTAACTTTTTTAATGTACAATGTTAAAACATGATGTTTGATTGTTTATTTTAACCACTTGCATAAACTTTTCTAATTCGAATTTTTGGATAATTCGAATTTTTTTCTGGTCCCTTGAGGTTCGAATTATCCAAGTTCTACTGTATATATATAAATTTTAACGACTATTGTTTTTGGACTCTGGGCACCTAAAGAAGAAAAAATAACATGGTCCCGGGCTTAAGTCTCACCATGAGACCTACGGTAATAGCTTCTTCCCTATGGGAAATTCGCTAAAACAATCTTTTAAAATTCCAAGTCCTACAAATTGCCAGACATTCTGAAACCCTTACTATCACAAGGTTTCTATTTGTCAGGCGCTTGTTGTTAGTCTTGGTTATCGAACTGTAAAATCCCAATGTGATCATCCCTTATTTATAGGTTTTGAGAAAACTTTGCGCTCGTTATTCTGAAGAAATGAATTAAGTAGTTTCTCATTTCAAAAACATTATTACTGTATTGCATTTTAGTAACAAATACTCTTGTGACATCTAAAGTCACAATTCGACCTGATCTATTTTATCCTGTTATTTAAATGTTTAATTTGGAAACCATAAATTGGGACACTTGTCAGATGTGGTGTATACGATCTTCTCAATTACTGTATTAGTTAGACACTAATACAGGAGGTTGATCAGGTTTTGTTATATCTCTTTGAGGTATAACAAAACCTGATACAGTACCGGTTCACTGTTCTATACTTAGTACAGTGAACCAGTACAGTATAGTGAATATGCCGATTGCTTGATTCGTACAATAATTTATTAATATACAAAAATCTTTAAATAGTAAAGCGAATTTCCTTATGATAAAAGAACGTTTTAAAAAGGAATAATAGTGAGATATAAATACCGGTACGCCGAGAGTGCAGTTTTGTTGCGGAAAGGGTATTTAATGTATTTCTCTCTCTGATTCTCTTCGAGTGTAAAATTAGTAGTTATGGAGAACTGACAGAGTTTTAAAAAATATGCACCAAGTGACGGGCGAGAGAGGAGGACTAAAATTTAAAACAAAATGATCAATTCAATCACATTTGGGCATCAATCAGCTCTAGAGTTTCCATTAATCTATTCAACTGCTCTTCTAAATTAAGTTTTTCGTTGTTCCGTCTAGTTTATCTGTTTACATCAAAGGACCTGGCTAAAGTAATTGTATATTCTACACGAGAAAATAATAAAATCAAAGCTTACATTAAACAAATATTATTCCTGTAAATTTAGAATTTTTACTACATTGAAACTGTTAATGATGAACATATTTACGCTGTGTCATAATTTACGGTCTCAGTAAAATATTTTAAAAGGTATTCACTATTGGAATAGTATTGGAAGTTGAAAAGTGTATTCATTAATTTGTTAAATGTATATAATAAGTTAAACGTGAAACTCACAACTCTGTGGGTGTCAAAACCATACAGGTTTATAAACTCATTTTAATCCTACCGGTTTTACATGTATAATTCTTAAAGAAATACAGAATGTACGAAAAGGAATAGTGACGGCAATACGATTAAAATTATGAAGGGAAATGTATAATGAACGTCAGAGATTTCAAAGTAGTCTCAGCAAACAATGGCAGATTTGCGAGTTCTCCTCAGTTGACTTAACAAGACAACATTCATAAACACTCCGTTATTCCGCGCCAACGACAGTTTGATTGCTTTCTTGCATGCTTTAATCCGGTTTATTCAAGTCGCCATTTTACTACACACTTTTTAAACAGAAACGTTTGTTAATTAAATTTATAAAAAAATATGAATCGTTTTTAACAGATGTAACTAAATGAAATTTTTAAGGTACTTCGAATAAAAACATACAAGCGTAGAAGGGTGGCCTATGATTTTTACAAGCTCTTAGATTTATTCTTTTTTACACGAATGACTGTAAAATCCTGATGATAAAAATCTTGTTTGTGCTTTTTACGTAATCCATGATGTTTTAAACACCGGTCTTATGACTCCAAAGTTATCCTCTAGCTAAACTAAATCTGGACCCACAATTGTATTTCCTTATTTCACGTCTCAACTTTTTAAGAGGCTCTCTTCAGAGTTATATCTGCGCGTTACCCCTCTTATTTATGCTTTAATTGGTTGGAATATCTGAAACCCTTGTTTGCTGGTTAATCTTTACAACTTAACTTGTGTGGCTGAATTACCTTCCCCTCTCAAAAGTCGGTTGTGGATGTTATATCCTTTTTACTTTCTCTTCCTATACGAACGTTAGTATAAGGAGAAAGTATGGTTTTTGTTGGAATTTTCGAATTCGAGTTTTTGGCAGCGATATCCAACTTTGTGCTCTCTGAATTGAACAACGTGATGTTTGTCTGTCTATCCGTGTGCGTGTGTGTATATGTGTGTGCTTGTATATATATATATATATATATATATATATATATATATATATAATGTTTGTGTTTGTGTAGGTGTACTGAAGCCTAGAGACGAGACTATGGGTCCGATTTTAATAAAATTCTGTATGTCCATAACAATCAACGTTATCTTGAAGCATTTTTTATTTTTATGGGATTTTTGCTCCTAAAACACCACAAAACACGTGAAATGAAAAATTTCTCAAATCGGCTCTAACGTTTTTGATGAAAATTGTATGAATTGTAGTCATTTATGAGACAAACAAAATTACACCAAATGCATTTCTCAAAACAACGGGGCTCAAGAGTTATGGGCTTTCAAATAAAAAATAGTTTTTTAATTTTCTGGTTTAACAATATTGTATAAAACAATTTTACCTATAAAACCGGGTTAACCATCAATCTTGGTAAGAGTCACAGAGTCACATCACCCAACAAAACCTTCTGAATAAAGGTTTGGTTTCACCTGGGGGGGGGATTACGTCCCCAAAATATTCTAACAATTATTTTAAGTTGTTATAAGAAATCGTATGATTATCTTTGAAATAATGATCTATAAAGGATATTTAAATAAACAACCAAGCATCTGAAGTTTTATTAAACGTTGTATTTTTAAAATTTAACTTCAGGGAAAAAGTATGTGATAGTCCACTGTTCCTATTTATTTTATCAACTTCAAGTCGTTAAATAAAGAGTGACCTTAATCTTGTGAGTAATCATCTGCGCACTGAATTATATACAATAAAACACAAAGATCTAATGTTACAAAATATGAAGCGACTGGTTTTCTAATTGTGATTGTCGTTTCTCATGGACGTTTAAGCCATATTTAGTTAATTTTAAACCTTCCTCCTTTAGTTTAGGATCACGCTCTAGTTGTACAAAGGATCATCGAGGCATTGTTCTCCAATTAGTGTGCTGTAGACAGAATTACCGACGACATTTTATTGTTGGAAGCTGAATTCAAATCAGTAGTTTATTCGCAGACGTGCAATAGTGAAAAGCTGAACGTTTCAAAAATGCTTAAGTATTGGAGACATTAAAGAGGAACTAGGGGTGGAGGGAGGTGTAAATTTAACCGTTTTGTCGGAGTCAGCAAACCCTCCGAGTGCAGGACGAGTTTAATACATCAGACAACACCTTTCAGTTTGCTAGTTTTAAAATAATTAGTATCTCTAAAAGGTATAATATTATGGGTTGGATAATTATTTTATCGATAATGAATTCTCTTTCGTTTGTTAAACCTAAATTTTAATTATCCAAACTATTAAACGTGAATTGACTGACATTTTAATTCCTTCATATGAATTTACGCATACTTTAAGTATGTAAATTGAATATGTACTTTAATACTAGGCCCTAATAAATAAATATTTGTATTGGTTTTGGTTAGCTTCTCGTTAGTACTATTTGCTAATATTTTGAAATTTAGTTGAATAAAGATTTGTATTATAGTACTACATCAGTAAGTCCACTCTATTACCGGTGGTATGATTGATTTAGCGATAAGAATTTCAATGAGATACTTGGTATAATCATGACAAAATAAAAACCTGAAATCTTAAAACTGATCAGTACAAAGAAAAAAAATCTCAGCTTAATTACCTGGTACCTGGTAATATCAGGTAACGATCTGGCCCGGTAAGGCTCAGGTTGCTGTATCGAAACCAGCGGCTGGCGACTCCTGTCAGATCTCTGGCAAGACTGTGTGACCACGCCGCAACGGTACTACCTCGCTGTCTTTACTTTACCATACAGATTGGTACTTACTACCCATGGTGGTGAGCAGTTGAGGTTTTTTACAAAAAAAATCATTTTGTATTAAATTAGAAACTTTAAAGCATTATTCAAACTTTGCCATACGTTAAGATAACACTTTCATAATAGAGTATAATTTTTATTAAGTTTAACATCAATGATCAATGTAAAGAACTAATATTTTTCATTTGATTTTTTTCTACTCATTATATGACTTTTATAGATCTTAAAAATGTTTGTAAAACAAGAAAAAGGTTTGTCTAAAATTGCCAAAAACCGGACGTTTGTTGTCTCAGTCAGTTCCAAGTAAATAACATCCTGTTCCAAAAGGTATAGAATAATGAAAATGACTTTCATGTAAATGGCTGTGGTTGCTCTCTTATTAACGGAGACACATTACAAAACGACGCATGTCTAACGTTACAGAAAGTCAAACATGAGTCAGGAAATGAAATAACGGACATTCCGGCTTCTCCGGGGGTGAAAACGTAAAAATAACCAAAACTATCAGGAATATATAATTTCAACCAATGTAAAACAATTCTAATTGTATCAATATAAACTATTATACAAGTTGAACTAGTCGATTTGTTTGAATTGTATCCATCTTTATTTACTAACAGTGTTTAGTTAGCGCTATTTACGTAGGGCTAGAGTGCTAGATGGTTTGTGTTAGTACTTAATTATATAAATTTGGAATGTTGGGAAGGTTGTGATATTAGATTAATGAAAAGTTATATTTTCTGTGTTAGACAAGAGAATATCTTCTGTAAAACTTGATATTATTTGTTTATGCTATAATTCTGTACATTTATTTAAAAGTTACAAATACAGTACATAGTACTCGTATACTAGTACTAGTGTTCATCCCTTTCTTTCATTTTTATTATTTAAACTAGTTTTACCATTTAAAAGTTTTCACGTATTTTGCATATCGTTATTATACAGATTAAGTTGAAATGCAGGGTTAATATGATACAGTACTTTTCATAAAATTATTCTGCCGGACAACAATTATATTAAACCATCCTGTTTACCTGAGTAACATTGTACCTTTCACAAAGAGTATTGGGCATATATCTATGTTGCATAATAATAAGTTGACTTTAAAATAATAAGTTTAACTTATAATAATAATTTTAGTAAGTTTGGTTCAGTTATTTTTGTGAAACTCTGTTTAAGGTTATAAACTTATTTCTATATGAATAGGAAGCTGTACGATGGTTGTTTTGATAAGAATATGTTCTATGATAAACCCCTAACCAAAACCAAATTCATTTCTCTTGTTTGTGCATTATTTCTTTAACCGTTATGTTTGTTAAATTTCATGCCCAGTGCTTTCTTTTTCGAATTAAAAAACACCTTTTTTATCGTGTGTGATAAGTGTTGTACATGATTTGTTATGTGTATTAAGTTAGAAAATTTTACTATTACAAAATTTATACCAATAAATTGAATCATGCTTTTAAAGAATAAAATAGTTTGTCCGTACTTTAAAGTGACTATTTATTCGAGGTACGATGTTCAACGATAAAATATTTCATATTCTTATTGTAAATGACGGATTTTCAAATGTGTCGGCCACAAAAAAAACCAATTGCATTGACGGGTGAATGTGGAAAGCTTTCTCGACTCGCGACTCTTACCGGAAGCGATATTGCACTCCACTTACAAATATTGGGACGAAATATCAGTGAGGTAGCAGGTGGAAGGGTCTGAATGGTAGTGGAGGGTCACAGGTGGAAACGTAATGTAACATAACATGTCCCTGTATATCAGGAAAGTAATCCACAGCGGACTCCGTTGTCGGTGGCCGTGCGCGGATATCAATCTTGCGGTCCTCACACAATACTGTACACATCTCATCTCGTCTCAATTCGTCTAATATCGTTTAGTGCGTCATATTTTCAGTGTGAATTTGTTGTGAACCAAAAATATTTTTATCAATTTTATGAGGTATCTATTTTATTTACGGGGTTTTCACAATATAATTTTCAATCCAACGAAAAAGAAATCTACTGTCCGCGGGTCGCGAGAAGACTCTGAGATATAATTGCATAGCTAAGAATTGCAGGCAATATTTGTTAATGCTATGAAACATAGCTGTTGATCAAGTACAAATGAAAAATTAATATTCTGGAATATTAATTTTTCATGGATTTTTAGGTTCTCAATTAGTTTTTAAACTTTCAATGTCATTGGTGTTGAAAATAATTTTTCTACTTAGATTTTTTAATGAAAAAATAAGGTTACGCACGTTTTTAGCGTCAAAATAAATGTTAAGAAGCCATCAACTTTAGCTCCATCATAAGGGAATTCAGATAGTCTATAGGTATCGATTGGTCTTTTGTCGGTGTCTACCACTAGCCTGCACATCATGTGTGTTAAAAGTAAACTAATGTGTACAGTAGTTTTAAATTGAATCAATTATTGCATGAACACCATAACCAACAACTTTTATATTTTAGGATATTAAAAAAATTGTATTCTGAAAAGTAAAAGACATTTCATGTGGTAATATTTTATTGTTAACTATCCAGGTATTCAAAGCCCTGGATGCTGTTTTAATCACTAGGTTCAACGTACCAGTTAAAATTTTTTTGAAATCTTTCACTTGGTGTTACTGCAACAAACTCTGTTAAAAAATTAATAATTTACAAATTTTCTGACATATTTGAGCTTATTGAAAACATCAATATAGATCAAAAATTATATTCCAAGATAGGTAGGTATTACGTATTACTGAGGTAATAGCCAACAAGACTCTACACAAAAAATAAATTTACCCCGAGTTTGTTGCAGAAACCCCACAGCTGCAGCGCGCTTGGGGTATTTCTGCACCAAACGAATAAATGAAATAATTTGAAGATCAGTTTAAACCCAAAGAAATTGTCATAGTTGTGGGGTTTCTGCACCAAAAGATGTATTTCAAGTTGTACAAGTTGATGACATAGAAGAAGGAACACGAGCAAGTGATAAGAGTGAGGAGGAGATATGAGTGACTCCTACGTCACTCAGTATTGCCAACTTGTAGGAAAGGTATACTAGCAGTGAGTCTTTATAGTATACGTATATGTACGTACAAACGGGCTACACTTGATTTTGACTTAAATTTTGTGTGTTTTATACTTTTATTTAAATATGTCTTAATTTTAAACTGAAATATACACAACGCCCTACGAAAGTCCAATTTGTTGTAGGTAATAAACACTTAAATCATAATTTATTATTTTTAACGAATAATTTACTGGATATTAGTCGCAATTGTCTTATTGGAATTATTGTAATGTTGCGAACGGTAAACTCTTACTCCGTCGAGGATGTCGAAATGAAGTTTTTTAAGTAACCGAGCTTCACTTTTGGTTTTTAATTATAGACTTATCTCATGACAAAAAACCCTTCTTATTCGTTTCCCGTGTTTTTACCAATGTTTGACCATGATTTAATACATTTGGGTTGCACTACCCGATTTAAATCACTCAAAATATGTTTTTTTACCGTGCAGGCAACATCTTCATCCAAACCATTTAAAGGAGAGAACATAAAATGTCAGTTTATTGTTAACTAACACGATTTAAATTCTTGGTATTATCGTAAAATTTCCCTCGTGTTTCCGCTGACAGTGTGTTGTGTGGGGGTGGGTCAGTAGCGCGTGACGCATTGCCAATACCTGTCCGCGCACAGTCATGATACGTCACTGTCATCATCGGATAAATCTGGACCGGATATATCCTTACCGGACACCTCTGAAACCTTTGCCTCCACAACGTTATAACGACCATAATGTTTGTGACGAATTTAAATTTAGACAGTGTAGTTTAGTGTTTAAGAATATACATTATAATTAACTGTAAAAAGCAAAACCATATCAATCGTTACGGAAATAAAAAAATGAATGTACTTCCCTTTGGGAAATAGCGTGAGTTATATCTATAGGGGAAATAAGAAAAAAACTTAACATTCAAATAGGTTAAATATTATAGCCTATGTTTCACTTGTGCTAATCTGTCAATTTCACTCAAATGATGACTTACTTTTCCGTAATTTCAGTAAAAGGTAAAGTGTGTTTCTGTTATCATGTTACTCATTCATCATCGCTTATTTTGAGCAAATCAACGAAGATTAGCTTCATTCAAGGGATTCGATTAATTCTTTATTTTTAACTTAGGTCGATACATTAGTTTTTAATTTTTAAAACGTAATAATAGCGAAATTAACATAGGTGACCGTTCGTATTCGCCAAATTGTTTACTAAACGGCGTGTCTTGGAGTGGAGATACAGTAAATGGTCGGCATGATGGATGTACGAGTACGGCGGAGGACGGGAAGGCACAGGTGTCCCCGTAACGCAGACTCGCATCAGGAAAGCAATTTTTGGCCGACTCTAGGATATTAGTCTTGTCTCTTAAATGTTTTGAAATGTCCAGTCGCAGTTGCAGTCATACGAGTTTGTAATTACCTTCAATCGCACACATTGTTATCGTACTAGTTACTTCTAATAGTTATCAGTTATAGTTATTTCATTTTGTATTTATCAACAACCCCTTTGGAAATTGTTTACGTTTCTATTAGATAATCCCAAAGTGGTGTTGTGTCAACGTAATGATGACCTGTTGTTAGATGAATAATTAATTAGTATCACAATAACAGATAATGTGTCCGGAATCAAACCGGAAACCTCTGATTGCAAGGTTAGCACTTTATCTCTGAGCTACCGAATTGTTATTCAATATATATATTTTATTTTCACTATATCTAAAATAAATAGTCCTTATGAATTTGTTATTTCAGTTTGAACAATTCATACAAATATAATTAATTATTTTAGTCTAAAAAAACGTAGTAGAAATGAAAATTTATTAAATTAGTAAAATGTCAAATACGGATATTGGGTTTAGTTATTTTATGTCTGCATAAAATGTCTTTTGCTTTAATATAAACATTGACCGTAAAATTACTGAAGTTTAATCTCTATATATAAAAATATATGTATGTATGTATGCCCTTTATTCGGTCCCAAACCACTCATCTGGTCGCCTTGAAATTTTAGGAAGTTGCTTTATATGTGACCGGGAAGGTTTTAGTGAAAACAAAATTTGTCTCAAACTCATAAAGTTTACATTTTATGGCGTTTTAAATTACTAGTTTTCTACAATCAAAACATTTGGTTTCTAAATCTACAGCTGTTGGTTTACTTTCCATTAGCAATGTGATTTGCTATTCTTGATTTGCCTTCCGTATCAATCGATTTGAAACTACTGTATTAATAAAATATATACTGTACAAAATGAACAGTTTTACGTGCCACGTTTATTACTTACAGTTGGTTTATTACTTACAGTTAGTACTTACAGTTGGGGGGTTGTACATATTTTTATTTCGTGTCTAATTAAATGTCATAGTTTAAAAAATACATATCTAAATACATAAAACAAAGTCGTGTTATACAGACAGCGTTTATAATTCGAGAACGGCTGGACCGATTTATAATGATCTTTGATTTTTTATTTTCGTCTTTGCGTCAAGTTAGTAGGCTAGAGACATATTTAGTTTTGTACCTTAGGGTTGGGCCCTACTGACCTGTAAAGTTTTTGTATGTTAAGCTTATGAGGAAAAGACGTGATGCATTTTGGTCGACAGCTAACGAAACTGTTAAGTCATTTTAAACGAATGTTTGTGATTGTTTAAAAAAATGTATAGATTACTGGTTGGTTTGTTTGTCCCAGTGTAATTATTATTTTGTGTGAGTTGAGTTAATGAATGTTAGATTACGAGAGTATTATTATAAAATATGTCGCGATTCAGAAAATTTAATCTTTCCTCTAAAAGCCAAAGTTAGAAAAAGTAAAATTAAAAAGTAAAAAAGGAAAAAAAGCAAAGTAAAAGCCGCAGTTAGATTTGGTTTGGGTTTAGGTCGGGTTGGACAACTGTGAATCAATCCACTTAGATATTTACTCTTTCACAACGAAGCCGTAATGAATCGACTTCGGAACATGGCCAATATTAAAGTTAACAACTACGTACTGTTGGGCGTTAATAAGTTCTTCGGGTCAGCTAGTTTTTAATAATTATTGATCTGAATTAATAGTATATGAAATACAGAAACTGAATAAACCATATTTTATACAAACATTAAAAAATTCAATGTAACTTATTCAATTTGTTGTCGATGGTATAAGGAGATTAGCAGGTCCATAAGCTTTATTCTCAGTGAACACAGTGTTTGTTAGCTAGGACGAGGAAGTTTTGTGGAAACGTAGTAGCAGTCAATACAACTGCAGCAGCGTTCGACTCTAATTTACCTGCGACGACAAATAACCTTTAACCTACTTTTACATTCGCTGCCTCACAATGTGTTTATTTAGAATTTTCGTTGGGGTTTTTATAAATGAATTACTATAATGTAATTGATTTTGCCTCTGCAAATAACCCTCTTGGCGTAGAGGTGTAAGTTAATAGAAGCACTGGAGGTGTCCTGCTAGCCTAGTGGATCTCGGTTCAGGACGGATATCCATTTAAGTTCGAACCGCTTGTCCAAAAAGACTTCGGTTATAATTACTCACTAACGTCCTGTAAAATGATTCTGTGTTTTTGTCTGTAGGCAGAACAAAAAACATAAGGAAATTACATATTACAAATCTCTCTTGTGAAGAAATAAAAATTCTTATTTTATCAAAAAATATTGTCTAAATTGCAGTTTTTAAGTGAAAATAATAGACAATAGTTTTAAATGTTAAACAAATTATTAAAATTCACTTAACTAATACAAATTATTAAGTTTCCTCATTAGTGTTGAAACATTTTGTTATATAACCATAACAAAATGTTTGTATTTACTTCCCTGTGGGAAGTAGGTTAGATCATGGGTATGTCTAAGTGGAATGCTTTCTGTCCATCTAAACAGCTGTTCTTATCCTTTTATATTTAAAATTCAATACAATATTTCTAGTAGTTTCTGTGGAAACCTGTTAGATGTTTTCCATCTTACCCCTCCGTAGCTAAGACATATCCATGTCAATAAGTATATTGTTTGATAACATTATTACTGGTTACACTATAGACGTAAAGTGATGGTTACCGTGTCAAAGTAAAACTAGCCTACAGTGGTTATCATGAGAGTAACGTAGTTTTTGCTTTTATTTTTCCGAAACAATTAACTAACGCACATTCATACTTGATCGACAAGTAATAATGTGTTCATGAGAGAAAATTAAAAGAGTTATTATGTAATTTACTAGATAGCTAAGTTGACACCTCTACCATCTGTGTACGACTATTGTTGGTTAGCGATGGTGTCACAAAATTAGCGTTATTTAAAAAACATTGCGGCATTTATGATTTTTAAGGACGTAAGGACCATGCAAGTGCGCCACATTCCGATCATAATCCTGGTAAAGCAACACTTAACAGTTAGGACTGAGGATTGAGGACAGCATCCAGCACTGACATCAGACTCTGACTCATACTCTACATAATTCATGCTGTGTCTTGCACAGATACTGCGCATAGCATTTGTCCCATTCCTGATTATAAAGCAGCCAGAAGAATGCATCAATCAGGTTACACAACTCTTCGGCTTAGGTATTGATGCCGGGTACTGGTCTTCAATTTGGGTTTTTAGGTTCTGAATTAGCTTTTAAAATTTCATTGTTGATATCCTCGTTCTCAAACTCGTCGAAAGAGTACGGGATGATCCGAGTATAAATGACTGAAATGTTGAAGTATTTACGTGAAATGCGGGAAGAAAGCAAATGGTAAGTAGCGGATTTGGGAAGTCTGTTGCATTTAGTCACGATAGGATTAAGGAGCTGTAAATACGTCGCGATCGCGACTTTAGCAACTCCAGGGTTAAGTTGAGTCTGTTTAGTAATATGGGGATAACTGGTGTTATGATAATTAATTACAATTTACAATTATGCCCATGTACAACTTAATATGACAATCAGAATCTAACTTTTGAAATTCAATGATCCGAGAGCAAAATTATTCCACTCTCCTCTCCAGATCATCTTCAAGAGATTGAAGAATTAGGCGACTTTTTTCGTAAAATTTAGGCGTAAAATTGTATCTTGTTTTTTATAATAATTCTCTGTACTGAAGATTTGAGGACGCCAATTTCAAGTTCAACCTTCCTTATTCATTGCGGTCTACATGGAGCGCAGAGCTCTGATACGCGTACAGTTCTTCTCTTTTCCTCATTAGATCCTCTAACTTTTTAAAAACACTACCAGATTCTAAAAAAATTACACTTGGTTATTTTTGGATTCTTTGGCGGTTCAACTCCTGGGTAGGACATCTGAAATTGTCTAATTGCTTTTGTGACTTTGTCAAAAGCAATAGTCCATGCACAAAACTTCACTTCTTGTCTAACGTTTATAGCTATTTCTCAACTTAATTTTAAACCTGTACCTGAGAAGGGTTATGTTATTATGGCTCAAGTTATAATATTCTTCAATCAAACAGCTGTTCTTAAACAATGATCGTCTTAACTACAAAGTGTATTCAAGTCAGATGAAAACTCAAGAGAGTGACTTTTTATAAAAAGCATGTATGTAAAATGTTTATCTTTAAAATTTTGTTTTTACAATGGATAGGGAGCTGAAAGTTATCCACAATATTTAAACCCTGTATTATAATTTGTGTAAAGTTTCAAAATATTCAGGGCATAAATGGGTAAGTAATATAAAATCGACAATTTAAACCTATTCACGGGACACCTAGACGAAATACGTGTGTTTCAGAAGCAATGAAGATTTTTTCTAAAAAAATTTGACGAAAATAGAAAATCAGACATTAAGACCCTTAATTTCGTTAACTAAGTATGTTATTAATATATGTATAAAGTGTGATTAAAAATAGATTATGGGTTTTTTTCAAACAAGTTTCCCACTAAATATTTAATCGCCACTAATGACTTGTTCAGCATTTCAATGCCTTACAAGTTTCCTCCATTAAATGTTTCTGGGTTCTTGAATATTTCAAGTGGTGCAGATTTATAGGAGTTTAAATCTTCCGCAGGTAATTGTGCCTGATATTCTTTTAAAAGTGTAATTTTCTTATAATTTTTTTTATTATATTACACTTCTAATTTGTTTGTAATTTGGCTTGAAAAAATAACTAGATATTTTACTGAAATGTTATAGTATATTTTAACCCAATTGATTTTATTTTCTATACGCACTACAGTATTTTGGAAAACACAAGAGTAAAATTACTGCCAAATAAAGTTATTTATTGAAAGAAAATACGAAATAACAATTCAGTATCATATTATTTTAGAAAATCTTTAATAACGAACTAATTGTCTTAATGTTACAGAAGAAAATTGATCACGCTGTCCTGAGGTTTGCGGTTAAACGTCTATACTTTTTTAGGTACAACTTTTACCATAGTTGGTCTGAGAAGGTTCCCAATATTAATTAAATTGAAGTTCCTTGGTTGTGGAGAGTGAGTAAGAAACCACTTGTTACTGCTGAGTTTTTATATTCCGATTTTAAAAACATGGAAGCTAAATCCTTCTATGTGATATATTGTGGTATTGCTAGTCATTTTTATCGACAAACGTGTGAAATTAAAAATGAAATTGTTGTAATAATGACCACCATAGTTGTAAAAGGGATAATTATTGTCGTATCGTTTTTGGAACCTTTTCCTGTTATAAGAAATCTTTAGCTATTTAAATTAAACAAATAATGATTTTTTACTCTCTTGTTGTTTTGTTATTCACTTAAATTAAAGATAAATTTTTAATAATGTTTAGTGTGATACATTTCACCATCCCACATCAAACATTCAATACAGTTTAACGTATATTTCTTATAAACATTTTATTTTTCTGATTTATTGTGATTTACCCTCTTCATCCGTTATTTATGTACAAACTCTTTCCTTATGTTAATCTTATGGATTAAAATAAATTTTTATCGATATTTACGCCCAGTAAAGTTTGTAGGAAGCAGCTGTATTACGTGACCTATACTATGATTTTAGTACTACTTCCTGCAATACTCATTATACTGTAGTTACTGTAGCTAATGAGGGCGGATGAAGACATCCGTTGTAAGGGATGACGTCGCCACAATTACACCCTTGTGTTGTACGGTGACACTGCCAAAGCTCGGCGGCTGTGATGAGCTAAGTGCCATCTTAGACAGTTGAACCACGCGGTCTTTTTGAGTTGTGAAGCTTCGTTAAAGGTAAACCGACGCTTTTTGTTTTCGACCTACTTTATCCTGTTTTACTGTCCCAGTCTAATTAGTCGAGGTGTACCTCGCTTTAACTCAAAGTAAACCGGTTCACCCGTGCTGAGCTACCTTCCAACGTGGTTTCGATCAATCCTGTTTAGAACGAATTAATTGTATTAGTGTATTGTATAATTTCTGTTTATTTACATACGGATATCGGCGATAAGTCTTGCATCTTGGAGAGGTCTTGACTGTGATTTATCTTGACATAAATTAATAATATTGGTAATGCTTGGTTAACAGAATTTGCTAGAGAATTCTTGGGTGAATTCCTTATGCTAGTATGTTACTGATATAGGAGAAACAAATTTGGTTGTAATTGACGAATAATTACGTGTTACAAATAAATTGTATTTTTATCGTGATTTTGTGGTCCTATTCCTGGTTCTATTCCTTTTCGACAGTGAAACGCCATACAAAACATATATTGGCCTGTATAGATTCATAGTAAAACCAATTTTTCACTACACACAACACTAACAAAAAAATAATGAAATACTAAGAGTACTTCTTTTAGTGCTGAACAGGAGTAAAAAGCGCACATGTCCGATAGTCGATTCTACGTTGTCAGTGATATGCAATGCGCATGACCTGCAAGTTCTGCAAGTTCAATCGTGTACGTTTCACATTTGTTTGAATAACCATTAACATCTGTCCTGCGTAATCCGTAAACACTACGAACGAAAATTGATAAAATAGTTATTCATCATTTGTAATAGACTTAACTGAAATTTACTATATTTAAACGTGTCATACCAGCATGACTAAGATTTTCAATCAATCCGATAAATTCAGTATATTGCACTACTTCACAATGGATGCTTCGAAACCCGTGCAACGCTCGTTTTCCTTGTCTTAGTAATGCAACTTCGTTACTCCGAGGTGGATTCAGCCTAAGGGTAAACTATCACCGCCTTAAATGATAGGTAAACAAGTGTTCCAGTGGTCAGTAGTTCATGAATGCAATTGAAATGTATGGAATTAAATTTGGAGAAAACATTTGTCTAAACTCTTTTACTATAATTATAATTACCTTTTGAAATAACTGTCTACCTAGGTAATTAT
This sequence comes from Nephotettix cincticeps, assembly GCA_023375725.1. NCBI lineage: Eukaryota > Metazoa > Arthropoda > Insecta > Hemiptera > Cicadellidae > Nephotettix > Nephotettix cincticeps. The sequence continues at coordinate 126,349,284 of CM041786.1, read as the reverse complement.
TGATTGCCAAAGTATGATTGTGAGAGATGATTATGGCGCGATCTTGTTGTCTTGTTACTAACTAAAGCTGACATGGCCCTTACACAGAACTGTTAATTAATTAATAGCCCAACAGTCAGTGACACCTAAGTGACCTACAGTATAAAGTGGGAGCCGATCATGCAATTTGTGGGAACCATGTATTTATTTAATAATTAATGAATTATTTTACGATTTAATAAGTTAACATTGTTATTGTTCAAAGTAACAACGAACAATGTATTTAAAAAAATGAATCCTTCTAGATGGCTACATGCTGCTACTCAAGAACGTTACAAACGTAAAAGCTATTGATGATGATAAAATTCATTTAAACTACAATTAATTATTAATACGATAGTTTACTAATATATTTTTTGATTTTCAGGTAAGTGCTGTTTATTTGTACAAGAGTTGGTCTTAATATGTAAGTATATAATTTTTATTTATATTTAACACATTTATCATGTTTTACAAGATGGCTAACAGTAGTCGTCTTTGTTTTGCAAAAGTGAGTTATGGTGTATATATATATATATATATATATATATATATATATATATATATATAAACTAGCTGACCCGGCGAACTTCGTACCGCATATAATATCTACATTTTATGGTAATAAAGAAAATTAAAACTAAACGAAATAACAACACATAACCAGCTATTAATATAATATTCACATTGTTGATGTATGCATATGACCAAAATGCATCTCGTCTTCTCTCCATAAGCTTAACATTAACAAACCTTACAGGACAATGAGGCTCAGCCCTAAGCTTAAATACAACACTGTATATGCCTATATGTTACTGGGAGCATGGGCGAATCCATCAAATCAAAGATCATTAAAAACGGTCCATCCATTCTCGAGTTATATAAATGTTGTAACTAACACGACTTTGTTTTATACATTTAGATAATTGAGTTGGTAAATTAGGGCTACTATTATTACTAAACAATTTTCTATAACGGAGTCACCTTTTTTGACATGGATATGTCTTAGCTCTGGGGGGGTGTTAGTGATTTTTAAAATGGATAATATGTAACAGGTTTCCATAGAAACTACCAGGGCTATTGTATTGAGTTTTTAATATAAAAGAATAAGAACAGCTGTTTAGATGAATTGAAAACATTCCCTTTAGACATATCCATGATCTAACCTATTTCCCACAGGGAAGTAAATACAAACATTTTAAATTATTCATTTAAAAATAAATGACCTGTTTTATAATACATGTCATAATATACTGACTTCCGCATTATTTAATCTAGAAATAATATTTTTAATGTACAGTTTTGCTTAAAAATCAAAACCTATAGTTTTTTAGGGTATGAATTATCTTGTTCAACGAAAGGTTAGTTACTATGAAATCTCTTTATTTCTTAAATGGCTCAATATGCAATGATCGGAAATGATTATGTGGAATTTTGGAAATCATTCAGCATAATTGGATTACACGTATTTAACGTATAATCTACGGTAATTTCAGGTTAAAGTTACAAATTACAATAGACTTATTTCAATGTATTCCATGTAAGGTAGATTCCTCTCAGAGAGATGATTTAATAAATTGTATCCAAAACAGGAAACTGGTGAATTAGCAAGATGCAGGCCTACTAATGGTGATGGTGTACTAATCCCGGCCATTATGCTGTAATGGTTGCTTGAGATGCCACAAGAACGGGATTATGTAGAAGGCGACGGCGAGCGTTTACTCGAGATATTGTTCCGGAATTTCCGATGTTGACTGACAATTCAGATATTTCAACGTTATTCTCTACGAGCATTTCGAGTGGAAAACAGATGCGTCCTATTCTAACCATAAGTTTACCTCTATAATAATGCTAATTTTAAACTAGTGTTGTGATACTTTGTTTAATGTTAATGTAATGTTTGCATGTTGTGTTGTTGTTATTTTGTTTTGTTTTTTTTTATTATGATTGGGATTTAAAGTTTTCATTTACTCAAAGGGTCCTTAGACGTTTATTAAAATTTTAATCATATAGATCGCTGATTAACATCGTTTTGTGATTGACATTCTTTATTTATGATAAACATATTCTGTTATCAAAATACTCTGACGTGTCTTTATTTTTCAGCGGTTAGAAAATGTTTCATAGGGATAAAGATACTTCCATAGGTCGCATACCTAGGCCCGAGACCATGTTGCTTTTTCGTTCAGAGTCTAAAAACAATAGGCGTTAAAAATGTTATGTATATATTATAGACCCTCTTAAATGTACATTTACTCCTACACTTATTTGGACGAGTTCGAAATCTAGACATATCGACCAATCCGAAAGGGTAGTATTTTTGGAGGGGGTTTACCCCAAAACGGGGTTTTTGCGTTTTTCGTATGTAACTTTAAACAAAAATTTAAATTTTATCTTTTACTAAATTGGAATGAGATCAAAAACTACACAATTTAATATTTTAAAGTTTTGTTCTATCTCCAACGGTTACCGTGATATTAAAAAGTTTAACACAGCAAGTTGTATTTTGGGGCTCCAATTCTAATCTTATGAAGGATAAGGAAAAACTAATTTTCAACTTATTAATCTATATTTTTGGATGGAACTTGGTATTTAGCTTCACGTGATTAAGATCCATCCATTTATGCCTAAAAATCATAGTTTATGTGTTCCTCACAGCAGCAAACCTTTATTATCTTTTCCCATGTTAATCTAAGTGTTTCCAACCAAAGACATGCGCAACTTAAGAATTTATCACCCAATAAAACCTACTAATTGTTTTTATTTCCTGGGGAAATTCCCCAAAACATTTTTGCCTTGTAGTAGAGAATGCTGTAAAAATAATTTGGTGTATATTTTCTAATTCTCATCAATGAGAATTTTTACTTTTTCTCAACGATTACTTTAATAAACATTTAAGAAAGTTATAATTTTCAATGCATGTCTACTGATTAAGTATACTTTTAAAATAGGAAGATATGACTGTTCATTGATACCGTTTATTTAAAAAACGAAACATCTTGTGTTTAAACTTGGTGTTCAACTTAAATTTCATAAAAAATCCACAACATCATTTAACTAAAGTACATTTAACTAAAGTAGTTCAATTTGTATGTACATAGAACATTATAGCTTTTCAACCACGGTACTGAAATCACGTGTTTGCATATTTACAATTTGGCGAAACATGTCTAACGAGACTAAGTATTTTACCGCGTGAAGTCGGTCTGACAGATATAAGCTCTCGTATAATCGAGGCCACGACAGATTATGCGAGGGGATGTTCTGTATACAGTTGGGGAGAGTTGGTAACAGGTTTAGCCATTATGCTGCATGCTGCAATCTATCTACATTATACTTGTTACCTTTTGCCACACTGCGCGTGTTACGAAGGGAGAGATTTGCCGTAGTATGACCGTGACCGAGTCATGACCCTGTAAATCAATTATCAAATAAAACAATCCTTAGTCTTTGGGTTGATTACAACAGGATATCTACCGGTCCTACAAGTCTTTCAAATGGCCATATACTTAACTTAAAGTCCTTTAACTTTATCGATTTGTTAAAAAGTTTTAATTATTTTTTAATCCATCTAATAAACTGCGGTTACCCTAGTAAGTACCGCATTTTGACGTCATCATTTTTTGTTTTAGAAAATGTGTATACAGCAGATAGATTTGTTTAAATATGGTTTAATTTTTCCATAATTAGTGTTATTAATTCCATAAATTTTCAATGTAAGCAAACTAATATTGGTTTTGAGTAGTTTTAAGTATGGTTACTGGTTATTTCACTAGGACATTAATTCATACATTTATTTCGGTTAAATCACTATAATAGATCAGATGTTTAGCAAACCTTAGAAAAAATGTTGCTAATATCGCTCAAAACTGGGTGATTGAGAACCGATTACTTACTTTAAAACTTATTTTACTATATATTTTACCTACTACCTATTTTACTTATTTTAATTTTTATTTTCCGATTACTTATTTTATAAGTAATCGTATTAAGGTATTGAATACATTTAATACTACGTACTGGAAAGGCAATGTTCATTTCATTTTCCTAAAAATAAACCGTGTGTACAAATTTTATCACAGTTAAATTATGACATCAAATTATTCTTTCATATCTTTCGTTTGAGATTATTTACAACAGTATTTGAATCTTAACTCGATGTTAAGAAATATAGAAGTTTCATAATTAACCATTACTATCAAAACTGTAAGCGAGCACATAATATATTTGAGGAAGAATTTAATTCTGCCAAAATGTTTTGATCAAGCTCCGGAGATGTTCTATACAAATAAGGTTTCTAAAGCGGGACTGAACGTAAAGGAAAAATGTTTCCAACGGTGAAATAGCTGTTTTCATAAAATAATCTACTGGAGTTGAAGCGTTTGTTTTAATTTTAAAGGCGTTTTACATTCTCATAAAATAATATTTTAACTATAAATTTAATAGTTAGAAAGATTTTTAAATCATGGTTAAAGAGTTATTACATTTCCTTATTTAGAACTAATTTTTACTCTTTAAATTAATTATCTGTGTTTAATACCACAACTAGTTTATTAGTGGCATTCCAATGAGTAATTTCTCATTTACCGCATCTGGGCAGCTTATGAATGAGGGACTTGCTCTTGGGTGCAAGAGGTTACGGGTTAGATCCCCAGGATATTCACGAACATTTAATAGGTTAGGACGGCGTTTCCTTAAAAGCAATTATATATTCTTATTTAAGAACCCGTTGGCGTAAATGTAATAAGAAAATTACCCATATAAAATTCCTAATCATCCGATTTCTTAAATTTGTCTGGTAAGTAAAAGTTTAATCGAAAATATAGTGGTTTTAACTTTATTTAATCAAACGTTATTGAATTTTGAAATTGTAAGACTTAAGTTAAATGAGTAAACCCGGCGAGTTGTTTGTATTGATCGTCGACGAAATCTCATTACCTCAAATTGAGGACGGCGCTATAAATTCGGCAAGTTGATAAATAGGACTTGAGGGACGCTATGCGATTCGTCGCCCCGTGTAGCGGCTGTGTGCCTGTACCAACACAGGAGAGAGACGCTATATTGGGTTCAGAGAACGTCAAAACGGATTTACCTTACTCTCAACTCAAATTATATAATTTTGTGAAGAACAATACTGTCTCCATATAGGCCTAGGTCTAGCTTGCACTACCCAGCCAGTGTTAGCAGTCCAAAATCCCGAAAAGCATTTCGACACGACTCTCTAAATTTGAGTTTTGCTATTATTCCGATGGTTTTTTTCTGAAGAATAAACATACAGTTAAAGTTTCTCTGTGAGCAAGCACCCCACAGAGCAATACCATAAGAGTGGTGGCATTAAATCAACCCGTGATAAGCTATTAGCGAAACATACTTCTGTGGTACAGTATTGAGAAAGTCGTCTAAGCAGATATATAACAGTGGATAGCATCTTGCAAACACTGTCCTCATGATTGGACCACGTCAGCTCCGAATTACTGGAGTTTTAAGTCGTTCACATACACCGAGAATAAAAGGGGACTGAGGATCGACCCCCTCGGGTTACTCGTGGGTTGGGCGTAAATGATATTTCCGGTGAACAAGTAGGTTAAAGTATGAACAGTCGGATAATATGGTCGGTCGGCCGCATGTTGCCAGCACTGCAGATCACAATCACATCACATCCACTGTGGATGTGATGTGATTGTGATCTCACCTACTGCTCTACCTGTATGCTATTCGGTGGTCATGGCTCGTTGGCTTATGTTATACTCTGTCAATCTGTGGAATGATTGTAGTAAATATACATGATTTGAGTGAAACTGTATACCATACATAACGTCAAAGTAATCTCACCTTTCATTGACAAGATCAGTCCTAGACAAGTAGCAATAAACATTTTCACGGGTACAGTTTTCACCATACCGCCATATCCACCATAATCGGTTTATGAGAATATTTTTTTCAAGTTCAGTGGTAGTTTTGATTCACCTATATACCAGTATCACAATTCGTTTTAAAAGATTAACATCTCTTCACGAGGCATTGTTTCCTTAGCGTACGAAATTTACTTGGAATACTTAAATATATTCTAATAACTTATACATTCCAAGTAAATTTCTTAAAGTAAAAGTAATTTCCTGTCACATATATTGTATGTCACGGATGTGCGATTTCTCTACTACAGTGATTGGCTATCGGCGGTGGTGATTCAAAGAATTTCAAATTATGGTCATGTAGCCTATCTTGACTTTTTCAGTTGAGATAAGTTTTAAGAACAAGTCAGTGGACTGACATATACTTTCATCCTTAAGTAAATTTACAAACGGCAATCTGTAATAAAACTATCATATTCTTTAAAAATGTTATTTAATTAGTTATTGTTTTAAAAATAATCATCCAATTTATGAAAATAAAAACAAGAGAAACAAAGTTAAATTAGCAGACACGCACACACGGACGGACAGACATAACGTTGAAACCCACTTTTTTTATTCAGGTGACCCCTAAACTTATATATCCATTCTCAACTCAAATTCTAAAATTTTGACGAAAGCAATACACTCCATATACTCTGTATAAACGGCGAAATTAATAGTGAATATTTATTTTACAAAAGCAAGTTTGCTTTTGCAAAGTAAGGTCTTTGAAAATATTTTCTTTTTTTCCAATAACTATTTGAAATGTAGAATGTGAAATCAAAACCACAAACAGAGCGCGTGTCAGGCGGCATGTAGAGCCCGGGGAGTTGGTAGTTGGAGTTGGGTGGCAGCAGAGCGCGAGGAGTTGGTAGTTTGAGTCGAGTGGCGGCAGATGTCGTGGGTCGGGCACGACTAATGACAGATCCTACGAGTGTTTAGCATATGTATAAACTTGGTCTGATACAACTCGAGAAATTAGATTCCAAACGCTGTGTCCCGCGGCTAATATATCAGTTTCATTGCCAATATTACACTTCATATTTTTAGGAGAAACGTCAGTGATTTGTTATGGAAAATTAAAACGTGACAATATTAGAACATATGAGGTAAGTCCCGTTTGTTGTAGACACTATTAGTTAATGTGTGTACCGAAATGAACGTGAGTGTCTTGTACCGGCATACTTCTGGAACAACTGTGCTCAAATTCAGGTATGTGGCTAATCCGTACGTTTCTGTGATACACTTTCAAAATTTTTAAAATTATTAACTCGCCCGCCGCATGTGAAGTTCAGTCAGTGATACGGTTTTTTGTCAGCAAAGAACCTGCATCCTGTAGAAATTCGTTGAGAGATTTAGGAAGGATACGGCGATGCTGTTAAACAATAAGAGCAAAGTGCGTACGTGGGTACGAGACGTGACGACGTCCATGGCGACGACCGCTCTGATAACCTATCTTTGAACACAGACAACATGGTGGCTTCGGTTGAAGCGAGGATCCGTGAGAGAGCAAATGCTGTGTAACAGATCAGTGCTTTACAAAATTGCTTTTGAACACGTAGTGTTAAGGAAACTGTGCTCCCATAGGGTCCCGAAATTTCCACATAAACCAAAGATTTGAATGTGTGGCGGAAGAGGTGATAATTTTAAACATTTTGAAAGTACTTCACTGAACCGTACAGGATAGTCACAGAGCTGAAATTGAAAACTGTTGTTCCCGAAGTGTGCCGGTACACGACACACGCGTTCAGGGCGGTATCTTGTACACACATACAGTACTTGTACTTGTGACATACATATGTATGTTTGGTCGAACTTTCATACGTTCAGTTTTTAGCATATTTTCTACTTATCGTCGATATAGCGCCCTGTCATTCATATTAAACAGTATTACCTATCAAACTTAAAAAATTGATTTTTCCTGACTTAGGGTAAAATTATTTTGAAACCCCATTTACTAATCTTGTTCTGGAGTTTCATACGTGTGAGTGATAGGATTTTTTTGCTATGCTTTGTTTGTTGAATCTTTGCTGTACCTCAGGCCAAGCGCATACGGGCGACTGCAGTTTTAATACAGTCCGGTTTTGGGAAAATAGAAAACAAACAAAAGAATTAATAAACAAACCATTCATACCCGGAGATAGATTGTACCTAGACCGTACTTTTATATCCTGAATTATTTATTCATAGCTAAACCTCCAATATCCGTCATCGCTGTGAACGGACGAATACATAGTTAAACAACTTAAATACCTGTGACAATTTCAATTATTAATCTGTGTTCAATATGAAATGTTTTTTCGCAGTGTTATTTAAATTTAAATTGATTTAGATTTTGAAGAAAGTTTTAACAAATGCCTGAAATTATCGTAATTATTGTACTAATAAGGTTTCAACCATTATTTGTTACATTATAATTTCTACTATTCAATAACACTGTAATAAGACAAAATAACCTTAGGTGTTGTTTTAGCGAATTTCCCATAGGGAAGAAGCTATTACCGTAGGTCTCATGCCGAGAGCCCGGGACCATGTTATTTTTTCTTCTTTAGGTGCCCAGAGACCAAAAACAATAGTCGTGAAAAAAATATATATATATATATTAGGTTGTACACAGTCACTATTTCTATTTGCTTGAAAACGTTTTTTATAATTAAAACGAAAATTTGCAAAACTAACACTCATTCATTCAGTACACAACTATACAATTTTTAAAGTAGTTATAAAAGTCATTTGGCACTTATGAAGAATATATATATATATATTTGTGTGTGTGTGTGTGTGTGTGTGTGTGTGTGTGTGTGTGTGTGTGTGTGCCTGTCTGTGTTGTGGATATTGTCTGACACGATAACCCTCGTAAAAATGGTCAGATCCAGACCAAATTTGGTAGAAATGTGTATTCTTACATTTGCTCGTACGAGTTCGTAATCCAGACATATCGGTCAATCGGAAGGGGTAGTTTGGGGGGGAGAGTTCTACCCCAAAAATGGGATTTTTGCGTTTTTCCATGTAATTTTTAAAATTTTATCTTTTGCCATTTGAATCAGCTCAAAAAGCTACACAATTTAGTTTCTTAAAGTTTTTCTCTATCTAAAACGGTTACCGAGATATTAAAAAATCTAAACACAGTAGATTGTTTTGAGGGGCTCCAATGCTAATCTTATGGAGGGTAAGAAAAAATTAATATTTCCCTTACTTATCAACAATTTTGGATAAAACTCTGTTTTTAGCTTCATGTGGTTGGGATCCATACGTTTATACTAAAAAATCATAGTTCATGATATGAATGATAAAACTTGGTATAAGTCAGAATAAAAATAGTTTATGGTAAAAATGCCTACTTTTACTGTTCCCTCAAGGCAGCAAACCTCCATACACTTTCCCATGTTAATGTTATGGGGAATAGGCAAATGCTCTAATTTATCAATAGGTATTGATTGATCAATCTTGTCCCATACAATTCGCTTCGGAAATTCGCGGAGTACGCAGGTCTGCTGCGACGGGGGTATTTTTCAATGTCGTCATAGTGTGTATACTGGTAGCATCAGTAGCGGAGGCTTGTGTCAGTTCAGTATACACACGCGCGCATCACCTCTCTCGCCGCGGAGAGCCTCGTTTTTGGCTGATTGCCTGCCTTCACTCCCGCTTCCATCCCAAATTCATTTTTCCACTCCCCTCTGTTTTCAGACTGCATATCTACAGCTCATATATCAAGCGAATGGACGCTGTGTGCTTGTTTATGAGTAAATACTGCACTGTACTCTGCCGTCGCTTTGAGAACACTATTTGCTCGCGTTCAGCTGATACCATCTACACTCGCCTACGATGGCCAGATGTTCAGTTGTATCATCAACCGACATTAAACTAACTTTATATTTACATCACAGTTAAATAGTTAAAATGTTGTTTTTAAAATTTTCAAACTCTATAAATCACAAAACTGTTAATTTATTCCGACTCGTGTAAAGTTATTATAACTTAACATGTCGTGTTTATTTTTTTGCTATTATTTAATAAATTTTATCAGTGGACTGACACATACTTTCTCCCTAAGTCAATTAAAAAAATACAACCTTTAGTAAAACTATCATACTTAAATGTTTACGTAAACTTAAAAAAATAATAATCCAATTTCTTAAACTGCCAACAAGAAAAACAAATTTAAATAATTGTTAGGATACTTTAAAGATATAACCCCTAACCCCTACAAGTAGTACCAAACATTTTTGAGTGGTGTTTGATGGGTGATGCGACCGAACACTGCACACCAAGTTGCATTGAACACTGTTGAGAAATAAGAAAAAAATGATTCTTTATATTCTCCATAAGAATAACATTGATCGCTCTAGGAACAACATTTTACAGCATTTACCACGGACAACAAATTTCACTTGTCTCTGGAACCGTTAGTTGTAGGCTAATGATACAAATAATAACCTTTTTAACGTTTTGAGCTGGTTTTAATGTAAACCAAACCATTTACCAAATTAATCTTTTTGCTAAATAAATTGTTTTTATATTTAAAATCCCAATTACTTTTGAACCGTTAGTTTTATAGAAATGCGTGCCGTGTCATACTATTCGAGTCCAAACCATGCAATTTTAATCAAAATCGTTATAGTGGATGTTGAGAAATTTGTATTTTTCAATTTTTAGGGAGTTTTGGGGATAAACTATAAAATAAAAAATGTTTAAATAATTTTTAAAAATGGCCTGGGAATGTAGCCAAAGTGCACCCTTGTACCTGATTCCACATAAATTGTACGATCTGTGTGTGTAAAGAAAGAATCCGATATCAGACAGCCATCAGTTAGATAACCAATTTTTTTGTTCAGGGAGCCTTAATACGGATACATGTTCAACTCTAAAATTCTAAAATTTCAATAGAAACAATACATTACTCACACACTATGTATAAGGGGAGAAAGTAAAAAATTGTATAGTCTTCTAACTGTTTCCTATTGGTAGAAGATACCAATAGATTCTATACTTATTATTTTGAAATATTTTTCAGAATGATTTTTCCGAAATATATTAGTCTTAAATTAAAAAAAAACTTTACATTGAAAGATTTCTTTGACTTTTTAATTTTTTTTTGTTTTCGTCTCAAGTACAGTACTGGAATGGTAAAATAATTATACCTAAAAGTATTTTTTTAATCATATTTCTGAATTTGAACTGGAATTTAATGTGTTTTTAGTCATCCTTCATGTTCACGGTTATTCACGCAGCATTCTAGGATGTGGAATCCGCTCCGACGGTTAATTTTCCGGTGGTTGTTCCAGGATTAGTTTTCAAACTGGAGGCAACATAGAGGGAGGTGTTGGAGAGCTTAGGCAACTCGGGCGCTAAGCCTTGTGACAACAGGGCAGGGCGGGGGGGCGCTTGTCGCCGTTGCAGCATCGGACTGCTCTGTGTGGAAGTTACCAGCTGGTAGCCGTTCGACGGACAAACCGCGGCGACCGCGGTGATTGGCTGAGCCGGGTCCTTGCATTTGCATTCATCACCGCGACCACTCTTGACTTGTAACTGAGTTTAAAGTGAAACTCGCTGACAAGTGACGAGACTCGCTCTGTGTGAGTTGCCAGTGCCTGCGCCATTTTGGATATTTAGCCTCTCAAGGGAAATGTTAAATTAAATAACAGTTTACTAACCTTATAATCCGTATTTCCAATTCTTTCCTGTCAACAACTTAGTGACCCGGGTTTCGAACAATATATGTTCATTCTCAAACAGATGTTAAGAGGCGGCAGGAGTCAGTCCAGGCGCTCACACGCTTGACATGGGATGGGTTTAATTATCTTTTATTTGCTCGTAAAGGAAGTTTATTGAAAACAAAATACCAAATACAAAGTATTTTATAGGTTTTATATTTTAAAAGTGCGTAAACAGTTCACGCACTTTTAAAAAAATTATTATGGCTAAGTGCAAATCAAATACAAAAAGTTATTCAATACACTTTATTTATGAATATGTGAAGATTATTTAGGTTCAAAGTTTGAAATTTTCTACTGATAAACAAAAATAATACAACAGAATTAGTTTTGTTAAACCCTTATGGGATTTTAATTGTCTAATTTCAAAAAATAAAATATTTCTAAACCTTAGTTTTGGTAGTTTAACACATCAATATGTTGATAAGGACCTATAAAATACTTTGTATTTGGTATTTTGTTTTTAATAATTTTCCTTTACGAGCAAATAAAAGATAATTAAACCCATCCCATGTCAAGCGTCTGGTCACTAGTTGAGTAACCAGTCCGGTAGTAGAGACCGGCCGGTACATGCGCCATGCATGGTTGTAACTTGGTTAAATTTTAAATGTGAATTTTTATGTACAGTTGTTTTGTGTTTGAGTATTGAAGATTGTAACGACCAAATCCAACGGAGTGATTAACTTAACATCTGTTTGAGAACGAACATATTGTTCGAAACCCGGGTCACCAAGTTGTTGTTGACAGGAAAGAATTGGACTTACATTTTAAATACATTTGAGTAATTTATCAATAATGCAGTAATGTTTCTGATATAATCTTGGAGTAATGTGTAAATATTAACATGGATATGTCTTAGCTCTGGTTGGAGGGTGTTGGCAATTTTTAAGATGGAAATATGTTACAGGGTTCCATAGAAACCACCAGAGCTATTGATTTTGTATTGATTTTTTAATACAAAAGAATAAGAACAGCTGTTTAGATGAAGTGAAAAACATTTCCTTTAGACATTTCCATGATCTAACCTATTTCCCACAGGGAAGTAAATACAAACAGTTTTGTACAGCTGATTATTTAGCAATAGTATGCCCTACCCGCTGATTGAAACGAAAACTCGGAATTCTTATCAGATTGATCGCTATAAATTATAACACACTTTCTAATGACACCAAGCTCAAGGTTTTCTTGTGCAAAACAATGTCACAGCTATAATTGTTTCAGCTTAAGGGGAGTCGGATGGTTAATATGGTAAAAATATAAAGATTTGTTTATACATTTTTGAAAATCCTCAACTAATCTCTCACTAGGGTTTTTATAAAACCCTGCACGCTGGAATTTCACCAAATGAGCTTGGACGCAGCTCATTTTTTACGATTCCCGAAAATTGAGGGTTTTGAGGTACAGAAGTTTCTGTACCTTTATCCTAGGAAGTAAAATCTATATCGACATATTTTTTGGTATGTTTATTGGATCTAGTACTTTGTTTTTAACAGAGGATAATGCAAAATAATGATTAGTTTAGCCATTCATTAAAAATGTTGTTCTAAAATTCGAAAAAAATATTTTGGAAAAAACTATATTCAGAAAAGTTTATTTTAAGAAACTCTCTGCTTAAAATAATTTTAATGAATAAGCAAGGTGTAAAATATTTAGTTATTACTCAGGGTTCTTGGATAATGGTTTATGAATACAGCAAAATTAACATGGGCAAGATACAACCATCCGCCTTCCCTTTACGTCTTTCTTATTGAAAGTGAGGCTCAGGAACTACTGTAGACTCACTGAGTATCTTGACATTCAAGAAACAAATTCTTATTTAAAATAATTGTTTTATTTATGTGTATGTATGGAATATTTAACAGTAGATTGACAGAAAATGTGTAAACATTAGTAAACAAAAATCCAACAATTTTTGATCACAAGCAAATATTACAAACATATTCACTTTAGAATACCCACAAGAGCGAGTTCGATGACGTACATTCACGAATATTAATACGGGATGTGCAAATTATTTTTTAGCAAATAAATAATTCATCAAGTAACTTAACTTGCAATTTTTAATGCTTTGTTCTGTAATTTAAGCTTCAATCCAAAGAGTCATTGGGTCCTATGACGGAGTTGGTCAAATCGGGAATGAACTTTTAAAATTACTGTACTGTAGTAAGTAGTCATTTATATCACTTATAGCTGAATACTAAGGTAATTAAACCTTATTGTGTATTCAGATTTGTGAAAATATGATTTTAAGGTTAAATGCCATTATTGTAATTTATTCATCTGCAATTTTGAAATCCTCCGACCTGGAAAAACTTGTCTAATGTTTCCGAAAGATGAGGGGAAGAAGTTATGAAAGAGCCATTACGTGGCGGGGTCGGTCGGGGCTGAAGTTTGGGCTTGCGGCGTGCAGAGAGGGCCGCCACATGTGCGCTCGAGGAACCTGCAAATAAATAGTACACGGTCTAGAGATGTGTTGGCTTTAGATGACGTATAGAAACCGCATTAGGTCTACTAGGCTGTAACACCTTTAGAACGTACGGTAAAAAACGATATAGAATAATATCTCAATTATATAAAGATATTGACTTCATGTTTCTTATTTACAGTAAACACCAAAAACTATAAAACTATAGAATGTACAGTTAATTCCAATAATTAACATATTACATGTAACAATATTAGCAACAGTATTAATAGTCTCCCATATTATTTAAACGTCCTTATTTTTGGATTTTGTAACAGTCTACAAGGTGGTAATGGAAAATGAGTAAAATCGAAGGAACAGTTTGAGTGTTCGGATATCCGGTGAAGGTTTAGTCAGTCCAGTATAGAAAATTCGACCGATTTAGATATTTCTGATTGATGTTATACCCTCTGTACCCAAGATGAAAAGAAAACAATTATTTGCTCTGAATAATAAGAAGATGCGTGTGTCATTAAAGCAGATAAATGACATAAATAATTTCAAACGCCAGCCATTCACTTAGTGTTAGTTGAAACATCAACATTAATATGTATAATTTTATGTACAATTACTACTGTTTGAATTTTCTCAATCAGAATATAAAAATATTCTAATTATTTACTGACTAAGCAATTTTAGTAATTTATACAAATACATGCTATTGAATTCACACAAATATATTTTTCTTTATTTCATCGAATTTCCCATATGGAAGAAGATATTACCGTAGGTTTCATGGCAAGAGCTAAGCCCGGGACGATGTTACTTTTTTTTGTTTTGAGGTGCCTAGAGAACAAAAACAATAGTAGTTAAAATTATTTACACGTGTGTGTGTGTGTGCGTGTGTTATGTGTCTGTGAACACGATAACTCTCGTAAAAATGGATCGCTCGATACCAAATTTGGTAGAAATGTGTATTTCTGCATTTACTCAGACGAGTTCATAATCCAGATTCATCGGTCAATCGGAACGGGTAGTTTGGAGGGGAATGAGCATAATCTTTCCCATGTTAATCTTATTTATCGACAGATATTGATCAAACCTGTGGTTACACATACACATAACATAACGATACGTATAACATAACGTAACGATGATAACATATGGTTATCGTCTGTCTTATCATTGATTTTAAAATTTTCTGAATACGTAGGTATTTCTGCTGCGAGAGGAGTATATGGTATTGTTACAGTTTAGTTATACATGCACACTGGTCATTGTGTGGGCGGCGTGCAGTAAACTGACGGGTGTGCGTCACAGGTGACTGTGACTCCCTCCAGTCCGACTTGTCAACTCGACATATTTATCGCCCCGTACTGAATTGAGGTAATGAGATTTCGGTGCAGCCCAATACAAACTGGCTTGTGGGCCATCGGTTACCCGGGCTGGGACCGGGGACGTCCTGTGTTAATTTCCTCCTCTCGTATCGTTGTATCAATGATGTACACAGAGTCAGCGACAGCTGGGTAGTTCAGAGGTAAAGTGCTCAGCTCGTCATCCGAAGGTCACTGGACCCAGTCGTTAAGTATTGATTGGATATACATATACTTAACACAGTTCAAGATGTCCTCTCCCTGTAGCATAGCTCCGACGGTGTTGTCAGGATGGATTGCAATGACATATCTAAGGGACCTACAGTTTTATGTGGAGTTCGAATAACTGTCTATTGTAATGTTTGTTCTGTAAAATGAGCCATTTCTACGACGTTTGAAAAGATGAGAATTTTCAAAGCTTACTTCCATTTAAATGGCTGTAATTTTTGTTAGGGGCAACGCAGAGAGCTCAAGTTTGTACCATTTGATTTCTTTTTTTATTTACTTAAAAATGATGGGTCACAAGATAGAGGTATACATTTGAAAATATTTAGTTACCCCTTTTTTGAAAAAGGAGGCAACACTTTCTACAACCTGAAAAAGTAAAAAAAGTGTTATATAAGTTAAGGCTAAGGTCTCACATTGATATCTCAGGCCGATTAAAATATATCTAGGTGTGCTGGGACATAAAACTCACCCTGTACATATATCGACTCGATAACGGTCGCCATTTGTTATTCTCTGATTATTATAAAATTCGGTGGAGTTGTTCTTTTGTGTAATATCTTGGACGAGTTTGGTGGGAAACGCAATCGGACCATATTAACTACACTTTGGGGGTGATTTATACCCCAAAAATGGATTTTAAACTAATTTATGTATAATTTTTGGAAAACTATAATTTTCCTTTTTACTACTGGATCCAGCAAAAAAAACTCAATTTAGTATTTTTATTTCTAGGTCAATTAGTTACTGAGATATTAAAAAATGTAAGCACAGTACATTCTGTGATGCTAATCTTATGGAGAAAAACTTAAAATCAATAACTCACTTATTTACTTAAATATTCTTCCAAAATTTGGTATGGAAGTCCATCTAGTTAAGTTTTATCAATACAGCCATAAAACTCCAAATTTAATGTTCCTTATGGCAGCAAACCTAAGTATTCATTGCCCATGTAATTCTTACGGAGAATAGATAAATTGGTATAACTCGCTTAGTTATTGGCATAATTTGATAAAATGTTGTGTGTGTTTCTACTTAGTAAACATCCTTAATATAAGCATATTACTATGATGGGAATAATATAAAGTATAAAGTTCTATGAAATTCGCTCTACTTACGCCAGCGTGCTGCGTGCGATCTCGTTTGTAATTGTGGTATTAATTAATTCCCTATCTAACAACAGTAGTGTAGTGAGACTAAGTTTTGGGCGGTTACTTATATATTGAACATGATAAATATGATACTACAATACTCATAATAGTCACCATAAGTATCTTCCATAGAAAAATTAGTTATTTAACTCATCTGATGATAGCATGGGAGACAACAAATTATTACAACGTTTTACTATTAGAGCCGTGAACCGTAATGCTTGTGAGATCCAGCGTTATGTTAGCATAACATCGTAAACAAAGAATTAATAAGATAAACTCGATTAAGCTTAGTTATTTTGATACAATATTTTCTCCGACATTTCCTGTTGCAAATTACAAATTAATTATTCGTAAATTAGCTTTGCTCTATCGTTATTAAATCACGTTAGGATAGCAAATAAAAGTATTGAAATTCTAAAAAAAGGTTTAAAATCAATGTTCAACGTAATCTAATTAATTTTATCTATCATTAACCTTTCATGTAAGTAAATATTTACAACATAAATATTTACATATTTTTTACGCTTTTTGGCACCCAGACTTAAGAGGATTCGAAGTAAAAACGGCTAGGGGTTTTTTGTGATTTACCGAAAATTGTATCTAACCCTCTTCCGATAGGCTGTTTAAGTTTATTTACTATTTGATTTCAATAAAATGTTAACAGATCATCTGTATATGATAATAAATAATTAACAGAATTTACATCACTATTATTGATTACTTAAATTATTTTTAAGATTATTAATACTTTCCAAGTTATATATTTTTTAATAAAAAATACCACACAACATTTATATGTTTTTAATTTATAAAATAAATATTTTGTCCTCAGAACAACAATAGTTCAGTTAATTGTTGAAAAAGGCATTTAGAACAATGTATTAATATTTCAGGTTGCTAGGATACTTCTGAAAGAAGTTACCCAAAAATGGTAAATTTAACATGGGCATGATACAGGGTACCGTGTTATCTTTATAGATCACATGTTCAGTAAAAATTTGAAAACTTCTGCCTGAAAATTGCTTAAAACGGGATTTTAGAGCTCGTCACATTATGAGGATTGGTTAGTTCAAAGTGAATAAAGTTATCACACGATTACCACCTCTAGATAATTATAAATAGTTAAAATTAATATTTTTACACAGCTTTCCTAGTACCTACATGAAATGTAAAAGTAAAAAATGTTATTTCAAGCAATCTAGAGTTTAAATTTTAATTTTATTAATTCACTATAATATAATTTGTACGAAAAATGTAGATGAGCAAAGTACGTTAACTAACTGTGTCGCAACACACGGGATTAGCCCGCAGGGAGGGTGCTCGGTTATTGTAAAGGTTAAGAGGTTTAAGGGAGACAGAGTGCAGTATAATGGTCAAACCTGTTACCAACTTATACGAATAGATTATGACAAAGTACGAAGGCTGATCTACTTTGAACACAAACATCACGCATGGCTGATCTAGAAAAAGCTTATACAATTTACTATTTGATTAATGATTATGTTTTAGTGCTTTTATTAATGCAATATAATTAGTTAGTTTGGTCGTAACTCTGCGATTGGACGAGTAGTTCATAAAAATCATAATCTATCCAGATTAGGATTTTACAAATTGTTTCATAAAAGTTAATTACGAGTATATTTTGCTTTTAGCGAATCTCCCATAGGGAAGAAGCTACTACCGTAGGTCTCATGGTAAGATTTAAGCCCGGGACCATGTGTTTCGTCTTTAGGTGCCCAGAGACCAAAATAACAGTCGTAAAAAATATATATATATAAAGTAGAATTTTAAAATCAACCGAGTATCCTCAGATAACATTTTTTATTTTAACAACATGTTTCAACCTTTAGGCCATTTTAAAGTTATTTATAAAAGATAACACCATAGATCAAATATTATAAACTGATTTTATTTTATTCGCACAAATTTACATTTTTAATATTTTTAATCACCCAATGCCCCAATACTAAGATGTTACCCAATGTAAGATATTATTATTTGTTTAATTTTTCATTTCCTACTGTGTGAGATAGAGAGAAGGACACAGACTTATAGTCAATCAACTGAAGTTGCTAAAAATCTCTAATGTCAGATTTATAGTTCATGTGGGGAATTCCCCACATGAATATGAGTTCCCATGTAATTTTATACATGTCCGTTCTACGATTTGTTTTTTTCTGTAAATAAATAACCCGAAACATTTTTTTTAATGTTTGTATAACTTAAAAATTAATTATGGTAAAATGTAAATGGAACGTAATACTGAATGTTCTACTAATGATAATTTCAATGAGTATAATAGTTTCTTGTTTGACACACAGTGAACGACACTGAGGAGGTAGTTTATTTAACAGTGCCAGCGGTGGTTGCCTCATCCCCAAACGACCATCTCATCGCCGCTGGGCCGGGCTTCTAATGCTTGATTACTCTGTGGTGTGAGCTAGTTAACGCACTCCCACACTCACGTTATAATGGCAGGATTAAACTACTATAACAAGGCTCCTACTCCTACTAAACCCTGTTAATCATTTTGTTAATTAACTAGCTATTTGGTTTAATGTGTGTTTTACAGGCCAAGTTCAGTACAATCTTGTTGCTCATTTTATAGTACAATTTATACAAATAACTATTAAACTTACTTATTTTGAAAGCGAAAAAGTTGTATAAAACAAACATGTTTCGGATTTACCTAACAGTCATGTGTATTAAAGATGATTTATGATATCCAAATTAAACTGCACCCATCTGAAGAATACGTGGAATATAGATACAAGGTAAAACTAATATAAAGCTGCCATGTTGAATCGTTCTTTAATCTAACAAACCTGTTTTTTTTTATTTTCCGTGTAGAAATTAATTTGTAATTTTGGGAGTTTCATGATCGAAAACCATTTGTAGTTTTTAGAAACTGGTGAATAGTTTTAGTCAATGTTATTTACTCGATCTATTCATCACAAATTAGGTAGAGGTTTAATGTCACAAACAGATTGAACAGACAGAAACCGAGATGAAAGTGTGGCTTGAGCGTTAGCAATTGCCATAATTATCAATAGCACAATTGTATCAGCTTTGTTCCCATCTCCTTGTGGCGGTGGCACGAGTATTCAATGATCGTAACCGTCTCTAATAATTACGACTGCGTCACACAATTTGAACAATTTGGTTCTTGTTAAATTCTATATTGGGATCCTTAAGTTATTTTATGTCTACATTCCTCATGTAAAATCACAAGATTCTATTACTGTAGGTTTTATGGCAAGACCTTAGCCCGAGACCATATACACATGTACCATGAGACCAGGCAAACCTGTGCACGATTTCCCATTTCAGTCTTATAGAGAATAGGCAAACTCTTTTTAGCGAATTTTTCATAGGGAAGAAGCTATTTCTGTAGGTCTCATGGCAAGACTTAAACCCATGTTTTTCGTCTTTAAAAGTACTCAGATGCCAAAAACAATAGCCGTCAACACGATAACTGTCGTAAAAATGGTCCGAGACCTAATTTGGTAGAGACTATTTATCCTACATTTGCTCGGACGAGTTCGTAAACCAGACATATCGGTCAATTGGAACAGGTAGTTGGGGGGGGGGTTTGTAGTCAAAAATTGGTTTTTGCGTTTTTCATATGTAATTAAAAATTGTTTATAGTTTATCTTTCACCTTTCCAGAATCAGCTTAAAAAGCGACATAATTTATTTCCTTAAAGTTTTGCTCTATCTCCAACTGTTACCAAGATTACAAAATCTAAACACGGTACATTGTATTTTGGGGCTCAAATGTTAATCTTATGGAGGGAGGGTAAGGAAAAATTAATACCACTCACTTATCAATCTATATTTTTGAATGAAACTTATTTAGCATCATGTGGTTGACATCCATTCCTATATACTTAAAAATCATAGTAATATGTGTTGTTCTGGCAGCTAACCTGTTAACTCTTTTCCCATGTTAATCATGTAGAGAATAGGCAAACTCATTTATTTACGGACAGATATTGATAAAACTTGGTATATGGTCAAAATAAAAATAGTTTATTGTAAAAATGCCTACTTTCAGCGTTTCACACAGCAGCAAACCTGCATACTCTTTCCCATGTTAATCTTATGGAGAATAGGCAAACTCATTTATTTATGGACAGATGTTGATGAAACAAGTCATATATTATTATTATAAATATTATTATTATTATTATACCCAGATCTGCTGCATGTGGGTATTTAAAAATATATATGCTAACGTGACATTTCTAAGTTAAATTAAATTCTATAAAACCTAAAAATATATTTTAAATTGAAAATGAGGTTTTAAAAATCTTATTTGGTTATATATATCTTACAAAAAGATTTTGATTGAGTTCTACCATTTTCAGTCTTTTTATTTTTTTATTGTATGCGTAATTATGTTTCCTACAGTGTGAAATGTAAGTCTGAAGATATCTTTAGTTCCAGTATTAATCTCAGCCACGAGGGGAAATCATACCGGCATCAATTTGGATCACTTTAAATATTCAAATTCCTAGAAGGATTTAATGGAAGAAGTTTTCAGGCCTCAGAATTTCTTGAGAAAGTTTTATTTCAAGAGGATTTATGATTCATATAATTTAATCTGTTTTAAATGTTAAAATGTTTTGCACGAATAAATGTCACTGTGACTAACACTATCATACGTTTAAGCATACAACTATTAAACCAAGTGTTACTTCAGAAGTTGAATGTAGTTAAAACTTTAACCATGCATATTTGAATATATAAATTAGATTCTCAGGCGCAATAAAAAGAATATTTATGAACTGTCCTTTCATCTTCAGGAAAGTCTGTCTTTTCTCGTAATAATCATGGGGCAATGTATAATAAAGAGCCTGTGTTGGTAGGGCATCTCTCTCATTTATCCTAGCCAACTATATTCCTGGTTAAGTTCTTTAGAGTCTATACTCTAATGTAATGTTTGTCACTCGTTTATAATTAAAAAAAATAATTGTAATTATATGGCTTTATATACAAGCTAATTATGAATATAAAGTAATAAATTGTCTAGAAGTCAATATTATATGAGAAATGTTTCACTAGATTCCTTGAACTGAAACATTTTGACATGGATATGTCTTAGCTCTGGGTGGTGTTGGTGATTTTTAAGATGGAAAACATGTAACAGGTTTCCATAGAAACTACCAGAGCTATTGTATTGAATTTTAAATATAAAAGAATAAGAACAGCTGTTTAGATGAACTTAAATAATATTCCCTTTAGATATATCCATGATCTAACCTATTTCCCACAGGGGAGTAAATACAAATGTTTTTCCATTATTATTTTACCCAGCATTTTTTGTCTGAGTATTTTACATTGCTCAAATACGGATTTGTTTTAATGTTTCAGTAAAAAATCAAGCTTATTTAAGTTTTTTTAAATTAAGTAAATTCTATAATTGTAAGACATCAAAATATTTTATAGAATTGTAAGTTACACAGAATTTTTAGTGATTTAGTCTATTATGTTACCAATATTCCACAATGATTTCTATTCAGAAAAAAGAACAAAGTCACTATGATGATGAAAATAACAATGGTTATTTATTAATTCCTTTATTTTTCACCAAGTTATACTTCTTTAATTCCTCCTTTTAGGTATTTTTATTAATTCTGTTTTCTTTAAAAGCGCCAATGGAATTGGCTCAAGAATTTCTAATTAAGCATACAAATCAGAACAATATTCATCAGACAATACTAGACACAAGCATTGTAGACAGGGATGACGATGGCAATAGATGAGTAGTAAAGGAGTTTATCAGACAAAGGGTTCAGTGGAGACAGCGAGCGATAACCTGGAGTCTCTGTTTGGCCAGTGAACAATCGTTACTGTCAAATATTGAATATAATTATATGGAACTAAATTTCAAAGTATTAATTTAGGGTCTGATTGGCTTATGATTAGTGCTTAAAATTTGGAACTATGCAAAATATTATTGAAATCAACCAAAAAATTGTCATGTTTACTTATCTAAAGGTCTAGGGACTAAAACAGAAGTTCTAAATACATCTATCAAAATTTTTTCTTTGTAAAGTTGTTAAATTTAAAGCATATACAAAAAAGTAATAGAACCTTCTGACCTGTAGTTCTGTGGTAAATGTTTCCTTGTCACATTAAGTTTCCAACACAACCTATCGGCCAGCACAGTAACCGGGACCAATGGCTTATCGCATTAGGCAGGAGCAACTGCTCATCAAAACTTCCACTGTATGGTGACTGTCTGATATAAAATGTGATGTGTTACTTACTAGTTAGATGTAAAAATACAGGTTGGAATAATGCTCTAGTATTCAACACATTCCACATTAAAAATTATCGTCTAATGGAGTGATACCTAAACGTAAAACTTCATAGGTAACATAAATATATAATTCACAGATAAACTATTAAATGGGACTGAGATGGATTTAAAAAAAACATCTTCATGAAAGAAGTAAAGCTTTTAGTATGGAACGTTTAATTTCATAGACTCACAGTCTGCAATCTATATATTTTTAGATAACATTCTAAAAATATATGTTTCTTAGGACTGATGTAAGTCAGTATATAACCTGCAATGGTACATTAGTATGATTACTGAATGTGTCACTGTTGCGTCCATACTTTCATGCATACGTTCAAATCACAATTATTAGTGCAGCTATAGTCATGAACAAAATTATTGAAAATACATAAATTTGATAAATTTGATATTGATTCATAAAGGTTGGAAAACACAATAAAACGAGCAGTACCATTCTGTCAACAAATATTGTGAATATAAATATTTAACGGGAATGTGATTAGAAATAAGATACTATGAAAATAATTTCTGGGGTAAAAAAATGAATAACCAATAAAAAATAGCAATTTCAATATCTGGTATTTCTGGTTGTTTTTAACCTCACGAGTGAAATACTAGTATGGCATCGAGATTTCAACAAAAGTGAATGTTTTGCAGTGTGAGAGGCGCGACTGGGACACCTTGAGGCCTGTTGCTGCTTGATAAGTCCCACTCCCTCCCCCTGAGACCACCCTCTCCTCCACCCTTGTCTTGTCATTATATACCCTCGCCCACTGCCTTTCATCCCTTATCGCACAAACCGTACTGCTAGCCTCATAGTTAGATGCTTCATTATTTTTGCCGGATGTTAATACATGATGATTGTTGGTGAAATAGAAAAATCTCAGGAAGTGAGGTGGATTTCATATGCAAGTAGTGAATGCCATTTGTTATTTTTATCAGATCAAAGTTTAGAGTTTAGAC
This sequence comes from Nephotettix cincticeps, assembly GCA_023375725.1. NCBI lineage: Eukaryota > Metazoa > Arthropoda > Insecta > Hemiptera > Cicadellidae > Nephotettix > Nephotettix cincticeps. Next base: position 126,325,230 of record CM041786.1, on the reverse strand, counting down.
TAATATAAATATTTTGAGTAAATATATTTGGATTTACTAGATTGTTAGTTTTATAGACCCTCTGACTTACTCTTTTTGAACATTTTTGCCTTCAGGATTGAGCATTGACTAAATTATAAGCTTACATTACCTGCCGTCTTACACCCAATAGTCAGTTGAGTGTGACTAGTTTCGGGAACAAAATTTTCCTGGACAACCTCGGGAGTTCAGAGCAGATCACTAAACTGTTCCCCAAGTGTCCCCCTAGAGTCATCATCATCACACAAAAATGTCACTGTTACAGGACCGATGACAGCCATGACCAGTGTGAGCCTGAAACTGGACAACCTCGGTAGTAGTTCAGCAGATCACTAAACTGTTCCCCAAGTGTCCCCCTAGAGTCATCATCATCACACAAAAATGTCACTGTTACAGGACCGATGACAGCCATGACCAGTGTGAGCCTGAAACTGGACAACCTCGGGAGTTCAGAGCAGATCACTAAACTGTTCCCCAAGTGTCCCCCTAGAGTCATCATCATCACACAAAAATGTCACTGTTACAGGACCGATGACAGCCATGACCAGTGTGAGCCTGAAACTGGACAACCTCGGGAGTTCAGAGCAGATCACTAAACTGTTCCCCAAGTGTCCCCCTAGAGTCATCATCATCACACAAAACTGTCACTGTTACAGGACCGATGACAGCCATGACCAGTGTGAGCCTGAAACTGGACAACCTCGGTAGTTCAGAGCAGATCACTAAACTGTTCCCCAAGTGTCGCCCTAGAGTCATCATCATCACACAAAAATGTCACTGTTACAGGACCGATGACAGCCATGACCAGTGTGAGCCTGAAACTGGACAACCTCGGGAGTTCAGAGCAGATCACTAAACTGTTCCCCAAGTGTCGCCCTAGAGACATCAACCTCAACCCCGCGGTGACTCTGGACAACCATGACTCCCTCATGATGGAGCCTGACCGGTCAGTAGTTTTCTTTGACATATTTCTTCAGATACTAGATTGTGTGTGTTCAGTTGGATGTTTAAATGCATATCACATTTTTAATTATTTTCTAAATATAAATAAGCCAAAAACCTTTGAATTAATAATGGTGTTCCTTTTTAATGTATTGATGAATTAGTGATGTAGGTTTGAGGTAATAAATTTGTCAGTGGACAAAGGAATCCCTAAAGATAAGTGAAGTGTGAACGAACAAGCAGATAGATAATTTGTTGGTGTGAATAGCTTTGAGTGGGAGAGAATTCTGCTGCCCCCCATCAGATAATGAAGGTCCCTAACTCGGAACTGGTCTGCCACACAATGTGGCTAAGCCCGCATCATCATCCTTAGTCTCGTGTAATCAATAGTGGTTGTGTCTTTCTTTGTCGCTATAAAAATATATTTTTTCATTATATAATATTTAACACTTTCTCTTCCTATAGCAAAATAATTTTTACCAAACAATGAAATGCTTCAATAAATTGATTCTCCAAAAGTAATTGAAGATGTTAGTAATTTAAAAATGTTTGCATTTACTTCCCTGTGGGAAATAGGTTAGATCATGGATATATCTAAAGGGAATGTTTTCAGTTTATCTAAACAGCTATTATTATTCTTTTATATAAAAAGATTCAATACAATACTCTGGTAGTTTCTATAGAAACCTGTTAAATATTTTCCATCTTAAGAATCACCAACACCCCCCCCCTAGAGCTAAGACATATCCATGTCAAAAATTGTACGTTTAGCAAAATTACCTGTATTGAAAGTTCTTCTGCTACATAAAACTTATAAACCAGATTATTTTTATTTATTTTTTTTTTCTAAAAAATGACCATGCCAGACACACTATAGTGAATGTCTTCTGTAACTTCTCTCTATAAGTTTAAAAGAATTTATAAAAACATTTAAGTTAATAAAATATTTATAGAGTTGATGGATAGTCACTGTATATAACTTCATAGTAGAATTATTCAATCTGAACCTCTCGAATACATATGAGCAGATAAATTCAACTTTACATCTCACAAGATTTGTTTTCCTGAATGATAAGTACCTAAATTATTTTAATTATTGATTTTACTTTCTCCCCTTATAGATATGGAGAAAGTATTGTTTTCGTCAAAATTTTCGAATTTGAGTTGAGAGTGGATATATCCGTTTTGGGGTCCCCTGAATCCAAAAAAGTGGGTTTGGACGTGATGTCTGTCCATCCGTGTGTCTGTGTGTGTGTGTGTGTGTGTGTGTGTGTGTGTCTGGATGTGTACAGTGCCACAGCCTGCCCCGTTGGTCCGATTTAGATGAAATTTGGCATGTATGTATATATTCACGGTATCTCCAGGCGTATTTTTTTGAATTTTTGATTTTTAAGGGTAGTTCACCCCTAAAAACCCTTAAAAAACGTGAAAAATCCAAATTTCTCAAAAACGGCTCTAACGATTTTGATCAAAATTTGATAGTTTATAATGCACAGAGTCCTAAACAATTTGACACCACCCGCATGTCTGTAAAAATGACGGTTCAAAAGTTATGGGCTTTTGAGTGTCAGGAAAATAACATTTTTAAATTTTCAGCGAAAACAATAAAAGTAAAGTATAATTTGACTGGCACCATTGAAACCTGCTTAAAAACTAAACAAATTAGTAATTTGAATTATTTGTCTACGACTAACGGTTCCAGAGAAAAGTTAAATTTACTGTCCATGATAAACACAGTCCGTTTTCTGAAAGCGTCCAATGTTATTCTTATGGAGAATATTAAAATATCAATTTCTTCCTTATTTTTTAACCGTTTTCCATGAAACTTGATATGAAGCGTAAGGTCAAATCACCCAACAGAACCAACTCAAAAAAGCTTGGTATAACCGGTGGTGGTGTGTTTCCCCCCATACAATTCGAACAATTAATTTAACTTTGTCCCTCTTGTTTTTATTTTTAGAAATGGGATGATTATTTTTTCAACAATAAATTATTAAATGGTATTTATTTAGATGAACTTTGAAGAACATGATAGTTTTATTACAGATTGTCTTTCTTGAACTTACTTAAGGGAGAAAGTATGTGTCAGTTCACTTTATTTATTTATTTATTTTAGAATAACATTTAAACATTTGAATCTTGTTAGGGACTATTAGAAAGCTTTTCAAAAACCTTGCAAAAACAGGTTTTTTTTAAATACCTGCTCATATTTTAAATAATAGGAAATATTTGTAGACAAAAATTCATCATTGCATATTGGTTAGTAATTGCCTAAATCTTTTAAGAAAATGATTATTGTTGCTATACAAAATTTATTGACCAAATAAAGTAATTTTCATCTTTTGTATTCTGTTTTAACTTAATAAATAAATGGTTTAAAATGTGAAGAATGACTCTGAACCCTGCGGAGTGTGAAACAAAAGTTTTCTCCCTCAGAAAATACATTGTCCCCCCTGAAAACTACATTGACGATACAACAGTTCATTTGAATTCTGATGATAGTTTGTATTAGATTATTAACATACCTAGGTAGGTTTTTAAGCCAAGTATGAATGAGAAATGAGTGTAGGATGATTGTGGCACGATCTTGTAGTCTTGTTACTGACTAAGGCTAACATGTTCCTAAGACAGGACTGTTAATTATTAGCCCAACAGCCGATGCAAACTAAGGGACCTACAGTTCAACGTGGAATTCAAACCACTTTTAAGTTACAGTTTTATTTTTTTCACTGAAAATTTAAAAAATTAATTTTTTTTTATTTAAAAACCCATAACTATTGATCCGTTATTTTTACGGACAAGCGGGTCATGTATTAGGCCTATTATTTAATACTCTGTGCTCTATGCACTATCAAATTTTAATCAAAATCCTTAGGACAGTTTTTTAGAAACTCTGATTTTTCACGTTTTTTAAGGGTTTTTAGGGATCATCTACCCTTAAAAATCAAAAATTTTAAAAAAATTAAAAAAATACCTGGAGATATGGTGAATATATACATACATGCCAAATTTCATCTAAATCGGACCAACGGGGTAGGCCGTGGCCCTGTACACATCCAGACACAGGCACAGACAGACACAAACACGGATGGACAGACATCATGTCGTACCCCACTTTTTGGATTCAGGGAAGCCCAAAAGGATATATCCACTCTCAACTTAAATACAAAAATTTTGACGAAAACAATACTTTCTCCATATACTATGTATAAGGGGAGAAAGTAAAAATTATATAACTATAACAACAACAAAATTTCCATTAAATTCGTTCAACGTACCTGGAGCAGTAACATTCAGCTTGGGGATGCCGACCATAGAAAGGTGTCTCAAAGGAAGACTTCTTCAAAATTTTCTGCCATTTGGCATGTGTTGGAATGTGTTCAATGAAGACATTATGGAAGACAAAAATCTGTGAAACACATCCTGTTGGCAGTTGAAAATTATCTTTTTTTACCATTCTCATTTAGAGATGCTAGTTTAGGGTGTCTTCAAACGAAGCGAACCCAATAATTTTGTTCGTTACATATTTTTTTACACTTTCTGTGTGTGATGTAAGCCATTGATTCAGAATAAAAACCTTTAAAAAATCATCTTTCATATTTAACATATAGGTTTTACTCGAAAGGTTCCAAATTGAAATAAATTTCATTTTACAATATATGAGACACAAAATAACTGTAAACTTCATATGTCTCTAACACTGTATTGCATGATTGAAGGATATATAGGCTGCAGCCATCAATCCGAAACGGTTAGATGCTTGCTGTTTGTACTGTCTTTTTACACCTATGCAGCTCTTGTTCTAGGAGTAAATATTTGTTTTGTACATGGAAAATAACTACTTTTGGAATGAATACTCAAGACTTAATAGTAAAATAGTAATGGTTTGTTTATCTAATTTGCTTAGTAGCGTTTTAAATTTAGTACAAAGAATAATGTACTCTAATTAAATAAATATAGTAGTTTTGTAATTAAGTATTCTGATGCTAGAAAAATCTCTTTCATAAACCAAAAACTATTATAGATTCTGAATGCAAATGAAGGTTTAAATAAGTCTTAATGAGAATCAACTAACTTTTCTCTGCTTCTAGAAGTTTAGAAATAACTTGTTGTACAACAAACAACTTGCTCTCTGCAAAATCCTTTAAATCATCGCTTGCAGAAATATAGGATTTGTTAATGACTTAAAACTAAATAAAATCATTAACTTAGGTAAAAAATATTTTTACAAATATTAAGTAATTTCAGTGGTAGTATTATATCGTAGTATTACATATGTGAATCCTTTATACATTCTGGTTAATAAATTAAATTAGATGAGTCCACAACTTGAGAAAAATGAGTATTAATTACAAAATTCTATAACTTGGATGAGTAAAACCTTTTTGAAAGAGTAATACATAGTTTTTTTTTAAATAAAAGAGTTACACAAAGGCATTAACTAAGAGTTTAGGTGGATTTATTATTGTACAAAGATATATATGCTTCTATGAAGTTTCAAAACGTTTGCTCTTGTTACTACAAGCAGAAATTTAGGTTTGCCATTTTTCTCAGAACACTCTAAGGATCTGCAGTGTCTAGACAGGACGTGCAGGTTGCACTTGCCTTTGTGGCTAACAATGAAGTCCTAGTAATCTCAGCCTTAGTAACAACTCTCCCCTTCCCCCTTCCACCCCCTGGCCCGACATCCCTCTCTGTTTGTACATTCACTCTCCGCTTATCAATGAAATTTCTTTTGTTTGTTCCATTGATTATCACCCTGATTGTTTGAAAAGTAAAAATCTGTTTTTTGTGTTGTGGCTATGCTGTAATGACAGATCAAACACAGTTGAATGGGACAATGGACTTTGATATAATTGTAATTAACCGAAGCGTTAAGAGATGATAATGCAATAGCCATCTGAATCTGGCTGCACACTGGAGCTACAATGTGACTTAAATTGATATTATATATAATAGTTCATTGTACTGTTGGAAGATTATTTTGGTTGGCACCAGAATTGACTTTGGTGAAGGCATTTTGAGGTACTGTATTATCAAGCATTTGTTTCATTGTCATTGAATTGTGGCTGACTGCTTTGTTTACTTGTTTGATATATTTCATAAGCAAACACAACAAAAATAAATGAGGCTGTTATGCTCTTAAAATAAATACTACAGAAAATAAAGAAAAGATCTTGGTACATAAGTATTTTTATACTACACTTTCCATGACCTAAGGCTTCCAACAAAGTAAGGTACATTAAAAAAAACCTTTTTGATGGAACAGTTTATTTTGAAGTATAATCAAGGACATAATATTTTATTAAGCGTGGTTTTGTTCGCTTTCAACAAGTATTTTCCCAACTGCTGCAAGGCAGTTGAAGTTAGTTAGTCCTCATTAAAAAATTTGTTTTTGGTTTTGTTTTAAATTATAACCTTACCATTTTTAAGACAGTGTAACAAGTTTTATCAACAACTATTAACTGTCTGTAATTTAATGTAGTATTTAGTTATAAATTTTGTAGAACATTTTTACCCTGTAAATCTTTAATATTTTATTTTTATCACCTCAGTGTTTTATTTTTTTCTCTATTCTATAAAGCTATCAAAATTATCTGATTTAATTTATGGATAGAAACTTCTGTATTAAGATAGAGTTGTAAAAAATAACAGTTTACTAAACACAATACAACTCATTTTACAACGTTATTGGCAGAAGCCAATAAATCACCCTACACTTATTTCTCATTCATACTTGGCTTGAAATACCTACCTGGGTAGGTAACCATTTCAGTTAAAAGTATAAAGTGTAAATCTCCTTCAGGGGATGACAAAATTATTTTACTATATTGCATCACTTATATGTTTTAAATTTCATTTCAATTTATATCAAGTAATATTTTTAACCTCACTCTTTAAATGTTTCTTATAAATATTGTATTAATACATTATACTCAGACTTATCAAGGCAGTAAAAGACTCATCAAGCTATCGACCAATATCACTTGTTCCCATATTCAGTAAAATTTTAGAAAAGTGTATTCAGAAACAATTGTTAAATTATTTTGACAAAAATAATCTTCTATGTTGGCAGCAGTATGGGTTTTTTTACCAGGATTAAGTACATCGAAAGGAGTTGAGCATATAATTGGAGATATTTTGGATAATCTTGAAAATAAACATGCAACAAATGCTACATTAATTGATCTAATGAAAGCTTTTGATTGTATACCACATAAAACTTTGATTAGAAAGTTAGAGAAGTATGGTATGCAAGGCTCTGAGCTTAAAATAATAGCAACATACCTCTAGAATAGAGAACAGATAGTGGTTCAAAATAATTACACATCAGACAACAGAACTATCAGATATGGAGTACCGCAAGGCTCAGTTTTGAGGCCCTTTTTATTCATTGTTGCAGTGAATGATTTCTCCATAAATATGCCTTGTAAAAACATTTTATATGCATATTATACTACCTTGCTTGAAGTTGGAAAAAATGTTGAAAGTGTGGAAAAAATGCAAGAAGCAATAATGAAATAAGCATGTGATTGGTGTTCAGCGAATTCCTTGTAAGTAAATGACAGCAAAACAGAGAGTATAATCTTTTCAATGGAGAATGCAGTTTAAACAGAAAGATTTGGTAAATTACGAGGGATTCATTTAGATAACAAATTAAGATGGGAAGAACATATACAACACCTTTGTAAGAAACTGGTGAGGGTAAAATTTTTGCTGAGAAAACTCTCTGAAACTGAGAAAAGAATTTAAGCCATGACATGCTTATGATGCCTACCGTACTACGCCTTTTTGACATGGATATGTCTTAGCTCTGGGGGGGGGGTGTTAGTGATTTTTAAGATGGATAATATGTAACAGGTTTCCATAGAAACCGGTTACTAGGGCTATTGTATTGATTTTTTAATATAAACAATAAGAACAGCTGTTTAAATGAATTGAATACATTCCCTTTAGACATATCCATGTTCTAACCTATTTCAAGTTTTGGACCGTTTCATATCAAAACATCAATAAATGTGTCTATTAAGATTATAAAAAACACAAAAACTACTGAAACTTATTATTCAGAGAAACAAATGATTTTTCATAAAAAAAGAAATACAAATGTGATAGAGTCTCTTAACAGACTGTTATATTTTATAATGTATTTTATTCGTACACATTAGTAAGGTAACTATTATTATTATGAAAAATTCAATGAAAATGTTGCTATGATAAAAGATGTACTGTAGACAAATTTTACAAAAAAATCAAGTGAGAGGCAATTTTTTTTAATATGGATGTTATTTTCAAAACAATTATTTAAATTAAATATTATACTTATATACTTTTAAGTAATTTTTGAGGTAGGCAACTTTAATGTTTTTAGATATTTTTCTGTTTTAAGAGTATTTACTAACAGTTAATTTAGTCATTTAGATAAAGGTGTGACTTTTACAATTTTACTCACTCGAAAATTGTAGATTTTTATATGTGAATAATAGTCCAAATAATTTTTAATTTTTAAGGGTCCACTTGTAATTCTTGTTTTATAATATATAATAAATCCAGTTATTTTGACTAGCCAATGAATTAAAATTGTGAAGTGAAAAATTTGCATAATATATGAAAATGTTTTCAATCCCCGTTAGTGAAGGGATATTAAGGCAGCAGCTGAGCGGAGAGCATTGTTTCCGCAGACACAAAGCGTAAAGCCCCAGTCAGTTTGGAGAGAACAGTTTAATTACCTTTCATTTGTTATAAACAAAATACCCCAGACACTGAGAATAATTACATTTCTACTTCCTATGTTTTCATTGAATTTGCCATTCATTTATGATCAAATGAATGACTGACTGATAGCGAGGTACAGTATGTATTTCAAAGATTTCTATTGTATGGATTTGCATCAATGATTTTCAGAAACACATGTTAATTAGTCTGATGATAAATTAATCTTTAATTCACTTGAAATTGATGAAAAAAATTATCAGGCTATCTGTAGTTTAATGATAATTAAATTATCATTAAGGTTTAAGATTAAATTTTCATCTTAAACCTTTTTGTATTGAAACTGGTCAATAAACAAGAAACTATGATAATATATATTTTTATAAAGATCTTATGTTTTCTGAAGAAATTACTTCTCATAAAGTTTTTCAGTTGGAAAAATTCAGGACAGGTATTTTAATAGCCTATAATATTTTAGGTTGCCTGATTTGTTTGATTCTTATATTTTTGCAATTGAGCCTTACCATGTTTTAAGTATTACAAGGTATAAAATAAATTGATCATACCTAACAATCTGATGAACATCTAAATTATCTTTAAGGCGTGTAATTTTTAGTTACCACTTTTTATTCACAAGTCTAATCCGTATTTTGTTTTGTAAATCTATCATCGGAACACTTCTAAAAATATCATTTGATTCAAAGAAGGAGAGCTAATTAAGTATATAAATCATAGTCTGATATATTTTCAACGAACCTGCATTACTTATTTTGTAAATGTTATATTCTCTCTTTTAGCGAATTCCCCATAGGGAAGAAGCATCTTTTATCCAGGTGTTATTGTTGGAGCTATCATAATTATTCGTACGACTATTAATAAACTGTGGTCAACTGATTGTTCTAGATACAGAATGAGGATTAAGAGGCAAAAGTAAAATATAATATACATCAATTGGTCTGTTAAAGTGGCTTCAAACAATACAATGAATAAGCTTTCTTTCAAAACACAAAAGATTTTGGAAATACTTTTTTCAGCTTTTTGAGTTGTTCTGTTGTTTGATTTAACTGCTTATATGTGTTCTTTGTATTGTTTTCCTTGCATTTGAAATTTCTCCCTGTTTGTCCGATTTAAATATAATTAAAAAAATTGAATTTTTTACATCGTTGGAAGAATTTGGCTATATAAAAGTGTGAGTGTGAAAATGATTACTCTCGTAAAAATTTGGTTCCTAAATTTGCTCGGACAAGTTTGTAACCCAGACATATCGGTCATTCGGAAGGGGTAGTTTTGGGGGGATTTGTACTAAAAAATTGGGTTTTGAGCGTTTTTCATATGTAATTAAAAAAGTTTTTAAATTTTATCTTCAACCATGAAAATCAGCTTAAAAAATTACACAATTTAGTGTCTTAAAGTTTTTCTCTATCTCCAACGGTTACCGAGATATTAAAAAATCTAAACACAGTACGTTGTATTTTGGGGCTCCAATGTTAATCTTATGGAGGATAAGGAAGAATTAATATTTCAATTATCAATCTATATTTTTGGATGCAACATGGTATTTAGCTTCATGTTGTTGAGATCCATCCATTTATGCTTAAAAATCATAGTTAATGTATTTATCATAAACCTCCATACTCTTTTCCTATATTAATCTCCTTTATTTAAGGATAGATGTGAATGAAATTTGATATACATGGTCTAAATAAAAATTGTTTATGCTATAAATGCCCACTTTCAGTGTTCCTCATAGTAGCAAACCTGCATACTGTTTCCCATGTTAATCTTAAGGAGAATAGGCAAACTAATTTATTTATGGACAGATATTGATACAACTTTGAATATGGCCAAAATAAAAATAGTTTATTGTAAAAATGCCTACTTTCATCGTTCCACACAGCAGCAAACCTCCATACTGTTTTCCATGTTAATCTTATGAAGAATTGGCAAATTCTCTTATTTATTACGGCTATTGATCAAACCTGTTATATATTATTATTGATTTAGAAATTCTCTGAGTATGCAGGTCTGCTGCGACGGAGGTATTCTAGCTATTTGATCACTGGTAAATAAATTGGACGATAGAAGGAATACAAACTAAGTTAGAAGTAAAATTTTACTAGTTTGAAGCTGTTGGAGTTGGAACGAGTTCAACAGCAGCGTTACAGGAGTTGCAAAGAAATGTAGTGAGATTAGATTGAGAAGTGGCTGTGGTGCGGCGGGCCCGTTACTGTGACCGTACTCATTTAAGTGGCCGTAAGGAATCACTCGAGCTTGTAATACAGTTCCGCGCGGGCTTAACACTATGCTACTTCAACAACTTTGTAGCAAAATTTCTGTTGTAAAATTTGCTTAAGTACATTAAGATAAGTTTAAAATGACAATTTCTTAGCATAATCCGTTACTTGTACTGGCTTCGAATAAGTATTTTATACGATATTATCCTTTTAGCGAATTTCCTGTAGGTAAGAAATTAATACCATTGGTCTCATGGTAATACATAAGCCAGAGACCATGTTATTTTTTGTTTTTAGGTGTCCAGAGGCAAAAAAATAATCGTTCAAATTGATATATATATATATATATATATATATATATATATATTTACATATATATATCAAACAATTATTCATAACTGAGTACCCTTTTTTGAGAGGAATTATTTCATTTAAAAAATTCACAACTTGTTTCAGATCTTAGTCCATTATCAAGTGATGTATTAATAAGAACATAATCTTGATATAAATCAAATGTATAAATGTCATATGGTAAAACTTGAAAAGTAAAGAAGAGAGGAAATAAGTGTTATATGTATATATATTTTATTTTTTTCTGATTTATTCTATTTGATCGTAGATTGGATATATTTGTCTTGGTAACATTGAATTTAGAATATTTGTTGGATCTTTTTTCTGATGTATGTAGATTGTAGATGTTCAATTCTTCTTTAACATTTAATTTTTCTTGTTGCTTTTCTTTCTCTAATACTGATAAATTTTCTGTTATGTTTTTGTAGCTGTGTCCTGATGTTATTAAATATTCTCCAAAGTTGGATTTACATGTAGTTTTTTGTTGGATTTAAGTGCTTGAATGTGTTCTTTAAATCATGTTTTGAATGTTCGATGAGTTTGTCCAATGTAGTTGCTGACATAATCACTGCATTTGATCTTGTAAACCAGGTTACCACATTTGTTGAAATTATCATTGTCTTTTATTTCAGGGCTCGTTTTTTTTGTTTATCAAATGAAAAATGTTATTTTTAGCGAAATTTCCATAGGGAAGAAACTATTACCGTAGGTCTCATGGTAAGACTTGGGCCCGGGACCATGTTATTTTTTCTTCTTTAGGTGCCCAGAGGCAAAAAACAATAGTCGTTAAAAATTTATATATATATATAAATAATTCTCATGTTTATGGACATATTTTTATAAAACTTGTCATATATTAAATTATTGATTTGGAAATTCGCTGAGTACGCAGGTCTGCTGCGACGGGGGTGTATATGTGTGTGTCTGTGAACGCGATAACTCTTGTAAAAATGGTCCGATCGAGACCAAATTTGGTAGAGACGTGTATTCCTACAAATGCTCGGACAAGTTCCTAAACCAGACATATCGGTTAATGGGAACAGGGTAGTTTGGGGGTGGTTTTGTACCCCAAAATGGGGTTTTATGCGTTTTTCACATGTAATTTTAAAAAATTTCTAATTTTATATTGGAAATTATATTGGAATCAGCTTAAAAAACTACACTATTAAGTTTTTTAAAGTTTTTCTCTATCTCCAACGGTTACCGAGATATTAAAAAATCTAAACACAGTACATTGTACTGTGTGGCTCCAATGTTAATCTTATGGAGGATAGAGAAAAATTAATATTTCCCATACTAATCAATATTTTTTTGGATAAAACTTGATATTTAGCTTCATGTGGTTGAGGACTATCCATTTATGCTTAAAAATCATAGTTTATGTGTGTATCATGCCAGCAAACCTGCATACTCTTTTCCCATATTAATCATATAGGGAATAGGCAAACTCCTTTATTTATGGACATATGTTGATGAAAGTTGGTATAAATGTTAAGATAAAAATTATTTATGGTAGAAATGACTACTTTCAGTGTTCCTCGCAGCAGCTAACTTGCACACTCTTTCCCATGTTAATCTTATGGATAAAAGGCAAATAATTCTCACGTTTATGGACAGATTTTTATAAAACTTGTCATATATTATTACTATATTATTGATTTGGAAATTCGCTGAGTACGCAGATCTGCTGCGACGGAGGTATATTTGTTTTGTAGCTTAATTTAACATTTGTGTTTTTGAGTGATCTTCTTATGGCTTTGTCCATGTAATTATTGTAAGGTACAGACATATATTTATTTTTTATTTCATTTGATTTTGGTGTTGTGGGTTAAATCTTTTTTTTTAGTTTTTTCTTTATCATGTTATCTATCATTTTTGTTCTGTGTCCATTTTGTTCTGCTATTTATGTTATGGTGTTTGATTCTTTAATGAAATTTTCTGTTGAGACTGAAGTATTTACGAGTCTGTGAATAAGTGAGTGAAATGTTGCTATTTTGTTATTCCACGGGTGGTTAGAATGATAGGTATGATGACTTATGAAGAATAGGCAAACTCTCTTATTTATTACAGATATTGATCAAACTTGTTATATATTATTATTGATTTGGAAATTCGCTGAGTACGCAAGTCTGCTGCGACGGGGGTATATTAATAGTAAATCATGGAAATTTTCTTAAATGTTAAGCTTAAATGTTTAATAAATGCAATAATGGGTGCAAAATATAAACTAAAAAAATATATTGTGAAATTTAAAAATACTGTCATGACCAGGGAGGATGGGTGAGATGAGATATAAAAATCTGTTATAACTTGGAAAGAGAGTAAAGGGAAAACTTTCTACTTGCCAATGCGTGTCAAGAGACTTTCCATGAAGAATATTTCTCCCTTCATCTGACATTGAGTAATCTTTTATGGGGTTAAAATATTTAGTTAGAAATTTTATGTTCCCAGTTGTAACTTTAAAGGACGGATTATCTAAATATATAATAACAAGTACACACACACACACACACACACACACACATATACGTATCAATGTCTATCAACATATCAAACTATTATTAAGAAACTGGTAAACACTATGTTGTCTTTTGGAGCCCCATTGTGAATTTCATGGGTAAAAATTACAACAACTTAAAAATTTATATTTCACTTATTTTTGGAAATATTGAAATTAAATGGAAAATGTCTTTATTTGAGAGACCGAGTAAGGGCTAACAAGTCCTCTCTATCGCTGAATCTCTAATAAACAAAATTTACATTAACTAAGATAAAAATCTTAAGTCAGTTGAATTCTTATATTCAAGTGCTATTTCTTGATGAATTTTAACAATAAAACGATAAGAATTTATAAAAACAGGATGACTTATAATTCCATGACCAAACCTATTTTATTAATACAGTAAACCTTTGATAGCTAAAGGGTCCTTTCAGGGGAAGGTAAGAGCAAGGACAGGTGAATATCACCTGAATATCACCAGGCTCCTTGATGACTATTGTGTTATGTTGCAGGAGCGAGTGTTGAGTGGAGGGGGAAGGTGCAGTGGAGGATGAGGAGTCGTGTAGTCAGGACACATCACCCGAGGAGAGCAATGAGGAGGAGGAGGATGACTTGACCTCGGGACCGGTGGCCTCGGCACTCAACACCAGCCTCCCTGATGACTGTTGTGTTATGTTGCAGGAGCGAGTGTGGAGTGGAGGGGGAAGGTGCAGTGGAGGATGAGGAGTCGTGTAGTCAGGACACATCACCCGAGGAGAGCAATGAGGAGGAGGAGGATGACTTGACCTCGGGACCGGTGGCCTCGGCACTCAACACCAGCCTCCCTGATGACTGTTGTGTTATGTTGCAGGAGCGAGTGTGGAGTGGAGGGGGAAGGTGCAGGGGAGGGTGAGGAGTCGTGTAGTCAGGACACATCACCCGAGGAGAGCAATGAGGAGGAGGAGGATGACTTGACCTCGGGACCGGTGGCCTCGGCACTCAACACCAGCCTCCCTGATGACTGTTGTGTTATGTTGCAGGAGCGAGTGTGGAGTGGAGGGGGAAGGTGCAGGGGAGGGTGAGGAGTCGTGTAGTCAGGACACATCACCCGAGGAGAGCAATGAGGAGGAGGATGACTTGACCTCGGGACCGGTGGCCTCGGCACTCAACACCAGCCTCCCTGATGACTGTTGTGTTATGTTGCAGGAGCGAGTGTGGAGTGGAGGGGGAAGGTGCAGGGGAGGGTGAGGAGTCGTGTAGTCAGGACACATCACCCGAGGAGAGCAATGAGGAGGAGGAGGATGACTTGACCTCGGGACCGGTGGCCTCGGCACTCAACACCAGCCTCCCTGATGACTGTTGTGTTATGTTGCAGGAGCGAGTGTGGAGTGGAGGGGGAAGGTGCTGAGGAGTCGTGTAGACAGGACACATCACCCGACGAGAGCAATGAGGAGGAGGAGGATGACTTGACCTCGGGACCGGTGGCCTCGGCACTCAACACCAGCCTCCCTGATGACTGTTGTGTTATGTTGCAGGAGCGAGTGTGGAGTGGAGGGGGAAGGTGCAGGGGAGGGTGAGGAGTCGTGTAGTCAGGACACATCACCCGAGGAGAGCAATGAGGAGGAGGAGGATGACTTGACCTCGGGACCGGTGGCCTCGGCACTCAACACCTCTGATAACAACAAGGTGGTGCTGCAGCTGACTGGTTCATCCAACAAACCTGCCACCTACAAGCTGAGGGACTCAAGGTAACACCAGCTATAATGTCAGGGTGATGCTCAACTCATATATTGAATTTTTTTCTCTAAACATATTTGTAAAATATAGCTATACTTAAGGGGTTTCTGCCTAGATTATTACTACTGTCTAGATGTACTACTGTGTTACTTAAATTGTCCAGCTAGAGAACGTATTCCTAAGATAAATTTATTCGATGCTAGAGAACACAACTCCAGTACCAGTGTGGCACAACTTAAATTGAATTTCCTATTGGGAAGAAGCTGTTACTATAGGTGGCTTAAGTCTGACTATAATAATTCACGTACAATAAGTGTTTTTGTCTGTAATGAAGTTTAACATTTCAATCATTAACAAGACTTTAAGATCCTTAAGACTTTATTAAAACTATATTTTATAATAGTTGTAAAAATCTACCATAATAAATTTTGGTACATTTATTTATATATTGAAATTTGCTGAGTAAGCACGTCTGCTGCGACGTGGGTATGTTTTATGGTTTGAATTTTTATCAACTACAGTATTAATACTATACATACTTGTTATTATATATTTAACTAATCCGTCCTTTAAAGTTTCAACAGGGAACATCATATATGAATGTATGTATGTATGAATGTATATATATATCCTTTATGCGTTGCCAAACTACTCATCCCATCGCCATGAAATTTTAGGAAGTATATACATGTGTATTTATATATGTATATTTAGGATTAGGTTCCTTAAAAATCTATTTGCAAAAGCTAACCTGCGTATTTTTCCCAGGTTAATTATATAGAGAACAAACTCCTTTATTTATGGGCAGGTGTTGATGAAACTTGGTGTAAATTGTCAAAATAATTGTTTATGCTAGAAATGCCTACATCCAATATTCCTCACAGCAGCAAACCTGCATTCTCTATCCCATGTTAAGAATCCCATGTTATGGAGAATAGGCAAGTAATTCTCATATTTATCGACAGATATTGACAAAACTTGTCATATATTATTATTATATTATTGATTTGGAGTACGCAGGTCTGCTGCGACAGAGGTATTTTGAATGTTAGCTTTATCTCAAGCGATAATTTAGATTTACAAACCTGCATACTATTCCACGTGTTAATGTTATGGAGAACTTTTTATTTTTTGACAAATATTGATTTAACTTGTCATATGAGTATTATTATGGTCATATTATTGATTTAGAAATTTGCTGAGTAAGCAGGCCTGCTGCGATGTGGTTTATGGTTTGAATTTTTATCAACTATAGTATTAATACTACGTGTACTTGTTACTGTATATTATACTAATCCGTCCTTTAAAGTTACAACTGGGAACATAAAATTTCGAACTAAATATTTTAACCCCATAAAAGATTACTCAATGTCAGATGAAGGGAGAAATATTCTTCATGGAAAGTCTCTTGACACGCATTGGCAAGTAGAAAGTTTGCCCTTTACTCTCTTTCCAAGCTATAACAGATTTTTATATCTCATCTCACCCACCCTCCCTGGTCATGACAGTATTTTTAAATTAAATAATATATTTTTATAGTTTATATTTCGTACTTATTTTTGTGTTAACTAAATGAAAAGTTTGAAATTTTAGAAAATTACTACGAACACAAATCCATGATAACACCATCGCAGCAGACCTGCGTACTCAGCGAATTTCCAAATCAATAATAATAACAGGGTTGATCAATATTTGTGATAAATAAAAGAGTTTGCCTATTCTCCATAAGATTAACATGGGAAAGAGTATAAAGGTTTGCTGCTGTGAGGAACATTGAAAGTAGACATTTCTAGCACAAAATTTTTTATTTTAACCATTTATACCAAGTTTTATTAATATCTGTCCATAAATAAAGGACCTATTCCCTATATGATTAACATGGGAAAAGTGTACGCAGGTTAGCTGCCATTATAAACACATAAAGTATGATTTTTAAGCATAAATGGATGGATCTCAACCTCATGAAGCTAAATATTTAGTTACATAAAAAAATAGATTGATAAGTGAAATATTAATTTTTCTTCATCCTCCATAAGATTAACATTGGAGCCCCAAAATACAACGTACTGTGTTTAGATATTTTAATATCTCAGTAATTGTTGGAGATAGAGAAAAACTTTAAGGAACTAAATTGTGTAGTTTTTTAAGCTGATTCTAATTGTGAAAGATAAAATTTAAAATTTTTAAATTACATATGAAAAACGCAAAAAAAATTTTTTGAGTACAAAACCCCCCAAACTACCCGTTTCAATTGACCGATACGTCTGGTTTATGAACTCGTTCGAGCAAATATAGGAACACACGTCTCAACCAACTGTCAACCAGATAGACGGTCTCTATCAGACTTTTTACGAGAGTTATCATGTTCACAGACATATGTATACAAATTTTATTGACAATTGTTATTGGCCTTATACGTACACAAAATAAAAAAATATTAACCTAGTTTAATCTGTTTCACACCAAATTTAATGTATACAAATATATTAGACATTATAATGTAGAGTATGATCCATGAATTCATCAACTCTCTAGAACACATTGGTGATTAAATATTTTTTTAATGTTTTTTAAAATGTTGAGAAGTTGTATATTTTATTAATTTTTTAGGTAATTTTTTAATTAGTTTTATCCTGGCCTGAGACGAAAGGTTTTAAAACATTTTAAGTCTGTGTAGTTTTACTCTTAATTATCACTGGTTTTGTGTTGTATTGATGAACATGAAGTATAAATTTTCAATTGACCAAAAAATGTATCACTTATTAACTATGCTAAGAATTTAGGATTTTTTAATGCAAAGGAGATTCACCTCAGTATTTTCATGAAGAATATTTAATACAGTTTAACGTGTTTTAGTGTTTTTCTTTGAAGTTCAAATTTTTTCCATAACACTTGAAAATAAGCACATTATCCACTTGGATCATAAAGCATGTTAAACAACTGTTTTTAGTGCTATAACTGTTTTGAACAGTTGATGTTTATAATTTTAAATATAACTATCAAGGCTTCATTTTTTTTTAACTTGGAAAATTGAGCATTGAAATAGCGCTTATGATTCGGGAGTTTAAGGTTTGAATGTGATGTAAAGTAGTCCCAGGTTTGGTCACCAAACCCCCTCTTGGTTACTTTGGGGCTTTAACTGGTGTTATACTGAGGGAATACACAAGAAGCTGGTCACATAAGGAAAGGTGATGCATTATTAGTTGTGCTACAGTTAGAATATGTGTCATGGATTTGTCACCGGGCCCCCTCTTGGTTACTTTGGGGCTTTAACTGGTGTTATACTGAGGGAATACACAAGAAGCTGGTCACATAAGGAAAGGTGATACATTATTAGTTGTGCTACAGTTAGAATATGTGTCATGGATTTGTCAACGGACCCCCTCGTGGTTACTTTGGGGCTTTAACTGGTGTTATACCGAGGGAATACACAAGAAGCTGGTCACATAAGGAAAGGTGATACATTATTAGTTGTGCTACAGTTAGAATATGTGTCATGGATTTGTCACCGGGCCCCCTCTTGGTTACTTTGGGGCTTTAACTGGTGTTATACCGAGGGAATACACAAGAAGCTGGTCACATAAGGAAAGGTGATACATTATTAGTTGTGCTACAGTTAGAATATGTGTCATGGATTTGTCAACGGACCCCCTCGTGGTTACTTTGGGGCTTTAACTGGTGTTATACCGAGGGAATACACAAGAAGCTGGTCACATAAGGAAAGGTGATACATTATTAGTTGTGCTACAGTTAGAATATGTGTCATGGATTTGAGATTTTACAATACATCATGATGAAACTGAATGTTTCAGAATCATAGAAATAGCAGGAGGGAGGGAGGTTTTCTGCCAAAGCCGGACGAAAGCGCTGAGGAAGTCTCGGTCGGAGGACAAGATGGCGGCCAACCGGTGTAAGAGCAGATCCCCAGCCCACCCCGGCGGCGTCTGGGAGCTCAGGACCAGGTAACACCCTCCATACTCAGTGCTAATATACAGTAGGATCCTGTCAATCTGGCCCTATGTCACATTTGGATTATCAGAAATGCTGAATTGTTATTGGTGAATTAACAAATTCAACAGTAACATGTAATAATATAATGCTGTTTAGTAAAAGTGTAAAAAATTATAACAGTTACTAACAGTGTAATCTTAAATTAGTGTTTCAATAATAAAAATACTACAGAAGTAGAAGAGCAATATGCAAATAATGTGTGTGTCAGAAATGGACACAAAGGAGTGCTCATTCAGATGCACTAGAAATCCAGATCATCAGAAGTCACCGGTTTTTTGGGCTGGTACGCTATCAGAATTTTAAGTCTATATGTAAAGTAAATAAAATGGTTTTGGGAGTTTCGGGCCTATCGTTTTAGTTTTAGATCATAATATTTCGGAAAACAGTTCAAAATTTTTAAAATGGGTTTTGAATTAACAAATTATCTAAGTTACAATTACTGTTTTTGTGTAGACTTGTGATTTGAATGTTTCACAAGTCCACATATGAAAATTTAATGTTTCAACAGCGGAAACGCAGCACTGGATTTCTGGAATTGCTGGAGTATTGAAACACCAGATTTTTGAGAGTGTACTGTATTTTAAATTTATATAAGTGTTATGTGAAAATATGGACTCTACAAAGTAAAATGACACTGGCTACACATATAGGCAGGTGTGTGTAGGTGTCCTGTTGGTCATAGGTGATTCACTCAGCATCGCAGGTCAAAACAGCCCTAGTGTGTTACTTTATGCGGGTCCAGCGTCGTAGGTGGGTAGTTGAAAGGGTGGGAGGTATTCGGCCATCTAAGAAAATTGTGTTGGATGGGATTTAATTTTTGGAAACCACAATTCAAATTTTTTTTAATTTTTGTTCATTGTACCTAAAAGACTTACATGTGTTAACGTAGTCAACAAGCGTTAAATCACAGTCTTTCAAGTTCAAGTTCTAAACAAGAGTTAATCATCATTCATAATATGACATTCTAATTATATATTTAAAAAAATAAAATAAGTATTATCATGATCAACAGTAAAACATTAGTGGTTAATAGCTTTTGAAGAGTAATAAATAAATTTTAGAACTAACCAACTCAATATAGAGTTAATCTTTAAAGTGAAATTACTTTAGTTGCAAAAGTTATTTTATGACTGGTATTGTTCAGTGTAAACACATTGATGGAATTTTTCCTTCCACCCACAGTCTCAGTTGGCGAAAAGTGTCACAAACTTACAATACTCTCAACTCCAGTTGAAAATGTTGCTATTTTTAATGTCAGAAAGCAAACTCAATCAATTTCCCAAAAGTGTGAAAGTGTGCAGGTCCTGTGAAAACTCAACTAGAGTGAGTTAAAAAAACTCTTGATACTATGAAAAGTATTTTTGCTAATCTAAAACAATGTTCTCAGCAATTTGTGATGTTAATTTCCATTCTGTATTTTTCATCAGAATACTTATTGAATTGATTAAGTTGTATACCGTTAAAGATTTAAGATGTATCTCATTCAGAATCCTATCACTTGGTCAACTTCTTAAAGGAATTGGGGCTGAAGGTCAGCTCTAGGAGACAGCTAGTACCACCAATGGAGGCATATTAGAGCTAAAGGTCACAATGCATCCATCTCTTCAATCATCAGGTGGCAGGTGTAGTGATGGGCAGTTTTTTTATTGCTGATGGTTAGTTTAAAATATAAATTATGTTGGTTTGTGTAAATGAACTATCTGTCCAGGACTGGGGAGCCCAAGCGCAGTCCATCTGCGAGGGAAGTTACTGAGACTGTCTTTTCAACAGAAGTTCGCTCAGTGCGGCACCAGAGAACACCACCATCTCTCAAAGGTGAGAATTTGACCTTGATAATACTATATATGATAATAAAGATACGTTGTATTTGTCAGTCATTAATCATTCAGGCCCTTCCTATATTGCCAAGGTTAAAATTTTTGCCTAGATAGAGAATTACAGATGAGAAACATATTTGGTTCTTGTATAAGCCAAGTACTAAAGCTTGTATCACTTGTGGAAGATTTTGCCGCGCTGTTAGATTGAATAATTTTTCCAGGAAATTATTTTACTTAATTTTTGGACGAATAAAGACTGTAGAGTATAAAAACAAAGCTCCCAGGGCGCTAATTAAATTGTATAATAGAAAAATGTTATTTAAAACATGGATGGGAAGAATAGATCTTTAAAAACACTAGGCCTATATTGTCACTCTAATTCATCTTTCTTAAAAGTTTCTTCAGATTTATATTACAACATGTGAACATAAAAATAAATTTATCCCAACAATATGCCATTAGATTAATATGCTCTAATTTATTTTTTCTAATAAATAAATTTATTAGAACAAATTTTTTCAATGTTTTCAGTTTAATATCGTGATAGGGTAGTTCTGAGCATTAGTGGTTATATGACTCGTTACTTTCCACCATTGTACAAATATAAAATCAAACCTCTTACAAGGTTTTGGCCACATGAACCCACTCATCACTCAGTATAAAGTATTTCTACAGAAAATACTTGTGTTTAGTTGTTGGTAACCGGAAGGGTTGGCTAATTCTGTCAAGCACATTTACTCAGATAAACTGTCCATGTACAGATAAATTACAAAGTAATTTATAAATTATAAATTACGAAACAAAGTCTTGAACAAAGTCTCAAAAATTCAACATTCAAAAATTCATTAATATTGTAAAAAGGATTATTCTGACACTAAGCGAACAGAGCCTTAGAGAAAGTCTATACTGGCATATAACGAAGATTTAGACGATATTTCTTATAAATTTTAATTCCAAGGGAAGTGAGGTAATTTTGGGTTTTACATAAATGGACTCCATTAATGTCAAGGTCTTTGCCATATCTTGTTCGAGTAAACGAGTTGGCAAGCAACAAAAGTGGATTGCCCTGCCATCTATTGTCAATTTGGATAACTAGATTTGACTCTAAATGCCATTACAGGAATACGCGAGTATACTCGCTTATGGCGTTGAGTACGTGAGCGAGTTAACACATTCGTTGCTGCACCCGAAACCCCTCTTCCTCGCGCAGAGCGGCCAGTGTAGTTTAAATCAACCAATAGAAAAATTCCAAGTGACCGATACAGAAGTATATACAGCGTTATGAAGAAGCTGGTCGTAGTTCTCTCAGATCCCAACAGGTGGCAGCACAATTTACATTGCCAGATACACCATCTTGATTTTAACCTAGATGTCACCACTCGGATCCAAGTGGTCTGCAGCGAACGTGTTAATTCGCTTGTGGCATACAAAGGGATAAAGGAAAGTACAATTTTCCAAGGGATAAGTTCCTCAGTCATAGTCATTAGTCAAAGTCAAGGTTCTTTATTGTCTGGAGAACATCAATAACATACATTGACAATGTCAGTATATACACACATATATAAATAATTATTCGTACAAGTAAAACAAAAATATCAAGTCTTAATATCTAAATGATAGTTCTATCGTTAACGTAACTATGGATAGAGTTTTTTTTTCTGTTTTGCCAATGGCAGGCTTAGCTTCAACCCATATTAGAATAGCATATGTAAGATGAGGACAAATGCATCCATCAAAATGTCTTTACAGGAAAAAACAATGAATCTTCGAAGGATAAAGATACCACAGCCTAGACTTTGAAGAACTATTTCTTAGTAGACTTACCTTTGTTAGCAGGAGGGGCTGTGGTATTTGACGACATAGATGACAACTGGAAGGGCCTGAGACTGCCCACACTGGGGAGTGACCAGAGAGCGATGTCCTCTGGTGGCAGCACCCCTAGTCCTCCTGGCTACCATTCCCAGCACCCCCCGGCACACTTCTTCAAGGTACGTATTCAAATATAAAACTTTTAGTGATTATATCAACCAAATATTGTATATTTTACAATATACTTCTTTTTGATGAATAAACTCATCATGATCTTCCAAGCAATGTTTGTGTTAATAGTTTGTGACTCATTAACCCTTCAACGCTGTTTCACATACACTGTAAGCAAGCCAAATGCCGTCTGCAGTGTGGGTGTGTTCGATGTACAAGTCACGCGCGATCGGCACATGGTCGTCCCAACTTGTGCTGCTATCCCTCGGCAGTTTATCCATCTATTTCAATACGTGGACAGTATAAGGAGTAATATCAGCTGTTTTCATGTATTTCCCACCAACATTAGAGCCACAGACATAGTTTAGAGTGAGGCATCAAATCAGCTGTTGATTTGTCATTTTACTGTTGTCAGCTCTGTTTGTTATTGTTGTGTTTCTCAGTTATTTTGGTCATAAATACGATGTAATAATGAGAATAAATAGTGAATACATTTAGTTTGACAGTTTTATTGTATTTGTTACTCATTGGTATATTTTATGGTTTATTTTTGCAATAATCAACCAGATATAGTTTTTGTTTTGTGTGTTCTCGTCATTTGTAAAATGTAGAACTCAAATCATCTGTATCCTAGCCTAGTCTGTAGTGTTATTATTACCTTCCAATTTACTGCAAAAGTCATGTAAATAGGATGTCTCATAGTGAAGAAATATATGTTTTAGTAATTGTTCGCATAAAAAGGTTGTGAGTGCCAAAAAAGTACCGCGATAGGTTTCATTTGGTAATAAAAATGTCCTGCGTTGAAGGGTTAAAATTTGCTATCACTTTGTTTCAACCAATTTGTTATTAAAAAGGGATAATTTAAACAATCCATAAACTATAAATAAATATATGCTACTTAAAGTTGACCTTCACATTTATAAAAATCAATCATCAACTATAGATGAAAAAATGGATCAAACCATAGCATTAATTATTATTGATGATAGTTTAGTTGTTGATGTTGCTGAATTCTGCTGACCGATGTCAACTATCATTAGTACTATACTTTGTGATGTTCTCCATAACAGTTTTTACCATATTTTAAGTGCACCAGTAATTTTGAAATAAATATGTCGGAGCTCTAGGATTGGGAGGTCTTTGTAATATACTTTGTAAATAAGTGATATCATATGGTTATAAGAACAGCTGTTCAGAGGAAGAGGGTTCATTCTCTCTAGACATATCCATGATGTTAACTATTTCTCATCGGGAAGAAAATACATTTTCGGTCCATAGGGATGCTCTGTAAGTATGCTGGAGTTAGAAGCTTCGAATTGACATTTTTCTTTTACGTCGGGCAGGCTCTTCCTTAAATTTAATCTTGAAGTGAAGATTAGTCCTTCAGTCTTGGTTCGTTGATATAAAATTATTATGAGCTATAGTCTTTATTATAACAACAATTTTTTACAATGGATAGTAAAAAAAATTATCCGAAAAGAGTTGTCTTGGACAAGTTTATACTGATATTGATCTCTTTAAAGATCAATTTTAGCAATTTTTTGTAGCAATTCTTTCTTTTTTATAGCAATTTTGTTATATTTTTAAAGATGTCCCAACAGTATTTTTTGAGTACTAATTACATTTAAAAATATTTTTGCTATTTTACCATTTTGAAATTATCAAATCTTTTTATCCAGAATTATTTTATAAAGGGTGTTTCATGGATGGGTTACATAGTTCCACTTCTTGTAATCATAATTATCTTGATGTATCAGTTACTCACTCTTGTCGCTCCAGGTGTCCAACTCGGTGTCAGACGGGGAGTCGCTGTCACCAGATCGGGACCGGGACAGTGGTGGGGGAGGCGGAGGCAAGGTGCCCCGGGTCATAGGAGGTCTGCCCATTGCGGAGTACGAAGGTTCCCCGCGCCGCTACGGCCCCCGACAGCCGGAGAACCCTGTGCTGCCTAGTGCTCACAGCCTTTTAGCTTCCCCCTCCGTCTACCTGCCGCGTCCTGGTTTCCCCCAGGTATGATCAATATACTTGTTGAATAGTTTTTAAAATTGATTTTTTCAATTCAAACTAATTTTGTTGGACATTTTAAGGTTATAGGCCACTAATCACACTACAGTGTATGAACTCTACCAGACTATCTTGTAAAAATACTTGTATCTTCCATTGTAGTTCTTATTTGGATAGAGTTGGTGGAGAACGTATCAAAAATAATTGGTAAAACTAGTTGAGGTATCATCCTTTAAATTCATTCTTCATCTACCTCAAGAATGTTATCCAACTTACACACAAATGTATTATTTTTGCGAAAATGTTGTATTTTTATTGCTGGGATTACTCCAGGAGTAATAGTAATCACATAGTAATCAGACTCCCAAGAGAGAAGTCAGATGTAATAGCCCATAAAAAGTATCAATTTTGTCTGTCATATAGAAAAATAGAACATTAATAGACTAACAATTTTTATTTTTTTTTGGGAGGCAGCTGTCGTAAAAAATGAAAATGTTATACAATTGGACAGACACTCAGTGTGTAAACTATTGATGTTTTCCCAGCCTTTTGCCAAACCATTACTCACTATATTTCTACAACCTGGTTGGATGATTGAAGTCCTATTTAGAGGATAATAACACAACAAATGTTAGCACTTTTTTGTGTTGTCCCTTTATTATTTTTCAACTTTGTTGTCTGCTTTGATAGTGTTATAAGACTTTCCCAGTCTGTATTTAAATTTTTAAGATAAAGGCAATTTAATACGATGGGATGAGGGAAATACACCGAGAGTAATGAAGCATATTTTTAGATATTTCACTTGTTC
The DNA here is from genome assembly GCA_023375725.1 of Nephotettix cincticeps. Lineage (NCBI taxonomy): Eukaryota > Metazoa > Arthropoda > Insecta > Hemiptera > Cicadellidae > Nephotettix > Nephotettix cincticeps. The sequence goes on along the minus strand of CM041786.1, from coordinate 126,299,136 downwards.
TGTCACTATTGCATTGGCAGTGCTGGAGTCAAGGTTACTAATCGATCCTACAAAGTAACCCTGTTACCCTGCCAGACAACCTAGATATAATCTCATCTAGATATAAAGTTATTAGGTAAGGTTTATAAACATAACAAACCAGACTTATTGATATTACATTTTATATGTTTAAATAATGTCTACAGCCTAGTTAAGCCGGCAGATGAACTACGAACTGATTAATACTTTACTTATTATATTATATATTATATTTTTATATTTATATATTATATTATATTAATACTTATACTTTTGCAGAGAGTGATGTCGGGGACGTCGGAGGAAGGCGAGACACCTACTACTCCGGGTGCCCCCTCCAATGAGGGAACAGGGCCCCCACAGACACCCACTCCCCCACATGCCGCCTCTAACCCCCACAACACCTTTGACTATCTCTACGAGTTCTCTGAGACGAGAAAAGTCCTCGAGGAGTTCTTCAAGCCAGGCGATAATAAACAAGTCAGTCCACAGCCTTTTCAGGTAATGGTGGTGGATGATGCTAACTCTAACACTGTCAAGATGATAACTGAATCTTTTAGCGAATTTCCCCTTGGGAGAAGCTATTACCGTAGGTCTCATGGCGAGATTTAAGCCCAGGACTATGTTGTTTTTTCGTTTTGAGTTGCCCTGAGGCTAAAAACAATAGTCATTAAAAATGTTTTATATATATACACACACACACACATACACATGTAGCAGTTTCCTGCTAATCCAAACCCCGGTAGTCCAAACGTCCACCTAATCCGAACAGCCTGATGGCAAAAAGGTTACAAATTTATATAAGAGACAAAGCAATGTAATCTGGATTATAACACTTTAATACAAAGCAGGGTATTACTAACTATACATTACTATGCAGACAATGTTATTTAAACACAATAATCTACTTTTAAGTACAAAAAAATCAGTCATTGTCTTTTGACATAAGGATGAAACCCTGTTAGTCAACGCAAAGTTGCACCATCGTCTTATAAACGTCAAGTCTGTGGGTATGGCAGTAGACTGTTGTTCAAGATAACATAAGGTCGCCTTACGTTATCTAGGGCAGCTGCAGCATCTGCATGTGGCACCAAATCACACGCAGGCTTGTCGTCTCTTCCATCGGAACAGTCCACTTCCACTTGTTCTTTGGTGACAGCTGCGACTATTTCATATGTAATTTTTTAAAAATTGAATTTTTTCCATTAGAATCAGCTTTAAAACTACACAATTTAGTTCCTTAAAGTTTTTCTCTATCTCCAACGGTTACTGAGATATTAAAAAATCTAAACACAGTACGTTGTATTTTGGGGCTCCAATGTTAATCTTATGGAGGATAAGGAAAAATTAATATTTCACTTATCAATCTATATTTTTGGATGCAACTTGGTATTTAGCTTCTTGTTTTTGAGATCCATCCATTTATGCTTAAAAATCATAGTTTATATATTTATCATAAACATGCATACTCTTTTCTAATATTAATCATATAGAGAATAGGCAAACTTAATTAACAAAATTAATTTTGTATAAAATTATGTATTCATAATTATTGAAAATGTTGTAAATTAAGTTGTTTCCATGTAAATTTTTAAAATCATGTGTTATCTGTTAAAAAACTATACTTGTAGTGGTACAAGTCATACATCAGATTAGTTGGATATAATCATGGTAATCAGAACATTGTAAACAATTTTAATTATGTTACAGGATTTAGATTATGAGTTGAGAAGACAATCGGGGTCGGGTGAAGGGAACGCTTATGTGGGGCTGAGGCTGGCCAAGTCAACCGCGTCGCAGGAGGACGTCAACAGCGAGACTCCTGCACACAAAGTGGGCGACGATGCCAACGTCAGCGACCTCATAGCCATACAGGTGAACTATGTTTTAACATCTCTTATTTTACAGCCGGTATTTTTTTCCAGTTTATGTGAAAAAAACCAATGTTTTATTACTGTATTCTTTTATGTTGTTAGGAATGGTTACCATATTTTACTGCCATCACATTTATACATGACACATGATCAGTGGAAATCCCCAAATTTCGCTAGTTAATTGAAATGTATGGACACATAAACATTTAAACAAATTAAAGTTTATGATTTCAACTGACACATTCGCAAGATTTCGGATATAACTTGCAAAGGTAACGAAGGTGTCAATTCCACCAATTTGTGCAAATTCAACATTAACTATTCTGCCTGTGTGATAATATTAAGATGAAAGGGAAAATACAACATTTATTTCCAATTAACATGTTATTGTAAGTAATTCACAACTAACATCAAACTTACTTGTCAGTTTTTTGGGTGACTGGCCAAATATATTTGTTATTTATAAGAATCGGTCGATTCCAATCTTTTTCGATTCAGATTCTGATGCTGATCCTTTAAATCTAATGGTTTTAAGTTACCTTATTGTCAGCAGCTCAAATTGTCACTTTTTTTATATAACACTGTCAAAGTGACTATGTTACATAAAAGTGACCATTTGAGCTGCTGAATATAAGGTAACTTAAAACTAGAGGTCTGCGGGTAGTGATTTTACTGTCGGGCCGGGTTCGGGTCGGGTAGTAGATTATCACAAATTTTCGGGTCGAGTTGAGGTATCTTAAATTAAATGAAAATTTAGGTTGGGTTCGGGTATGCAAGTAAAAAAAATTCGGGTTGGGTTCGGGTAATACAAGTTAATATTCAGGTCAGGTTCGGGTATTATAAGCCTAAAATTCAGGTTGGCTTTCGATTTTATTAGTAAGAAAAATGTTAATTAAAATAAATTTTGATTGACCTATTTAGCATTATTGATGCAAGTCAGAAACCATTTACCAACTTATTTATTTCACTTATAATCCCTAAAGTCATTAAACACATTATATGTACAGTTCTCTCTTTGGTATATTAACTCAAACAGTTTTATCCATTTAATTAATTATAAATCATTATAATTATTTATGTTGTAAATAATTAACTATGGGAAATAATTTTCTCAAGTCTATATGGAACTAAGGATGAACAAACAAAATACAAAAATATAATGTATTTTATTGCAGAACAAAAATTACAGAAAATGTATTGAGTCAATACCCTAAGCTAAGGGTTCATTAGACCTATGTTATATATTGTCCTGATTTATTATTTTTAATTCAACCAATCACAATCATTGTTCAAATTAAATCAAACACTTTCATAAAATGTAAAAAGGGCTCTTTGGACTAAAATAGTTATTTTAGTATAAAGTGGTTAATATTTTAATATTACAGTGGAACCCCTCAAATCTGAACATGTTCTCGAGAAAAAAGAAATAGCTGGAAATTTAAAAAAAAATTTAATCACATAAACTTTAAGCCTAAAATTCAGGTTGGCTTTCGATTTTATTAGTAAGAAAAATGTTAATTTAAATAAATTTTGATTGACCTATTTAGCATTATTGATGCAAGTCAGAAACCATTTACCAACTTATTTATTTCACTTATAATCCCTAAAGTCATTAAACACATTATATGTACAGTTCTCTCTTTGGTATATTAACTCAAACAGTTTTATCCATTTAATTAATTATAAATCATTATAATTATTTATGTTGTAAATAATTAACTATGGGAAATAATTTTCTCAAGTCTATATGGAACTAAGGATGAACAAACAAAATAAAAAAATATAATGTATTTTATTGCAGAACAAAAATTACAGAAAATGTATTGAGTCAATACCCTAAGCTAAGGGTTCATTAGACCTATGTTATATATTGTCCTGATTTATTATTTTTAATTCAACCAATCACAATCATTGTTCAAATTAAATCAAACACTTTCATAAAATGTAAAAAGGGCTCTTTGGACTAAAATAGTTATTTTAGTATAAAGTGGTTAATATTTTAATATTACAGTGGAACCCCTCAAATCTGAACATGTTCTCGGGAAAAAAGAAATAGCTGGAAATTTAAAAAAAAATTTAATCACATAAACTTTTTTTTCAAGTTTTAACAAAGACAGGTTTTTTCGCTTAAAGTCTGTTATTTTAAACTGTTGAAGTGAAGAAAATCTTCTTACGGACGTAACTCCAAGCCACGTCGGTTATTAGCAATATGCACTTATCAGCAGGTAAACGCTCACTAAACTAGACACAGACAGTAGACAGACGCGATACGCATCCCAGTAAGGGCGAGGGTAGGGGGAGAGTGATTTATTTTTAGCACAAGCTCGACTACTAAAAACAATGGCACGTCATGGACGTACCTCCACCCGCCAAGGTCACTGCCCTTATGAATTTATTGAGTCTCGCACAGCATGTATAACCCCAATCACCGTGTCTCCCGTCGCTTATCTCGCGAATCCAGTGACGAAATAAGTGTGTAATATTATTTCCCGGGTAGAACAGGCTTCAGTCTCAATCAGTTCGGATTTGAAGGGTTCCATTAATTAGAAAATCCAGAAGATATCGTTAAAAAAAACTATTTATTTCATTTATTCAGTTATATCCTTAACATTATGATTTTTTATTTTATTTGAGTGAAAATCCCTAAAATAAAAATTTGAGTGAAAGAACGAGATCACTACGGCAAATCACAGTTCTGTATTATAACATCGTCAACAGGCTGTTAGAGGAAAAAGAACGAATCAATTGAATGAATCACGAATTACAGTATAAAAGGTTTTCACTGTGATTGAAAAATCACAGGTATTCCCATCTCTATTTGAAACACGACTAATATGAGCTTCATACTGGTAAAACTATTTTTTTGCGTCAAAAGGAGGAACGGTTCCCTGATCGGGTAAACTGCTATACGTGGATACGATAATAAGCTGCAAATGCACAATAATTTTGAACCAGCAGGGAGACGGCTGGTTGCCTGATTTTCACGAAATCCTCTTGGTGGGTGGTGACAGTAAGTTTGTGCAATTGAATGTATTAAGATAGTAAAATTTACTTAGAAGTGTGACATCTCGTTCGAGTACATCTGTATTGAATTCAATTCAATTCTTAATGCGTGAACGTGGCGTGAGTCAGAAGTTTTGAAAGAAATATTATTACCCTGGGTCTGGGGTTAATTTCAATGTCATCTTGGGTATTTTGTACAACCCGATGCCTTTCGGGAAGTTGGTACCCGCCCGACCCAACATCTAATAGAAGCCTGCCCGAATGAAACCCGAGACGTGCCGAGCCCGGCCGATCGCTCGGGTTCACACAATTACCCGAATTTTTGGGTACCTGCAGACCTCTACTTAAAACCATTAGATTTAATCTCACATCTCAGGGACAAGAACAAACAAAAAATGTTTAAGTCACTGATTCTTTAAAATCGTTTCTTGATTCCGATTCCAGGCATTGATTGTCCCGCATGCAACACTTTAACTCTAGATGTGTCCAATCTATTTTCTTCTGTGTCACCAGGTTTATAGGATTTTAAACAAAAACCAAGCCTTTAAACAAAAACGTTTACTAATACTAGAACTACTGCAAACATTAAGATATTTTATTTTATTTAGTACTATGAATTGTTTACTAATTAAAAATCAACAAATGTTAAAATAAAATATAAAGTATAGCCTATAAATATGTATGAACTAATAAATAAATACATATGAAATACGTTGTTTGTTTATGGTTTATATACATAAGTGAAAAAAAATAAAATAGCCAATTTGTTTAAAATTTAATTCTGAAACCAAAAATATATATTTGTGTATAATTTGAACAAAATCATGAAAATTGAAAGAATCAGGGAAACTCATATTTAAGTCCAAGCAATTCCCTTATATCCTTTTATTGAAAATAATCCCCTATTTTGATGACAAAACAATAAATAATAACTAATTAATGCATTCCTCCACTAAAAACTACTTAGACACAAAATATATATACTGTAAACAAATGTCTTGCACAACAATAACAGTCGACATCGGGTCGATAGACTACGCCATTTAGGAAAAAACATTGCAATCCATCATCATGATCTCCTATTTTGATGTAAACACACTTGTGTTTAATCATTACTTAATGATTAATAAATGTGTTCCCACTGAAACTAATAAAGATAAAAACTGTAAACTAACTTGTTGCACAACAATAACAGACAACAAAGAATTAATTACGAGTTCACGATCAGACAGATCAGATCAGATCAGATCAGCGGCAGATGACATGGGCAACAAAAGTGTTCTCACGATACAATTATACCCGCAAAATGATGGTGCCGGCTTGTAGTGTAAATTGAGATAATGAGATTATTGTAACTTACTAATCAGAGAACACACTTTTTATTAAACTATATACGTTGTTGAACTCTTATCAAATTAACATAATATTAGCAAATTCAACAACAGATCGACAAAAATGACACAAAGTCGTGTAGGCTATTTGGTAACCCTGGTATCGTTTTAATAAAAAATGGCTAGTTTGTGAATCCAATTCCAAAAAATAGTCCTTTATATCAAAATATCATAACCATATATTATTTGTAAGAAAAACTTAAGTATTAAATGGGCCTATAATTTTTTACATAAATCCTGTTATTTATCATAGAAATTGAATATACTCTGCTGTAGAATTTGAGATCCTCATAGTTTTCTTACCGAAAAGTTCATTTTGTGGAAAAATAAAATTAACAGTATTCTAATAATCTGCATCAAAAACGATTTGTTTAGTATTTTTGAAATTCAATATCGCATTGAAGTTTATCAGTAACTGAAATAAGAATAATTACGAGGTATGTTGCAACCTTGAACCAACCAAAGACGTTCTTGCATTATTTTAAAAAGGACATGAATTACATCATTCACCGTCACACTTTTGTGTAGAGCAAAGATGTTTTGTATTGACGATGTAATCTAAATCAAAAAGTTTGAGTGTTAATAACGTTGTAATAACAAGTTAAATTACGAACATAATTCCTTCTTTCGCTGTTCATCGGCGGAACAATAAACGCTTGGAAATGAGGAATCAGAATCGACTTTAGACAATCATTTTCGATTCAGATTTCAACTCTGAGAATCGGTGGAATCGAAATCGTTTTGAATCGACTCAGCCCTAGTTATTTATAAATTGAGCAAAACATCCCAGTGTCAGTTTTAACATATTTTCGGTCAGTTCTTCAAGTTTCGTGACTACCATGAGACTACCAACAGTGTTTTCAGTTGAAATTACATTAGTTAAGAGTATATTGTGGAATGATACTTGACAGTCGTCGTGTGGCGGGTCAACGGAAGACCTGGAGACAGAGGTGGGCCAGACAGTGGGCCACTCGCGTAACTTTACACTGTCCCCTGAGACTACAGACTGTGACAGCAACTGTGATAGTGAGGCGTCGTCGCTGCTGGCTACGGAGCCGCCTCCTCCCGCACCCCGCACGCCCCTGCTCTACTCATCCATGCCTGTGCTGGAGGATGGTCTCTCCTCGGGGCACACCAGCGATACTGACAATAACAACCCCACCGTGAGTACACAAAATAGGTTATCATCATGTTGATTTCCATTAACAATAATTGTTAGTTGTCCCCTGTGTTCCTTTGTGAGATTTTTAGGTACAAATTAGTAGGGTTAAGATAAAGAATACATGAATCAGGGACCATAGCTGAATTTCTCCATCCGGACTCGAAAAAGTAGGTAACCTACTAGTGTAAATTGAAAACCACAAAAACCAATAGACCTTATTAAGAAGTAGAGGTAATGTCAAAAATTTGTTGAAGTATTTATCATATAAATCATGTCTTTCAACATGTATTATTATGTAAGGTCTGTATATTATGAGACTATCCATTTGATAATACTTATAAATATGTAAGGGTTAATGAAAAGAATCAAGGTTAAAAGAATTAATATAAGTGGTGAAATCTATTCTGATAATTTATTGGAAGAAAATATATATGATCAGTTTTTTGGGGAATACATATTGTGAATTTTAGGGATGGGTCTATTTCTTTTTGATTCTGATGCCGATTCTTTAAAATCGATTCTGGATTCCGATTCCAATGATTCCAGGCATTTATTGTTCCAACGAATGCAATGCTTTAACCCTTTTTCTATCTGGCCACTATATTTTCTTTAACGTCACCACGATTTTAGGGTTTTGCAAGCCTTTAACAAATTCATTATTGATTATATAAATATTGAAAGCATTAAAATATACCATTTTTGTTCAGTATTAAAATGAAGAATCAAGAAATGTGAAAACGTATATAAATATATGTGTATGTACAGTATATATGAATTATAAATTCTTTGTTTACAGTTAGAATGTATGTTTCCATATACAATAACAGTTCATTGCTTTACACAATGCTTTACTTAATATTTAAGTGGAGGTGTGCAGTGCATAAAAAAAGTATCAAATTTTCGATTTGAAGCATCGAATCATGATTTAATTCAGTATTAATCTAAATTTCAATGAATCAAACTGGCTCCGAATACTAATTGAACTCGGCCCGATCATAATAGGCAAAGCTCATGCAATTCCAGGTATTGAAACAAATAAATTTGTTTTTATCTTTGTTTTTGCAACCCAATTTCCTTTTAATTTTGTCATTATACATGAATTTTTAAATGAGTCCTCAAATTAACACACAAGTTGGGGAAGTTTTTATCAAGACAATAGCCTACAGCGATGGTGTACGAGTGTTACTCCAGTGAAATTTTTAATGGAAGTTATTTTATGGTTTGGTATTCCTCTGTAGGGCACAACAGAATAAATGTGTAGAAATAGCAGAATTCTTGAGTTAATTATGATAATTACATATCTGAGTCCCACCAATATCATAACATTGCCTAAGTACATTCAAAAATAAATACTAACAAACAAATTTGTAAAAAAAACAATTAAACCATTCATAGTTAGTTAATAGATTTAATCATAGCTCCTTTTCCTTATCAACTGGGAGCTTCCTTTTCCTTCCTTACGCAGCAAAAAAGTTGATCCATAGTTTTTAATAATATTTATTCAAAAAAATAACCCTTGAGTATATAACACATTAGTCTAAAGTGCTTATTACTGTCGTACATTTTTACATTTCTTGGTTTCCTTCTAAGTCTTGTCAAGACTACCTTTATGAGTTCTAAGTTCTTAAAAATCTTTTAATTTTACTTTTGTAGCAAGTATGTCTAAAATGTTTAGCTAACTTTGCTTTTTTGTTATAATATACATTGATAAAATACCTAGAAAAAAATCTATGGAATTTAAAAGTTATCAAACTAAATTATGAACTGTCTGTATGAATTGTCTGATATTGTGGCTTGAATTTTAAAAAGTTTTCAATATCTTCAGTTATATGAATTTGCATTTAAAAGGAAATTATGGTGTGGTGCATGGAATCTGAATTATTTGGATCGCACGTTGTCAATCATTTCATCATGAATCGTTGCATTAAATCAAACATTTTTGCTGCATCGCTCACCCCTATATCTAAGAACCATCTCTGTAAAGTTTGACTTTCCTAAATTGCATAGGTGCTGTTAATGAAGAGACAAATAACGGAAATAGAAAGAGAAATTGTAGAGAGAAGTAACCGGAGAGAGGCTGTGAATGTAAATGGTAAAATTAACGGTGCAGAAGAGAAGACTGATGTTAAAAAGAGTTCCACCACTGTCATAGACCCAGCAGACATAGACTTGGAGTGTTTAGATCCACTGAGTAAGTCCTATTTACATTATGGTAATAGCATAGTTAATACAATAAACAGTATCAGTGGACTGGTACAGAGAATCTCCCATAAGTAAATTAAAATACTACAACCTTTAATAAAACTATCATATTCTATGATTATTTAAATATAATTAAAAAAAATGAGAAAATTTGTAATAACTGTTAGAAGTTTGTAATGAACAAACCCCCCACCATTAAGTTTTGTTTGGTGTTGATCAAACCTTTTTCATTCAACACTACATACCAATTTTCAAGGAAAATAGTTGAGAAATACGGAAGAAATTGATTTTTAATATCCTCCATAAGAATAAATTGGGCACTCTACAAATCATTTTTACTATAGTGACATGAGTCTTAAGAAGAGAATCATGACCATGGTACGGTTGAGTTGCCTCGTTTGACACCTAAAGGCATCTGTCCAGCTCTATGAAAACATGCTGTGTTTACCACGGACAGAAAATTTGATATTTTTCTGGGCCTGATACTCGTAAACCAATGATTCAAAATACTAATTAATATGTTTACCTTTGTAAGCAGGTTTCAATGGAGATAGTGCAAATATTTACAAATTTATTGTTTTGCCCAAATATTTAAATAAATATTTTTTTGACATTGAAAAACCCTTACTTTTAGAACCATATTTGACAGACAATGGAAATATTAGGCCATGAAATTACATAATTTTTTTAGATTTTAAATAAATACATTTTTTTGAAATTTAAAAACCCTTACTTTTAGAACCAAAAATTTTTCATATTATTATTATTTACAATGACAGCAGAAATTTAATCATAATTTTTTTTTTAAGGAGATTTAAAAATGTATTTTCACACTTTTAAAAAAATTTTAGTAAATTACAACATAAAAAAAAAATTAAATTTGCCAAAGGAAAGTAGTACAAAATGTAATTCATGACATGACTGACATGCAGACAAGACAGAGAAAAGAGTCTCTCAAATGGATTTATCCACACTCAAATCAATTAAAAAAAATATCATAAACATAATTTTAGAGAAGAAACAATTTGACCACATGTGTCCAATGTTTGTTGACCTCCAGAAGCAGCCCGCCGAGAGTAAGGAATTCTGAGTGCAGACATGCTTCACCTGCAGAGGAACAGACATTGCACCTTTCCCCAATGAGAAAGACAAATGATGGTGCCTAAGAATACTAAAAAAACTCTGCCTAAATACAGCTTATAAACATTCTCTAATTATAATTTTTTTTTAAGATTAGAATTACAAATTTCAAAATATGTGAGTGCTCAAAGGTATAAGTTGAAGCCTCAGAAGGATAAATTCTAACAAACAGTAGTATCCTACAACTGCTAAAGATAATTCAGAGTTCGAGATATCCCAGCCTTTCCCAAAGAGAGACAAGGAAGTGTTGAAGTGTGCTAACTAAAACAATATTTCAATAAAATTTTTTCGTAAAAAACGAATAATATAAAAATGGATAAACATGTTGTCCCTCCGGCTGTAAATTTCTTTCAGAAAAACCAGAAAAAAAAAAAAAAAAAAAAAAAAAATAAAAATCATAAATAATAAAAATAAAATAAAAAATTAAATTAAAATTAATTAATAAGCAATTTTTAACTAATTTTGAAAATTTGAACTTTATTTGGTTATTTCCTGTTTACAGGAAAAAAGGGACGAGCGCAGCCAGTGAGCACAGTGGGGATGAAGGTAAGCTGTTTTTGCAAATTTGGGTGGTTTTTTTGTTGCGCTTTTCCTATTCAAAAGAAGTTTGTCACGTTGTATTGTTTTGCTTCTCATCTTTGTTGTTTCTTTGTCGATATCATACTGTTTAACTCTTTTATGCTGAAATCACGTACAATTCGCTGATTTGTTAAGGGTTTTCTTCCAATAACCTCTGATGAAGGGTTAATAATTAATATATTATTACAGTGTTATGGTTTATCACCTGATAATAAATGTATCATTAGTTCATTTTACTGGAGTTCTGATTTCAATGTAAAACTTCCAATATATATATATCTCTACAGTCAACCCCCTCTAGTCCGGACTCGGATGGTTTTGACGTCGGATGGTCCGGACTAGTTTTTGGAAATGAGACGTCAGTGTGTGGTTGCGTTTCTCATGGCAGGAATCGACAGGATTGAATGTGTTTGTTTATTTCCGGTCTAAATATAAATAAATAACATCACAAACATCAGTTTACAATTGGGTTTCATATGGATCTTCAGTGAAACGGGAAATGGCAACGGGGTGGGAATTTTGACGAATGCGGATGGGAGCACTGGAATTGGCAACAAAATTGCCAGTTGCTCTACGTCGGGCAACAGATTTCGCATCAGCTGTGGATGTGATGTTTATGAGGAAATGGCATGATTATGTGTTCAAGAAAACGGTTTAAGCGAAAAGCAGAAGAAAATAACAGGTTTATTTTAATATGTACAGTATTGTAAAGCCAATATTTTTACTCTTCTTAGGTTGTAGTAGATACATTTGAGATAATCTTATTATTAGCTGCTTATTAAAGCTGTAAATAAATTTGTAAAGGTTCAATTTGCGGTACCTTATAATTTCACGTTAATTCCTATTTATGATGACACATTTAATTTGTCAATGTCACAAAAAACTACGATCTAACAAAACAAAAACCTGTTGGGAAAGTACACTTTAAAATTGTCTTAAAATGTGATTTGTATAGATACTGTACGCTAGTACAAATTGTTTATTTGATATATATATATATATATATATGTGTGTGTGTGTATGTATATAAAACCTTTGTATGGTCCGGAATTTTTTTAATCCGGACTGGGGTCCGGTCCAGAGGTGTCCGGATTAGAGGGAGTCAACTGTATACACAAATTTATACTTCACTTTGAGAAATATTCATATATAACTATAAGGATGACTAAAATGTTTCTTACTTTGCATTATAACTTTTGTCGATGTCACAATAACTTGACTCAGGTATTAACGAAGGGATTCTGATCAACAATAATATATTTCGTCAATAAAGGAATATTCCACAATAAATAAAATTTCTAGAGAAAATTTTGTATTTTTTTTCATTTTAATTTGTATCGAACACAGGATTCGGTAAGTACATGTTTGTAGCTCGCATGCCCAAGCCTTGGTTGTCGTGACGTGTAACACCCGGTTGTGGTTGTGACAGTGACGCTGCCGGTTGCAGATGAACCGGACACAGATCTCGAGACAGACCGGTTGTTGGGGCAGCAGCGCACTGATGACCACGGCTTTTACGATGACAAGGTAGGCGATTGAGTTATTCGCACTGATTTACTGAATAGTACCAACCGTGTTAAAGAATTATGAATTAATTACTAATTCCAAATAATTGCTTTAAGAATCCGTTGTTAAAAAAAACATTTGTTATGTTTTAAATATTTCATATTCATATTCTCATTTCAGTCAGCGCACATGTTTCTTATAATTTTGTACAATAATTATTTTATACTAAAATAAAATAAAAGATAATGGCACAGAATTGTTATTAGTCTAATCCGAACAACCTGATGGGGAAATAGGTTATTGAATTTCGGATGAAATCGAAGAAAATTGAAGTAATGCAATGTGAATTTTTACATGATATCTACAACACGGTATCTTTAATTAAATAGTAGTACGTACACACTATGTTATTTCATACAATAACTTACTCTTTGGTACATAAGAATTCAGTTATTGTCTTTTCACGTAACAAAGAAATCCTTTTAACCAATGCAAAGTTGTACCAAGGTGTCATAAATGCCAAGCATTCAGCAGTAGGCCTACACTGTTGCTCGGGATAGCGTAGGGCAATGCCTACCTACACTCAAAGTACATCAATTGTCAAGACTCAATTCTCAGTCCGACTCTTTATTATCCCTTTTCTGCGAACGGCTTTTCGAACATTTGAGTTCTTCTCCCGTAATACTGATCACTGATAACTGATCACGTAAAAAGTAGGCCTAAAGATGGCACTGTTTTATCATTGTTTGTTTATACACTTGTTCGTTTTTATGTGTTGTGTTTTATATTTCTAATGACGAGTTCATAACGAATAGAACGCCCTTGCAAGAACACTTGATTTAGTTCAGGCAAAAGATGTAGTGGACTAACCTATATGTGAAAGATTTAAGTTAATTCTTCTAAATGCACAGTTCAGGTCTAAAATAATGGATTTTATTAGAACTTTTAATGCAAATTTACACTGCATTTCCGGAAAATCCGAACAACTCGGTAAACCGAACAATGTTCGTTCCCAATTAGTTCTGACTACCTGTATTTGATTTCAAAACAGAATTTTCATGGTCTTAATTGGTAAAATCGTCGTTTGAATATAACAAATTTATGAATTTTACAGTTCATAAAGATATCTTTGTGTTAAATTTCATGCTCTTATCGTTCTATAGAATAAACAAACTTTCTTTTCTCTACTTTCGTTCTCTCAATTATTAACCCTAGAAATGGCAAAGTCGTAATTTACGACGCATTTACATATTCAATAAGAATTGGCAGGTGGAGGCATCTGTGGTCAGTTTAGTGAATTTGTTAGACACTATCGCCTACGTGACCGTGTTGCCATCTGGGGGCAAACAACCGAAACTGCTTTCGTAGTACACTAGCCTGCCACCGGGCAGGTCTTATAACCAAGTAAGCGCTTTCAACTCCTATGCACATGTGGCCTAATCGGCTAGAGCGCTGCGCTGACGAGCGTAACGTTCTAGCCATTCGGAAGTGCTAGGGTTCGAATCCCGACCATGAGCAATCCCAATTTGGCTTGCAAATGTGTGGTACAGTGGCGGGAGGGCCCACCTTAAATAAACGGTGACTGGCTTGGGTGGAAGTTGACGGCATTTGTAGGCTTAATTGGGATTGCAGTGGACACCTGTTTTGCTTTTGTGGTTAGTGGTTATAAGGGGGGGGGGCATGTTTTAAGCTTTTTTTGTTTAAACTTTGATATTTCAAGAAGATATTAGTAATTATATTTATGTTACAGTTAAGAGTAAAAAGCTTGCCACTTCTAGGGTTAATGGCATTGGTTTATTACAAACTAACTATTGAGAGCTTTTTATGAGAAATCTCACTTGAATGGTGTCACAAAATATTATTATGATGGAATCATCATAATATAAATATTATTGGACACAATTTTATCCATCATGTTACTAGTTGAATAATTAATTATCATCCATCTATTAAAAAATAAATACAATTTACACATATGTAATTTTTAAGATCTTAAGTTTATTAGTTTACAAAATGTCTGTTAATTAATCATATGTATAGATTTTTATTGATATTAATATCTAATATATTTTTTTTTTGCAAAGCTTACACAGCACGAGGGGAAACCCCTTGTTATTATCATTAAATCACTCTTCCTCACAATTTCACAATTTTCCTCACAATTTTCTAATTTTACAAAATTATATTGTTTCCAAATTAGGGTTTGTGTGATTCTAGAGTCTAGTTAATAAACTTGACATTGTTTGTAAATGTATAATATAGTTTGTTGTCTTTTATTTGATCTCATAACTAGTTCACATTATTAAAAAAAAATCATACTGTATGTATATTTGTGTCATTAATAGTTCTATTTTACCTTTACTCTTATGTTAATTTTATACTTGAAAAAAAGGAAAATTTATCCAACCCATTCAGTTTTTACAATGTTTTCTGTTTTAGGAAAATTTAAACTCATCTCGAGCAAAAAGGGGGAAAAATGTTTATGTGAGTGATATGTGATCGGGTGGTTTGGATGTGTCTGAAAGCATAGCATGAGTGGCTATTTGTTTCGTTTTGTTTTCTATATTTTGTGTTTCTTCTTGGGCAGTGAGCCTCTAATCATATTGTCACAGTATCGTATAGTGAAGTAAATTAGATGATAGTGCTCCATGGTATTTGCAGAAAGAAATCATTTGGGAGTTGTAATGGTCCAACACAGAGATTTCTGTCATTGGTATTTAAAAAATTTTCAATTAACAATCTCACTGTTATAAATATAAGTAATATGTTTAGTTTTTAACCCTTCAACGCAGGACATTTTTATTACTAAACAGACCCTATTGCGGTATTTTTTTTGGTGCTCATGACCTTTTTGTGCAAACAATTACTAAAACATATATTTCTTGACAGAATGAGATATCCTATTTACATGATTCTTGTAGTAAATTGAAAGGTAATAGTGACACTACATGCTAGGCTAGGCTACCCTGAGCTGTCAGTACAATGTCTGTACAATAGGCCTGTAGACAGTATCTTTCCTGCTCTGCTTTGACGAGTAGATCAACCACTAGAGCCCAAAGCAGTAGTGAGAGTACACCACCCTGGGGGCAGCCTCTCACTGCACAGACGGTGGTCGAAGCGTTACCAGCCGAGCCCGTTACTACTCTACTTTTTAGTAAATCCATGATTCAGTTGATTGTTGCTGGAAGGGCCTGCTTCCATCTTATTGTAGCCTCCTCGATCGATCCGTACTCAACATTATGGAAGGCTCCCTGAATATCCATAAAGAAGCCAACCAACGTTTCTTGGTTTTCCAAGGAGCGCTCTATTTTTTCAACCAGACTGCCAAGAGCAGTGATAGTTGATTTACTTCGATTTAGTTGAAGGCATCTTAGCCTTCAATTCAGTGGAGACTTGAAGATGTCTTCTCTAAGATGTTGATTGATGACTTTCTCCATGGCCTTCAACAATAAGGAAGATAAGCATTGGCCTGTTTGACTTTCGTTGGGTGGGATCTCTGCCCTTTTTAAGGAGGAACACCACCCTTGCAGTTCTCCAGTTACCTGGAATATGTCCTAGGACAAATTTACCTCTGAAAAGGGTCACCAAGTGCCCTATCAGAATTTCATGGCCCATTTAAGGAGTGCTGGAAAAATTTCGTCACCTCCAGGACTTGAAAGGGCTGAAGAACTCAATGGCCCATCAGACCGCTTCATTTCTGAACAGACAGCCTCCTGGCTCTTGCGGCCTCTCCAGGGTGCATGTAGTTTGAGGAGCCAGATAGAGTGCCCTTAACCGTTTGCGTGCTTCCTGGAAAATGAGTCCCCAGGACCACCTCCAGGGTTTCATTGATGTTAGGCGTGAAGCAGCCATCTTCCATTCTCAGCAACCCCAGTGAGTTGGAGGCCTCATTTTGAAGGACTCGTTGGAGTATAGCTATCTCTGGGAAGCCTGTTAGGCTCTCGCAGAAGTCTTTTCATGATCTTCTCTTGGAAGCTCTCAGCTCCCTAAGCCCTTGTATACGCTACTCTGTCAGGGCCCTTGTATACAAAGACCTTATGTTAGACCTCCTAGTTCCATTAAAGATTTTTCTTAATCTTTTACGAAGTTGACTTCACTCTCACTTACCTCTCATTTCACCAAGGCCTCCTGCCTGGTACGCCTGGTTTTGAGAGGGCAGTTTTCCTCATAAGCAGTATTATCTACCTGCCCACTGCCTCCTTCAGGTCCTCAAGTTGTTCAATAGTTGTAATCTGTTTAATCTCTGAGTCTAAAAGATTGAGAAGGAACACTTAGTAACTCGGCCAATCAATGCTTTTTGGGGACCTATAGGTTTGCTACTCTCCACCGGGGAACCCTAGTCAAACTTGATGTGTTGATGGTCCTCCCTGGAGACATGCCAGTCCCTTATATGAGCTAGATTTGTGTCGAGGGGTAGAGTCAAGTCAATAACTTCCTCCCTCAGTCTATTGCGAAAAGTTGGTTCTTAGCCTACATTTTCTATTTGTATATCTGATTTAACTATGAATTCCTGGAGATCCCTATTTCTTATGTTGATGTTGGAGCTCCTCCAGGTGGTGTGATGAGCGTTTGCATCGCAGCCCAGTATGAGTGGAAGCCCTCTCGTGGTCGCATAGCTCACAAGTTGCTCCACCCCTATGGGTGGGTATGGTTCTCCCGAGTCTCGGTTGGGAAGTAGGCGGAAGCCACTAGTGCTTCGAGCCATCCTTCCGAGGTCTCCAGATCGAAGGACACCATCACCAGATCTCCGGTAATGAATTCTGAAATTGGAATGAATTTCAGATGAGAGGCAATTAATATACATGCTCTAGGTCTAGCATGTGTCCTGTCGTATATGGGTTTATCAACCTGAGTAGGTAGTCCTCTGACAGCTCCTCTGTCGACCCAGGGTTCTTGCAGAAGGGCAATGTCCAGCCCCTCGCTTGTGAATCTCCAGCTAAGGTCAGAGGAAGCGTCCTTCCAGACATGGAGATTCACCTGGATTGACCTGTCAGTCTGTCAGACCTGTCAAACAGGAGCAATTCCCATCCCGGTCCCTCCCCCCACTGGAGGAGTGGTCCCGGCGATCCTTCCCTCTGTAAGAGCAGGAACAGTGGCTCATTGATCCAGAAGGCCTGTAGCTCTTACTGTGTCTGCCTCCTGTGTTTGAAGGCCCTCTCAATCACTCTTCTCTTTTTTTCAACTCTCGATTTCCTCTGGAAGACGGGAAAATGTTTGGATCCAGGGTCGCTTTCTCTTCTCTCATTTCAAGGTTTATTCTCTGTGGTAAATGTACCGTACTCTTCAGCCAAGGTCCGATTTTTTTTTATATGAGTAAACATATACAATAATAAATCGTATAAAAATAAAATTTAGTCGTGCTAGCGCAACGACCCGCACGGGACTGAACTGGCAAAGAGTTGCGCTAGACACGCCCTAGTGGCGCTCACCCGTACTACCAAAGCTCCGACCTCGGCAGCTAATTCCGGTTACTTTTGGGTACCCCCTCGTAATTAGAAATTTATTTCAAATTCAGTTCAATTACTGAGCATGCTAGTGTCACATTTAAGTCTTTGGTAAATGGGAAATCTTTATATAAGCTAAAACTGAACGTATGCATTTTTGTTAAACTTTTATACAATTCAAATACACAATGTATTTTCATATACGGCACATTTATAATTGTAAACTATCTTATTAATATGTAGTCTTATTATATTTTGACGATAATTTAAGTGGCTGACGAAAAAAATATCAGTTAACTAAGGCTTAAAAAGAAAACTTATTAAAAAATAAGGATAAAAATATTAATGTCCAGTAGAGTCTTGATTATTTAACCTTCGGTTTTCGAACTTTCCATTTTATCTAACCTATCCCATACAATATCAAAAATCCTGTGAACCGGTACAGAATATAGAGTCTGTGCCAGATAAAACTTTTCACCGCTCCTGTCACGTGTACTTTGCAACACATCGTGTTGATGGATCCCTAATCATGACCTTCTTTAGTTTAATAGACTAAGTGATCTGTAAAGTGGATCCTTCTACATTTTAAAAATAGTTGTTTAATTCCAGTTTTCATTATCAAAGATGCTATTTAGATACTTTGGTGTAGATAATTTTGGTTTCCTTGCTTCAAGGAAAATAATAAAAAATGCTCTATTATTTTCCGTACTATCCAACCTTGTGGTAGCCGGTTTTGGTCAGATAATCGTGATTAAATTAGCATAGTTTAGTAGCCATATTTATGGAGTACAGCATAAAAACTCAATCTGCAACTAAAGCTGAAATTTTCTGGCTGTAATTGAATACCTTTTTTTTGAATATATTTAACTGAAAAATTGTACTCTAAAAATGGTGTGTGAAATGATCATACTAAAATGGATTTTCTCTCATTGTAAACATCGTATTTCCAGTAAAATTATGGAATTATTAAAAATTGTTCAGAAATGCTTTTGAAAAGTGATTCTTTTTTCAGTCAAATTTTAACACACAGAATGTCTGTCTGGTATGCTCAAAACACTTGTTGCACGAATTGTAAACAACCTGTTGTTGATATCGTGAAATGAAATGTAACCAATAATTCTGATAGCTCCAAGTGAAGTGTTCATATCTTCAAATAAACCTGTTGTCATTTTGATAATGTGGTGGAAATGGAAGAAAAATAAATATTAATAATGGACCGACTCATACTATCTCCATTAAGTAAATTTAAAAACTACAATCTTCAATAAAACTAGCATATTCTTTAAAGTTAATTAAATATCATTTAATAATTAATTTATTGTTTCAAAAATAACTATCCAATTCCAAAAATAACAACAAGAGAAACAAAGTTAAATTGATTGTTGGAACAGACACTGGGGACGGACAGACATCACATTGAAATCCATTATTTTGGATTCAGGGACAAAACAGATATACACTTTTAACTCAAATGAAAAAATTTGACAAAAACAATACCTTTTCCAAGTACTGTATCTTATAAGAGGAGAAAGTAAAAATATATTATGTTATTTTGTTGAGAAAATTTTATTTTCATTATCACTAATTTTATTTTATTATCAGTTCAATGTATTTAAAAAATTTTAAATGAATTCATGTTCTAAAATTGCATTTTAAGTAACAATAGTAATTTCTTGTATTTTGTTTCAATTTTTCAATTACTGGTGATCATTTTATACAAATGCTTACTTAACCTTAGGCTGAATTGAATAAAACTATTATCTCTTGAAATAAATACTTTTTGATAATTTTGTTTATGTTTGTTTTCTTATTATACTTATTAATGTTATGAAGAAAAAATCAAAAATATTTTTCATTTTCATTATAAAATAAATAACTATTAAAATTTATGTTAATTTTTAAATAACTTTATTAAATTATTATTTATAAAATAAAACTGTACTTCTGCTACCTTTAATGGAAAGTGTTCATATTATCATTGCTTCAGCATAAACAGAAGCTAACTCTTACCCGATACAACATTAAAAAATTTATCCTATAATAAATAAAAATTCCTCCGGTGTTGTTAGGAAAACTTTTATTATACTGCTATAAATTCTATGCAAATCTGCATTTTACTTTGGAAACAGATTTTATTTTACTGTAAAAATATGTATGGAAATTTGTTTTAGTATTTTCTGAAGGATGCTATTTACTGCTGGGAGATAAAAAAAACTGATAAGTAAGCTGATAAGCTATTTTGGTTAATATGTTTGAAATATACAACTAAAAAATAAAATTATAAAATGCATCAAAATATAAAATTTAAATGATCAATTAACGTAAAGAATGAGTTAGGAAGGTGAAAGTTAAGACGGCACGAGCAGCTCGCAGCTCGCTGGTGTAGAACCAATTGATAATGTGAGTCAGAGCCTGGTGGTGACATGGCTAGCCCCAGTCAGCTGTTTACACTGTAGGCAATACTACTTGCTACTTGCAGCCTGTCTATTGTGTCAAACCATGCTCGCCAGTAAGTCGTATCTCCAGCTAGATAAGTTAAAACACTCTCACTTCTATGGTTGCAATGTAAAATTTTGTTCTGTTACGTCTTTAGTTTTTATTGTGTTTAATTTTATTCTCTTTAGTTTCTGTGTAATTTATTGCTTTGTTGTTGGTGTACTAATTGTTTTATTATTAAAAAATGTGATTCTATTATTTGGTATTTAAAATTTCTTAGCAGTTTATAGTATTTTTTGCACACATTTTTGTAATATTTTTAGTTCATTTTAATAAATAGGGTAATAAATGATTATAAAAGCAACATATGTTTGACATATGTTCAGGTTTGAAGAAATTTTACTCCAAACTATTTTTAAATTCATAAAAATCGTTACTTTTTTGTGTGAATGTGTCCTAGTTGAAACGAGGTGTGATTATTCTTCAGGGCCACCAACACTAAATAGTAAATGTTTCTTTTATTGAGCCAATTCCATGAGTGTTTCAAAGAGAATACAAACCCAATCCAGTCTATAATTTTTGCAATTATTGTTAAATATTCCATTTTGCTACTTTTATTTATACATTTTGACCAAAATAGTATACACGCTTATTACTTTATTTTATTAGGATCTAGGACGAATGAGGTTTGCTCAGCAAGCAATGTTTTACTTTTTAACTTACTACTTAAATGGTTTTTTTTCAAATCAACTCGAGTTTAAAGTTTAGAGATTTCTTCTACTTTTCAGTTAGAATTAAAATAAGATTAATATTGATCTAGTATTTTGATAAAATAGATCCTTTTGTAACTGCGATATATGCATAATATGTTATTGAATTTAATATTCTCTCTCTCTCCGTGTAAATATTTTTAGATTTTAAATTTTGTGATTTTTTACTAATTTTTTATCAAACATCTTTACTGTATTTTTCTATATTTTTCCCCATCAGATATGGTTGTTTCTGTCATGGCATTTTTCATCAATTTTTATTTCTCCGTTTGGTTTGTGTCGCATGATTGGTCTCCTCAATACTGTTACCCCAGAATTTTTCATAATTCAACCTTTTTGTCATAAGACCCCACTACACCAACGAGAGGCCTGACATATATTTAGAAACTATTATTAATTTTACAATGTGATTCGATTGAACTTTGTCATCGAAGTTTGACAAAAGCTGTCTAATTAGTTCAAAACTAAATAATTCCAATGCCAAATTATAACATTATTTTATGAATTGTATAAATGACTTGTTAACTTAAACTTGAAATCAATATTTATTTTCTTCCAATATAAATTTTCTGTGATTGTCCGATTGTTGGGGTATTGAAGCAACAGTTCTGTTGTGTAGCGGGTGTAGAGGTAGGCATCTTATGTCACAACTAACACATCTTCTTCTCTCTTGGTGTGGAGCATGTTGTAATGTTGTAGGGCTGGAGGAAGGCCAGGTCGCGGCTGCCTGCTACGGGATCTACTGGCAGCAGCAAGCTACCCCCCTCCCCTGTCCCTTCGCCCTCCCAGTCCGTTTCCTCTGTGGCCAATGACAGTGAAGCTCCCCCCGCCACTAGTCCCACTCTCCCCTCCCCACCCCCAACCACCACTTCCCCCACCACGGAAACAACCACTAACGGGAACGCTAAGACTAAGAAGGTGTGGGCAAAGGCTTGTGATGTGGACTGCTCGGTGCTGACATCTTTGGCTTTTGGCGGAACTGTGCATGTTTGTTATGTCTTGTCCTATGGAGGGATGTTCTTGTGCATCGTGGATTGGTTAATACTCTGTAGATTGTATGAAAGTTTCATTATCAACTCACATCTTACATCTTAAATGCTGCTATTTTACCTCCCTCAAATGCCAGATCTTCCTAGTAAAAAATTAACATTTTGAAAATTATTTTCAAGATTATAACAACCACTGTTAGCATGCATGCTCATTTGCTAAAAAGGAGGACTTATTGTGACTTCTGCGGTAATTGCAGATATAATATTCGAGACTGAAACTTCAAAATATTTTAATCAACTAACTATTGTTTCTCGATGCAATGACTAATAATTCGATAATAATTCCATGCATTAATTCATTGAATTATTGCATCAATAACTCAACTATTTTGAATAGTTATGTATTTGATAAATTTATTGTTAGTTATGTATTATATTTAACTGCACTGTTATTAAAAAAAACTGCATGTTTTTACAATTAGATGCCTGTAATGATTATTTTATGAAATAGTACAGCCTTAAAGGTAATTTTTGGCTAAGGTACACTTTAAATACCTGTTTAGATCAATTTATTTATGCAAATATACCAAAGAGGAAGAGAAATTATTGCTTATTTCTTATTTAGGCAGGCTATACACAGTCATTTTCTCTACAGATAATACACAACTATCAGACCCGGCGTACTTGGTAACGCCTAACTGTAAATACTTTTTAACTTAAAATTGGCCGTGTTCTGAACTCAAATAGCATTACGGCTTTGTTGTGAAAGATTAGACATTCTGAGTTACGGCATAATTAAAACATATTACAATACTGAAATGATAAGACATATTAATAACATTCCCACAGAACAAATAAATCTTAAGTGGATTGATTCACAATTTTCCAATCCAACCTAAACCAATCATCTTTAGCAGTAGTAATCATCTTTTTATCTTCTTTTAATTTTCTAATCAATATTTATTCTTCACTATCGCGTTAAAAATTGTATTTTTGCATTCAATTTTGAATGCCACGCCGGTGCTTGTTCATGCAATATCAACATAAATAACTCCATTTTTAATTTTATATATCTGTAGTTCTTCAATCAAAGATTAAATTAAATTTCTCCAGGTAAACAACAGAAGGTATAGTTTACATTTACTTTTTTTTCATTTTCATTCCAAATAAAATTGTGAATTCTAATGGATGAGTTCCACAAGCATACAGTGGTATAAGTGTAAATAAAACTCAACATTGTGTTCTAGAGTAAGAGATTCTGCATGTCTTCGATTTGGACACGAAAGAAGGTTGAAAATATCAATCATACCCCTATTTTTTTGTAATTTAGATACTGTAATTTTATATCGAGTGATTATTTAAGTATTGAAGTACGTACCAATCTGCATTCTTAGTTTATGTTGCTCCTGTATATTGTTGGTATCGTGTGGTCTGTGATTTTTGCTTTGCTTTCTGTACCATGAATGCACAGTGATGTGGAATAATGTAAGCTACATTGCTCTTTAAGAAGCTGGTCAAGTAAGATGTGTAAGTTTTACAGTCGTGTTAAATTTATAACAATGAAATATAGTTATTTCAAATTTTTGCAATTATAAATCATTTATAGCTGAAATGTTCTGTCAATTATAATGTATTATCTTTATATAATACCATTGACTCAGTTTTATCTCAATTTTTGAATCCTGTAGTATTTTAAAATGTGGATAAATTATTAATGTCTTTTAATTATTTAATAGACAATATTTACATTTCTTCAAAAATTTTAATTAAATAAAACAACTAGTACTTTCATTGTTACCATTCTTACTTGTTACACATTTTTAGTTTGTATATATCCAAACCCAAATTATGACATTTGTAAGAATTTAAATCGTGTAAATCAGGAGTGTTCTTGTTGGGACAAATTCCTATTAATTAATCAATATATATATTACTTGCGTAGACTTTTTAGTTTTATTTTGAAAAGAATGTTTTTGAATTGAAATTCAAAAATTGAATTAACATTTAAAGTGTTAATAAAATTAAAATTACTGCTCGCTGTAGTTTCTGCTATATTATCTGCTAGTAGTGACTGAATGCTAATACAGCTGAGTTCGAACAATAACTAGGTCTTGGTTTATTTTCAATGATTACATTAAATATTTTTATAATCACCAGAATTAATTAGTCCAAAACAAAACAGAACTATGAAGAAAATATAGGAAATATTAATGAAATACACTCTAGTTTGAGTTGCTTAGTTTGTAATTTTGCTTTGTAGAAAAAAACTTCAAATCAACTTATTAAAAGCAAAAATGACCTAGTTTATGTATTCATAGTACTCATCGCTGTTTAGATGAGTTTATGAGAACTAACCTGTCTGAGAAATTATTAGTGTACCAAATGTGTTTTGTGCTTTTTCCTTCTATTCAGGCATGTTTCCTTCTGAGCTGTTATTATCTTGGAGTATATACAGTAGAGCATCGATTTTCCGGTTAACCGGATGTCTGGTCGGTGAAATAATAATATTATATTATAATAAAGATGTACTAGGATTTAATACTTTAAATTTCCCACGCGGTACGTTCCCGCGTGCCCAGCTTACTGGAGCGTCAAGCTGAATGTGTTTTCGCTTTTCTTTGTCTTTTCTATGACTTCTATGATCTATGACTTTTTTCATTAAAAGTACTGTCAGAAAGAGATTTTGCCGCAAAAAAGTGACAGTGGTCTTAAGCAGAAAAAAGTATCTGATTTCTTTTGTCGAATCCTTAATATTTTAGTCCATCTGCATTACTGTACATCTATAATTTACATAATTAAAGTTTTTTTGTAAAATTTCATGGTTTTATAATTGCTTCCTCTGGTTGGTAATACCAAAGAACATAGAACTTTTATCCATGTTCTTAGGTTATACTGTGCTGTTTTCTGATATTGGCTGATTTTTGTATCTGCCTGTCAGTGAATCGATCTAGTCTACTTAACATAATCTGTACTTCGCATGGTTGATTGGTCCACCGTAATCAAGGTAGAGTGTGATATTTTAATGAATAAAGGAGTTGAGTTACTGTACAAATTGAATTACACAACACAGTGTGTATTTTAACTAGAATGCGAACAAAAGATGAGTGCATACAATTTTCATTTTATTTACAAAATATACTACTGAACGCTGTAGGCCTAAATTCAAAGTTTTAATTACGTCTCCACTTTAGCGCTAGGTAAAATTAAGTTTAAATTGGTTATCCAGATTGTCAGCCATCCAGACACTGTCATGCATCAATTAGTCCGGATAATCGATGCTCTACTGCACTTACCTGTAAAACACCTGAGAAACATGTTTTCAAAATTAGGACATTTTATGTCCCAAGCTCTATTATGTGTTTCATTATCCAGTGATTTTTATTTCAGGAAAAGGAAGGCGGGAAAAAGAAAGGGAGAAATAAAGAAGGTAATTTATTTTATTAGAAATGTTTTAGAGAATTTCCCATAGGGAAGAAGCTATTACCGTAGGTCTCATGGCAAGATTTAAGCCTGGGACCATGTTACTTTTAGCGAATTTCCCATAGGGAAGAAGCTATTACCGTAGGTCTCATGGCGAGACTTAAGCCCGGGACCATGTTATTTTTTCTTCTTTAGGTGCCCAGAGTCCAAAAACAATAGTCGTTAAAATTTTTATATACATATATATATATATATGTGTCTGTGAACACGATAACTCTTGTAAAAATGGTCCGATCGAGACCAAATTTGGTAGAGACGTGTATTCCTACAAATGCTCGGACAAGTTCGTAAACCAGACATATTGGTAAATGGGAACGGGTAGTTTGGGGGGGTTTTGTACCCCAAAATGGGGTTTTTTGCGTTTTTCACATGTAATTTTTAAAAATTTATAATTTTATATTTCACCATTGGAATCAGCTTAGAAAACTTTACAACAGATGTTGATGAAAGTTGATATAAATGCTCAAAAAATTAATTGTTTACGCTAGAAACACCTACTTTCAGCGTTTCTCACAGCAGCAAACCTGCATACTCTTTCCATGTTAATCTATGGAGAGTAGGC